>OY986439.1:85896015-87096015 GCA_963920525.1 Dichetophora obliterata | reverse complement strand
TAATTTTTGAATTTTTTTGAGGCGCGTTCAGCGATTTCTGGTAGAGGGTAAATCTTTGGTTTGCGTCATCATTGCAGCGAGTAGCTTTCGTCATCAAGACAGCGAGTAGCATTCGTCATCAATACAGACAGCGGGTAGCTTTCGTCAATAAGCTTGCCACTGATTATTACAGTGCTCCCACAACGTAGATTGTGTAATTAGCGCCTCTCAAACTTTTTCGGATTCGATTTATTTCAGTGTTTGTCAAACTGTTATTTCAGTGACTTCGAATTTGTTACTCCAGTGACTTTTGAACTGTTGGTTGTAGTTTAACCAGCCTAAAGGCGACCCTGCCAATTGTCCAAGCAAGGCTGTTCCTGCTTCAGGAAAAGATCAAGATTTTTTTTTTATAAAAAGATCAAAGAACCAAGGCATGCGCCTTATACCCACAAGGTTTGGTCTTTAACTTGAAAGGAAAGGGATAGATTTATTTAGAGAAATTGATTGGAATTATAAGTGAATTATTGATTCAGCGAAACAACCGTGAAAGACAATTTGGCTAGTGTTACGCCTTAACCTCGGTAAGTATTTCCAGCCCTTAGTTGATCCTGTTCTTTAATTCTACATTTTCCACAATTTTAGTTGTGGATTTTAAGTTTTCCATAATTCCGAACCAGGGACCTCTGGGTTGATAGCCTAGCGCACTCTCCACTGGACTACAAAGGTCGAATTGGTATTGGTATGGGTGTAAAAGGGCCAGACTAAGTGTTAGTTTATGGTAAATGTGGATCCGGATTTCGTCCAGGTGTGGGAGAATCCGGCATTCGTACGGGCCCAAAAGTAGGAAGTGTTGGTGTGGGTGTTAGTGCTGTTGGTTTTCCAGCAAAAGATGCCCCTAAAAGGTAACTTAGTGGTGGTAGGGAGCCTATAGAGGATAGCACGTCGGAATTTAACGGCCCTAAGGCTGGATAAGTCCAATATTTCGGTTAAAAGGCTTTAAAAAGAAGTTCATAGATTGGTTCGTTCTAACTCTGCTAGTTCAATGGTGGGTAAGATCCCAAAAGCAAAAGACAATGTGAAATCTTCGCCAAAGCTTCCAGAATCGGCGGAGAAGGCTATGAACAAGAAAGGTAAGAAATCAGTGGTTTCTGGCTTGGATAATGTTAGAAAAATTAAATTAATTTCAGGTGACCGATTTAAAGTAGCACTCGAATGTGGAATGAGAGGTGAGCATTTCCAGGTGTTTACTGTAGTTGCTAGCCGCAATGAAGAAATCATCTTAGAGGTCAATGTCGAAAATAAGCGTCTGAATGAACATCTGGAGCTGTTTCAGGCAATGAAAGATAGTTCGTCTCCTATTGTAGGCGTTCTTCAGAGTAGCGCTTTGGCAACCACTCTTCCGGTGGCACTGGCTGTTCTACCTGTGTCCTTGCCAGCCGCAAACCTGGTTGAGACATGATCCTAGGTTGTGCGCAGCAAAACTTTTGCTGGTGCAAAATCAAAGGAGGTTGTTAACGCTGTGGTAAAGGAGGTTTGACCCACTCTTGGAGTAACATGATGAGACTAAATGCAAAAATGCATTAAATTTCCAAAATTTCTCTTTTAGGGGATTGCCATGTACGCATTTATTGTATTGATGGATTGCCCAATTTATAGAAGTATAGTTGAGCGTCAGAGTTCTAGACATTAATGAGCATAAAATTATGCAATTAAATTATCAGGGAGCTTATGCAGTCATGTGTGATTTTGGACAGTTATTGTTAGAAAAAGGGTGTTAGTTTTGCACTGAGCCATATGCAACCAAAGGTTGTTTAGATACCTCTCTGCTGCCATGCTTGTGTTTTCTGATCTCAGAGCAAACTCTGCCGTTTTTTTAGACCTTCCTTGATGACGCTGTGGTGAAAATATCTACTAAAACGTTGTGCACCTTGTATTTTATTTTTATATCAATATTCAATTTAAATGTAATAATATAGTTTGGTATAATTATAAAATAAAAACACATTCTTAATATAAAATATTTTGAATGAAATAGTCAAATGGAAAGATGGTGAACATATAAAAATTTGTTTGCGATTAGCATGAAAATTCGTATATAGCAGTAAGGCAGTCCTTGGCAGGACAATGTCTGCCTTTGTTATATGACGGTTTGCACTACAGTCGGCAGTCCCCCAACTGCTATACTTTTTTTCTTTATATTAGTTAAAAATTCAAGCTATGCTCATGCATTCCGCAGATTTGAACCTGCAATGTAAAATACGCTGGTTCAAAACTCTATCCAATCGACCAATCTATTTATACTATTATATAAAATTGAAGTGCCAATTTTCTTTTACCAGTAAGCTCCAAGAGTACTGGGCTGATTGTTATGAAAAAATTTTAGAATAACTTATTTGTGTTACAGCATTTTGTGGGAGTCAAAATTTTTCATTCCAAACTTTATTAATATTTATATGAAAAATTAATGTTGGCATATTTTAACTAATATATTATTTTAAATACTTCTACAATTATATAATTTTTTTAAAATTATTTAAAATGATTTTTTTTAGAATAATATTTGAGCTTAATGTCAAATCAGTTCGTGAAGCAACAGGAAAAACAGAGTATGTCACTAAATTTTACGACCGAAAATTATTTATTGAAGATCCACTTTTTTTATCGAAAAATAGTTTCAGCGACGAAGCTCATTTTTGGCTCAATAGGTACGTCAACAAAAAGAATTGCCGAATTTGGTTTGAAGAGCAGCCAGAGAAGAGTACCAGATCTGCCAATGCACCCTGAAAAATGCACTGTTTGATGCGGTTTGTGGACAGGCAGCATCATTGGACCCTACTTCTTCAAAAATAGTGAATATCGCAACGTTACAGTCAATGCAATACAGCAAGGTAGCGTGCAATTATTACACAAAAAAAAAACTGACAATTAAATTAAATGAAAATGCGATTGATTTCAAAATACTATTGGGGGTTGGAATTAATTTTAAAGGTTTTTTTTCGGTTTTTGAGCATTTATTTAGAAACAACGGTACAATGTATATTATTCAAAGTATTGTCCATCGTTAGCTACAACATTTTCCCATCTTTCTGGCAGCATATGGATTCCGCGCCGGAAGAACGATTCGTCTTTTGAGGCAATCCACGAATCGACCCATTTTTTGGTATCCTCGTAAGAAGTGAAGCGCTGCTCAGCCAAGCCATGCGTCATCGATCTGAATAGGTGGTAGTCGGAAGGGGCTATGTCTGGGCTATAAGGCGGGTGGGGTAGCACATCCTAATTCAGCGCCTCCAACGTTTCCTTGACGGTTCTTGCAACATGTGGCCGTGCGTTGTCATGTTGAAAAACCACTTTGTCGTGTCTTTTGGCATATTCCGGCCGTTTAACCTTTAATGCTCGGCTCAATTGCATCAATTGTTGTTGGTAGCGTTCCCCAGTGATGGTTTCGTTAGGTTTTAGCAGCTCATAGTACACGACACCCTTCTGATCCCACCAAATACACAGCATAAGCTTGGCGCCATGAATATTCGGCTTGGCCCTCGATGTTGATGCATGGCCGGGTGGTCCCCACGATTTTTTTCGCTTAGGATTATCGTAATGGATCCACTTTTCATCGCCAGTGACAATACGATGCAAAAAACTCTTCCTTTTATGCCGTTGAAGCAGTTGTTCGCACATGCAAAATCGCCGTTCAACGTCTCTCGGCTTCAACTGGTACGGCACCCAATTTCCTTGCTTTTGAATCATTCCCATAGCCTTCAAGCGTTTGCCGACCGTTGATAAGTCGACTCCCAATGATTCTGACAATTCTTGAAGGGTTTGACACGGGTCTTCATCGAGCAAAGCCTCCAATTCCTCATCTTCAAACTTTTTCGGCTGGCCCGGACGCTCTTTGTCTTCCGTATCAAAATCACCACTTTTAAACCGACGGAACCAGTACTCACAAGTAGAAATCGATGGAGCATAGTCCCCGTAAGCCTCAGTAAGCGTGCGTTGTGCTTCAACCGCTTTTTTCTTCAAACGGAAGCACAAAATTAAACCTTCCCGCAAATTGCGTTTTGTTGGAACGAAAGTCGACATGTTCACAGAGAAAAAAATATATGTTGTTTACACTTCAGTGGAATGACACATACTAAAAAATGAAGCTTAGACAATGTGCTTTGAAATGAATATAGTCACAGGTGTGCCCGATGCGATCTATTGATAGTTACGCCATCTCTTAGAAAACCTTTAAAACTAATTCCAACCCCCAATATTAAAAAGGAATAGGTTTTTGATTTGAACGAAATGCTAGAAATTCAAAATGTTTTTGGTTTAAGGAAAAGCGCTCTTGAATCAAAAACAATAGCAACGTTTTGTATTTCATTAGGAGGTTTCAGACGAACGTACATGTACGCTGACTCAGACATGCTCGATGACATGTACGATATACCACCCATATGTGCAAAAGTGTTATTTTCTTCGCTCCCCGCGCATTTTCGTAGAGAACTAGACTAAAAACTAAGATCTGCAAAAAAAACAGGGTGCGTGTAGTGGTAAAATGCCAGTCGCATTTGACTTAAAGCCTCAAAAACACACTTTAAAAAAGTTCAAAATTTTTTTGATCTGTAACTCTTTTAAAAAGTTTTTAAAGTAGTTCGTGATTGGGACTTTAAATTTAAAAATAACCTCGTCTGCTGTAGACCAACTTGTATTATTTGTGGTAAAATTAACGTTTAAGGACAAGATTTTTGAAATTTTTTGAGCACTTTTTTTGCAAAAACGGTTGCCATTATTGTTTTCGTACGGATAAAATTATGTGCTTTATTTCATAATAGAGATAATTAACTAAAGTTTAAATGAAATTTTTTTTATAAAAAATATTTATTTTTAGCGCCGACAACGCGATTCCAAGTAAGAATATATAAAACAATAATTAAAAATATTAATACAAAAAATTATATAATTCAATTATAGTTAAAAATGTAATTCAAGAAATAATATTTATTATGTTTTAAGTGAAATCATTGGTAGCACATTTAAGAACAAAAAATATTAAACAAATATCTTAAAGTTAATTTTTAATTTTAACAACTGGAATTTTGTTTTGGGTAATTTTTATCAAAATATTGTATTAGAAAAATTGTTGGATGGCAAATTTTTAAAATATTTCTCCATTGCATGCAGGATAAACTCTTTCGGCTCTTCTGGGTGAGTTAAAATGGCATTAAAACGTGAAATTAATGCTACGCCACGTTCTGAAATATCATTAACGACTAATAATTTTTTAACAATTAATTTTGCAGCAAGATAATCTTCGTTTTTCTCCTAAGTGGCTGTTTTTCATTTTCACAATTTATTTGATAAAGCTGCGAACACCAAACACTATCACTACATGATACAAAAACTACAGATAATGTATTCCCGGCGCAACCCCTATGAATAAATTGTGGCTAAGTTGCTACCAATGAGCACCTTCTACATCACAGCAAAGATGGCAGACATGCGCAATACTTCATCTGCAGACATGCGCAATACTTCATCTGCAGTTCTCTGTATCATGTTATCACTATATAAATTGTTAAAATGTCAACAAAAATGACAAGTGGATTTAACGTTAGCAACGAAGCATATTTAGCTTCAAAATGTTTTAGAAAAACTGTACGACTAGAAATACTGAAGGTCTTTGGATAAGCTGAGCATGCAGTTATTCTTAACTTGGCTTCAGAATGAATTTATTTAGATTTTCACATAATTTCAAAACTTTGTCGCAAATTTTTTTAATTAATGTTTTATATATTCTTACTTTGAACCGCGTTATCGGCGCTAAAAATAAATATTTTTTATAAAAAAAAATTTCATTTAAACTTTACTTAATTATCTCTATCTATAGTAATAAAACTCATTTTCTGTTTGTTTGTTTGTTTGTTTGTTTGTTTGACCTTTATACAAATCTAAACGGCTCAACGGATTTTGCTCAAACTAGGTATACATATTAATTGCATCCCAACTTAAAATGTTACATACTTAGTTTTTGCCACGCCCCCTCCTAAATTTTTCAACTAACGGTAATTTTGTTATTATAAAACTTTTTAGTATAGGAGATTTTTGTATATTTAATTGTAAAAATTTTTTGTTATTTTGACATCAAAAATATTTACATATCTTGAAAATTGGAGAAATTTTCAGTACAACGACTTTTTCATAAAACATCGTTACCTAAGAATGAGAAAAAAACGACATGAAAATCAAAGTTTGGTCTTTCGATGCAAATATCTCCGCTGTCCATTAATATATTTCATTCAAATTTTTTTTGTTAAAAAGTTCAATAAAATCACTTCACAAAAATAGGTTGAACTGTACCGTTAAGTCAGTGTATATATGTTTTATGAGTATGCCAGGAAAGGTTCAAAATATTGACTTTTTACTCAAAAAATGACTCAAAATTTGTTGTTGTTGTAAAAATGAAATCAATTAAAAATAGCAAATCTGACTACCTTTCATATGACATAGCATTTATTTGCAAAAATTCTTCCAGCTAAGCGCAAAAATTATTTTACTGTTTTTGTCATCAAAACAACAAGGACCCCCTTGTTGATTTTTTTCGCGAAATTTATTTTTTCCAAAATGTTGTTTTTATATTTTTTACAAAAAAGTCAAGTCTCAAAAATAATTTATGTGAAAAAATTACCCCAATATCTCTTTCCAATCAAAAGTTATGGCTAAAAATCTATTTTTTCATACAATTGACTATTAATAAAACTTAGTTTTGTGTTAAAATTCTCTATATAGTTTGAACGTCCCCCCATATATCTCTAAGAATGCAGTTGTGTGTCTAAAGTAATTACGAACATTTTGGATCATATAAAATTTTCTTTATAGTGATCATCTACTTATATTTTGCCTCCCAACCCCCCGCCCCCGCCCCCCTCCCCCTCCTGTTATTTGTTTTGTTGTGATGGCTCTATTTGTTCTCACTATTGTGTCACCGTTGTCAATTAGTTCTTTATCAATGGTTCTTTAAATGTTGTATATATATCACAATTTTATCGAAAAGATGACTGTGAATAAGAATGCTGTAAAAGTTAATATTTTCATGTAATCAGTTTCAGCTATATGGCGATATAAAAAAACATATGCGCATCTGGTATAATGCAGTACTGCCAGTTTTTTTTAGAAATTTTAGTAGGTACAATCATTTTTAGCACAACGAATTTTCATAAAACATTGATAGCTAATAATGAGAAAAAATTATATGAAAATCAAAGTTTCTACTTTTAATGCCAATAACTCTGCTGTTTTTAACATATTTCATTAACATTTTTTTTTTTTGTTAAAAAGTTCAATATGTTTTTTTATATAAATCTTTGTTTAGACGTTAAAATGTCCATATCTCAAGGACGCATTGAGTCCCACAATAATTTTTATTTTGTTGAAAAGGTAATTGTGCTTGCTTTAAGATAGAGTAAATATAAAAATTCTTTTTAATTTTTAAAATCTGTTTTTCGTACAGCTTCTTGAATGAATGAATGAATGAGTGATTTATTTAAATAAAGGCTTACATTAGTATAAACATTTTAATATTAATATTATTACAATAGTATTTTTTTTAAAATAAATCAAATTTGACATAACATAATATGTTGTGTGTCAGATTGGCATGAATCATATTAAATTTAAAAATTTTTGATAGAATATGTTACAAAAAGGTTTTTTTTTTAATTAAATTCAGAAATTATAAGTTGTCTATATTTTAAACAATTGATTAAATATTTATATAAAAGGTAATAATTTTTGCCATTCAAAACTTCGTAAACTTCGCCTAACGTGAGTGAACTTTTACCAAGGTAATATGAACGAATGTATGCAAATATCGGGCATATACCTAGAAGGTGATGTGTATTTTCATATTCTTGCAAGTTGCATAATGTGCACACATTAAAAGTACTTTCACCAAATCTGCTTAAATTAAAGTTGAGTAAACCACCTCTACATCTGAATATCAAACTTATGAGATGAGCCGAATTTGAATCGACAAAGTAGGAGGGCACATCGAATCGAACGTGACGATACAAATCATGAAACCTCGAGTCTCTTGCTCTGCAAATGTGTTTCTCATACACTTTTAATCTCAATGCTTGTAGTATACGATCATGGTGTAACGACAAATCAGGCCTCCAACTCTCAAAATCAAGGCTAAAACCAAGATCACTACATAGAGCGAACCATTGTGGTAACCAGAAAGTGTTTTGTACGATTGTTTCTTCAGCAAGTACTCGCGGAAGCCTGTTTAAAGGATAATTAAGAATTTTTCTCAGATAACTAAAATGTAATTTAAGCGTTTCTTCAAATTGAGAAGCCAGACCTGTTTCTATGTGAAGCATATAATTAGGAGTATTTGCAGGTAAATATAACATTTTTTTCAGGAAATAACGTAGTAACTTCTCTACTTGCTCATACTGTTTGAAACCCCAAACTTCTGCGCCATAAAACATAATCGATTTTGCTGCAGTGTTAAAAATTTTAAGCTTGTTCGATAGAGATATTTTAGGGTGATGTAAATAACTTAGCCACGATGCGTTAATAGCAGTTTTAGACGATACCAATTTAGCATCAAGGTGCTTGTTGAACGACAAATTGTAAGTGAGATTAACTCCTAAGTATTTGTATTCATTAACTATTTCAATGTCGTCATCACCATAAGACCATTTCAAATTTCTACTTATTCTAGCACAAGTTCTAAATATCATGATTTTAGATTTCGTGAGGTTAATTTTTAGACACCATTGAATGCAATAGTTGTGCAGAGCATCAATCATAGTTTGGAGTACTGTTGGACAATCGGCCAAGAGAACGATATCGTCGGCGTAAAGTAACACTTTAATAACCGTGCCAACCACACGTATACCGCCGGGTAAATTATCATATAAGTCATTCAAATACATAGCGAATAGGACAGGACTGAGTAGGCACCCCTGCCTTACACCCTGTGTAACAGGAAAATTATCGGATAAAAAATTGCCATCCCAAACTTGACTTGTTGTACCATCGTATAATAATTGCAATATTTTTACCACTTTAGATGACAAACCAGCATTGGATAACTTATAAAATAATGAGTTTCTTGGAATATTGTCAAACGCAGAAGAAAAATCAACAAAAAAGGCATATGTTTTCTTTTTCAGTTTAAAGTTCAAATGGATAATGCTACTCAGATTAAATATGTTGTCGACAGTGGAATAGCCCTTTCGAAATCCTGCTTGATATTCATTTAGAATGTTATGACAGTCAATCCAACTATTAATTCTGTTGAGGAGTATACTTGTGAAAATTTTGTACAGTGTGTCTAGAAGTGAGAGTCCCCTGTAATTTGACACAACATTAACATTACCTTTTTTGAACAATGGTATAATTATGGATCTGCGAAAAGAGGCTGGTATGTCTTGGCGTAAAAAAATTGCATTTAAAAGTTGGACAACTTCTTTAAGAAAGCATTGTGGCGCATATTTATAAAATTCATAGCTTATTCTATCTAGGCCTGGGGCTTTTCTATCTTTTGCTGTTTTAAGAGCTAACATAATTTCACGCAATTCAAAAGGAGAATCAAGGAACGGATCTATGATATTAGGTGAGGCCCATAAAATTGCTCGATCAGATTCTGCCTGTGACAAAAGTGACTTGAAAAAGTTGTAAAAATCAATAGTTTTAAGGTTGTTACCAATCCTAGGCGAAGAACCCTTTATTGAGTTCGCTAATTTCCACCATTCGCTAGTGTTACGCACCGCATTAAGTTGTTCAATGTTTTTGTTTTTGTAAGCTAGTTTTTTCTCATGGCATAATTTTGAATATTTTGTTCTACTTTCAATATAAGATTGTCTGTTTATTTGAGAATTCGATTTTCTGAGACTATTAAGTTTTATAAGCATTCGTTTACGTGCATTTTCACACTGTGAATCAAACCAGTTATTTTTAGGGTCAAAACGTTTTTTAAGACTGAAACTACCCGCTGCTAGGTTTATTTTATCAATTAAAGTATTAACTTTATCTTCTATATTTGAATCAGACATAATGTGATCAATATTTGTGGTGTTTTTTAGAGATTCAGTATACTTCACAATGTTTTTTGGATTCCAATTAAGTTTTTGTGGCAAAGATAATTGTTTTGAATTTTGATTAACCATGGCAGATATAGAGAAAGTTAGAGGCATATGATCTGAGTATGGTTTACTAGAGATGTGAAAATTATTTAAAAACTGTAAAAAATCGTATGAACCAATGCAATAATCAATTAAAGAATTTCCCATCACTCCGCAAAACGAGTACTCACCCTCAATGTCCCCAGACATCCTTCCATTAATAATCACACCACCAATATCTTCGAGCAGATTCAATAATTTTTTGCCTTTCGCATCAATGATTTTATCTTTTGAAACACGACAGTGCGAGATTAAAGGAGTATTTAACACCAAGTCTTCATCAATTTTCTGTGCGTCAGAAACGCGTGCATTCAAATCGCCAACTATGCAAAACGACGAAGCCTTCAAACTATATAAAAAATCTTCAAACTGTTTAAAGTCATTTACCCAATTCGAGCAGTTTAAATACCGTGGAATAATATGAAAAGACACATCGCCAAATCTAGCTGACAACGTAACACCATTAGAGTAATTGTTAAATTTTAGTGAATATTTATTTTGAATAGATTTTTTGAATCCGTATAAACAACCCCCACTGGCGCGACCAGCAGAATGAATTTTAAGAGCATCCACCCAGAACAAGACATAGTCATTAAAATAACAAGCAAAGTTTATCTGTTTATCGGCAATCACATGTGTTTCAAATAAGAAAAAAATATCAAATTTATTAATATAAGTAAAAAAGTTACCAAAATTTAGCTTGCTATTTAAGTTTGCAATATTATAGGAGACCAACTGACACACTTCTAGTTGTTAATCTAAATTAGGGGGGGCAGCAGCAGCAATTGAAGAACGCTGGGCAGGTGCGGCATGCAATGCATTGGATTCCTTAACCACAATATTGCATTGGTAGCTTACTGAAGACACTAACTTCCGAAGATATTCTGCGTCACATGTATTCGAGGCAACAATATTATCATCAGCACACG
This sequence comes from Dichetophora obliterata, assembly GCA_963920525.1. Lineage (NCBI taxonomy): Eukaryota > Metazoa > Arthropoda > Insecta > Diptera > Sciomyzidae > Dichetophora > Dichetophora obliterata. Next base: position 87,084,935 of record OY986439.1, on the reverse strand, counting down.
TGAAGAGCTTATCGCTGATAAAAATACGGTTGTCACCTAAACGAACTTTTATATTCTTATCAGCAATTCGTACATTTTTAGCGAGTTGGCGGAGAGTATATCTTTTGTTGCGTTCATCTGTTGTGAAGTCCTTTTGTATGTATATGTTAGAACCAGCCAAATTTTTTCTAGCTGCCAGTACTGCGTTTACTTCAAGCACTGAGTTTAGTGTAAATAGGTAAGATTTACCAGCGGCGATCTTGTGGACTTCCGTGACATTGACAGCAGTATTAAGTTTATTAGAACAAAGTTCTTTAAATTCATCAATAGCTGGTTTGATTAGGGTGCTTGCTAATCCACTAACGACAACATTTCCGCGCCTAGTTGCTTTGTCAACGAGCTCCAGCTTACTCCTTAACAAGCTAACCTCATCTTGCAGACGGACATTTTCTTTTCGCAGCTGCTGAATTTCAGAGCAAATGGTTGTAAGGTCTTCCTTTTTCACAACATTCAATAGCTTAACGTCAAGCACATCGCTCAATTTGGACCAAAATGCATCGGCAGCAACCGGCAAAGTAGTGGCGGGTGGTTCAGCGTTCACAGTACTAATAGCGGCAGCACCAACAGCGGCAGCACCAGCAACAGCGGCATCACCAACAACAGCAGCAGTGAATTTGCCAGAATCAACAGCGGCAGCGCCAGTGACAGGAGCAGCAGAAGTACCATAACAAGCTGACGGCAACTGAGGTGCGAACATATTAATGTTTACGGAGTGTTTTTTTGGCTTATTTTCAATGAGTAGATCTGGAGAAGTTTGTTTCAGGTTTCTTTTTACAGCTTCCATATAAAAATTGAGGTTAGGAAATGCACTTTTTCGTTTTTAGCAATTATTTCTTTAAAATGTAATTTTTTTCATAATTATATGAACTTAGCACAATAATCAATTGCTTATAAATGTTCTCAGTAATATTTTCACTTTTAAAATTAAAAAAATAACAAAATATTATTTAATTTTCACACACGATGAAGCAGGTGTTGTTCTTTTCACAGCGCCAGAGTTGCCAATCTTTGCTACAGCTTCTTTGAATTCAATTAGCTCACCGCAAGAGATGGAACCACCAACAACAAAAATTTTCCTAAACTTTTTTGGATCAATATTCGTTCAATTACCTAGCAAACGTGGATAAATAAAATTAAATAAAATAAAATTCAAATAAAATTCAACATGTTTTTCATTATTCCCGATTTTAAAAAACATTTAATCGAGAAGTGTATGTTAAAATGTTTTTATAAATGACTCTCGAGTAACACCGGGTATATCAGCTAGTTGTGAAATAAAGCACATAATTTTATCCGTAGGAAAATATAATGGCAGCCGTTTTTGCTCAAAAAGAGCTAAAAAAATTTCAAAAATCTTGTCTTTAAACGTTGATTTTACCACAAATAATACAAGTTGGTCAAAAGTTTATACACTGTTGTTATTGGCTAGGTTATTCTTAAATTTAAAGTCCCAATCACGAACTGCTTTTAACACTTTTTAAAAGAGTTCCAGATCAAAAAAATTTTGAACTTTTTTAAAGTATATTTTTGAGGCTTTAAGTCAAATGCGACTGGCATTTTACCACTGCACGCACCCTGTTTTTTTTTTTGCAGGTATTATTTTTGAGTCTAGTTCTCTACGAAAATGCGCGGAAGAAAATAATACTTTTGCACATTCCATATATTTTATGGGTGATCTAATGTACGATCATTCGAAAGCAAATGAGACAGTTTTTGATTTTTGATTTTTCTGCCGGTCGAACCGACATGTTGGTCATGTGAACGCAAGTTGGTTCGACTTTCGATGCATTTTTTCATATCATTAAAAGCGTCAGCGAGTGAAGAGCAACGAAGCGGCAAAAGATTGGAGAAAAATAATATGAAAAATGTGTTTATCATCGAATCTTGGAAATAATTTATTAAAATAAATAAAAGATTTGGTGTATGCGCTTTGAAGCAAAGCACAAAGCACAAAGTACCTCTCGTCGGAATCCATCAAAATCGGCTGCTGTAAAAAACGGCTTTCAATTTGCCCATTTTTTATTGAAAACTCAAAATGGCTTCCCACCTATTTTCAGAAAAAATGATTTCATTTCAATAAACCTAAGTGAACAAGATTATTTTATTCTAATCGAAAAGAGAATCGTGATGGAGTATTTTTCAATTAAAGCTTCCTTGTCCTTGGACTATAAGGGCAAAATATTAAAAGAAAAAGATGACCGAACTGTAAAAAATAAAATAATTATTACTTATTAACGCAAATATCAGCGTTCTGTGTTTCTCGATACAAAATAAAAAATGTGACAAATATTTCCAATCTTTTGTAATGGGTGGTGCAGAAAATATTCTCAGAATAATTAAATCGGAAAAGTTTAATACCATACCTTTTCATATTTATCAAATAAACAATGGTAAAAGTTATGTCAGAAGTTTATGTTTTCAGTGTACTTAAACCTGTAATATATAGCATTTTTATTTATACCATTTTATGATCTACATGAATTTGTGAATTTATGATTTTATGAAATCTGCACAAACCAAAAAGCTAATTAGGAAAACTTTCATTCCAAAAAAATTGCCTTAAAGTACTAGTCATTGTTTAAAAAACATTTTTTTTTTTCAATGAAAAACAACCTGTTTTTTAATTTAAAGCAATTTTTATTGCATCAACAGCTATTACGTTATATTTAAAAATATATTGTTTTTTGATATAATGACTTTTATTTTAAAACATTTACTTTTAATCTAAAAGCGTTTTCTTTTGATTTAAGGGTATTTGTTTTTGGCGCCGTTTTATGTCGAAAATTTTTTGATTTGAATGCGTTTTAATTGAGTCAGTATTTTTTTTCAGTGTACTGACTTTTTTTTACCCAAAATGGAAGAATTGAACTTGGCTGACATGTGATTTCAACAAGACGGTGCCACTGACCACACGGCACGCAATTAATCTCACGTTTTGGAGCAGTCCACTGTCCGCCAAGATCATGCTATTTGACCCCACTAGACTATTTTTTGTGGGGCTACGTGAAGTCTTTCGTATACAGGGGGATAAGCAAGCCACAATTGAAGCCCTGGAAGACATAATTACAGTTGTCATTGGTGAGATACCAATCGAAATGCTGGAAATTTTGGTATGCCAAAGTTAGTGCTTACGGATTTATCACCTCAGATGTATCGCTCCAAATAAAAATTTCATTAACTATTGCAAATGTTCGTGTTTTTTTTCAATTTTCAAAAACCATACGCTTAAAAAATCACCCCTTTATAATAATCCTTTGAAGTCTTTAAAGCAGTAGTTTCGTTTTGCAAATGCTTTTTTATATTATAGCTTCCCATATAGTAACTTCCGTAATCGAATTTTTATAAACTTGTTAAAAATTTTGAGATAAGCCTCAATAAAACATTAAAATTTAACTTTGGAGATACAACTTACAACAGCTATTATATCAACTATGTTTTCGGTAGCGAGTAAACTTCAGCTTCAGCTGTCGAGTATTAACATTTTTCTAACCTTATCGAAATTCATGTGTTTGTTGGGCAACGTTATATAAAACCAATTTTGTGGTTGTCAAATCAAATAACTTTTTTTTAATTTAAAAAATGCTTTCTTTGGAAACAAGTTATTACTCATAAAGAAGTTGTTAATTTGAATTAAACCCCATTAATTTAAAAAATGCATTCTTTGCATGTAAAAATATGTTCAGCCTTTTATACAAAGTAGTGTGTTTAATATTAATGTAAAACTGTATGAAAGCAGTAATGAAAATGAAAGAAAGCACTTATGTATTATAGAAAGTTTTTATGCATTGTAAGCAAAACATTAAATCACTGAACATCGCTGCGATAATTGAATCATATAACTTTGAGAACAATATTTTGTTCAGTGTAAGAGCTAAAATGTATGCATGAATAAAATTGCAAGTTTTTATGTTGCAAACTTACCTCATAGAATGATGGCGGAATGTATGTGGAAATAACTTCAGCCATGGGAAAAGCAATGCCCATAACAACTAATAATTTTCCATAGAGTGCAGAGAAAAGTGTTGCCAACGCATCGCCGCTAAAGAGTAAAAGAATAAAAAGTTTATTATAATATTCTGAAATAAAATATTTTTGAAATTTAAATAATTAATTAGATATTTAAAAAAATAATTGAATAAAGGTAATATGACATTTAATTAACCGTTTCGGAGAACAACCCAACTTTTAATAATAAACTTTTTTAAGAAAGGATATAAAGTTGAAAAGAACCATGTCTGTAGTTATGCGGGGTGAACAAACATGGACTGACTGGTTTGAAATGCTATAATTTTTTTTAATCTTTAAGTTGTCACAAAGGGATCCATAGAGGTCCAGGTTGAGAGAGCCGAAATTTCTCACTCAGTTTTAAGTGGCATAGCAACAGATATCCCAAAATTAAAACGCTGTTCCCGATTTTGATGTCACACTTTTTCTGTTCTGTTCTGTTCTTGGAACAGCTAAATTCAAAAATATGGACGTGTGCACAAGCAAGCAAGAAATACCTTTGTTTCAGATTTGTTTGCTTGTTTCTTTCTTTTAGAATCGTAGTAGAATCGCTTGATATCGATTCTTTGATATATTTTTTTTTTTTGCTAGATTTGGCAAATTGGTAGAATTATGAATGACATGAAAAAAATTGATTTAATTCAATTTACCAATAAAGGTTTTTGCAAGTGTCTGTAATTTCAATGCATCCGGAAAAATAATAAGTTTTACTTTGGTGTGGGTTTTTTTATCTCACAATTTTCATCATGTCTGCTTACTTTTTTTATTGCTATATTTTTTGAAATATTTTTAAGGAAGATTTGGAACTCAGAAGCGCCTTTCTATATTTAAGGCTATATTTTTTTTTATTTATTGCAGTTAGAATTGATATATTTTATTTAATTTTTAAAAGATATTTATTTTCAGTACATTTATATTGAAAAATTTGCAGTCTTTTTTATATTTTTTAGGAAGATATTTTAGAAAAAATTTTAAGTAAACAGAAAAAATTTGCAAAAAATCTAAATTTGAAAAACAATTAAAAATACAATTTTCCAAGCTGAGCACCGAATCCACGTCCCCAAATGCTTACTTGTAATACAAATTTAAATCATAATAAAACATAAAATTTAAATAAGATTTAAATCATAAAAAAACATAAAATAAAACATATTAATATATTTTTAATATCAATAAAACGGGTTTTTTTGAATAGAAAATTTTATGACATTAATGTTTAAATATAATTTCGGCCATGTGGTCGCCACGGCTTTCGCGTACAAGGTACAATCTGGAACACCAATTTTCACAAACTTTTCGCAGCATTTGCGGCCGTATCTCGTCGATAACTCTTCTAATGTTGATTTCCAGGTGTTCAATTATTTGTGGTTTATCAACGTAGACAAGTGATTTAGCATAACCCCAAAGAAAATAATCTAATGGGGTTAAATCACATGATCTTGGGGGCCAATTAATTGGGCCATTTCGAGAAATTATTTTTTCATCAAAAGTTTCATTGAGTAAATCAGTTGTAGCACCCGCTGTGTGGCATGTGGCTCCGTGCTGTTGGAACATATCAGCACCACATATCAGCAAGATTAATGCCAGCTAATTGAGCTACGAAAAAACTTCGAATCATGTTCCTATACCGTTCACCTTTGACAGTAACATTCTGACCATCATCGTTTTTGAAGGCATATGGGCCAATGACTCCGCCAGCCCATAAAGCGCACGAAACAGTAATTTTCTGTGGATGTAATGGTGTTTCGACTAAAGCATGTGGATTCTCCTCACTCCAAATACTACAGTTCTGTTTATTTACGTACCCATTCAACCAAAAATGGGCTTCATCGGAAAATAAAATTTTCCATGGAAATTTCAAATCAATATCAATTTGTGCTTCAGCACATTCGCCGAATTGACAGCGCATACGATGGTCGTTTCGCTTTAATTCCTGCGCAGGTTGAATCTTGAAAGGTTTTAAGCCAAGATCTTTTCGTAAAATCTTCCATAAAGTGGAAGGACACAACTCCAGTTGCTGAGAACGGCGACGAATTGATTGCTTAGGATCATCTTCAATGCTTTCCTGTACAGCGGCTACAGATTCTTCAGTGTACATTGTTCGGCATCTCACGGGATGCACATTATCGATCTATTGTTCTTCGAATTAGCAGCTCTGAAGAATAATTATGTACGTCATAAAATGGACGAAGTGCACGATAAGTTTAACGAACAGAACCATTATTTTGATTAAAAATTTCCACAATTTGCACGCGTTGCTCTGGTCTAAGTCAATCCATAATAAAATGTCAAAGCAAATTTAACAAAAAACAACTAAGAACTGTTAAATGGGTGGTCAAATAAAGTAGTGATGCCAACTCAAAGTTGTATCACTCTATAAAAAACACCCTTTATAATTTGGTAAATTTGTAATTTTGGTAATTTGGTACTTTGTAATAAAATGAGTTATCAGACATGAAAAAAATATAAAAAGTACCAGAGTTGTGATATTTTACTTATCGAAAAAATTAAATTTTATTTCTTGTTGTAATAAAAAAAATTTGAAAAAACTCAGATTTGAAAAATTTGCAATGAAATGTTGTTGTGATATCTTATATACACAACAATAAGAGCAATAATATTTATTGCAAAATATGCAAAAATATGCACTAAACGCTTAAATGACATTTTAAAGGAAATTTCATATTTCGTGAAGATAACATAACCATTTCCATTTTAAGATGGCCAGATGCCCAGTAAAAACATGCAGCCTTTCCTAGCCTTACTTGTTACAAATACAAAAAAAATGTTTGGGTACGCACTGTGGGCAAGAATTACCGATAGGTTACATAAAAATGTCGACAAAAACTGAAAGCAGTTCTGCATTTCTTGATGATTATAGGCGAAAAATCCGTTTGAAATGAAATCTTAGCTGCTCCTGTTTCAAAGAAAGTTTCAAGTAGTTTTGCCCGGTTTTAACCGTTTACAAGGTGCACGATGTAGAGTTAACTTACTTTGCATATCTTTTGTTTTTGTTTGTGTTCAAAATTATTTAAATTATTAATTTTTTTTATATTTTTTTTTATATATTCGCTTATAATTATTTTTATAAATTTTTATAACAATATAAATGACATCTAAATACATATCAGTTTATTAATATAAGATTTTTAAATTTAAATGTGCTGGGATGTCACAACAGCTTTTTTTAATCATCCCTGTCAAAAACTGTCCCAGAATTCAATGAATTCTTTATGAACGGACTCCCCGGCTTGCTCGGACCATAATCCTAAACCATCACTATGTAAGATAGTAATGACCAGGAAAGACAGAAATATGCACGAAAAAATCTAAAATAAGTATGCTAATATGCTCTAAAAAATGGCAAAATATGCCATCAAATAAGCACGAAAAATGTCGAAGTCGGAGTTTTATTATTCAAAATTTTATTCAATAGTTCATAAAAAAAACAAAACAATAGCCCTTTCAAGGCGTAAAAGTAAATATTTCAGTTTAAATAAATTATAATTTTAATTATAAAGTAAAAATTTAATTCTATTTTAATCATTTAATGAATATTTTGTTTGGTAGCTCGAAGCCAATGCCAAAAGTCTCCTTCCGGATAAAGTCCATTATTTTATATGGTGCTTATAGCAAAAACAGTGTATTGCATTCAGCGATTACACTGAACAATTAAATGCATTTTTATATTATCAAAAAGAAATTTTCTACGATTTTCAGCCGACAATGTTTTGTATTGTGAGAAAGACCGCTCGACATCGCAGGATGTAGTTGGGCACCATTTAAAATAAGGGACTTCGTTCGGAAGGAGACTTTCGGCGTATGGATCCATTGTCTGTGAGTTTTTAAACAAAATATTTTTTATACATATATGTATAATATAATATCTCTTTATAAATATATATAATATCAAAGAAATTACAATGTTGCCAGATGTGAAGGAAGTATCAAAATTTGCCCGATTACAAGCTAAAATCGGTTCGAAAAGTTAAAAATATGTAAAAATATGCACAAATAAGCACAATCGTTATAAATATGCAAAATTATTAACAAAACGTCCAAATATGCAAAAGCATATATTATATGCATTTGCATATAATTGTCTTCCCTGGTAATGACTTTCTTCAAATGTTTAAGAATAATATAGATTTTCACGGTTTGAGAAATTCTTGTTCTTTTCAAAGCTTCACGGAGTTCTCTTAGATTTTTATCAAAATCACTGAGATCTGCTTGTTTTGCAGAGAAGCAAGAATCAAAATAAAATTAATGTAATAAAGTAGAAAGGGTAAGGGTACGTTGCTATTGGTTTCTGCTATCTATTAGCAATTAGAACAAATTTATTAAGTCTAAAAGAAATCTGAAAGGTATTTCATTCATTTCGGTTAATTGAGCTAAGGTTTTACAATTTTCATAAGTCTCTTTGATCCATGGAACTATGCATAAAAAAATCAATTTATAGACACTAGTCAGTTCGTAATACTTCCACCAGTGGAGTAATAAAAAACGTTCTTACTTTTTTGTACACATGAATCGTTTTCTTCTTTTTCGTGTTATTGGGTTGAACATTTTTGATTACAAGGCCATTATTTATATCAATTTGTATAGAAAACTTTCGAACATGGCCTCTACCTTTATTTGTTTTTGAATGTAGCAGTTACAAAGCATCTTTTTTAATTCTTTTGCCAAATTAAGATCCTCGTTGTTAGACATAGTTGGACCAGGTCTTTCGAGGACTTTTGAAAATTATTTTCCAAATCAGTAATAGTTTGTCGACAAGAGCTAACTGATCATTAATATGCTCTTTTATTACATTTACATGTTTTTATGTTAATAAGAAATACTCGGAAGGTTTATTTTGATAAATAATTTTATTTTTCCACATGGACTGCATACTTTCGTCCAGTATTCTTAATGATTTATGTTCTGGATGTGAAGTGTACATTATTTATTTACAGAAAAATTGCTTAAATCCATATTAAGATGAGCACTTTTTACTGTAAGAAATTATTTGATGATGACATAATTAATCGGTGAAAATCTTGAGGAAATACAAGCAAGTCTGCCAAAAAGCTACTATTTTAAACTCTTAAGCTTCGAATTTCTAATTATGGAGAACACCAAATTACTATTATTTTCTATCGATCTTGAAGGGACTGTAAACCAAAGATCTTCGTTAATGGTTACATAAATTTTACACTTGAACATAAAAAAAATGATCCGCTTTGTTTGAATTGATTTTTTGTTTGAAAGAACATACAAAATTTTTGTTTTATTTGAATGAAAAATATTTTTAATCATAAAAAATAAACAAGTAGCTAAATTGTATTAAGGTAAATAACGAAACAAAAAAACTATTTATATTGTGTTTGTGGCGGCTTCAACAACTATCTTATTATATTGTTGATATTATAGTTACCTATCAATTATAAATTATGCACATTTATTAATATATTTGTGTTCAAGTTTGAGGGTGTGTGTGAGTTATTTAAATATATGTATATATACATTGTGTGCAATAAAACTATATAAATTATGCAATACTTTAAGCATAAATATGTTCCATTTCGAAAAAATTGATCTTATCAGGAATATGTAAAATGTGGATATCTTTAAAACAGGAGCAGCTAGGATTTCATTTCAAACGGATTTTTTACCTATAATCATCGAGAAATACAGCTCTGCTTTCAGTTTTTATCGACATTTTTATGCAACCTATCGTTACTTCCTGCCCACCGTGTACGTTGAATAAACTTTGTAGTTATGAAACTTTGTACTTTAAATGTAACATTTTATAAGTTTCAAGTTTGGGTATTTTTGCGAAAAAAATCGCAAAAAAAAGCAACATTTATAAAAACGACGAAATCACATATATTTACATTTGTTTGTGCTATTGAAATATTTACAGTTTTAATTTTACAGAAATATTTACAGTGTTAAAGAATAATTTTTAAAGCCAAAATTTGAAATCAGAGTCCTATTTTGCATCTTCATTAACTGTTTATACATACTTTCAAATCAGAACATTTTTGGAATTTTATGGAGCAGTGTAATTTTTCACTTTTTTGTGCACTCACAACTTAAACAAGTAATTTTTTTATTACAGACGACATCTTAGCATAGGTTAAAGAAAATTTTAATATTTCCGTTACTTTTGCTTTAATTGACCAGTATTTTGCAATAATTTAATAAATTAATACAACAATTTTAATGAAAAAATACATACTGAATTAAGGTCATTGCATTAAAAAAACTACTTGCTTTAATTTAGAAAATCTTAATTGAACGGAAAATCTCTTTTGTAAAACTTTACTTTGTGTTAAGGCTAAGAAAAACTACCAACACTATTCATTATTATTATTAAAAACTATGTATATTTAAGCAGTACTTTTAATCCGTAATTTAAAGTTTTAACCTTTTCTTAAAATTTTTAAGTCACGGTTGACTAATTTTGCAAATTTCGGTTGACCATGTGTAAAATTTAATACTTCACTTTTCTTAAGAACTTTTACAGTATAATGCTCTTATAAAGGGTGTCCCAACAAGAACGCAATTTTTAAATTTGGAGCCATTCGAAGTGTCATTGTTTGACATTTGAACAATTGTTATTGTTTGCTAGTAGAAGGTACGAGGTTAGTAAAAATGGAGCGCTACACGAATGAACAACGCATTCTCATTGTGAAATTGTTTTACCAAAATGGTGAAAGTTTTGCGGCTACAGTTCGCAAATTGCGATCAATTTGGGGTCACAATAATGCTCCAAAAGAGTCAACTGTAAAGAGATTAATGGATAAATTTGCCGAAACTGGGTCTGTTAGTGATGTAAAGACAACAGCGCGCCTTCGACCAGGTCGATCGACCGAAAATGTCGCAGCTGTACGTGATGATGTCGCTCAAAGTCCATCCACCTCAATTCGACACCGAGCTCAGCAAATTGGTGTCTCCAAATCCACTATGCAGCGAATTTTGACGAAAAATTTGCATCTTCATGCATACAAAGTTCAATTGACTCAGGAACTGAAGCCAGCTGACCATTTATTGGACAGCGAAAGGAGTTCGTTAATTGGGTATTGGAGAGACAACATGAAAATGCTGATTTTGCCGCTAAAATCATCTTCAGTGACGAGGCCCATTTCCATCTTGATGGCTTCGTCAATAGGCAGAATTTTCGCATTTGGGGTGAGGAAAATCCTCGAGTGATTCACGAGAGGCAAATACATCCTCAACGTGTCACTGTGTGGTGTGGTTTTTGGGCTGGAGAAATCATTGGACCTTTTTTTATGAAAATGAGGCAGGTCAAGCGCAAACAGTCAATGGTGTTCGGTATCGTGAAATGATAACCAGTTTTTTCTTGCCTAGAATTGAAGAAATTAATGTGGAGGGCATGTGGTTCCAACAAGACGGCGCCATATGTCATACAGCCAGAGAAACAATTCAATTGCATTTCCCGGTCGTGTTATTCCGCGTTTTGAAGATCAGAATTGGCCGCCTAGATCGTGCGATTTAACACCATTAGATTTTTTTTTCTTTGGGGTTTTTTGAAGTCGATGGTTTACGCGAATAAGCCGACGACGCCTCAAGCCTTAAAAGAGGAAATTGGACGCTGCATTAATGAAATACCGCAGCATTTATGCAAAACGGTCATTGAAAATTTCATTAAAAGATCGCGTGTATGCCAGCAAAGCCGCGGCGGCCATCTGCACGATATATTGTTCCATACATAACCTCATTTTGTCTTCTTTACGATATAATAAAGTTTCACGATTTTTTTTTTAAATATCTGTGTTTTATTTAAAATTTAAAAATTGCGCTCTTGTTGGGACACCCTTTATAATGAGGTAAAAGTTTCATTTTTACTGATCCCTTTGTACAAGGATAATAATTTATATTTATTGCTTAATTTGAAGCATAAATTTCTAAAAATAAAACATTCTTTTATTTCGCCTGCTCCTGATATATTCCCACATCAACATAAGCGACTTTTTATTTTATAGCATAAGAGAGTGTTTTGCTTAGTTTCTGTCAATCTTAATATATTGTGAATCGGGTAGTGGAAAATAATATTAAATGACATACACATAATATTTTAGATGACTTGTACAAGTTAAGCAGAAAAGACATGAACATGCATTTTAAATCTACAGAATGTTCCCAAATTTCAAAGATATTTACGCTTTTAAATACTTAAAAAAAAGATCAACTTTAAATTAAAACATTAACTTGAAAAGTGAATCCTTCAAATCAATTAAATATTAGTATAAATATTCTGGCCCTGTTACAAACACATTTTTTAATGCATGCTTTGCTTTTAAGGGAATTCAATTAATGTCACTGATAACTGAAGAGTAAGCAAAATAATACAGAATTTAAAAAAGATGAATAAAATAAACAACTAAAGAGGAAAAACTGAAAGCTCCCGCAATGATTAATCTGAGTTTGCTGGTTGACGTTTATTTGAAATCGATTCTTATTTTCAATAAATATATTAAATGATTGATGCTGTCAGCGATGGATGCATGCCATTTTAAGAAAAGACTCGTCATTCTTTAGACAATACAAAAGCAACAACCATTGGCGTTGGAAGCGGGGCGGAAATGGGGGCAGTTGCCCCCCACTTTTTTAGCTAGACAAACAATTTAAAAAGAAAACTTCAAAAGTTATTCAAAATATCAGTTTTTTTTACAACGATAATATTTTTGTATTAGATATTTTCCTCTTGTTCCTTTCTTCTTCATAAGCATGCTTGCGGATAACCATTTTCTTTCTCTGTGTTTGCAAAAAGATAGAACAAAATGTAGAGTTTCTACTGCAAACCCACCACTTCAGTTTAAAAGCACCCTTAAGTATAAAGCTTAATACTGTAATATTGTAATCGAAGCCTTCAACGGTAAAGTGCCTTCTGAAAAAATCTAAAAACAAAACTGGATCTTTATGCAGATGACTTTGATGGGAGCGACCTCCACGCGCAACTTAAAATGCTGAAGCAATTGCCTGGCCAAACACCTTCAAATTGTAGTGGCATTGTATCCCAATTTGCAAAAAATTCGGATACTGTAAAAAAACTATTAAATGAAGTTGAAAAACTTATTGCTTTGCTTTTGACAGTGCCTGCATCAGCAGCTTCATCTGAGCGTTCTTTTAGTGCACTAAGACGACTTAAAACGTATCTTCGAGCAACTATGACACAGAAACGACTCACTCATGCGGCACTTATACACATTCACAAAGATAAAACCGAAGAATTGAATTCGATTGAGGTGGTGAAAGAGTTTGTTTCTCGCAAGGACAGAAAGAAACATTTTGGAATAATTTAAATTGATATAACTTTTTGTGCCTTATTGCATTTAAGCCATGTAAAGATATACCTAGTCTTGCTTTATAAAAGCAACCATTATTTCTTATATTTTCATATTACCATACGAAAGATCGTTTAAAGAATGATCTCTAATATTGAAATTGGAAGAACTTTTAAAAATAAATAAATTTTAATATTTTTTATATATATTTTTTTTTTAAACTAAAATAAAAAATTTGTTTATTCCCATTCATGTTTCTTTGAAGAAATTTTGGTGAACTTTTTTTGCACCACCATTTGTACTGCCCCCCCCCCCCCCACATGAAATTCGCTTCCGACGCGCTTGGCAACAACTAAAGATGGGAAAGTAGAAAACATTTTCTCTTGAAATAAAGGAAACAAATTGAAAAATTGAGTTATAAAAAAACTTACCTAGAGAATATCAAATAAGACTATTTAAAATATCTTGCGTTTTAGAAGTAATAAATTTAAAAGTAATAAAAATCTATGGCATGTAGAGATGATGCACAACAATTTGTGTTTTTCAAAACAAATACCTTATAAACTTATATTTAGCAAAACATAGAAGCAACCTTTTTCGCCTCTTGATACAAACAAATTGACAAAGTCAAAATAAGAAAGTTGCACCTAAATTAGGGCTGCCATAAGTCTACAGCACTTGACCGGGCCAACTTTGAACATTGTTTTTTATATTTATTATTTAAAATTATTAAAAAACCATAAATCAAAATAACTCACAGGTATACATAGTAATACATACATAATTTATAAATCTTATAACAAAAAAAAAAAGGTAAAAAAAAAATATTTTTTGACTTATTCAAAATAAAGTTTTGGCCCAAACATATTTTGCAGACTTTTTGATTTATCAAGAACATGCTTTTGCAAGAAGACCAGTGAAAATACATTTACAAAATGCACATTTTCCTTGTGCCCTGGAATAGCGCATAAAAATTGTTCTATTTTTAACAAGTTTATTTTTGCTCTTGGAATTCAGAATTTTTTAAAAAAAAAATAATTTCATTTGCACGTATTTGCAAAAAATTTGTTCAGTTTTTACTGATACACTTTTAATTTTTTCTTCAAAATTTTTAACCGCGTCATTTTTTACTGTTCACCGGGACACAGGGACACCGATCTTAAAACCGGGACGTATGGCAGCCCTAACCTAAATATTAAGCTACCTACAGAAAGTCCATTAAAAGGTATTAAATAAATATCCTTTTAAAATATCAAATAATTTTGTGACACTGTATTCGATAGAAGGTATCGTTCAAAATTTAAATCGGAAAAAATTGTGAGTAAAAAACATGGGTAGTTAACTTTATAAGCAAAATGAGTTAACTCAATTGAGCCATGGTGAAAGACCTTAATTAGCGCAGTAAGTTATTGAGTTGGATAGTGCGTTGAGTTAGCATAAGGACTTTTGACTTTCTGAATCAAGACTAGCTTTAACTGATGAATCATTTACATACCATGCCACTAAATATTTTATGCAGCAAAACATTAAACAATACTACAAACTTTTAGCGTATTTCATTAAATTTGTGGTGCGCGTAATTGTTGATATGAGCAGCTAATGCGCCAAGAAATGAATCGATTTGTCTATGTCTAATCTAACGGACGATAACATCCTTACTGAAGAAGCCATTGAATATCGGCTTAATTTTAAAGGGCTTAAATTTATGAAAAACATAAGCATTTCTCACATTAATAAGGCCTTAACGAAAACTCATATTTCAAGAAGTGAAAATCAAGTTTATTATTAATAAAAGTAAAAGTAAATATTTTTCTAAAAGTTATAATTAAATATTATTGATTTTTTATTTGGATATATACACTAGGCCGGAGTGAATTTCAAAAGTATATAGCATCGATTTGGCTCAGGACAAAAATGTAAACTACAAAATTTCAATTTCATTTGATTGCAACTTCCTGTTTCGGTTGTCCTTAAAATTAGGACCTTTTTTAAAAACTGCTGGTATGAAAAATCTTAAGAAGTGATTCGGTTAGTACAAACAAGAAATGGAGGTACACAAAATTTCGTTCTTCTCTGATCACATTTTCCTGCTCGAAGATATTTATTCTTAAAAATTACATAAATCAGAGAAAAAAATTTCAGTGCAAAAATTTTTAGGCAAAATCAGCTGATAATAGGATAATCTAAGCACATACAAAATGTCATTACCATCTGACCCCAAATGCCTACTTCAGAGTGTCCTTGAAATCAAAATATTTTTTAAAATTATTTAAGTGCATTTATTTAAGTGCATATTCAAAATTTGATCTCGATAAAATAATATCTTCCTTTTCCAAAATATCCTTAAGCATCACAGTGTTCAAAAAAATTTTATGTTTTTCAATACTATAGTCGATTTCAATAGTTTATTCCGCATCTGGCAACAATTTTTTTTCTATTTTTACCTGATCTTACTATACATATCGTTGAATGAATGAAATGCGAGTTTTTAAGGTATTCTTAAGTAATGAATATTAAACTAATACAAATCAATTCATATTTAAATAGTTAAGGTAGAATTTTAGATTTTATTTTTCTATCCAATAATATTAATTACGAATTATCCGAGTGTTTCTTTCCGATCTGTCCTTCTGATATGCATCATGTGCCTCTAATCCTAAAAATAGAGTTCTATGACTTTATATGCTCTCGCCAATCAAACTGTGTTTTCAACTTCAAATTGTGCAATTTTGAAAGCTTATCAAATATTTTTTGCGGTGTCAATTGGCTTTCATTATTTGATGGAAAAAATATCGCAACTTGTTTCGATGTATTTAAAACTCAAGTATTGCGAATTTTTTTTATGATAATATTCCACAGTTTATCATAAAATCGCATAAGCTTCTGTGGTATACCAATAGCCTCAAAAAATTAAAAAATTTACGTAATAATCATCTGAAATTATTTAAATCCACTAACTATGCAGATCATAAAGCAAAATATATGCATTGTATGAGAGAGTTTAATTTTTTCAATAAATTTTTACATAAACAATATATTTTGGGTTCGAGGTTAATATCAAATCGAATCCTAAATCTTTTTGGAATTTTATTCAATCTAAAAAGTGCGGCTCAACTATTCCAACTAAAATGCATTTAAATGGTGTCTCTTCTTTCACAATCAATGAAACAGTGATCCTATTTGCTGACTTTTTTAGTTCCAACTATGTTGACACTCCAAATTTCAACAGTAAAGTTCTGTCAAACGTAGATTCCTTTTTGGATTTGGGTTCCCTTAGACAAGAAAAAAACTCTGTTAAAGCTGACAGTGATGGGCTTTCCCCAATTGTCTTACTTGACTGTGCTCGCGCCTTGTAAGCCCCTTTATGTAAAATCTTTAATATGTCCTTAGCCTCTGGAATATTTTTAGAGAGCTGGAAAATGGCTCATATAGCTCCTATTTTTAAATATGGATCCAGAAATGATATAAGTAATGACCCATTTCTAAAATTTCCTCCATCTCTTAACTTTTCTAGCGAATCATAAAAAATAAACTATTTTTCCTCGTCAAACGTAGTTTCTGCCTAGAACAGCATGGTTTCATAGCTGGACGTTCCACTGCAACTAACTTAGCTTTATTTACCAATTACTGTATATCATCATTTGAACTCGGTTTTCAAATCGATGCAATTTATATAGATTTTACAAAGGCATTCGCCAAAGTTTGTCATAAAATTTTAATTGCTAAACTGTGTAAAATGGGATTTCATTCATCCTTTTTAGACTGGATCAAATCTTATTTAAGTGGTAGATCTTGCTTTGTTTCAATTAATAATGTAAATTGTTGATTTTATATGATTTAAATACAAATTCTAAATGTTTGATAGAAATGTTTGATTTTGAAATTGTTTGTAAATACAAATTCTAGTTGTTTGATAGTTTAAAATCGTTTATTGAGCTTAAGGTCAAAGTTAGAACAATTAATTGTACTAACGAATCTTTCCAAAGAAACAACAACAACAACAAAGTTTTTATTCAATATGAAAAGGAAAAAAATCACTAGCTGATTTAATTGCAATTTCGGCCGTGCTGAAGGCTTCATCAGAAATCTTTGTGATGCCCGTGCAAGCGCACACTAGCGCACTGCACCACAGAGGCGATGAGATTTGCAGTGTCAATTTCTCTAGAATTTGTATTTAAATCTTATAAAATCAACATGATAAATAACAAGGTCATTTAGAAAACACTTTAACAATGTAAATTCTTACAAGTTGCTTGCTTCTTCGGGTGAACCGCAAGGTAGTATCCTCGGTCCCTTATTTTTTTATTATTCATTAATGATATAAATAAAATGTTCTGCAATTCAAAATTTTTACTTTATGCTGATGACCTAAAACTATTTCGAAGGGTTAGTTGCTTATCTGATGTAATTTCCTTACAAGCTGACTTAGATAACTTGTACCAGTGGAGTAGTTTGAATGCTCTACCTTTAAATATTTCTAAATGCTTTCATATTACTTTTTCTAACAGCAGTAATTTCCTTAGATACCCCTACTCTATTTCTGGCGTTCCTCTTAAATATGTTCAATCGATCAAAGATCTTGGTGTCATCTTTGATATGAGGTTCACTTTTAATCAACACGTTAACTATATAGTCCCTAAAGCCTACTCTTTACTTGCGTTCATCCGTAGAAATATTTCAGAATTTTCTGACCTTCATACTCTGAAATCTAAATCTAATGATTAAAAATTAATGGATTGTAGTAAAATCTTCAAAACAAACTTGAAAGATAGATTAGATTACATTTAGTAGATTATGCTCTTTCCAAAAATTTAACATTGAAATTGTGCGATTCTAGCTTCTATGAAAACACATAGAAAATGCTAATTTTTACTACTATAAAAAAAAATGAAAAGATGCCTGTTCGTTTGCTTGTCGGTCTTTCAGGATTCAACAGAGTTGAATGAAATATGGAATATAAGTTGAAAAGGTTGTAGGCTATTTTAAAATCTTCAAATCTTGAGATGGCAATAAATGCAACTGCAATAATGACAAAAACTACAGGTATTGCGAATATTTAAAGGTAACGCAAATTTTCTTAATGAGTCAGTTGACAAGTTCTTTAATTTTTATAAGTTGAAAAGGATATTTACAATTATTACTTAGTTATGAGTTAATAATATATGTACTAATTTTTGTGCATGGTTCATAGAAACTGAAAATTTTTATTCAGTATTTTCTATGATTTTCTAAAAAAAGTGGACTCTCAAAATTTGTGTTAACATTTTTGAAAATTTCGTACGAACATACTATTTTAACAATGAGAAGTAATAGATAAGGGCTTACTTTATCATTCAAGCCTAATTGAAGTATTTTATCGCATTCATTCTATTTTAATGATAACTCAAATCTTTCTAAAAACACATATTTTTGTTTATTCAACACTACATATCTTAAGATCGTAAAAAGATAATAAAATTCTGTTACCAGAATCGGAATCAGCGCTTATAAATCTACTGAAATCGACTACAATAATGAAAAAAATTCAATTTTCGTGGCACCGTGATTAGGGTGGGGCGATTTGAACATCTTAATGGGCGCTTCGCGTTTCTGATTCTTGGGTGACAAAAGTCTGAGAAAAAACTGCAACTCAAAATCTGGAAGCTCGATTTTCACCGTAGACGTATGGTCTAGAGGACTTTTTTGCTCAGTACAATCCCAAGAATCAGAAACGCGAAGCGCCCATTAACACTATTTTCCTTCCATACTAATCGCCCCACTCTAACCTTGATATTTAAGGACATTTTGGAATAGGAAGTTGTTGTCATATCGAGACCGAATTTTTTATAGAAGACTTTCTTATTTATATTTATTGGTTGTACTTATTTTAGCTGCAATAAAAATAATTTTTGGAAATCTATTGTTGTAAAGGACTTTCTGCAGCTGTAGAACGGGATTATATCATGATAAAAGTTTATATTAACAATCATCGCTCTAATATTTATCACTTCCATTCATTAGAATTTGTAAAAAAAATCGTTTAAAAAATTTCCTATTTTTGGTTCAAAACCGGAGCAGAAAGTTGAAGTCTTATCATTTCAAAATTGTTTATCGTTAATGTTAGATACCATATCTATCGATCCCCCCCCCCTAAGCCAGTTCAATACAAGCGTACTTTTTTCTGATATATATTTGCTTCGCTCTAATATACATATATTATTTTAAAGAACTTATTATAATGAACACTTTTGTTTTAAATATTTGTTTTCACCAATCAAACTTCAAATTGTAAATAAAATTTATTAATGGCTTATAGAAGAATATTTTTAAAATGTAACCAATTTTACAAAAAACATTTCTTCATCCTTACTTTAAATAGCACGAAAAATAAATGGTCCTATTTATGTATACCAGATTTCACAATATAGTTCATTTTTAAGACTAAAAAAAATGCCAACAAGTATGCAATTTTCCACTGGGTTGCACGTGTTGCAAACTTACATTTATAAACATACAGCACTTAAAATTTCATATGTTTCCGAGTGAGCTATTTCAATTATATCGGTTTTTTTTTTTGTTCACAGCTATTTCAATTATATCGTTTATATTTGCAGCTGGTGCATTTTGTGGTTACGCGGGTGGTAACGTCAACTTTTGTTTACACCAATTTCCAAAAACAAAACAAAAAAATAAGAAAAGCTAGCCAAACGGAACCCTAACCAGGACACAAGTTGGTGTTCATTTCCATTCATTATTACGAGAGTGTGTTCCAGGTTGTTTTGACAGGTAGCAGAGAAGTTGTGCTTTTGGTTCCAAGTAGGTGTGGTACACAAACAACCAAGATTCCTTGTAGTTCTCTGGGATTGCGTGTTGAAAAATCTGTTTGTCACGTTCATGCTGCTTAGTAGAATGTGTGACTTAGGCGAATGTATGTATACGCTGATGTGTATGTGTGTGAGACGCACACTAATTTATTTGCTAAATACCACTGCACAGTGCGCTTTTTCGATTTTAGGACGACAAGAGATAATAATTTTTTTTTTTTAATTTTATAAAAAAAAATGTGTCTTGACAGGAAATTAATTCAACATTATGAAAATCCACTTACCCAGGCAGGGTTGCCACTTGTAAAATAATTTAGTACCCAAAATTTGATCAAAATGTTACCAAAATAAAATAAAAATTACTTAAATTAACAAACATTTTTTTAAAGTAAGAAAATCAATTAAATTATCATTTTTGTTAATAAAAAAATGTATTCAACATTAAAATACTTAAAATTAATAAAAAGAAATAGTGGTAAAATAAATTTAGTAATATTATTAAGTATTAAATTTTTCTTGTTTAAAATTTCTTATCTTAATTTTTTAATTTCTTATTAAAAATAACTAAAAATCTCAAAATAAGTAAAAATCATAAACTCATATACTTATAGAAATGAGACGTATATCTTTTTTATTTGAATTAGATAAAGACATACATAGAAAAAGTACAACTTTTTTCCTGTTTAAAATTTATTTATTATATTAATATAAAAATCACAAATTAGTAGTAAACTCAGGTAAACGTTTTTTTTTTTTTGTCACAAAAAAAACAAAAAATTGTAAATTAATAATATAAAAATGAGATCCTTATCTTTTTTATTTCAATAAGTACGAACTAAAAAAAATATACCGCATTCACTGGCAATGAATATTGATTTTAAGAAAGTAAATGAATAAATACAAATATATGGCATTTAATGCTTTAAAAAATTATCGGTTTCCTCAAGTTTAAATTTAAATCATTTTTTAATAACTAAAAATTAGAAACTACACAGTTCGTTTGTTTTATAGGATATCAATTCTAACTACGGGCACTGATTTTAAATAAAAGGAAACTTTTTCACCATCACCTCAAGTTAAGGAGTTATGAAAAATATGATATACAGTTCTTTTTCCAATAACTGCTCCTAAGCGCAAACTCTTGCAAAGTATTTAAAGCTTTTGCTGATATGTTTTTACGTTTTAGAAAAACATATTGTGAAAGAAACGAAAATTTTATTAAATTTATTCAAAGCAATTTTAAGCGGCTGGAAAACCCTAGTTTTTCAGTAAGTTACTTTAGAAATTTTTCCTATAAATTTTTCGTGTAATCAATTTTCGTTATTTAAAAATATATCTGGAATTATCCACAATATCTGCAAAGGTCAAATGAATGCTTAAACTTCAAAGATAAAAGATATTTTTATGATTCAGACATTTGACAGTAGCAAATATGTTTATTATGAAAAAGTTTTAAAATTTATGATTTTCAAGGCCATTATCTTCAAAACAAAAGCTGAAAAAAAATTGTTTACAAAAATGTTTTGACCTTATCAGCCGTATTATGGACTAACTTTTCAAGTGGAATTGAAAAAGATAGTTTTCATTATTAAGATAAACCTCAAGAACATCCACGACACTTAACAAGAAGAAAAATATTCAGGAAAAAATAACTTAAATGTCCAAAATGTCTAGAGCTTTATCTAAAAAACAAAATCTCCCTTTTCCGATTCCGCGTGAAAAATTAAGCATGATAGGGCTGAATATTTCCTAATCAAAGCTGTCAAATACGATTGAAAATGACTGATGCAGTTTAAAGATATTATTCTGTTAGAACATAACAGGTTTTTACATTTTTGCCTGTAACTCCTAAACTAGAGCTGATGGCGAAAAAAATCTCAATTTTAAATCTAAAAATCTTCTTCTGGTGACCACACATAATGAGGTTTGTCTCTCATTTTGCAGAGTTCCTTTGAAATCGTTATGCTATTTATTGAATTAAAACCCAACTTGTTTTGTAGCTTCGTTTTTATAAGAGACTTCTTTGTTAACGTTAAATTTCAAAATTGGAATATTTTGACAGGATTCGCAATATTTTTAGATGATGCGTTCGGAAAACTTAGAGAAATGTTCAATACAAAACATAAAGTTAATGCTGCACTAAAAAATGTTTAACGTAATATTAAATTCAATTTTTTATGTAAATCTTGCAAACTGATTATTTTGAATTGTTTGGAAAAACTAAAGGAAAAAAGTTACCAAAACTATAAAAAAATTACCAAATTACCAAGTCAAAAATTATCTACCAAATTTGGTATTTAATTACCAAACTGGCAACCCTGTACCCAGGTACATGATTCAATCATATAGGTTATGCAGCCATTTGACGTTTACTCACAAGCATGAACTTAGATACCCTAATAATGCGAGGAGAGCAAAAGAGCAACTATTTGATATCAGAATAAGCACTTGGTTGCATGAATATGAAACTTTTTCATTGTACGAAATATCCAAAGGTACATTTGGCTACTACGTTTTATACTACATTTTCTATAACTTATTTGTTTTGACTCAAAATTATATTATGAGTTTCAAAAAATATAATTGCCCCGTTTTTGTTGTAAAACAGTAAAAAAATTATAAAAGTAATGTGTGCACACATAGTACACAGAAAACTAATAATGCTTACATGCGAATATTTCCAAAACTTTAAGCTTTGAATTAAGGAATGTACTGAAAATATGGTTTTCATTATAAAATTTATGCAATGCAAACTTTTTGTAGCTCTTTGTTACAAACAGCATGAGTACAGTTATTTAAATATAAATTAAATAAAATTGAGACTTACTTCTTCATATATTTAGTTTCAATATGAAAACACTAAAACTAATCTATTATTAGTCATATTTACACGGCGAATCGGATTCCTTACTTAAATCTCGCTCATAAAAATTCAGCTTGATTGTCATAAACGATTTTTTAATTCATTAAAATATTAAGAGAGGATTTGGCGAAAAAAATTTTTTAAATTTTTTTTTTTTACTGTTCATTGTTGTAAAACTATTAAAAAATATGTAAAACATCAATCAAATCCGCTTATAATTCCGATTCTACAGTGCTTAAAACCTGATAGACAGAATACTTTAAACTAACCAGGGTAACTTTAAACGGCTTTTCTGTTGAAACATACTTTTTTAAAACGGGCCACATTTTTTATTTTAGTCTGTTTGTAATGTAATTCTACACACTTTTTTACCAAAATGAGCGCCTCTGCAAAATTTTTCAAGTTCTTACACGCAACAGTATGGTTAAAAATAACATAAATTTTACTACTTTTTCATCGCTTCATAGTTGGTAAAAGATGTGCATTCAAAAGTGTATTTTCAAATGCATTTTTTGTTTGTTTTAAAACGATCTTGAGCTGAGCTATGATGTGGGTCGATTTTGACCATTTTTTAAGCACACAAACTTCAGCGCCATCTTCATATATACAGAATATATGTTAGAAAATGTTATTACTTAAACTGATGATGTAAAATTAACAGGAAAATAAAGTTTTCGAATATATATTATACTTTTTAAAAAACATCTTCCTAAATATACCTAAATTTTAACCGATTTAAGGGAGATTCCTTAAGTGCAATAGAAAAAGCAGTCTTTGAAAAAAAATTTAGCAAAAGAAGAAATACTTTTTTTACAAAAAAAAGACGCACCAAAACACTGAAATGATACTTTTTTTAAAAAAGACTACACAACCCCGATTGTCATTAATTTCAGAGAGAGAATATGTGTTTGTTTACATAAAATAAGGATATATCAAATATATACTTAACCTTATATTGATTGAATCATGCCCAGGTATTAAAGATCGAAAGGATTCAACTGTCATTGTGGGGATAGAATGTCAAAAGACCGTGATGACAATCAAAACAATGATGCTTCTTGTATGTTAATAATGGAATCGGGAATTTTTTGTTTATGGATTTGAAATTTTATGAATTTTTCTTATGCTCGTTTAAAATTTTAAAATTTTACAATTTAGTGCCCAGTGTCTACCAGTGTTCACCATCGTAATAATTAATGACGGAAAAGCCCGTTTTTACTCTTTCTTGTGCAAAAGTATTCATGAAAAAACGCTGAAGTAAAGACAGGAAAAATCCCCTTTAATTTGTTAATGTGTTTACACTACTTGTATTTGACACTTTATCTCTACAGATCGGCAGCGCAGTCGTTATTTATAATACCTGTTAAATTCTATGGTGGTAAAATGATACTAATAACTATATACTCTGATTACTTTTTTTAAAAAAATTCGTGAAAGTTGAAACTTTTTTGAAACAAAACGTAGCCTCGTTAAAGCAAAAAACGAAGAATAATTTGAAATATTGATAACCTTAAGATAAATGTACATTTTGACATTATTAATTTTTTTGTTTATTAAAGTCTTACACGGAGGTTACACGAGACAGTAATGTTAAGACAGTTGCAACACATTCACAAATTTTTACCCACACACACTCACTATTGCTACTGTCTGATTTACTGTCTTAACTTTTTTGAAGACAGTTGATGGGAAAGTAGCTATGACAGTAGAACAATATTTAGCATATCAAATGACAGAAGACGAGAAAATTTAATAGAATTAATTGGAAATTTACAATACTTTTGAGTGCTCGTAGTTTCAAGAAAAATTTTCTTCATAACCCTTTCAGACCAGGATGCATCGATTGTGCGGGTAACTTTTAGTCTAAATATCTTTAATGCTATTTCACGAATGTTTATCCGTTTTACGTGTATCGATTGCGCAGCTTATTGTTTATGTTTACCTCTCATATTGTTTAACTGTTAATTTTATCGCTTCTTCAATTTTCAGGAAATTCATGCGTAACATTTAATTTTTTTTTTAAATGAGTCGTAGAAGTTAGTTGTTTTTTTCATATACTAAAATACCAACAGCGCAATTTTAGTGAAGTTGACACATTTTAACTAAAAACAAATAAATTATTTTAAAATCTGAAATGATTTGACAACATTTGATGCAAAAAAAAATATTTTCAGTAAAACTTTCGTTACTTGAAAATCCTTGAAGGATATGAAAATATCAAAAATAAGGTATTGAATATGTTTTCATATCATATAAAGACCATTTACTCCAAAAAATCATAAAAAATTCTCAGTAGCTTAGCGTCAGGTCTGAAATGATAAAATATAATTTTTTACTATTTTGTCTACTGTCTTGCGAGCTGTCTTACCAACTGTCTGGACTCTTATTCACAGACACAAAGTTTGGCAACTAATGCGTACTTTTCACTGTCTTAACAGTACTGTCTCATATAACCCCCCCCCCCCCCCCGAGTTTACCACCTCTATTTTCAAAAAGATATTAAAGCAAAATATTGACTGAAAAAAATTAGAAAAATTGTCGAAGTTTGCTTATAAATTCTTAAAGGCATTTGAATTTAGCTTAAGATTAGTAAAACATATGCAGTATATATCACCATATATTACTCGAAGGCTATACTGCTGTCATAAGGAAGAGTGTGGCATTACTAGAGTTCGCCAGTGGTCAAAATTCGACCTTTTCACTGTGACATTCGACCTACACTGTGATATTAAATCGCTTTTGTTCTGAGGTTAGCATAGAAAGAGATAAAAAACGACTTTATTTCTATTTTCAGTTTGCCGCTTAGTGTAAGCCAACTACTTTTCATACAAAAATACGTTATACTGAAAAAAGCTACAGTTTTTGAGATATCGTCATAAATTTGATGTCAAAATAACAAGAATTTTTCAAAATTTACTGTTTGTAAGAAATTTCACCATCGCAATATACTATATTTGCACATGTTACATAATAAAAATGCTTATTGTAGGGTATCCGTACACAGAGAAAAACTGTTTGCTAATTGTGTGTTGTGCACGGTTAGAAATCTTGGACTGAATTTTAGTCCCACTAAAATATTACTGCATGTTTTTAAACCTTGCGGTTTCAAATTGAAACTTTTCAAATACTAACTCATATTTAAAACTTTTCTGTACTAGAATTGAAACCAAAAGAAATATTACAGCATCAATTTTAGCTTTTTGGTTTAAATTTTAGCTTTTTGGTTTCAATTTTAGTCTTTTTGGTTTCAATTTAAGTACAACTCTGTATTAATTTTTGTTTTTAATACAAATAATACTAAATTCTAGTACATGTGGATACTAAATTTGGATTAAGACCCGTAAAAAGTTGGCCTGGCAATGCTGCGACTCAATATTAGGCGACTCGGTTCCAGTGATGTTCCTCGACGCGTCGTCTTTAATTGTCGACATTTTGGTGTCGACAATGCAGAATGTGTCGACAATGTAGACAATGTCGAGAATTGTGTAAACAATGACAACAAAATGCAACACTGCGAAAATGCAAGTTCCATTTAGATTATGCTGATTCTTAAAACCTTTTGAAAAGTCGTTTAATTAACTCAAAGTAACAAATTTTACAATTTAACAAACAAAAGCCATGCCCAGAAGGCGTAAAAATAAGGAATACTTCGAACTTGGACTCAATTTAATTAAATATTACAATAAAAATGCAGCCTCTTACATTAATTATCTACACGTCGTTAAAAGCAATTGTCTACACGACATTGTCGACACCGTCGACAATAGTATTGTCGACATCATGTTCTCAACGCCGCACATCACTGCTCGATTCATATGTTTGTTTATCGCGCTTTTTATGTGTAAGCCAATGGCTTCTGTGGATAGAGTAGTAAGTTTACAAACTCAATGTCGTGTGATCGAATCTCGCGTTGTTTGTTATTTATTTTTTTAAATATTTGAATCCAAGCTTGTACTAAATTTGAAACCAAAGCTGTATTAAAACCATTTTTTAGTATTTTGTAAATACTAGATTTGAAACCAAAGCTGGTGTAGACTTATATGTAGTACAGAAAAGTTTCAATTTTAGTACAAGATTTCTGACCGTGTGGTTAAGCAAAACTTGCGCTGGAATCTCAGCTACTTCAAAACTATGCTAGATTTCAGCAAAAACTAATCCAAATTTGCTATTCCAACTGCAAACTGCAAAAGCTAATTTCTACTTAATTCAAGCAAATATTTGCTAAGTTATTATAAGTTAGAATAGCAAATTTTGATTAGTTTTTGCTGAAATCTATCATATTATTAAAGTGAAATAATTATTTATATTAAATTAAATTTAAAAATTACCATTATCCGGAGACTTGAACCTCGGCTGAGTGAGTTTAAGTTCATGAACTTATCCATTTGACCGTTGCAGTTGTTAACTAGTCGTTGCCTAATTTTCTTGAATTTTATAAAAATTTACTATTTGAGTTTATAACAACTCAGCAAATATTTGCCTGAGCTTAGGAAAAGTTGCTATTTGAGCTTATAATAGCTTAGCAAATATTTGCTTGAATTAAGTAGAAATGTGCTATTTGAATTTATAAAAAGTTTTTTTATAATATTAATATAATTTTGCTTTTTCTTAAATACATGAGGAGTCATTTCAATTTAGCAATCTTTTTCAAAAATCAAAGCGTGATTGAGCAAAGATTCAAGCAAAATAATTATAAGAAAAATTTCTGTAATATATTTTGCACATTTCAGCAATGTCTAAAATTTCTTAAGGGTCAGTTTCTTCAGCTCCTGCTAAATCTAATGCTATATCGTGGAAGACTTCTAAATACAGAAAGGATTCTGAATTTTAGAGCTCCTGCTAAATGTTTATGTTTCTTCACTATAGCTTCTGGTTTGGAAGACGATTCTAGAGTTTACATAGAAGTAGTTTTTTCCCAATGGGAGATTTAATTTTTCTAAGAACTTGACACATTTTGACGGAAAGTTAGAACTAGATTTTGACACAAAATGAAAATAATAATAAAATTAAAAATAAAAACGGTTTGTCTGTAGCACAAATTTACAGAAAAATTATAATTTAGGCTTCAACACCGAATTGTTAAAAATAGTCTGGTCATGTGTTGACCCAGGCCAACGAGTAACTATATTAAGCACTTTTAAATTAGCGGACGCAACCGTTTGCACGTTGAATGAAAACCAACCTTTTCGGTTTCGATAAACCTCAGCATGTTCGCCACCCGGGGATTGTATCTGAATGTGAGTACAAGCATTTTTTATTTTATTTTACAAGAGATTTTGTAAAATGCCGTTCTTGCTAAACAAAATAAATAGTAGTATATCAGCTACTTTTATAATAAAAACACAGACTGTTTATATGTATCTTCAGTCATTTCTTGTTCGGTTCCTGGCATTCGAACAAAACCTTTGGAATGTTTGCAAATTGCTTTGGCTACCCGTGGCAAAATACGGCAAATAGACGAAGCAGACACTCCAACAAAATCAGCAATCGCAATCTTCATCGAAACTAATGCGCAGAACTGCAGCAAAATCAAAAGTTGCGTTATTGGCCGAATGTACCGTGACCTTTAATTGACCCATAATACCAATTATCATTTTGTATTAAGGATACACTATTTCAATTCAATACCTTGCGTCGGTAAATTTCAAATCATTATCAATGAGTGCTAGAATTTTTGCTGCAGTTGGTTTTGTTATGAGAAAGCGGAATAAAAATCGGTGTCGTTCCATTTATCCATATTAATTCGCAGGAACATTTTGTACTCCTGACGAACCGACACTAGCATTTCTTCATCTTCATCCTCCCATCAATCTCGTCGTCTGTTTTCCAATCTTCCACCTTCCACACACGATTTAATAAAGCCGAGGTCATAATTATTGCAAATTATCGACTGGTGATGAAGTAAAATTAAAGCTGATGAAAGATAAAACGTCAAAAATCGCTTTCCAACTCAAAAATCCTCCTTCCAAGTGTAAATAGAAGGCCAACATTGGCCTTCTAGATAAATCGCCTGCTAACGCTAGCTGACTTCTAACTTAGCAAACGATCGTATTCTAAACTCTAGCTAAGTCGGTGAAGAAACAAAATTGTTTTTGAAATTTAGAAATTTCCTCCTAGAACGACTTCCAACTCTTAGCAGGAGGTGAAGAAATTAGCCCTAAATTAATTAAATTCTTTGGATATTGCTTCACCAGATCCATTTTCCACTATGGGAATCGAAATAAATTTTTCTGCAATATTAGTTGTGAGGACAAGAGCCAAACGTTCAATCTTATTTCTACCAGAAATTGCAGAAAGTATCGAAACTCCAGAACTTCCGCCTCCAATTGAATCCATCGGAATTGTCAATTTATCTCCTACTAAGTCGCTCTTACTATCGCTGCCATCAAATTCAACTTATGTTACAGCGAAAAATGTTATATTGCAAATTTATTGAACATTTTTAGTCAAACCTTAAGGATTTACTTGCCTTACACTTTTCTTTCCATTGCTGTTCGATCTCGAGTCGTTGCGCATTTCGTTGTTCTTTCTTTAAGAGACTTTTGCTAATACCAATCAAACTGCACACATGACCTTCTTTTCGTTGCATTGACCCCTTTCCATATGGCAAATTTTCTTGGCAGCAAGTCGATGGTATATTCTTGCTTTTGTATTCTCGAGTTGTTGGCAAGAAAACTGGCAGTATGAATATGGGGTCATTATGAGGAAAACTCTATATTTTGGGATGATCATAATGTCAAGAGCGTTAATGTGTGCAATAATTTTGTGCTGACCTCATATTACTTCAACACTTTTGCAAAACATGTTCTTTTACTAGGCGTTTTAATTCGAGCTCTCTTCCAGAAGGGTAAAATTTCATCAAACACTAACCGGGTTTTTTGAGTAATGGTTTTCTTTTCGTAACGGATATTGTAAAAAAACTGATGCACTTGTTTTTAGACGATAATTTTGCACTTGAAAATTACATTTTCGTCTGATGAACGAAGCCATTTCGACGGTCATGGCTGTTCGATAACCAGCAAAAATGGTCTTACGAATAAAAATTTTATTTATTTTTTAATATGTATCGAAAGACACACAAAACCGAGCAATGTCATTTGAGCGAAAAATTTTTAACTACTTTCTTCAATATTTGAAACTTGGATTTCATTTTGGCACGACTTGGCACGACTTGGCACACTTCGATCGATTTGAAAATTTAAGACAATAATTTTAACACCAAGCCTTACATTATTACTGCTACCCATAATTCGAACTCCAAAAAAAAAGTCAAATTTCATAAAACGCTGCGCCGGGTCTAACGTATATAGAGTAGAGGGGGGTAATGTCGTGCACTCAACTTTAAAGTGCTCGTAAAGCCGTACATGACAAGCGAATACAACGAGTAATCATCCGATCGAAAGATAATTTGGTTGGTAACATTTATGTGTAACAATATTCGTGTAGCATGAAATCGTGTTAGTAGAAATTAAAAAAAAAATATGCACGACATTACCCCCCTCAAAATTTGTGGGGTAATTTCGTGCATTGTATTGTAAAGGTATCAGAATGTGTGAAAAACGATAGGTAGTGGTTCGATTCAAGAAGATATAGCATTATTGTTTATTTATTTATTGTTGTTAATTATAAGGCAATATACACAAGTCCGAAATATGATCAAAAAATACAATTTTATGAAAAGAAAAGTGAAAATAGGCAATTTGCTATATGAAACACGGAAAGAAAAACAATATTTTTTCAAAAAGTGCTTGACATTGAGAAATAATTTTGGAAAATTTTATTTTGATTGTAGCGTTTTGTTATGGCTTCACGACTCCCTTGGTACACTAGGGCGACCGCGTTTCCTTCCCTTTTCTTTTCTGTATAGTGCACGACATTGCCCCACATCAAATGCACGACATTGCCCCAAAGGTCGTTTTCAAGGTTGACTTCGACAAATCGGTAAAGAACAAAAATTTTTTCGATCACAATACATCTTTTTTTTCGGCGGAAAATTTGCTTTAAGAAAACACTTACCTGGTATATTTTCCTACGAGACAAATAATTTTTCTGATCCGATAAAAAAACACTTTCGTCGTCCCAAGAAAGTGCGATTTTTAAAATATGTCGCACATATTGCCCTTACACATGGATATTACTAGTATTGTATGCATGAGCTCTGTAGGTCAGTAGGCCCATACCTTACCAACGGCTGGTATATCATTCAATTTTTTATGCTAAAAAAGCCAGTGCACGACATTACCCCCTTCTACTCTACTGCGTTTTTTCTTAAATAATTGCTTTAATTTGTGTAGATATGACATTTCACGTTAAAAGATTAAGCAATTGAGCAAAAAATTCACAATTTTTATTTTATTTTCTTGAAGATGGAAGAAAGATGATTAAGAAAAAACAGTAAAACTAATTTTGATAACCACGCTATCTTTAAATATACTACTTTGACATTATATTTCTGCAAAAAAATTCTGCGTTTACTTGCGGATAAGAAAAATTTTTCATTTGAAAAAACTCTTAAAAATCATATTTTGCCTTAAAACTCACTGGGACCTTACTCTGTAATGCGATTCAAAAAGCAAATGCGATTCGAAACCAAAAACACACCATACATTTGCATGGTTTTTTGACAAATTTTTGATTAGTTCGAATTCAATGCACACAAAAACAGCATTTTAAAGCAGAAGTGAATGCCATTTAGTAATCTTAATCCATATAAGAAACAAATTGTGACTTATATTACTTCATGGTTTTAGCAACCATTTTTTAAAAATTTTTTTTAGACTTCGTTTTCTAGTTTTATGGGAGATATATCTAAAAGTTTACTGATTGTAATAGTTTTTAGTATGCGTTTATGTGTAGTTAAATAAACTCAATTTTTAAAAACACAACCAAGCGATTTATGCGGATTTTTATTAAAAAATATATGGTTTGTATGGGAGGTAGGGGATGTAGTTGACCTAGAATTCTAATTTTACTTTATTGAGGCTAAAACTCATTTTTACAAAATTCCATGACCCTCGCTCTTATAATTTCTGAGATAATGCAAATGGCATCATAAAATCGAAAAGACGCACTGTGCGCTGTCAACATTTTCTAGTTGTTTCATTAATCTTTAGAAAGAACCACTCTGTGTTTATTTTCTTGGATTTAACAAGCATGTGATTCGAAATTAATTGCTACATATTTTTGTGAGAGGAATTTATTTTGGATGGAGGACTTTTTGGCTTTTAACAATAACGTAAATAGATTCATAATTAACTATAGTCAGCACATAAAGGGTATTTTACAAGTAAGTATTGGTGTATATATGATCTGCAGTGTCGGACATAACTAAGGCTCAACCTATATTTATGAAATGAAATTCAATAAAAGTGTACATTGAGAAAAAAAACATACTTTAAAATTAGACAAAAAATTTTAAAATAGAAATTTAACACATTTGCTTTTCTACAAAACAAAATGTAAAACAAGCGTATTTAGTTTTCAACTATAAGCTCATTTCTGTTTTTTGTATAATTTTTTCTTATTATTTCCTTCCAATAACAAAAAATACGTCGCTATCAGATATTGAATTAAAAAAATTATATACAGTAGAATCATAGAAAATTATTGCCAGACTAGTGAGACCCCGATTTTACATTTGAATGTTTTGAAAATATTTTTGAATTAATCTTACAAATATTGATAAGAAACGAACTAATTTTTTATTTTGATATTGAAAATATTTCAAGGCCCGATGAAACGCAAGCTTCATCAAATGAAATCAAAAAATTTCTTATTCGGGAGGTCCCAGGGGTCGCTGATCACGAATCTGACTTCAAAAAATCGAAAAAGTTAAAAAATGGCATCGAAAAAATGGCGGTTTAATTTATTTGTTTTAAATTTATTAACAATATTTTTAGATTATGTTTTGAAATATTTCTTTTAAATATAAGTGTTTAAACTTAAAATTTTTACAATGAAAGTTTATTTAAAAACATTGTTTTGAAAACAAAAATTTTTGTTTTAAATTAAGCTTTAAAAACATTTGTGTTTAGCCTAAATGAAATTGTATTAAGCTCTATTTCAAAAACAAATTCGTTTAATATGAACACAATTTCATTTAATTTCAACACATATTTCCCTCAGTGTAATAGAATTTTGTATTTTGTCGTTTTTGTTTGTTTTCTATGCAATAATAGGTCTGTTTCCGTACTAACTTAGTAAGAATGATGTAGCAAATTTTAGACCTATTTCTAAATTGTCAAACGTTTCCAAACTCTTTGAAAGTGTCATTAAGAAGCGACTATTCTTCCTAACTAAGCGACACATTTGCCCTGAACAGCATGGTTTTTTTGCTGGGCGATCAACTGTCACTAATTTAGCTGTTTTCTCCAAATTTTGCATTTCATCATTTGAACTTGGATATCAAGTCGACGTTGTTTATACTGGTTTTTCTAAGGCATTTGATAAGGTTCCACATAATGTTTTACTAGCCAAACTTGCCAAAATGGGTTTCCACTCAAATTTTTTGGATTGGATTCAGTCTTACCTTCATAATAGAGTGTCTTGTGTGGAGGTAGAGGGAGTTAAATCCTATAAATTTAAAGCTTCATTTGGTGTGCCACAGGGAGTATTCTTGGACCATTGCTCTTTTCATTGTTTATAAATGATGTTAGTAAATGTTTTCAATCTGCAAAATTTCTACTATACGCTGATGACTTAAAGCTATTCAGTAATACCTCTGATTTAAATGATGCTGCTCTGTTACAGAGTGATCTTAGTAATCTACTTTCTTGGAGCTTGCTAAATTTTTTACCATTAAATTCTAATAAGTGCTTTTCAATAACGTACTCTAAGTGTAATAATTTTTTAAATTTTTCGTATTCCATCGAGGGTACTCCCCTTGAGAGAGTCAATACCATTAAGGACTTGGGTATAATTTTTGACACTAAGTTCACTTTTGTGAATCACATTAATTATGTTGTTCCAAAATCATATTCTTTACTTGCTTTCGTGCGTAGAAATTGCTCAGAATTTTCTGACCCTCACACCCTAATTAGTCTCTATAACTCATTTGTAAGATCAAGGTTAGAGTATGCTGCCTTCATATGGAGTCCTTTCTACATAATTCATTGTGCTCGCCTAGAGAAAATCCAGAAATCATTTTCTCGATTTGCGTTACGTTCCATAAATTTTGCAGAACCTTTGCCAGCATATAATGCTCGTATTTTGCTTTTGGGATTAAAAACACTAAAAACTAGAACGAAAATTCAGTCATTGACATTTATTCACGATCTTTTTTCGGGGCATATCGACTGTGAACAGCTATTGCAATTTTTAAATTTAAATATTCCGGCTAGAACGTTACGTTATTATTCGCTATTTCATTTCGAAATTCATAGAACTCTGTATGCTCTTAATGAGCCTATTATTCGGGCATTATCTTTGTATAATGAATTATCTATTGAAAATAATTTAGATCTCTCTGTCTTGAAATTATCTTTGAAGAATAAGCTTAACACTATTTTTCGTATCTAATTAGTATTCTCTTTATGTTTATCTTTATTTCTTAGTCTTCATACATCAGTGAATACATACTGTACATTTTTTTATTTAATTTTTTTTTTTATTTTCTTCCTTGTAAATTTATTTTTACATTAGTATTTAAGTTAATTTAATTTTAAGTAGTCTGTAAGGATGTGTAATCCAAAGACTTTATGAATAAAGAAAATAAAATAAAATAAACCTTCAAGTAAAGTTCGAGTGAAGTTCGAGTAATAGAGAGTAGCTTGATTATCTTTCAAAATGAGAATACTTATCAAAAAGCACGGAAACGACTTCAAATAAGTTTCAAGCACAACAGCTGTTCACGCGTTTTTGGAACAGAAGAAAATTGATTTTTGCTTGAAATTATTAGTTTATTCTGATAAAATACATTTTGGTCAAAATAAATAAAACAATAACACTTGCATTTAATGATAAGAATAATTTTCATTTCACAAAACAAAAAAATATTGATTTAATAATTCGACGATCAGCTGTTTGTAGCTGGAAATTCGTGCTCGAAGAAATTTTTCAAGTAAAGTTCAAGTAATTATGATAGAATTGAGAGTGGCATTTAGCTTGTTCTTCCTCTCTCTCGAGCTTGAAAATGTGTAAAGAAACGCTTTCAAGTAACTTTAAGATACTTGAAGCGAGTACGGAAACCTAATATCAAGCTTTTTCAATAAAAAAAATAAATTTGAATTTGTTAAATATCACAATCATGACAGAAAAATATAGTTGTTGTCTATTCTGAGAAATTCTCATATGATATGTATGCAGGTTAAAAAGATATCGGCGTTACAAAAGTGAACTTGCGTATCTGAAAAATGAAATTTTTTATTTCTAATGAAAATTCTATAGAAAATTAAAAATGCAATTTTTCACATTCTTAAGTTCACTTTTGTAACGACGATATCATATTTTAATTAAACATTTGACTTTAAGAAGCAATTGTTTTTTAATATGGGTCAACAGATAAATATGTTATTATTATCAATAATCCAAACTATTGGCATTATTAATTGGACAGCTAAAATAAGTTTTGGTTAAAATAAGATAGAACAATTTAAATTTGAGTTATTGCTTAACACTTTTTGCTTATGAACATTGCTTTTTGAGTTGCTTTAAGAAAATAATAGAAATTTTGTATGTAATTTAACCAAATAAAACTATTAATTTTTGCATTCTTTCTTTATGCAGGCGTAAAATGTGTAGATACGCATTTTTCAATATTTTCAATTGCCTGAAAGGTTAAACTATTTTGACGAACTAAATTCTTATAATTATTCCATCCCTTTTCCATGAAATATTGAGTTTTCCCTGATTTTTTTTTTTACTATTTACCTTTAATTAACCACAAATACTTTTTTTATTATAGTAAAATCACAAAAAAATACTCACGCTTTGACACGCGGCATCGGTGGATAAACAAACGAGGGACGATGTGTGCGCTTGATGGCCGGTAGGACAGGGTAGCTGGTCAACTGATGCGAGTGATACATGAGTGCGAGATGCCCAGTCTGACGATCGTCTGCATCGCCACTTAGATGCGTCAATTGCTGATGCGAGCTGCTGGCAGGCGAAGAAGGTTCCGAATCAGGACCATCGCTGCCACCGCCCAGTGGATGATGAGTAGATGAGGATGATGGAGGCAAACTTGACTCATCGATAGTGACGCGATGATGTGAAGACGAGTCACGCAAACGTGACGACGATTTGGCGGGTGATGCTGAGGCATGCGAAGTACTGTCAGTGGCAAGCAACAAAGTGGTCGATGAAGACGCAGCAGCAGCAGGTGGTGAAGGCGAACGACGACCACCAGGACCGCCATCTCCACCACCACCACCACCACCCATAGCTGCAGTTACACCCATTACATCACTGCTAATGCCTTGCAGCTTAAAGGATGCAGGTATGGTAGGCGTTGGCACTGGCACACTGCCGTGCGTATGATGGTTTTGATGATGCGGATGCTGGAAGTGATGTGGCAAGTGGTAATGATGATGACTGCTCAGATGTGGGCGTGTCGCAATGTGTTCATCCTGAAAGCTGAGCGTGGTTGCAGCTGCAGCAGCGCTGGCAGCACTGACGACTTTTGTTGTGGATGTCACCGATGAAAGAGGCGGCTTAGCAGGTGGTGGTGTTGCGGTGCTTGATGGCAGCGAATCGGTTGCGATTTCCGTGCTGCAAGTGGAATTTGAACGAGACATTTATGAGTATTTTTGCACACAAAAATTTACGAATATTTTACTATATATAAAAGCTAATATCGAAAGAAGCCACTTTTGAACTTTTTTTTTAGAGTTTAAACAAAAAAGTATATTTCTTTAAACTGCCGCACTTGCGCCTGCCATCCGATTGCGGTGATGCGTTGACAACGAATGTACTCGTATGCATTAAATCGCAAAATGCGGCTGATGGATGAAAAACTCAAATAAAATCAACAAGTTGTTGTTGTTATTGTTATCAACATAATTGAATAATTGCGACTTCAACATGATCATCTCAACAATACGTTATTTAAATAGTGTTTATGTATTATTTTGACCATTCATGTTTATGAGGAAGAAATAAAAATATACTTAGGGAAGCTTTACTCAAAAACTGTTCAGGGAAATAACACCCAAAATAAAAAATTAAAAAAGCCCAAAATATTTTGGGCATAAAAAATTAAATAACGTCTAAAATTATAAATTAAATAAAGCCCAAAAAAATTAAATAACGCCCAAACCGAAAATAAAATAAAAACCAAAATCTTTTTGGGAAAAAATAGGGAACAATTTACCGTTAGCTAAAATGGCTTTTTTTAAAAAAAAAGTTGATAAAAAAATTCGAATCCAACCACTGCTTAGGGATTTCGACCCTCAGTAAGTCCAACACAGCTCTTCTAAATTGAATTTGTAATTGATCTAACATTTTGATGCAAAAAAGTTCACATAAAAAAGTTTGGGGTCGTCCATAAACTACGTTACTGATTTTACGGTTTATTTTACCCCCCTCCCCCTGCGTTACTTTTCGTAGTGCTTTTCAAAACCCCCCCTCCCCCTGCGTTACTTTTCGTAGTGCTTTTTAAAACTCCTCCCCCCCCCATAAAGTAACGTGATATATGAAATTAATTCATTCGAATGATTATATATTTTGACTAGCTCTGACAATTTTCACTAGTATTAGTGACTAGTATGACTAGATACATTAAAGGAACAATTGGAAAAAAATCAATAATTAATATCATCTGTAAAAGCTATTTCATCTGCGATCCAAGATTCGATGCTCTCAATCACTGGGATAGAAATAGCTGGTAGCTTTGTTGAGGATTCTTCAAAATAGAATTTTTCATCGGATTCTATGTCGACCCATTCAGGTGAATCCTCATTTCTAACGCAAAGAAATTCACCTGGTCTTTGACAGAGTACCCTTAAAGGCTGCACCCGAGCTGCACCAAGCTCTGTGTTTTTGTGTAAATGCTTTCTGAAAATTTATTTATTTAAATAGTATTTTTTATTCCGATTTAATGTAAACGATATAATACAAACTTATGACAATTCATAGAAGTTTTAAAAACGAAATACAAGCCGCAGGTAGGACGCGACCTCGAACCGATTTCTTCTTTCTTAGAAGGACAGTACATGTCATACGGTATCTCTTTTGATCAAGAACATTCAGGCCTTAACGTCAAAACCTGTCGCAAAAGCAAAGACCCAAATTTTTCAGACGTGTGCTGAGATGGCGAAGGAATACCAAAAGGTTCCTGTGTCGAGGGAAAAGGTGATGGAAGAAATCGTTGTAACAAAAGTTAACCATCAATTTAGACGATCAAACATAAACATGTAAGGTTAAAATTTTTTTATATGATTGTGTTATTAATTAGAGGTTTTTCGTCGATTTTTTTTATTTTTGGTAACGTTACAATATCTAAACACCTCCCCCCCTTACCGTTACTTATCGTAGTGCATTTCGAAACCCCTCCCCCCCCCTAAATTGGTAACGTAGTTTATGGACGACCCCTTATGTCTTAGAAAGTAATTAAAGGAATTTTTTGGTTAAAAGCTTAATGGATAGGTAATAACATAGCTTTTTTTCCATTTTATAATACCCATTTTGGTTAGTTTTGATTATATCGTCACCTGCATGCCGAAACCATAAATGTAAAAAAATTCTCTTTTGGGTTTATTGCTGTACGTGATACAATTTTATAAAAGGAGCATAGTACAACATACGGAATAGGAATGTGGATAAGATCTGCCGCAAGACTGCAGTTCTAAATCAATGAATGTGTTTTTGAATATTTCTATCATGCCACATTAATTTTTCTGGCACAAACATTTAAACAAAATTGGAATTTTTCTGAATACCAAAACAACGAATGTGTTCTAAAATTCGTTTGGAGTGAGCATGAGCGTCCGCTGTATATTTATGTATCTTCATATTAAGTCAAAAAAGACGTAAGTTTAAATTAAAAATTTAAAGAGAAAAGCAAAAAACTTTCTAAATTTTAAGTTGCGCTTAAAACACGGGCTTTGAGAACTTTGTTAATAAAAACGTCGTTTTTAGTTGTAGAAGTGTAAAATTTTGCGAAACATGTATTTTGATAAGGTGCATCATAATCAGTCAAAAAGTCGATTTTGTGTAACCTACGACTTTTTTGATTTCATATGAAAATATGTTCATTATGTATGTTAATATATTTTGAAGAGAATACAAAAATACTCTTTGTAGGTTAATTTATAAATAAATTAGAGCTAACCCATTCATTTTTAAATAGTATCTTGTACTCGTTATTGTAAGGTCGTGTCACAATCGCGAACAAAACTTGTAATACGAACACGGCCTAATAAGTTGCGACCATTTCATTTATAGTCCGAGAGGCAGCGTTGCAAATGGAAAAGCATTTCTGAAACTATGAATTGTTGTTTAAATGATTCCTTTTAATCAGTCGTTCAATGATCTGAGCATCAGGTGAATCAAGAGTAATGGACCTGGCCGTGAAAAAATGTTAAGTATGTAGAAAAACAATTAAAACAAAAGAATTTCTGAAGACTTGAAAATTCGTGGAGTTACTGTTAGAATAGTTAAGTTTGAAAAAATAACAGTCAGCTGCATAGAAAATTCGGGATTAATCGTCAGGTACCCTTATGAACAGGTAAAAAAATGTGAAAGTAAAAAGTATTTCTGAAGTCACGAAATTTCTATGACGTATTTATAACATCATCAAAAGGATAAAAAAAATAATCAGCTGTACTTCTAATGATGGTCATTTAGCTAGTTAAATTAATTACTTGAAGCTAAGATCTTATGCGCACTCGACACCTTCAACCCCCCAGCTGACGGTCTTACCATCATTAGAAGTACAGCTGATTATTTCTTATCCTTTTGAAGGTGTTATAAATACGCCATAGAAATTTCGTGACTTCAGAAATACTTTTTACTTTCACATTTTTTTACCGGTTCATAAGGGTAACTGACGATTAATACCGAATTTTCTATGCAGCTGACTGTTATTTTTTCAAACTTAACTATTCTGAAAGTAACTCCACGAATTTTCAAGTCTTCAGAAATTCTTTTGTTTTAATTTTTTTCTACATAGTTAACAGTTTTTTACGGCCAGCTCCAGTAAGACGCTAGCAGCTGATTCTTGTTTTTATTATTTATTATACTTAAACAAAGAGTTTATATAAAAATTATTGTTTCAGAAAACCTTGAAAAGTTGCAACGCTGCCTCTCGGACTATTACCTTTGTTCCGCAAAAACTTTTCAATACGTATTCTTAAATTGAAAAACTTTTTCTACGAATTTTATTCGTAATTTTCAGCTACGAATAGAATTCGTGGAATGGACGTAGTTTGCCATACATTTGGAATATTCTATTCGTATTCGTACAAAAACAAATTTATATTTTACGAATACATTTACGAATGAAATACCTAGTTACGAAAAAAACCTTCTGCTCAGGTGGGGTTTGAACCACAGTTCTGTAGCTTATGGGCCACGTACTCTTCCAGTAGGCTACGGCCACCTTGCAATCATACATTTTCTTATATTCGGTAATTGTTCGACAAACCAGTCTGAACGATTTCAGCTGTAAATTTTTTTTAACTCAACTAAAACTTCGTACATTTTACGAATAATGCGTACGGTCAAACTGCAAATGAATTTTTTAGTAAAAACTACGAATGTTAAGAAAGAAATTACGAAGTTATTCCTACGAGAAATTGAAGAATGTTAAGGAATGATATCCCTTTTAAGTCAAAGATAATTTTTCGTAGCAATAGATAGCAAGGGGTATTTAATTCAATAAAGGATACAAACTTTGACGATAAGCAAATTTATGTAACAAAGTCTTTGCAAATTTATGTAACAAAGCCAAAAAGTCGACTTGTTTGTCTATCATAAAGACGAACCAATTTAAATTTGCTTTCATTTCTCCTAAACTTGATAAAATGACAAACGATTCTACAGGATTTAAATTTAAGAAATTTGCAGCGATTTAGGCGAGAGCAAAGTTTCTAATTCAAACGCGAAAGAAAAAATTAGGAAATTTAAAAAAGTAGGCCAAAAGTAGGCTTATATCATATTAAGCAAACGATTTAACACTAGAATTTGTTATAATCAAAAGTTTTTTCAGACATAACCGTAAATAGGAAATTCTATTTGAAGCAATCATTTTATATATCTTAAAATCCACGATATTTAGAGGCGTCCGCCCAGTTTGAGAATTTTCTGCACTTTTTTGCGTAACGTGCTTATATTAAACCAGGATTCAGAATCAAGCCTTGCAGGGAGGTTCTGGAATATGTTAAGAAAATGTATAAAACGCAAAACAAATCTTATATACATGTACCTCTTTTTTTATTTATTCATTCGTTTTGAATTAAAAAAAATAAATTTTTAAAATCATTGAGATAGGTACACAGTAAAAAATATGAGCGTAAATTCTATACTATTTTGTATACATATAAGTCCAAACCAAAAAGGTTTTAAAAGTTATACCATCAAATCTTATAAATTTTTCTAGACCATTTTTCTCGTCAGACCAATCGAAACCACTATATTTTAAAATTTCCCGATTTCGGTGAATTTTTTCTTTCGAACCAGAATATATTTTGATTAACACATGATATCCATATGAAATTTTTAGATTATATTTTTTTTATTATTTTTATAATATTGAGTGGTATAAAATTTATTAATTATTTGGAATATAAAAAGTTTATACCACACAAATATTATAAAAAAGATAAAATTTACCCTCAAACTTTTTACTGTGTATATTTTATAGGTAGTATATTTTTTGTTACTCGATTGTAGGAACTTGCAAGCTGCTAGAACTGATTAATGTTAGAAAAAGAAATAAGTAGATTGATGTCAATGCGTTGTGTGATCCGATGAAAAATATCCCCCTTAGCATGCGGGGAACATTTCAAGAATAGCGACAACTCAAATTTTTAATTTTTGCGAATGATATGGATTTTGGCCTCCTAAATACAAATCTGAAAAATTGTAGTCCACTCGAAATTGGTTTAGGAGTTAAGGGCTTCCAAAGTTAAGAAATTGCATAAAAATTCAGTTTGCTTTTTCAGTTGCAAACAAAAAAATATTGTTTAATATAAGGAAATTTGTGTATTCTTATTTTAAAAGTTGAAAACTTGGGGCTCAATAGTCATTAATGCGATTTCATTCAAGGTTATAGGCCTCTCTTTATTTTATTTACTAAATAACTAAGAATATTTGCTTTAGTAAAAAATTAATGAAATGTATTACATGAAAAAAAAAATTAAATAAAATTTTTAAATATTTCGGACATGATACGGGGAAGATTTTTACACCATCTTACATTATATTACAATAGATTTAAATTATATTAGATTTTCTAATGTGTACAAGTGTGTGTCAGCCGGTGTAGTGTATGTATCATGTTCACAAAATAAGTACCAAAAATTGTAGTAAATAGCATTATATAGGTTACATTTTTTTTATGTTCATTCTAGAATCATGAAATGTTTCTAGAAACGAAATGTTTCTAGAAACGAGGGTCATGCGTGAAATAAAGCCCAAAATAAAAAAAAATTAAATAAAGCCCAATTAAAATGAAACACGGCTCAAAATTATTGACCTTATTTCATTATAAAATAATGTCCAAATTGGTATGGAAAATTCTTGGGCTTTATTGTTTATTGTTTTTTGGGCTTTATTTAAATAATTTATGTAAAAAAATTTCAAATATTGGGCAGTTGGAACCATGCCCAGTGGTGTTAAAATATCATGATCAGGAGGGATTTAAAAATTTACAACATTGTGTGACATGCGGTGGGGTATATATAATATGGGGTAGGGGTCCAAATTGTGTGACATATATAAGGACGACTTTAATTTTTGAATAATGAATTGAGAATATGTAAAAAAAACAGAAAATTTTAGAAAATAAGAATGCAGAGTGACCTTGTGGAGAAGACAAGGGTGGTTGAGATTTTGTGGCAACGTGTGACATAAAGGAAAAGGGTCTTAAATAGACCAAAATCGTGTAAAAAAATATTTTAAATATTAGGACTTTTTACAAAAAAACGTAGCTATGTTTCGATTCTTCCAAATCAAAAACTATTATTTTATTGTCTTAACTGAAAAGTACGGAATTACTTAACATTTACTTTACATTCACACCTGTTTTTTGGCTGTTTACACAACAACAAGTTATTTTTCGATAAAATTTTTTTAATAATGCAGATTAGGATAGTTCAATTGAATACAGTACAACATTTGGTCAAATGTTCGTACAACTTTTTTTTAAACGTATTCACTTTTTATTTGAAGAAAGATGGAAAATATTTTGGGAATAAGCTTTGAGCTTAAAATTTGTTTTTGGGTGACAGATACAAGATAGGTAAAAAAGTAATGGGATTAGTGCTTGCATTTGATCTATTGAGGTGTTATTTGAAAAAGATGAACTATTTATATAAGTTTAGTTTTTTTTTTTTTTTTGTAAATTGGGACTCCCACAAGGGGAACACATTATTCCTTTTTGTATTTTTGTTGGGGGACATTTAGAAGGGTGGCGAATATGAATGGGTATTTTTAAAAGAGTTGTTAGGTATGAAAAATAATAGAATCTGGTTTTATATTTGGCACTTCTAGAGGTCACACCGGCGTGCCATGTGAAATTTTTGTGAAATTAAAGCTATTTGCGGCCTTTATCAGCGAGTGCAAAAATTGTATTGGAATGAGCTTATACCATTGCAAAATCTTCGTGAAAAATTATATGAGTGAAAAACAGAAATCCAGAAAGTATTGTTCAGCTTAGTTTATTGATGAGCTCAATCTGAAAGCAATAACTGTTCAAGAGGAATGAAAAACATTTGATCGATATGAACATTTGACAAAAGAGCGCTCATGTTTTTTATATTCTCTAGTGGGGAAATTAATGTAAATCGTATGTCAAATGAATAATATTCAAAGTAGTTTTAGCAAACACTGTATTAAGTAATGTACAGTGTTGCGCAAAAGAATAGCAACAAAATAA
This sequence comes from Dichetophora obliterata, assembly GCA_963920525.1. Lineage (NCBI taxonomy): Eukaryota > Metazoa > Arthropoda > Insecta > Diptera > Sciomyzidae > Dichetophora > Dichetophora obliterata. Next base: position 87,040,898 of record OY986439.1, on the reverse strand, counting down.
GTGCGCTGCAACAAAATCGTGTATCTTTTTTAATATTGGGGACACACAAAAATTATTATAGGAATCAAAGCATATATTCATACATCATATATAAAACAAATCAAATTCAAATTTGGTTTTGTTTTTTTTTTTATTAAATTTAAAATTAATGTGACTACATTCAATTTGTCTGTGAGCAAAACAATAGCAACAAAACTTGAAAAATGTAAAAAGAGAACACAAGTTCGAAGAATTATTGGTAAAAGTTCCGTTATTGTAAAGCACGTGTTGTTTGTAAGTCATAAACATTTAAGTTTAGTTTTTTTTGTGCTAGTTGTGACATTGACTGTTCCATTTATAATGGCACGTTTTAAATACTGTGAAGCTCTTAAATTACAAATTATTTCCGAATATAAAAACGAAAATTCGCAAATATCTAACGTTAAACAGTTTGATATTAATCGGTCAATAGTTTGCAGATTAATAAAGAAATATACCTTCACAAAAGACGTAACAACGGTACATTAAAGAGGGCGACGCGGAAAACATCGCTGCGTGATGACAAGAACATTTGTGGTGTGTTCAAACGAAATGCATTTGCCACAGCCAAAGAGGTTGTTCGGATACTTGATTTAGATATCCACCACAGCACTGTTTGAAGACGAGCCGTTGAGAACGATTAAAGAAGTTATAGGCCGGCAGAGAAGCCTTTGCTTACAGCTAAGCATTAAAAACAAGCTGAGGTGTTACAATTTAAACAATTCTGTCTGAAATTGTGACAACTAGTTGCAATTTATTGTTTTTTAGACTCATTCTTCCAAAAGAGCACCTAAATTGGACAGTTCAAAAATCGAAAACCGTTTTTTTAGCGATGAATCAAAATTCAACTTGCTTAATTCAGATGGGATGCGCACGGTACGGCGCCACCCAGGTACACGACTTGAAGCCCGAAACTGCAAAATAAATTTTGAACACGGATGCGATGGCATTATGGTCTGGACTTCTTTTTCCTATAATGAAGTTAAACCATTTCAAAAAATCGATGGAATTATGGATCGATTTGTATATAATGACATTTTAGAAAGCAAGATGTGACCACATTCAGAGTGGAATATGTCGCTTCAGTGAACGTTTCAGCCCGATCACGACCCGAAGCACACTTCAAAGCTCATCAAAGATTACATTAGAGGCAATGGGATTCAAGTCCTTGGTTAGCCGGCACAGTCACAATGACTTGAATCCCATTGAAAATTTTTTTGGGGTTTTGAAGGTAAAAGTTTCTGGTCAAAGGTTTTCCAATAAGACTGCACTGTATGAAGCGCTAAAACTTAATTGGGAACATATACTAATACTAACATATCTACTTTAATAGAGTTGATGCCGCTAATATGTGCAGCGGTTATCAATAATAATGGATTTTACACCAAATATTTATTATGTTGCTTTTGTTTTGTTCTCAGACAAACTGAATTCAGTCACATTAATTTTAAATTTAATAAAGAAAACAAAACCAAATTGGAACAGATTTGTTTTTAATATGGTGTATGAATATATGCTTTGGTTCCTATAATCATTTTTGTGTGTCCCTAATATTCAAAAAGATACACGATTTTGTAGCAGCGTACCGATTTTGTTGCTATTGTTTTGCGCAACACTGTAGTTGTTGCTTAGAACTTATTTGGTCAGTTACAGTACTCTAGCACGGCTCTATAATGGGTTAAAGTGTTATCATTGTCAAATTGCTATGAAAGGTTATTTTTGTATTAATTCATGAAAAGTTATTAAAATTAGATTGATTAGATTGACTCTTAAAATTAGTATATCAAAAGGTTTCTATTCAAACCAGTCATGGTGTTATTAATAAAACCTTTAAACTTTATATCCAGCCCACCTGATTTTCGAGGGACAAACACTAGTATAAAGTAAAAAGTGTAAAGTATTAAGTGTAAAGTATAAAAAAGAAAGTATAAAATATAGAGTATAAACTTCAAAGCATACAAAACAAACTAAGAAGTATTCAGACTAAAGTCTGCAGTTAAGGGTCCGTCACCATAAAAAGAAGCTTAACCCTCCACTTAGCAATGTTCCACAATGAGTTTATATATACGTATATAATAAGTCGGGGATTTGCCGAAGCAGACCACAGTGGGTCCCTTTTCGTCCGCTATTGGACAAAAGATGCTACTGCTCGGAGCACTCATACGTGAGCATGCTCCTTGTACAAGCAGCCTTTGTCACCTCAAGCATATCCTTGTAGGTCAGTTGACCAATCTCGGCTTCGCCAACAAATGGACGTCCCAGAGTGGTCAATCTTATGCTTGCCAGCGCCGGACACTGGCACAAAATGTATGCTGCTCTTTCCGGCTCCTCTAGGCTCAATAAAACTCATAACCCCAATGAGTTTTGTCACTCTAGATTTTGATAACAGTCACTTATAACACCCAAAAACTAGCTCAAGGTAAAAACTATTTTCATGAAAAATGTATGAGTTTGATACAAAAGCTCAGTAAAATATGCTTCAACAAGATAAGTCTTTATGATTTAGTTATAGAGTTTATTAAGGGTCTCCCCATACATTGCATGGTTAAAAAACTTGCCAGTTTTAGTTCAACACTAAAACATAAAACTTTCCCTCACTTTTAGTTATTTATTAATGTGCATAAATCAAAAAATATTCATACTTTATAATGTTGCATACCAAAAAAGCAAAGGCTTCCCTTAAGCTTTTTCTTCTTTTTTTGTTGTATTATTTATTATATGATATATGCAAGCTACACACTCACACGCATGCAGAAAAATTCAATTTAAGTGTGTTACTTGTTTGCCGCCACATCAACTCAATGACGCGCACCAAACAATACGAATCTCCAATAAAAGCAGAAAAAAGAAAGAAATAAAAAAATTAAAAAAACACTCTATAATAAATTTAACAACTAGAGTGCAGCACTGATTTTTTCCGGTGTCAAGTGCTTGAGTTGGAGTCCATTTAAGCTGAGTTCAGTTATAAATTCCACGAAGAATTTAAATTTCGAGTGGAAGCTAACAATGCATTGAGTCTCAACAGTCTTTTTTTTTTCTATGCAGCCACGCAGGTTATTTGTTATTACACTTAAAAATCTTGGACTAAATTTTAAACTTTTTTGGATTGCATATAGGACCACACCACTAAAAGACTATTTTTAATCCAAGGAAAAGTTTAAAATTTTCTAGTCCAAAATAGATTCGTTTTAATCAGCAAAAAGTGTAAAAAAGCAATTTAAATAGCAACTTAATATAAAAAACTTTTCTGAAAACTTAGCTGGGTCTGGAACCCAGCTTCTGAAAAGCTGGCTTCTGAAAAGCTGGGTTCCAGACCCAGCTAAATTAAACTAAAATAAAAATATTTTCTAAAATATCTTGGATTAAGTTTTAAACTGTTTTGGATTACATATAAGACAACACCAAAAAACGATTATTTTTAATGCAAGGAAAATTTTTTAATCCAAAAAAGATTCGTTTTTAATCTGCAAAAAGTTTAAAAAAGGAATTTAAATATGAACTTAAAATAAAAAACTTTTCTGACCAAAACAGTATTTGAACACACGTCCTCTGATTTGCTAGTTCAACACCTTATCCACTCGTCCATCTAAGTAATTAAGAAAGTTACGCTTATTTTGCATCATTACGAATGGAAGTAAGCTGGAAGTAAGTAAGCAAGCAAGCAGAAACATGGGTTCCAGACCCAGCTAAATTAAACTAAAATAAAATATTTTCTAAAATATCTTGGACTAAGTTTTAAACTTTTTTGGATTACATATAGGACAACACCAAAAAATGATTACTTTTAATCCAAGGAAAATTTTTTAATCCAAAAAAGATTCGTTTTTAATCCGCAAAAAGTTTAAAAAAGCGATTTAAATATGAACTTAAAATAAAAAAACTTTTCTGACCAGATCACTATTTGAACACACGTCCTCTGATGTGCTGGTCCAACACCTTATGCACTCGTCCAACTCAGTTGTAAACAAAGTTTCGCTTATTTTGCATGATTACGAATGCAAGTAAGTCCCTTTCAGGAACGTCGGTTTGAAAACCAGCTAAATTAAACTAAAGTTGGGATTAAAAAATAGTACTTTTTGGATTAAAAATTCCTTCAAACCAAAGTTCGGATTAAAAAGTAGTTCAAATTTTTTAACCGTGTACTTAAAAATCTTTTTTGCACTGCGATAGATTTTATGACGTTGACCTCATATCAAAATTTATTTGCATGGGTGTGAGAAAAAATCTACGTTGGGTCAATGAAGTAACATCGACTTGACTTTATGATATATTGTTACTTTTAGAGCATGAGGAGCAGATTTACATGCAAAGATATTAATTATCAACTTATCATCGACGACATTCTGGACTTAGAGTAAAATTTAAAAAAATTAAGTTGCTTATAAAAATCGTTGAGTTTGACTATAATTGTATTGTATTAGTACTTCAGAGTTAAATAAATTAGTTTATTAAGACTATAGATTCAAAAATGAGCAAGTCCACTTTTTAATATTGAAAAAAATACTAATATTCGGGGAGCAGATGTACTTTACAAAAAAATCATAGCGTTAATTGTTATGTACGGGTTGTCAATATTCGAAGCGCCCATCTGGCAACACTGTAACTTTCCGCAGTGATGCCAAATCGACTAATGACATACCGCGTTTGAAGCGTCATTCCAAGCAAATGTTTTCAATGGAACAGTACACGCCACGCGAACGCTCTAAAATTGTTGAAATTTACATTCAACAAAACAAGTCGATAGTGAAAACTCAACTCAATGAGCGATGAAGCTCATTTTCAGTTGAACGGAACGGTAAACAAACAAAATTGCCGTATTTATGCCACTGAAAATCCACAAGAGATTCAAGAGGTACCTCTTCACGATGCAAAAGTCACTGTTTGGTGCGGCGTTTGTGCTAAAATGCTCATTGGGCCGTTCTTTTTCGAAGATGATAATGGCCACAGAGTTACTGTCAATCAGGAGCGTCAAGAAATAACCGCCATTCCCATCGAAATGTTGAAGAAAACTATGGAAAATGCTGCAAAGCGGGCACAATATGTCGTAGAGGCCAATGGCGACCATTTACGAGATATCATATTCAAGAAATAATGTAAGCAAATCTACTTGAACCCAATTAAATGATATTCATGACGAACAGACAAAAAATTGTGGTTTCTTTGATTTATTTAAAAATAAAATGGGCGCTTCGAATATTGGCAACCCTGTACTCATAAAAATGCGGCAATGTAAAATTTACGTTTTGCAATTTTGTCTCCAATGTTAAAAAAAAAAAACGTTGATTTTAAGGTTAAAAATGTTAAGTTGACATGTATGACATGAATTGGTTAGAATAATCAGTCCTATCACTGAGTCCGTCGTATACGATATCGTAGAAACTACGAAAAAGGCATCACTGAGTTCATTCGTATCGCCATTCGTAAGATTTTTGACGTAATTTGTTACGTCGTGTTTTGATTGTCAGAGAAATTTTAATAAAAATTCTTACAGTAAAAGTGGTTATTCCTTCTGAATTTTATTTCAACATTTTCTCCAAAAATCGACGAATGAACTCAGTGATGCCTCTTTCGTAGTTTCTACGATATGGTATACGTCGGGACTCAGTGATAGGGCTGATTATCAAATTGATGATATAATATTTTACGCTGCTATATCAATTCTTAATGTAAAATTACATTACAAATGTTTTTGAGGTATAACATTGTTTTTTTCTGTACAATTAACAGTATTTCATATACATTTAACATTACACAGTCACTTCATAAAGTGAGTGCTCACCAAAGAATTATTTTACAAATTTGAATTTTAATTAAATACAACTTCAAGGTTTTTGTAAATTACCTTGGTATTTATTATGTTGATTTTATATGATTTAAATACAAATTCTAAATGTTTGATAGTTTAAATCATACTTGATTTTAAATACAAATTTTAGTTGTTAGTTGATAGTAAGTATGATTCATATAATAAATCATATAAAATCAACATAATTAAATAAAACCTTTTGGAGTTTTGTTTTTATAATTTTTGTTTATTGCATGTAATATTCTTAATAAAAATAAAGTAACAATATTTATCTACTGTAACGGTAAAAAAAGGAAGAAAAAAAAACAAAAACTAAATCGGTTTTCTACCTCCAAAAAGTAAATGCTCATTTATGTTATTTTTTAAAATTTTTATAGAAAGTTCAAAAGTTAATATCTTGTGTGGCCTCCTTTGCTCTTAGTGATGCTTTCCAAATGTCGTGAAATAGAATTCACTACATTTTGGGTGACTATCCAAGGTATTTTTCCCATTCTTCTCGCAGAGCTTAAACTAGCACTTGTTTGCTGTTAATTGCCCTTTCCCTAATTTTTGTGTCTAATAAGCTCCACATGTTTTCAATAGGGTTAATATCAGGGGACTAAGGAGGTATTTCCATTCCGTTTGGAGTATTATATATTTGGAGTATACAAGGCCAAGACCTTGTGTTGTAAGCAGTATGTCTCGGGTCGTTGTCTTGCGTAAAAATGTAGTTATTTCCAAGTCCCACTTTTTCAACACTGGGTCCTATATTTGCCTTCAGTACGTCAATATATTTCCTGTGATCTAAAATGCCATCAATAAAATTTAAATTTCCAACTCCAGCTGCACTCATACAATCCCACACAAGTACCGAGCCACCACAGTGTTAAAAACTTGGAACTACATTTTCTCAACAAGCTCAGTATTGGATTTTCTCCAGACCATACACCTTCTTCGGAACCATAGATGTTGTAGTTACTTTCATCCGTAAATATAACTTTGTTCCAGAACTCCTCAGTTTATTTGCTATGTTGCTTAGCGTATGCAAGCTGCTTCTGCTTATTTATTTTGCTTTTGTATGGTTTTCTTCTGCCTACTCTGCCGTGATATCCGGCATTATAAAGAACGTTTTGCACAGTGTTAACACAAACTTCTTTTCGAAGTTGAGTAAAAAGCTGCTCTATTAATTTTGTAGCTGGGATTTCAGGATTTTTTTTTTTTTAAGTGAAAACTTCTTTAGGCGCGTTGAACGATTTTGGTAGAGGGTAAATCTTTGGTTTGCGTCATCGTATTTTTCCGAGGTACTCTCGTCATCAATACAGACAGCAAAGATAACAAGATAGGAAAATTAGAAAACATAACCTCAAAAATGTTTGCATGTATTTGTGCATAAGAAAAATCAACAATTATCGTCACTCTTGTTCTTAATCGGCCGCAAGGTCACAAATAAATCACTTGGCATCTCCTGAAATTAATGCATATAATCTGTTTTTTAGTATATAAATACTTAAGATGTTTGCAACCAAAACTTATTATTAATTCTCTTTATATTGGTCTATATATGCTTTTAAAGTTTGGCAATTTCTTCAGTTGTTGTATTTGTCAACATTTTTGAAAAATTTGCTTTTACTTAAACAGCTGCTATGCATGGTGAGATTTAAAAATGGAACGATCTTCTTCTTTTTCTGATTTTTTTCTGCTGGAACTTCGTTTGCAAATGAAAAAATACTGTATGGATTGAGTGTATTAACATTTTTATCTTTAAGTTGTGATAAAGGAATATGTTGAACATTCAAATAATTACATGCATGCTCTTATTTTATTATATATCATCTAACAAAGTTTGACAATTTTCACACTTGTTTTTTTTTTCACCACTGCGGCATTTTATTTTCAGAGTTGTCAACTATCATTGTTTTATTAATAAATTTTTTCATAACACGGGGGTTACACGAGACAGTACTATTAAGACAGTGAAAAATAAATTTTAATTGTCAAACTTTGTGTCTGTGAAAAAGAGTACAGACAGTTGGTAAGACAGTTGGCAAGACAGTAGACAAAATAGTAAAAAATTTCTATTTTATGAAGAAAATTTTTGTTAAAACTAGGAGTTCGCCAAAGTATTGCAAATTTTCCATTAATTCTATTAAATTTTAACGTATTCTGTCACTTGATATACTAAATATCATTCTACTCTCCGAGCTACTGTCCTGCCAACTGTCTACAAAAAACTTAAGCAGTAGAGCAGACAGTAGCAAAAGTTAGTGTGTGTGGGTAAAAATTTGTGAATGTGTTGCGACTGTCTTAACAGTACTGTCTCGTGTAACCTCCGTGTCAAAAGGAAGCAATAGAATTTTGTATAAAAAAGGTGTTGAATCTCGTGTCTTACTTGTCGTTTGTTTGCGTTTTCGATTTACAACAATAGGCGGTAAGAAATAGAACGCTTATGATAAGCAGACTGTAGTAATTCAATTACAACTGTAAATACAAATTTATTTTGCAGGTTTTTTGTGTAAGTGTTTTTATGTACATATGTATAAAGTGTTATAAAAATACTTCGATTGTCATATGCCGACTGTAGCTACCAAATAACATCTACAAAAAAATTAAAGCTAACTGCACAACAACAATTACCAAGCAAATCTACAACAAAAACGCAGAGAGAATGACATGATCACAGCGATTGCGCAGCGTTAAAGGGGATGAACCGAATTGGCGGCGAAACTTCACGACAGTCAAACAAAATACAAATATGAAAAATTGAAATTTCATTTTATTTCAGCAGTTAGCTCTGAAGTCTCTTTTAATGCCTCCCTCCACTTGAGATCTTGCTAGCAGCAAACAGAAAATATAGCATGCAAAGTTCTGTATATTTTACGCCGCCAATTCGGTTCATCCCCTGTAAAGCTGCGCAACCGCTGGGATATTGTCATTCTCTTTGCGTTGTTGTTGTAAATTTGCTAAGTAGTTATTGTTGTACAGTAAGCTTTAATTTTTTGTAGATGTTTATTTGTAGCTACAGTCAGCATATGACATCGAACTAATTTAGAAAACAGTTTATACATATGAATTAAAGAGTATATATAATATTGGTAAATCCATTCGTTTTTAGTAAAAGTGTTACCGTATCGGGAATGCATACATACATATATATACATACATATATACATACATATATATACATATATACATATATATAGTTCATATATATGAACAATTTAACTCATTGAGGAAATTTAAAGAGTATTTATGTATATTTATATAATAATAATTACGTAATAAACCTGCAAAATAATGAATATTTTCAGTAGTTATTGGATAAGTAAATTCTGCTTATCCTATGCATTGTATTTTTTAAACTGTTTAGCATCAATTTCTTATATGAATTATATATAATTCATATGCTATAAATATTTCTTAGTTTTATTATATTCTATTTTTAATACACAACGCAATACAGAAATGGTGAACATGTATATTGTGTTAGTGTCATGATATAAATAGATATAAATAAGCTTTAATTTTTTATATTAATTCAATAATTAAATAATTTAAATAAATTACTTTAATTATATGTATTTTTGATATGGTAATACTTTCGCTTAAAATAAATAGTTTCAGTAATATATAAAAAATTTAATAAATTGCTATAAGCTCTTAACAAAAATAATTCTAATTTCATATGCCGACTGTAGCTACACAATTTTAATTCACAACGTCTACAACAATTACTAAGGAAATCTACAAACAAGGACGCACAGAGAAGAACAAGATTATGGCGGAACTTTTAGAACTTTTTGATTTTCATCCTACATGTAGTATGAGCTGTAGTATGAGCTTTCGCACATTCCTACATGTCCATCCGACCTGCCAAATCCATCCTACATGTAGGATAGTCCGAAACCCCATATTAGCATGAAAATTCTTTTATAGCAGTAAGGCGGTCGTGGCAGGACAACGTCTTCCAGGGAATACTAATATTTTATATATAGATTTTCGCTTCGGTCGGCAGTCCCCTCTCTGCTATACCTTTTTTAATTTTTCGGACAATACAACGCTTTTCTGCTTCAGTTAATTTCTGGGGTCGCCCGGATCTTAGTTAATTTTTAATATTGTTTCTCTGCTTATACTTGTCAATTATTATTTTTTTTACCCCATAATATGGTATTTTCACTATTTTCCCAATATTTCGAATAGATTTTTGTTCTTTGCGCAAAATTTATAATAATTTTACGCTGATTTATAGTAGTTTCAGTTCGTTTTGGAGTCATTATAAAAAAAAACTAATTACGAAATATTAACTAGTCTGAATGAAGACAACTTCTGCACTAGTTTTTATTGAAAATGCTTACCTCAAAGCATGTGACGCGTTTTTACTAAAAAAAATCCGGTTAGCATAGCAGAATAACATAAATGAGCACTCAATTTTCGGAGAACGAAAAGTTATATTGTTTTGTTTTCTTCTATTTTGCTTTTCTTACCGTTACAGTGGAGAAACAGTATAACAGCTTTATTCTTGTTCACAATTTTAAAGGCAATAAGTTAAATTTACAAACAAAACATTTAAAGGTATTATTTATTTAAAAACAAATGGAAAAAAATAATTCTTTGGTGAGCACTTACTTTTTGGAGTGACTGTAAATGAAGATTGTCAACAAGTTGCGTATATCAATTTATTACAATCGCTTGTTGTACAGCAGTTAGCAGTTTCAACCATTCGACGAATCGTGAAATGGTTCAGCCGTTGTTTCGGTTAGAAGCCTCTTCATAGTGGAGATGTCAAAAAAGCTTCTGCAGCACAATGGAACCATCAAAAAATTATCGCTATATCCATCAACACATCACTTTTAAACTGCAATAAGTATTGAAAAATTGTTGTGATTTAATTGACGGCGAGTCACAAATGTATGCTAGGGCATCCAATTTCGGGACGCTGCTGCCATTCCGGGGTTTGAAAAACATAGGATTTGCCAAACCTTCGAAAACGAGTTTTTTGGAAGACTTATTATGAAGTTTCAAAGCAGTTATGCCTTCTTTTAAAACACAAAACATTGCAGAAGATTATAAAAAACTAAAAAACACAGTTTCGATTAAACGTTTGGATAGTATTTATCAGGGTTCAGAAATGTTCACTCATGTAACAGAAATCTCCAACATAAATGTAAATAAACACTATTTGAAGCACACAACACACAATTTTATTTTCATTTCATTTTTGTGTGTAACGTAGTTATCGTGTTGTTGATCATCCAACATGAATTCTTCGTTTTAATATTTGCTTGTGCGTCGCAAACTCAAACAATGATCGATCTCAACAATTCTCTGTGTTTCAGTTTTACACTTATGTTTGCGTCAAAATGTTCATGTTGGAGAATTCAGGGCTTTGTCAAAACCAAAACAAAGACAATTTTTCCAACATGAACAAGTGGTGTTTGCAAAATTGTCTTTGTTTGTGTCGGTCATTAAGATCGATCACTACCGTCGTGTGGCGTAAAAAACAAATGCTGTTATGGTTGCTGTGCAGCGTATTGAACTGGTTTTTGGCCAAGTGTAGCAAACTTCGGCGTCAATTAGAAAATATTTTAAAATATTAAAATAATAACCTAATAATATGTCTTTTCAAGAGTTTTAAACTTCATTTATCAGTGTTAAGGGGTCGGTGATTTCGAATCTAAAGTCAGAATTTTAAAATTCAAGATGGTGGATAGGGTTGCCACCTTAATTTTTTGTAGTTTTATGAATTCGGGGCTGGCAAAAAAAACTTCGTACACCAAAAATGGGTCGCTGAATCCGAATCCGTTGTCAGAACTTCCAAATTATAAAATTTTGAAATAATAGGGTTCCCACCTAATATTATGTCTTTTCAAGAGTTTTAAACGTCATTTATCAGTGTTAAGGGGTCGCTGATTTCGAATTTCGAAAATTTTATAATTTGGAAAACGCATTGAAAAAAACGCATTGGGTGGTCAGTTGGCTGCAACTCCTGAACCAATTGGACTTTTTATGGCGTCATACCAAGGTCTTTATGCAAAATTCGTCTCAATGATGTCTCCGAAATGTTCAATTGCTGAGAACGACGGTGAATTGATGTTGATGGCGCTTCACGCACACTTTCTGCCACAGCAGCAATATTCTCGGGTGTTCGCACTGCTTTTGGCTTTTCACGCTTTGGTTTATCGATGAGGATGCCAGTTTCTTTCACTTTTTTCACAAGATAACGAACATACGGAGCTGACGGTGCTTCTCTTCTTCCAAAATCCGTACGCAATTTTTGCACACATTCTGCAACATTACCATGATTTTCAAAGTAATGTCGCAATATTTCCCAGCGTTGTATTTATATCAGCGGAAGGATAAGACTAATTATCTGCAAATCAGACATGAGCTAAATGTTACCATTCACGAAATAAGCACTAGTTGAAAAAAAACGTTAGATGGTGGACCCTTTATATTAGTATGTGTTTAATAACTTACCAATAGTCGGTTTAATACCTACTCTTAATTTAGTGTGAGCTTTTCTGACATTATTTCTTCAGAATTTGTTGTCAAAAATCTTACACTAAATTTAGAGTCAGCATTAAAATGGCTTTTGCTAAGGCCCATTGTATCATTTTGCGCAGATAGTTTTAGAAAGGTTTTTATTTAAAAATGTTTTAAAATCACATACATTTTTTCTTATCATTGAATTTTTGTTGGAATACTATGGAATTTTTTTGCAATCCCGGGATCCCGAAAAACCCGGGACTTTAGGCCTTGCAATCCCGGGACTTTTGGGACTAAGAAAAGTCCGGGATCCCGGGGTCCCGGGATTGGATGCCCTAGTGTACGCATTTTTTAGAAATAATGGTGGCAATGTGGAAATCGTTGAGGATACGCATGAAGAGTTCGTAGGTGATGAACCACTGAAGGAGTTACTGGATGTCTTCAATCTTGGAGCAACTTTCACGACAATTAAGCATAATTTTACTTATCGGGCCACGCGTAAAAATTTTTTTGTTATACCCCCACGCATACTGGATATATTAATTTGGGTCTTTTTGAAAATGCGTCATAATGCGCAAATTGCTTTTGCACTGCACTGTAAACGTCAAACATTCTAAAATAGAATTTTTCTATCAAGCATCATTTACATCAATGAAATTCACGCTACAATTATTTTCGGAGAATTAATAAATTCAAATGGATTTTATTTTATTTATTTTGTAATGATATTTTGGTTACATAAGTCAAATTTTCATAAAATAAATTTGAATGAATAAAAAATGATCAAAAGAACATTTGCTGTGATTTATTTATCACTTTGCTTAATAAATTCAACATAAGTACAGGTAAAATTAACATGAGCATCATATCAAAATAACATTAATATAATATCAATTTTTCATTTTATTACTAATTTCTCATATCAATTACACATTTTAAATGTAATAATTACATTATTGTTATGATACTATTTGGTATTTTTAATGATAAAATAACATTATTATTTTATCAGTTATACATTTTTAATGTTAGTTTCATAATATTAAAATGACATTTGTATAATATCTATTTTAACATTTTTTTATGTTGGCCGACTTTTTTCAACTAAAAATTTAAATTTATAAAAAAAATAAAAAAAAATTAATTTTACAGTTGTTTAATGTGCATTTTTTTATGAGTGTAGGTTTGTTAATTTGCAAAAAAAAATCGTAGCCAAATTCGTTGCTGCATAATGAAGTTATGGTAAAAAATTATTGAACTTAGTCAGTTTTGAAACTCATTATGTGCCTTGGCCACTTTTAAAAGTAAACGGGTTGAACTTGGCTTCATTTGAAACTTACCAGTTCGACTTTTTAATTTTTAAGCAAAGAAAAATTATTTTCATCAAATTTGAGTAATTTATCGTAATCCTATGAAGCTTTTTGAACTTGACCAGTTTTGAACCAAAACGGTATAAAAATTATACTGTTTTTAAAATTTTGCAGACATATAGAAAAAGTAATAAAATATTTTCTTTCCAACCAATCTTAACTTTTTCTTGTTTTTGACATTATATCGCCTTAAGCAATACATAAGAATTTTCTGCACATCGTGCAGTAGACAGACCCCATACAAAAGATTAATTAAAAAAGAAGGAGTGGCCCAATCTTCATGAAATTTGTCATTTTAGTTAATTTAGATTTAATGCAAAGGTATTATTTTTCTTAAAAATTGCATTTGTATTTTGAATTTTGAACATTTTCAAAATATTATGGAAATATAAAAACAGTACTTTTCTTTTAATGCCTAAATTTTGATCTTTTCAAAAATATATTTCTTTTTTAAAAAGCTTTTTAATTTTCAAGATATAATTTTTTTAGTGAGCATTTTTTACGCCTAGAAAATGCTATTCTTTATCTGTGAGTTTTTGTGACTGCCCGTGTACTCTTTAAAACTCACAGTTAGAAATTAGGGCCCTTGTGCGGTATGATAAACAAGTTGAATAATTGTATACAATTTTGATTTAACTTTCATACTCATTGTTTTCTTTTTCTATGTAAAATTCGACATGTGAGTTCTCTCCGTCAAAATATCCCTGCAGGACTAAACGCAACTAGTCTGAAAATAAAGTAACTTTAATGTTGTTAAATACGGAGTAACTTTCATTTAGTTGAAAAGTCATCGAAAACTTTTCGTGAGTTGAGCGGACTGTGTCTGATTTTTAAATCGTATCCTTAATTTTGTGGCTGCTATGCGAAATTTATGTATTTGATGGAATTAACCCGTGAAGTTTTGTTCAGAAATAAATTCGGTTTGATGCAGATAAGCAATAACGGGTTTGCAATCCCGAGATTAAAAGGCCTAAAATCCCGGGGTTTTCGGGATTCATAATAAACTTACGAATGCAACACTTTTCTTCTTCGGAATTTAATAAAGTAAAAGATTTTATAAATTTTTTTCAACCAATAAAGATAACATTTGAGGCGGGATGCCAGCAAGGCATACATTTCTACAAGCTTGAAATTGCCTTTAAATGCAAGATAAATGAAATAAAAAAAATATAACTGACTTAGCCGAAGAAATATCAAAAAAATTGAGCAATGGAATCATATAAGAAAAACATGCACAGTTTTCTGACAATCAAAACTTTTATTTGATACTCACTGCACAAATAACATAAAAATTATAAAATCTGGATTGAACAGGCTTCCTTAAAGACTTGAAACCAAGAACACGAATGACGAATATAGAGAAGATTTTGAAATACAAACAGAAATAGAAGAAGAGAATAAATCATTCAAAGAAGAATCGCAACAAGTTTTGCAAAAAAGTGTTGCTAAATCAATTCCAACCAGTGAATTCAATAAAAATTTCACTCTAATGTTGCAAACTGAAATAAACATATATTTAAATGATGGCAGTCGCGGCAATTTGCTTCAAAAAGCATATGATTATTAACTTACAATTTTAACTTCTAATGTTTAGTCTGAGCTAGAAATTTTGCGACCAAATTCGGTCAAGCCGGGGTGAAGAAGCCATAGTATTTTTAAGAGCATATTTACAAAGACAATCAGCGCAACGAATTGTTCAAAGCCTTTCCAAAAAACCAAGTTCCTTCAATTTTCAAGTTTGTGACACAATGATTTGTGAAAATAGTATCGTAAAAGTCTGCTTAATTTTTTTAAAAAGTTGAATCGCTTGAGAAAGTTTTGATTTAAAAAGTTTACCTTTCTTATGTTAGTATAAAATTTAGTTCTTTGCTACAAATAATTGGGTTTTCTCATCTTTATAATTCCAAGAAGTAATACCAGGATTCTTAATTATTCTATCCGAAATCCTGAAATTGCTAGCCCTATCTGCAACCATACGCTAAAAAAGCTTACCTCAAAGACATATTTTTTATTAATTCCATGTCACTCATACGCCCCGAACAACTTATAATACTTTAAAATTAAAAAAGGTCTACTTTAAGAACATGTAATTAATTTTGATGACTAACCTTAAATGCAATTTCCAAGTTATGGAATACATGCATACCACGCCCATATTTTAAATGTTTTAAGCCGCAAAAAATAGTCAAAACTATTACATAAAATACAGAACAGTGCAGTCAGTCATTAATTCAAATACATGCAATACATATGCACAAACTTTGGCAACAACAGCATCACAGTGAGCGAGAAAAAGCAGCGTTTCCACCATGTATAAAGCAGCATTTTCAACGCAACATAATGAAGCACTCTGGAAACATTATTAAATGTGTTGTGATGAATTTGAAAAATTATTTTTTACTGCAATTTTTTTTTTCACCGTATTTAGCTTTAGACATAAATTTTGCAAGTACATCAGTGTATGCATAAAATATACAAACCAACACATGCTTTGCATTAAAACTCCTACAGCAACAACAAGTGCTGCTTCAGCGTACGTTGTCATCGAAATAGGCTTGTATGTGTTGTGTATGTATGTGAATTAGAGTAGGCAAGCTTGCTCTAGAGTGTGTCTTTATGATTGTGTCTGTATCTTTAGTCTACTGTATGAATTAAGTTATTTTCCGTTGTAATTGTCTATTAGTGAAGTTGTAGAGCCAATGTGTGCGTTTGCGTGAGTGTGTGTTGGTTAACCTCGCATCGCCAGATGGAAAAAACAAAACTTACACAAGCTAACTTTTCCTCTACCTTCTTTCCTTAGCTTACGTGTAGCACTCTTCTTGCGTAAGTTGCTTACTATGTAGCTATAAACATTAGAGTTACTTCCGAGTCTTGTACTATAAGCAAAAATACTTACAAATATGTGTGTCTGTGCATAATTTATGTAATTTATTTTACTTAATAGCTGCCTACCACAGGCTACAATCGAGTAAAATCTGTTTCATATTTACCAAAAAGAAAAAAAAATATATTTTTCCACGAATTTAAGTGTTGAGGGAGTTTTTTATTTAGGAAATTTTTATTAAAAAATCAAATAAAAACTATAACTTAAAACTAGCGACATGCAAACAGGTTAGCTCTAATTGGTGATAACTTATATACATTAGAGTGGCCGTTATTTGTATGAGGCAATTTTTTCTGATTTCTTATTACAGATCGGGGTTTTGTTCCTTCACAAAACAGAAGTATATTTTCAGAAAAATTTCAGTTCAATTTTCAGAGAAATATATTGATATTTAAACGTGCCGCAAGTGACTTTAAGGATAAAAATCTGATGTAAGGACTGTATCGAAAAGAAAATGCGCACTTTCAATTCAATATTTCTCGCAGTGCAGGTGTTTGATTGCAATGCGTTAAGCACCGTTTGAAAGTATAATCAATTTTACTTTCATTATTTCTTCTTTCTTTTCTTTCTATTCTTATCTTAGTTTTTGCGATGCCTTGAATCTAAGAGCACGTGCGTAGAAAATTGTGCACAGTTACTGCATTGAAAATGACATTTTTTACGGGAGACTAGCCAAATGGTATAAATCTAGTGTAGATAGTGTCAAAAATAATACAATATAGTTCGAAGATACCTGTTCTTTCCAATATCTGCCAAAAAGTGGAAAAGAACATGTCCAAGAGATCCGAAACTTTACTTTAAAGCAAGTAATTTAATAAACAGAATAATTTCAATGTCTGTGTGAGATTTGACAAAAAAAAAGCTAGAACCAGTGCTACCATGATCTTAAGAGTCACACAATGAAATAACCTTAAAACGTACAAAAAACAAAAAGTACCCAAAAATGTCATAGACAAGTAATGTTCAGTGTATTGC
Organism: Dichetophora obliterata; assembly: GCA_963920525.1. Lineage (NCBI taxonomy): Eukaryota > Metazoa > Arthropoda > Insecta > Diptera > Sciomyzidae > Dichetophora > Dichetophora obliterata. The sequence continues at coordinate 87,023,383 of OY986439.1, read as the reverse complement.
TATGGGCGATGAAACCTTCGTAAAAATGGACTCAGGAACATCAGCAGGTCCTCAATTTTGAACAAAACAGTAAGGTGGTACTGCTGACTAATCAATTTCAACAATCGGAATACAAAAATTTTGGCGCAAAAGTCCTCATCTGGCGGGCTATATGCGCTTCCGCCCTTAGGACCTCATTCTTGATGACACTATATCAGCAAAAATTTACAAAAAAGAAGTGTCTTATTTGTCTCCTTATACCATTTTTATAAAACCACGATGTGTCAACAATATTTTGGCCTGATTTAGCTACTACATAGTAGGGCGTATCGAAAAATTTAGATTGTATTCTAAGAAGTCTCAAAAGTTGCATAGGGTGGTCAAAATCTAACACAAAAAACTTTAGAAAAAAATAGGGATGTCTTCCTCTCCCGTAAGAACAAAATTGTTTTTTAAGAAAAACAGTTAAAAATCACGATCTCAAAATGCTTTGATTTTTGTAAAAAAAACTACATATGTCTTAAAGTAAAAGTAAATAAAGACTTAAACTAACAACATCCTGGCAAACACGATGCCACTCTCTATTTTTACCCACAAGGTGCTGTGTGAAGGATATTCGATTCTAAAGGTACACTCGAGGTAGCACAGAACTTTTGATTGCTATCTAATTGTCTAAATTTTGGCGGTTTTGATTAAAGTGTTGGCATTTTCCTTAGATTTGCCGAATCAATAATTAGTATATTTTTTGCATATGCATTTTCTTGTTTTTGAGGAATGTATACTTGAATGCAATTTTTTAACTTTTTCAAAAAATTAGTATAAGGTTTTAAATCTCAGGCACCAGAAGTGGTACCGAAGATAATTGCCTTAATTTTGATCTTTCAAATATTTCTGAACAACACCCTGTCATTGTTTTTACTTAACCCATCTTGGCCCGGTACCAGATCCCATGAACTGATTTCGCTAAAATTTTATAAATCGTTATTTCTTAGCCTTATTAAGATATGTTTAGCGTTTCATGAAAATGGAACTTATGTTTTTTGAGTTATGAGATGGTAACTTTAGTTACCAATAGGCCGATAAGTATAGTGATTTTGGACATATATTAAATGTAGTCAAATAACGAAAAAAGTTTAATTTGAAACTTTGTGTGTAAATTAAAAGAATAAATGAAAAATGTAGATTATTTTATTTCTGCAAATAATATTATTCTTATTTATATTGAAGAACACGAAAAACTAAAAAAATAAGTTTTGCAAAATCAAGAATTTATAAGTTAAAACACAAGATAAATATTTCATTTTTATTTCTAAGACTTTTTTAGTTAATATGTTTTTAGCTAATATGTTTTTTATATAAAGGAAAACAATGTTGATGCAATCGGACTTTGCATTTTGAACACTCAAATGGGGTGTGAGTATGGCAAACAGTGCAACGTCGTCGGTTACCAGGCGCTCTCGTAATGCAATGAACATTCTGCTTCAAATTAGGCATGTGATATTTTAAAGTTTGTAACGACTCTGACGATTGTTCTCCAGACATTGAATTTCGTCGAGAAATGGATGGTTGCATTGATAACTTCTGCGCGAAACTGCAGCTGCGATAAAGGCTTTTGTTTTTCTTGTGCAGACACCATAACATGCAGTTTCCAAGCATTGACCATCATATTACCAAGCAAATTGATAAACAATGGCCACCACCATTTCTTTGATCGCACTGAAGTTCGGTAATTGGCCAATGCGTTATCATGTAAATCCACACCGCCCAAATGCTGGTTGTATTCTGCTATCTCATTTGGTACCTTGATGTTTATATGTTCCTTTTTTGAGCGGTCATAACGTTTGGCATTTTTTTGTGGATTCATTTGACCATGGTTTGTGAGAACAGTTACCAATGCATTGTCCTTCCAACGCATAGCCAATACCTCATTTGTACGATCAAAAAAGTGAGAACTTTCACCCTTATTCATTTTTTGTGGCAATTCGGCTCCACCGATTCGGTTGCATCGAACAGTTCCTGCAAAAAAAGTTAACGATGGTAATCGAATTATACTAAGGAATCAAAGAAAAAACCAATGAAAATACCTGTAGCAAAGAATCCGGCAGTGTTCAATAAACACATAAGATTGTACGATGTGAAGAAATTATCAAAATAAATGCGATGAAAAGATGGAAAATCGACAACTTTTAACAAGCTAAGAACCGTATCAGCTCCCAACCCAATTTCTTTGTCATAACCAGTTGATGCTCCCCTATATAATTTTATATGGAACAAATATCCTTTTGATGAAGTAAGACACCATGCTTTGAATCCGAAATGAATGGGTTTTCCTTTTATGAACATTTTGCACGAATGTCTTCCAAAATAAGGAATCATTTCTTCATCAATGGAAAGGTAGTGCGCAAACACACCAAACTGCATAAATCGTACATTATATAAGTCGATCAATGGTCTTACTTTAGCAAATTTGTCTTGGGGATTCAATTTATTATTATCAGTCAAATGAATGTATCGCTTTAGCATTTCAGCACGATGTCGTGAAAAAGCATTTGATACAATATTGACTCCAAAACTGGGGTCTCTTGACCAATATTTCTTTCATTCAGGAATTTTATGGTAACCACTAAAAAATAGAAAACCAATAAAGCGACGTATTTCATGTGGCTCAACTATAAAAACAGCATTTTGTTGTGATGCATAAAGATTTGTTTGTTCTACAATCATATCCGTCATTTCATCATCCAGAAAGAGATAAAAAATTTCAAGTGGTGATTTGCCACTTAAAAACCAAAACACAGATACAAATCGTGAAAAACTTATTTCAAAACATGATTTTACTTAGCTTTTCCACAACAGCTCACATATGTTCGGCTTCAGCTGCATCCATAGGTACTTTTGAATAGGCGGAAATTTTTTAGGTCCACTTTGGAGCATTGTACTCCTTCATGGCCTTGCGTTTTTTATTTGATTGGTCTTTGACTTCAGTATTTTCATTTTCATTGCTTGATTCGTACTCCATTTCTATTTCACCAGCAATATCCACGCAAAGTGGAGCATCTTCATCGACAATGTCATCATCAATTTGTTTACCATCACTGAATTCACCACAGTTAGGTGGAATATAGATAACATTGACATTTGATGATAATTTAATTGCTGCAGCTTCTTCATCATCACTTTCTTCTGCTTCCAAAACCGCCAACACTTCTTCTATTTTTAAATACTTTTTAAATGGCATTTTCCACGAATAACACAAATTCTTTTAAAAAATTTTTTCAGTCCAAATGAAGTTCTATTACGCAGCGATACCAAAACAAAACTAAAATAATTGAACTGATCGGCAACCGACACGATTTCACTCAGAAAAAGGGAAATTCCCGTTTAAAAATATCCTCTCTCGGCGAAATACGCTGAGAATTCGTCCAGAATGGAAGTGGTGGCAATTTTCTTCTCAGGGTTGCTTTTCATTGTGGGAATGATACAAATTGTTTTATATTTTGCTTTGAAATCACATGAAAGCAACACATATACAAAAACGGAACGTCAGATCATAGTAAAAACTAGGAAAATAACACTGAACGTACGCAATCTTTACTGAATGTATGGCAACATTTATGTCACTCAGAGAGATATCCGCCAGCCATCAGAGAAAAATTAGAATGTACTCTATCCTGGCGTTTTCCGCTATGGATTCGCCCGGAAAATTCATTTTTGGCGGCTTCATATATTGTCAGGTTTTCTGTTTCACGGCGAATCCACAAGCCGCGACAGAAATTGGTTCTGCTTGGGCTCATACGCAGGCGATGTTTGCACATGACGACAATTTTGCTCAAGGCTTCATGTTTAATCGAAAGGGGAAAATTGTGAGACTTGGGCACCCCTCTATATTTTTTGTCAACTCCCCACCCCTGTCCAATGTCATTTATGAACGCTACTAACAACAGCGCAAATTTAAGTCTCTCAGATCATCTGCATTGTCGTTGTTTGTATCTTGTTGTGGTTTTCATCAAGCTGGTATGTTTATACGTATCCGCCCATTGGTAACTAAAATTACCATCTTTTTTTTTATATATTTCGAACTTTTGGAGCTTATATCGCGATATTATGAATATACATTAAGTGTTATTTTCTTCGCTCCCCGCGCATTTTCGTGGAGAAAAAAAATAAAAACACACTTTAAAAAAGTTCAAAATATTTTTGATCTGTAACTCTTTTAAAAAATGTTTAAAGTAGTTCGTGATTGGGACTTTAAATTTAAAAATAACCTTGCCAATAACAACAGTGTATAAACTTTTGACCAACTTGTATTATTTATAATAAAATCAACGTTTAAAGACAAGATTTTTGAAATTTTTTGAGGACTTTTTTGCAAAAACGGTTGCCATTATGGTTTTCGTACGGATAAAATGATGTGCTTTATTTCATTATAGAGATAATTAAGTAAAGTTTAAATGAAATTTTTTTTAGTAAAAAGTAGCGCCAATAACGCGGTTCAAAGTAATAATATACAAAACAATACTATATAGTTGATAATATAATTCAAGCACAAATAATATTTATTATGTTTAAACACATTTAAGAACAAAGAACATTAAACAAATATCTAAAGTTAATTTTTCATTTTTACAACTGGAATTTTGTTTTGGGTAATTTTTATTAAAATATTGTAAAAATTTTGTCTTAGAAAAATTGTTGGATGGAAAATTTTTATAATATTTCTCCATTGCATGCAGGATAAACTCTTTCTGCTCTTCTTGGTGAGTTAAAATGGTATTAAAACGTGAAATTAATGCTACGCCACGTTCTTCAATATCATTAACGACCAATAATTTTTTAATAATAAATTTTGCAGCAAGATAATCTTCATATTCCTCCCAAGTGGTTTTCCATTTTCACAATTTATTTGATATATTGTAGTTGCGAACGCCAAACACTATAACTACATAATACAAAGAACTACAGATAATGTATTCCCGGCGCAACGAAAAAAATTTGCTGCGCACCTCGTCATTGATGCTCGTCAAATGTGACACTTGAAGAATACATTAAAAAAAAATGTCAAAAAGAGACGAAGATAGCAAAATGAAAATGAACCAACAGTCAAAATTCTGTCGAGCATATCAAGCAATGTAGCCGCTTTTTGTGTAAAGAGCTAAAAATGGGAAAAACACCCCTACAAAATACGCAATTTTTTCACAAACAGTACTAAAAAATATATTTACTTTATTTTGGACATGTGCTTTATTTAACAATATATATTTCATTTCAGTAAAACAAGTTTTTTTAAGAAAATGTGGACATTTTAAAATCTTCACACCATATGAATAAATTGTGGCTACGTTGCTACCAATGAGCACCTTCTACATCACAGCAAAGATGGCAGACATGCGCAATACTTCATCTGCAGTTCTCTATATCATGCTGTCACTATATAAATTGTTAAAATGTCAACAATATGCACCTTATTTAGGTTCAAAATGTTTTAAAAAAACTGTACGACTAGAAATACTGAAGGTTTTTGGATAAGTTGAGCATGCAGTTATTCTTTACTTGGCTTGAGAATGAATTTATTTAGATGTTCACATAATTTCAAAACTTTGTCGCAAATTTTTTTAATTAATGTTTATATATTCTTACTTTGAACCGCGTTATCGGCGCTAAAAATAAATATTTTTTATAAAAAAAAAATTTTCATTTAAACTTTACTTAATTATCTCTATTATGAAATAGAGCACATAATTTTATCCGTACGAAAACCATAATGGCAACCGTTTTTCCAAAAAATTTGCTTAAAAAATTTTAAAAATCTTGTCTTTAAACGTTGATTTTACCATAAATAATACAAGTTGGTCAAAAGTTTATACACTGCTGTTATTGGCTAGGTTTTTCTTAAATTTGAAGTCCCAATAACAAACTACTTTAAACACTTTTTAAAAGAGTTACAGATCAAAAATATTTTTAACTTTTTTAAAGTGTGTTTTTGAGGCTTTAAGTCAAATGCGACTGGCATTTTACCACTAGACGCACCCAGTTTTTTTGCAGATCTTATTTTTTAATCGAGTTCTCTACGAAAATGCGCGGGCAGCGAAGAAAATAACACTTTTGCACATTCCATATATTTCATGGGTGCTCTAATATACATATATGAAAAATGTTCAAATTACTATCAGAATCTTTTATAATCGCATATAATTTTTTGTGTAATATATTTTATTAAATCAATTAAAAATAACTCTATTTTTGGGACTTAACAAAAATGCTTGGCAATTGTTACGAAATAGCTTAAAACTAATTTCCTTCAAATTGTTTTTTTATAATTGATCATAAAGTAATATCAATTTATAACATGACCCATACCTGCTATATATATTGTATATATGCTACTATAAAGTGATGGTAACTGAAATTACAGGTTGGGCCAAAATGGGTTAATATAGTGCTATTTTATTTCTACGCAAATATGAAAAATCCTTTCAAAAATTCGACATTTTTATTCTTGTTCTCTATATTTTTTCGTACAAATCATCAGTAACGCCAGTTGGGAAATGCCGATATAAGAAAATTACTATAACTTAAAAAAAAAATATCTAAAAATCGCATAAACTTTTTTTAGAGTAAAATTCTAACAAAACGGTGGTAGACACTTCGTTTTTCAATTCATTTTCAATTGGACAAAAACTACTAGAGTTGTGGATTTTTTAATTTTTGAAAATAAAATCTAATTTTTTTGTTGTCTCTCAAAAATCATTGAAGTCATTTGAAATGAGAGCTTAGTATATGTTTTTTGTTATTTTTTTCTTCCTTAACTAGAAATCCTGTCATTAAACCAATAAAATCCTGTGATTTCTTTGAAAAATTGCTTATTTAAGTTCCACAAAATAAAATGTTCTTAAGTCTCTTCATTTTGCACAATTAAAACAATTTCCTCAACTATCTGCACGCTTTCACTCTCCTTCCAACCATTGCTACTTGACATGCTTTTCATGTCAAAACTAACACAATCGCATTAAACTGCCAGTTCATCTAAATAGGTCGTTAGCGGTTTTATAGCAGCATACAACCACAAAATCAGCAGCTAACCGCTATCAAACGTAGACACACAAAATTTTCACGTATATAATACTTGTTTACTTAACATTTTGCAACTGTTACGTGCTCATGTAAGCGATTAAACGGTTGTGCATACGAATCGCTGCCTTAAGCCAAATGCACGAAATAGTTAAAAAAATATATCTATAGATTAGACTAGAGGTTGAGGTTAAAAATTGGAAGCATTTCAAACTTAAATAAGCTGATTTAACTCTTGTGAAGGTAACAATATTTTTAAGATTGTTTTTGAAATGATTTTAGGTTTGTGTTTAATATACGTAATAATGTGTTCTTAAGTAAGCTGATAGCATACCACAATTTAAAATTTTCAAGTGACAATGCTGATTTTGGTAGATTACATGAAAATTCTTGTTGGCATTAGGTTGAAATATTTATATAAATGTGAAGAATTCAACTTTATGACATATAAAGTATTATATAAAATTCACGTAAAAAGTTAATGTTTAGTAGCAAATTGGTGGTATGAATATTGCTGTCAAATATCTTATCTCCTTTTGCTAGGAATTGCATAAAAGTAAGAAGCATTCCAAAATAGTTTGCAGAGACATTTTACAAAAATGTTTACTGAGACTCACCAAAGACATAAAGCACATAAGGTGTTAAAGATGATAGATAGAAAGATATGTTTGTCGGTGCAGCTCTGACAGTACAGATTCTAGTGAAGCCTTGTTAAAGCAGTTCTCTTGCTTTAGATTTTTCAGAATAATAGTATATCATATTCTTGAGGTTTAGATCAGCGAGTCAACTGACAGGGAACATTTTGCTGCCTAGGTTATTCTTCTTAGCTTGGACAAGGGCTGGAAACTCAGTGAGAATATGCTCTGATGATAACTCATATCTTAAACATAGTCTACACTGTGAATCAATTGACACTATAATTTTTGTATATGGTTTTGTCATCATTCTTAGGTAATTTTTCCCTAGGTTTATTAGAAAGTTCGACTTTTTGAATGATATTTCAGGATATATATCTGATTTATTTGATTTAACTCTGGTGAAGGTAACATCACTTTTAAGATTTTGAAATGATTTCAGGTTTGTGTTTAATATACGTAATAATGTGTTCGTAAGTAAGCTGATAGCATACCACAATATAAAATTTCCAAGTGACAATGCTGGTGATGCATTTTTGTCCAATTATGATCAGCCAGAAGTCGTTCAATTTTGATGACGTGATTGTTTTGAATTGGTGTTTAAAGAAGGTTTTGCCTACGCCACTGAACGGTTCTGGTCCTATAACCGATGGGAATGTTTCTTGTTTAACGAAGGAGTCCGTTTTTTATTGCCGTCAAAGCGTATTTTGTTATTCTGAACAAGAGTCCGATGGCAATCAATAGGACAAGCTTAGAATTGATTATAAGCATTTTTTTAAGACCGATGAACAAAGGCATGCGCCTTATACAAATAACGTTTGGTCTTTGACCTGAAAGGAAAGGTATAGATTATTACAGTAATAATTAATTGAAACTACGTGAATTATTGATTAGGCGGAACAAACGAGAAAGGCAATTTTAATTGCTTTTATGTTATGCCTTAACCTCGGCAAGCATTTTCAGTCCCCAGTTGTTCCCGTCCTATAATTCTAAATTTTCCACAATTTAGTTGTGGATTTTTTTTTGTTTCAATAACTCTTAAATGTAGTAAGGAACATAGAAAGCGAAAAGAATCATACCCGAACTCGGATTCGAACCGGGGACCTCCGAGATGATAGTCTAGCGCACTCTTCACTAGACCACAAAGACCGACTAAAGTGCTTACGGGCAGCTTGGCTATCAGAGAAGCTACAGGGTGACCAGTGTAAGAGTGCGAATATTAACGGAGGTGCAAGAGGAGGTCGAGATAAGAAAAAAACATATGCGTCGCTGGACACACGAGAGAAGCAAAGCTTTTTCGCAGTTTCAAGGCATGATGATTAAATAGTTTTTTTATAAAAAAAATTTTAAATCAAAAAATTTAAATACCATAGTGTTAACTAAAAAATAATATTCCCATCAGTAAATTGTATTACCTGACTTTATTATTTTACATGCGAATGAAATTATTGGTTTTTAATATCTAAAATATTAAACGTATATTATATAGATGTAATTAATGTCATCGATATTTCTAGCAAATATTATATCAATAGTTGTCCTAACCGTGATGTGCCAATATTTCGATCACTTTTTTTTTAACATAAAAAAGATGAAAGAACCAAGGCATGCGATTTTTACAAACAAAGTTTAGTCCTTGACCTGAAAGGAAAGTGAAAGATTATTTAGAGAAATTGATTGGAACCATACGTGAATTATAATTAGGCGAAACAGACATGAAAGACAATTTGAATTGCTTTTAACTGAGGCTAGCGATATGCCTTAACCTCGGCAAGCATTTCCAGCCCTCAGTTATTTCTTTCCTTTAATTCCACATTTTCCACAATTTAGTTGTGGATTTTTAGTTGTCCATAATTCTTAAATACAGGAGAGAACAAAGAAAGTAAAAATAACCATGCCCGAGCCCGGATTCGAACCAGGGACCTCTGGGTTGATAGTCTAGCGCACTCTCTATTAGACTACAAAGGCAGAGAAGGCTTATCATTCCCAAATTATATTTATCAAGACAACATTGTTTAAGGCCTAGAATTTTTATAAAATTGATTTCCTTTTTTTATTTTTTAAAAAGTATACTAACAAGCAATAAAAATATTCTTCTCCAATCTTGGAAAAAAATCTTCAACATCCACTTGATATCCAGCTCATTTCTCCAAGTCAACTCTAACATCTTGGAGTTAGCTGAAAATTGGCTTCAGATGCATTAGTTTTCAAAAAGGCAATACTGTTGAAGTGTCAACAAAATAATTTGTTCTGGTACCTGGCAACACTAGGTTGTTTTAGTTATTGCGTTTCTTGTTGGAATTTGTAAAAAAGTGAATTTGGGAATTGCAGCAAAATAATAGAAATTGATTGAATAAAGTATTTAGAAACTGCAATAAATAAGGCATAAGTGCAGTTTACGGCCCACGCGTAAATAATTTTTTCTTATTTTTATTAAACGTATTTTGGACTCCTTAGTCTAAAATTGCAAAAATAAAATATCGGCATCGAATGGCTTAGGAGATAAATTCGCGAAATTTTCAAAATGCAGTGCAAAATATTAAGTTTGTGAAATAAAATAAACAATGGCTGCATTCAGCGGAAGGAAAGAGTGGACCTGGAATACATTTATTTATTTTATATTATTTTTAAAATAAGCGAAAAAATTAAATAAAATATTTTCATTAATTTATAAAAATGTGTAAACAAGTCTTCTTTTAAAGAACATAATTAATGCATGCAATCAAAATGTTTCCATTTAGTATTTGAATAGTAATATAATTTATTTTAAATAATTTTATGAAAATGTGTAATATTAGGTTTAATTAATTGAAATAAAAAATAATTGGTAAGGCTTTCTCTTAAAAAACTTTTTATTTTTAATTTTGGGTAGGAGATAAATAAATAAATATATAAATAAATAAATAAATAAATAAATAAATAAATAAATAAATAAATAAATAAATAAATAAATAAATAAATAAATAAATAAATAAATAAATAAATAAATAAATAAATAAATAAATAAATAAATAAATAAATAAATAAATAAATAAATAAATAAATAAATAAATAAATAAATAAATAAATAAATAAATAAATAAATAAATAAAATAAATAAAACTGTGAGATCGGTTAGAGAAAGACCTTGGAGATCAAGTTGAGATCCAGCCTTACTTCAACTGGAGATCGAAGGTCCATTTCCCTGGAGAAACTTGGGCTTGGATCTCAAGTGGAGGTCAAGTTGATATCCAGCACTGGAGATTGGAGAAACGAACTGGAGCTCCACTTGAGATCAAGCCGATCTCCAAGATAAATGTTTATTAGGTAGCCTTTATGAAGTTCTTTTCACTTCTTCAGCCGTTTTAGTAGGTGTCAAGCCACAGTGTTTCGTCTACATGCATTCTTTTTACACTCATTTATCTCGAAACTACTTTTTTCGGCATGATGTTGTAGAAAAAACAAAAACTATTCAGCCGAATCATCTGTAATTTAAATATGCTATTCATAATATCAGTGGCTATCGCTGCAACTAGAATCAAAGTTTTATTTCAAAAACATCTTATATTTTACACTTAATAACCGGAACAAAACAAGCTGTTTAAGAACTTAATTTTTAAAAGCGCGTCATTCTGTCAATACTCAATATTTTTTTTTATTTCTAGTGCCAGCCATAGCTGCACTCAAAGTAATTAATAATATTCTTGGTTTTTTTATTTTTCAGATAAATATAAAAGTCAAAATCTACAAGCCTCTTTTCCTAATGAGCGTCATTTTGAACAAGATCAACAATTTTTAAATTATCAAAATCATTTTTTTATGATGAATGAGTGTTACAATATACCTTAAAAGTTTAAATATCTTAACTTTTAACTTTTATTTATTTTTTTTTTATTTTTTTATTTATAGGATTTTTATATTTTAACTTTTTAAAAAATCCTAAAAATACCTTAAATTTTCTAGCGCTAGACCACCGGCCTCTGAATTCGCAATTAAAATCTACACTTAAAACAATTAGCATCTTGTGATAATTTTCAACCCGTTCCATGGAACCTTGGATGGCAAAATTAGACAAGGTAGTGTAAGGGGCGGAGAGCCGGTGACCGCAACTTTCAAAACGAAGCTGACAACTCATACAAAATCTGCAACCAATGAGAATGCAATATGAAAGCAAAAATTGGCAAAAATTTCGAAAATGGCTGAGTTTGACAGTTATGGTCATTAAGAAAGAGAGCACATTCAGCACTAACACTACCTGTAGTGGAATTCCCAAAAATTAAACGATAATAATCGTTGTCGTTATCGGTGCCACGTTCATAGAAAATTACAGTTTTCGCTAACTAACGATATCGAAAATCGTCGTTAACGCGTTTGGGAATTCCACTACTGGTATAGTTCTACTATGGAACCTTGCTACTTTTGTTGTTTAAATAGCTAATAGGTTTAAATAGCAAATAGGGGCTTTCGGACTATCCTATATGTAGTAGAGCCCTGCGTAGGTGCACTTAAAACCAGCTTCAAAATATTTTTTCATTTCACACTACACTGCACTGTCTTGCTTGCTGCAAAGAAATCATGTGTGTGATTGCAGCGAAGACGAACAAAACACGATAGAGCAATAAAAAACAGATTATTGATATTGTTGATCTAAGATATCGTTGTCAGAGAGCTCACTGCAGTCAATGCAACGAAAGCTTGTTGACTGGCAATAGATGATTTATATCAGACAACGAATACGGTGCTGGCGCGAACACTAGGTAAAAATGGGTCACGCATCATTATTTAACAGTGCTAGGAGGTTGCTGAATTCGAATCTGAAGTCAGAATTTTAAAAATAAAAATGGGTAATAGGGCTGCCACCTATTTTTTTTATTTTAACATATGCGATGCTGGTGCGAACATCAGGTAAAAATGGATCGCTGAATCCGAATCCGTTGTCAGAATTTAAAAATAATGTAATTTTTTTAAAAAAGGGCTGCCACCCAATATTATGTATTTTTAAAAGTTTTAAACATCATTTATCAGTGTTAGGGGGGTCGCTTATTTAGAATCTGAAGTCAGAATTTTAAAATTCAAGATGGTGGATAGGGTTGCCACATTCATTTTTTGCATTTTTATTAATTCGGGGCTGGCAAAAAAAATTATACACCAAAAAGGGGTCGCTGAATCCGAGTCCGTGGTCAGAACTACAAAATTATAAAATTTTGAAATAATAGGGTTGCCACCAAATAATATGTATTTTTAAGAGTTTTAAACATCATTTATCAGTGTTAGGGGGTCGCTGATATCGAATCTGAAGTCAGAATTTTAAAATTCAAGATGGTGGATAGGGTTGCCACCTTCATTTTTTGCATTTTTATGAATTCGGGGCTGGCAAAAAAAATGATACACCAAAAAGGGGTCGCTGAATCCGAATCCGTGCTCAGAATTTCAAAATTATAAAATTTTGAAATAATAGGGTTGCCACCTAATAATATGTATTTTTAAGAGTTTTAAACATCATCTATAAAATTATAAAATTTTGAAATAATAGGGTTGCCACCTTATAATATGTATTTTTAAGAGTTTTAAACATCATTTATCAGTGTTAAGGGGTCGCTGATATCGAATCTGAAGTCAAAATTTTAAAATTCAAGATGGTGGATAGGATTGCCACCATAATTTTTTTATTTTTACGAATTCATTTTTATTTTAAAAAGTAAAAGCAATCCTACTATTTCAAAATTTTATAATTTTGAAATTCTGAGCACGGATTCGGATTCAGCGACCCCTTTTTGGTGTATCATTTTTTTTGCCAGCCCCGAATTCATAAAAATGCAAAAAATGAAGGTGGCAACCCTATCCACCATCTTGAATTTTAAAATTCTGACTTCTGATTCGATATCAGCGACCCCCTAACACTGATAAATGATGTTTAAAACTCTTAAAAATACATATTATTAGGTGGCAACCCTATTATTTCAAAATTTTATAATTTTGTAGTTCTGACCACGGACTCGGATTCAGCGACCCCTTTTTGGTGTATAATTTTTTTTGCCAGCCCCGAATTCATAAAAATGCAAAAAATGAAGGTGGCAACCCTATCCACCTTCTTGAATTTTAAAATTCTGACTTCTGATTCGATATCAGCGACCCCCTAACACTGATAAATTATGTTTAAAACTCTTAAAAATACATATTAGGTGGCAACCCTATTATTTCACAATTTTTTCATTTTGGTGTATCATTTTTTTTTGCCAGCCCCGAATTCATAACAATGCAAAAAATTAAGGTGGCAACCCTATCCACCATCTTTAATTTTAAAATTCTGACTTCAGATTCGATATCAGCGACCCCCTAACACTGATAAATTATGTTTAAAACTCTTAAAAATACAAATTATTAGGTGGCAACCCTATTATTTCAAAATTTTATAATTTTGAAATTCTGACCACGGATTCGGATTCAGCGACCCATTTTTACCTAGTCAATCTTGAAAATCTTGAAGTTGGTGTAAAAAAATGTCTAGTAAGGCGATGACGACCGCTGATTAAAATTATCAAAATGATCAAAATGATCCAAATGATCTATTGCCATATATTGCTTTTTATTTCTTATTTTATTTATTTTATTGCTCATCCTACCCTTAACGATTAAATTTCATTGCTTGTGGTGTTGACGAACAAAACACACCATGCTTGGATTGCCGAGAGAGAAAGTGTGTATTGCTTGTCGTTGTAGGCTTTCGTTTGGTGTTGAGCAAATCAAACTCTCAAGTCTTATTAGACGACAGTCAACTGTGAGCAATGCAATAAATCACAGTGTGTGTACGTTCAAATAGATGCACCGACGCAGGGCTTTAATATGTAGGACGGATTTGGCAGGCTGTTTGGACATGTAGGATGTGTGAAAGCAAATGTAGGACGGGCCGCCTACATGTAGGATGGAAATCAAAAACTTCTGCTTTTTTGTGGAAGTCCTTCATACATGTTGTATGTGCGAACGCACGCTCATCCGACTTAATACATTTTCTCATTCTAAAAAAAACGTCGTGGAGTGAACATATAAAGAAAAAAGTAAACAGAGTGCAAAGTTTAATATATAAAAATGGCAGGTGGTTTGCATACTGTTTTTGAAAGGAGTTCATTAAACTTTATAGAAGTAAACTTCATTAATTAAAAAACAGCATGAAATTGTTTTGCCATTGCACGGTGCCATCTTCTTGAACGCTAAAAAATGATGAAGTCCTTCCCACATGTAAGATAGTCCAAAACTTCAAACAGGCTTTCCCCCTATTCTGACGTCCTACATGTACATCCTACACGTAGGATAGTCCGAAACCCCCTAATGCACAATGCTTTTGATCGATTATTGTGATCTTCTGCATCATAGCTTCACGCATTCACAATAGAATATGTAGGATAGCTAGTGCACAATCCTTTTAATAAATTCCTGTGATCTACTGCAACATAGCTTCAGTTAATACTTAATATTGAATGAATCACATTGTGATGCAAAGGGTTTTGGAGTAGTGGTTAGGGTGTAAAACTCTCGATCGCAACGGTGCGAGTTCGATTATCACGCTGTCAAAGAAATATTTTTAATTTTATATCCTTTTGTTTTAATAGGTGCAAGTAAAAAAACAACAAGAATTATAAGAAAAAGGTGTATGGAAAAAAGTGTCGTTTTTCAGATTTCACTCAAGCAAATCACAAAACGAGGCGTAAAAAGCTTCGCTTCAAAACATGCTTAGGAGGGGTTAGCGGGGGCCCAAGAAATTACTCTTAATGGAGAGCATTTTTTAAAAATTATAAAAAAAAACATTTTAATAAAATTGAAATCATCACAAAAATCTTGCATTTTTCTTAAAAGAAATAGAAAAATCAACTAAGTGTCAAACTGCAATATATTTTGCATAAAGGTAAAACGACGTATGAAAGAGTATAAAAATTGCAATTTTCGGTTTTTATTATTTTTACAACAAAAATAACTTCTGAACCATTTTTTTGAACTTTTTTAAAAAAACAATTAAAATTATAAATCCTTAGCTAACGGAACTGTTGCAGTAATTTTTTTGCAAGTAATTTAATTGAAGTTTTAGACAAAAGAAGATTGAATAAAATATATTAAAACACAGAAAAAGCTATTAGCGTTGAAATTCAAAACTTTAAATTTGGAATAGTTTTTTTGGCTGTAGGTAATGATGTTATGTACAAAAATTCATTGTACTAAGATTTTCTATAGCTCTCAAGATATGAGAATGTTCGAATGTTATTCAAACATAACTCTAATTTTTAACTCACTTTTCAGTGTTTTTAATTTCCATTATTTTACAAAAGAACCATTATTTTGAAAAAAACAATTTTTAAGTGATAAAAAGTAGCCTATGTCCCAACCAAGGGACCTAAGGAGCCTACACGGAGAAAACTGTTTGCTAAATTTGTATTGTGGTTAAGCAAAACTTGCGCTTGATTCTCACCCAGCTAGCACAGATTTCGATTTGTAACAAAAATATGTTATAATTCGGTGGTATTCCAGTTTTTTAAAACAAATTTAGTCACAAATGGGTTGTATTAAAGTTTCAAATAAGTAATTTGTAATAAACCATTCGTTTTGTTGCAAATAAAATAAACTACGGTGTTGATTATGTTACGAATAAATGCACTTGTTGTACAAATGTTTCATAAAGTTTTGAAAAGAATAAGTAATATTTACGTTAAATTAACATTATTACAACATTTCTTTTTGTAGCACCTATAAACAATGTTTGTGTATTGTAATGGTAACAAATACAGTAACGTGTTAGCAACCTAGATGCGACTAAGCTGCTTTATGTTTATATTAAGTTATATCAATGTCACAGCAACTAAATGTTCAAAACTTCGGTTTAGAGATGTTTTTATGAAGTTATAGGGAAGTCACTACAACTAAATGTTTCCAATTTTGCTGCGACGCACTAAAATGCCATAAGCAAAATATAAATTTTATTGTTAAAAAAAATTCTGTGTTGCTTGTAAATTTCTTTGTGTAGGCTTCTACAACCATGTAATCCACTTTTGTTTTATTTCAGCGTTCGACGAAACTACCAAATTATAGCTCAACAAATGTAGTTGGGAAAAATAAAGTTGAATTGAGGTTTTTATTAAGTTGCAAGAACATTGAAAATAATTATTGCCAACTTTGGCTGTATCAAGGTTATTATTCAGTTGATGCAAGTTTAAAAAACATAATTGTAACTTATAAAATGTTGCTTGATTTTGAAGAACGATGTATTGAGGATATTATTCTGTTGCAAGAACTTTAGAAAAAACCATTGAAACTTTAATAATGTAATTAGTTACATGAACGTTGTATTGGAGTTATAATTCAGTTGCAAGACGTTTTGAATAAAATTGTTGTAAGTTAATGCTGCATTAAAGTTATTATTCAGTTACAACAACTTTAAAAAAATTTGTGACTTTTGATATTTAGTCGGTTGCAAGAACTTTGGAAAAAAGTGTCTAAAAACTTCATACTCGCCATATTTGATTTTATTTCTACACTATGAATTTTGATTGGAATAAATTTAAATACGATTTCCTTTAGTATTTATTATTTTCTTTTAGAATATTCAGTGCAATATGACACTAGGAACTTAAAAAATATATTTAGCTATATATTAAACATTATTACGCGGAAACTAAAAACTCGAGATAAGTCTTGGTTGGTTGGTTTAGATGGTGATCCAAGTAGCTCTAGGGAGCCGTTTTGATACCATAACCTCGTGTTTCTGTTGGTTGACTGGGTAGCGCACTGCTAGGTTATAACCATCCGGTGCGATTGATGAACGTTAGGAGATTGTTGATTTTTGTGGTCAGGGCCGGGCAGGTGCACAGAAAGTGTGTTAGTGTTTCTTTTTTATTTAGGTCATCGCAGCTGCGACAGTGGGTGTTGAAATGTAGTCCAATTCTCTGGGCATGAACTCCGATGCACCAGTGACCCGTAATAATAGCTGTTTATCTGGCTATGTCGTTCCGGGGCTTTTCATTACCATAAATGTTCCTATGGCCGGGAACCCAGATTATGGTAATGCTAAGTTGGTGACTTAGCCGGGCCAGTTCATCCTTACACTGCCTTACCAGTTTGGAGTTGGTACTGATCGCAGCTAAAGATTTAACGGCAGCTTGGCTATCCGTCAGAATAGATGCGTTAAAGTGGTTGGTGTTAGCTCTCCTGAGGGTGCGACAAACTTCTCTTATCGCAAAAAGCTTGGCCTGAAAGACTCTGGCTGAGTTTGGTAGACGAAAAGAGTCCGCCACCCCCAGTTTCTCAGAGTATATGCCCGCTCCCACTCCGCACTCCATCTTGGAGCCATCCGTGTAAAAGGACACATCGAAGGCTAGATCAATTCCCTCATTGCGCCATTCCACCCTGGTGGGAAAAATGGTTGTAAAGGATTTCGTGAAGTCGAGTTTGGGAGTGTCGTAGTCCGTTTTTCCATTAATCAGTTCCCGAGGTAGCGGATTAAGAATGTTGCTGTGTCCATATGGTCTATTTCGCCAGTTGTACGACTCTCTGAGTCTGACTGCACTGTTTGTTGCAGTAAGCTTAATGTGTAAATCTATGGGGAGTAAATGTGTCAGGACATTAAGTGCATCAGTGGGGCATGAGCGGATACCCCCTGTGATACCTATGCATGCGGATCGCTGGATCCGGGCTTGTTTGTTGTGTTGTATGCTTTATTCAGTGCAGGCCACCATACTAGTGCACCATACGCCAAGATAGGTCGCACTACCGCTGTGTATAGCCATAAGAGCATTTTTGGTTGAAGACCCCATGTTCTACCAAAGGTTTTTTTGCAGGCGTAGAAGGCTATACAGGCCTTCTTGACCCTTTGTTCGATGTTAGTTTTCCAGCTTAGCTTAGGATCCAGAATGACACCTAGGTATTTTGCGCTACTGGATAGTGTAAGAGGTTGGTTGTTGAGCTTTGGAAGGACAAATTGTGGCGCTTTGGTATTTGTGGTGAATAACATCAGTTCCGTCTTGCTAGGGTTAACTCCTAGGCCGCACCTGGCAGCCCAGACACTGAGTTTTCCCAAAGCAACCTCCATTAGCTCACTGAGCGTAGAGGGGAACAGTCCTGACACCATAACAACCACGTCATCCGCATAAGCCACCACTTTGACCCCATTGCAATTTAGTGTATTAAGAAATTCATTCATGGCGATGAGCCAGAGTAGGGGGGAGATCACTCCTCCTTGCGGAGTACCCCTACTGACAAACCTCGTGAGTTGGCAGCCACCCAGGTCTGCCTGGATTATTCTGTTACTGAGCATTGAGACTATCCAGTTTCTCACCGGTGCTTGTACACCAAGGTTGGTAAGAGAATCAAAAATGGCCCTAGTATGAATATTGTTAAAAGCCCCTTCTATGTCTAAGAAGGCCGCAAGAGTGTATTGTTTAAAGTAGATTGATCTTTCAATAGTGGTAATAACCTCGTGTAGGGCGGTATCTGTGGATCTGCCCTTGAGGTATGCGTGTTGGGCGCTGGACATGTTAGCACCCTTTAGAACGTCCCTGAGATGAATATCCAGTACACTCTCTAGGGTTTTCAGTGCGAATGATGTGAGGCTTATTGGTCTAAAATCCTTGGCTGATTCATGACCTCTCCTCCCAGCTTTGGGTATAAATATTACCTTAACTCTTTTCCAGCTCCTTGGAGTGTAGTTAAGGCAGAGGCACTTAGTAAAGATAGAGAGTAGGATAGGTGCAACTACATCTTGTAGTTTCTGCAACATTATTGCAAGTATGCCGTCGGGACCTGGGGATTTGTAGGGAGAGAAGCTGCTTAAGGCCCAGATAACCCTTTCCATTGAGATAAAGGAGCCAGTCGGAACCGCCGCAGTTGCCTTAGGTAATTCTAAACCTAAGTTCTCATTGCAGTTGCTCCTGCAGCCGGGGAAGTGTGTGTTGAGTAAGTGTTCCAGTGATTCATTGGTAGATTCTGTCCACGTACCATCGTCTTTCCGAATGAAAGATGGACTGGTGCTTTCTTTGGACAGAATTTTGCTTAGTCTTGCCGATTCTTTTATATTGTCGATCGATTGGGTGTATTCCTGCCAAGAATGCTTTTTCGCGTCTCGAATTGCTTTCTTGTAGGTTTTGAGGATGTCTCTGTATGGTTGCCAAAGACACTGTCTATGACACGAGTTGAAAATTTTCCTAACCCTTTTCCTAAGGTCGGATAAATCTTTGCTCCACCACGGAGGAAGAGATTTCTTCTTGCCCCTGCAAGTGGGACATGAGACTCTGAAGGCAACCTGCATGGTTTGCTCTAGGGCCTCCACGGAAGAGTCTAATTCCTCCGCAGTTGAGATTTGCTTGTAGGCTAAAGGACGGATTTTTGGGCGAGCCACTTTGGCAAATTTGGCCCAGTCAGTACGTTTGGGGTTACGAAATGAAAGAGAGGCCCCTGTTTCAAGATTCAAATCAAAGAGGATCAAGCTGTGATCCGAGAAGGAACTTTTGCTCGAAATTCTCCAATTGACTACTTTTAGAGACTCGTTTTCGGATAGAAGGGTAATATCCAAGACTTCACTCCAGCCTGTGAAGTTGTCAGTACTTGGAAAGGTGAAAGTAGGTGTATTTCCTTTATTGCATATGTTAAAATTAGAGTTAATTATGAAGTCGAATAAAAACTCACCTCTAGTGTTTATCTCAGAGCTGCCCCATAGAGAAGATATGTCTTATTCCAAATTATTTTAAAAATTTAAATTTTTTGGGTGGCGCGTGAGTTTTCTAGAGGTAAAACACAAATATTCATCGAAAAAATGGCCTTTGTTGTAAAATTTTAGTGTATAACTCTTCATATTTTCAATTTATTTTCACATCGCTTTATTTCATCCCAATTTGTCTTAAACTTTTAAAATACACTCCAAAAAACTATCACTGGTTTAATAAACATTATATTAAGGAATTGTGTGTGCAAAACATTTAAAAACTTTTTAACAACTTATTTTTCATCAATCAGGAATATTTACGTCATCAGTAGTCCTTTCTTGTAAAAAGATCTGTCATCATAACAAAAAATAACTTCAATAAAACAAATTATTTGTTACATTCACGTTATTTTATCTGAATTGTTACATAAGAATAACACAATAAATACTTTTTTAAATGTTTCAAGTATGTTTCATCTTGTGGCGTGCAACTTAAGTTTGTACCAACACATTTATAACATTATCATAACACATTTTTCGCCTAATTGCAACCTAAGTTGTTACAAAATAAGCTTAAAATATCTGCTTTTCCAGTTGTAATTACGTTACAATTACGATTTATATCTGTATTGGCGACACTTTTCCGACACTTTTACAACCTTTTTGTGCTAGCTGGGCAGCAAACTAATCAAAATTTGCTACTCCAGTTTATAATAACTAAGCAAATTTTTGATAAAATTCAAGCAAACTTTTAGGTATTATAAACAGGAAAAGAAAATTTCTACTAACTTAATTCAAGCAAATATTTGCTAAGTTATTATAAATTGAAATAGCAAACTTTGATTAGTTTTTGCTGAAATCCAGCATATTTTGAAGTGAAATAATTATTAACATTAAATTAAATTGAAAAATTACCAACATTTGGAGATTTGAACCTCGGCCGCGTAAGTGTAAATGCATGCATGGGCTTATCTATTCGACCATCGCAGTTGTTAACTAATCGTCGCCAAATTTTCTTCATTAACTGCATTATTCTGTATCACGAACATGCACACCAACGATGAGAAAGACACGAGAAGCAATATTTTCTTCCATATAAAATTGTATTGCTTCTCGTGTCTTTCTCATCGTTGTTGTGCATGATGGTGATACAGAATAATGCAGTAAGAATAAACGTGTGCTCGTGTGTTTAGAAGAAATTTGCTTGAATTGAGTAAAAATTTGCTATTTGAGTTTATAATAACTAAGCAAATATTTGCTTGAATTAAATCAAAAATTTTATTAAATTTCCTAAATACATGAGGTGTGATTTCAATTTAGCAATCGTTTAGCAAAAGTTTTGCTTTTAAGCAAATTAATTTTCACCCTGTACATGTCAAGTTTGAAGAAAATCCATCCAGTAGTTTTCACGTGATGCGCGTTCGGACAGACAGACAGTATTTTTAAAAACTAAATTTTTGGAATCCACATCCTTCAAAATGTTCAGTGCAAAAATAATTTCGAAAAAATATTCAATGTACAGATATTTTTTTTACAGTTTTATTATATGTATGGATTATATCTTAAATTGGACTTATTAAAAACAGTGTTAAATTCATAATCATAAAATTCCAAGCATAATTTTAAAGTCAATGCTTTTAAAGGCAAATATCCTTGGCAAACATTGCACCAACAAAAAAAAACAACCTAGATGTAAGCAAGGGTTTTTCTCTATTTATATATTACAAATGTTATTTCAGTTCAACAAACTTTTTGCCCAGTCGCCTATATATTTTGCGCTATTCAACATTTTTGTGAGCAAAAAAAATCACAAAAACTACAAAAACTCAAGCACAGAAAAAGAGCTGATTTTTTTATTTTTTTTTTTTCTATGTTTTTCCCAAAAAACTAAGATACGGATATCACAAAAATATATTAAAAAAAAAAATAGCGCAGAAAAAAATAAACTGGAAACTGCAAGCGAAGCTTGCAATAAGATGATAAGAACGCTCGAGTGCACTACAGCTTGCAACTTACAGAGCAGATTCAATGGAGCAGCCGTAGAAATACAGTTGGTAAAAAGAATTCCAATGCGAACAAGGAGACAAAAACTTGATTGAAAAATAGATGCTAAAGCAGTCCAAACCAGATGAAAAAAATAAAACAGAAAGTTGTTCTTTTATAGCCCGAGAGCACGGGTGCTGCGCATATTTTAAGCATAATTTTAGGCGCCGAGTAGCGATGACAAAACCAATTGTATAAAAGATTTAGCATGGCCAGCACTGGAAAAATAATGAAAAAAACTAATAGAAAAATAGCAAAACCTTAAATATTGCCTCAAATGCAAATCAGATATGCAAATTAAGTTAGACGCCAAGCTAACGGAATATTAAATTTGGCTGCTAAATAGTGCAAAAAACTATGCGCATATAATTAACTTATATAGATCTGTAATCTCTTTGCAGATAATTTTAAAGAAGTATTTCATCCTCCTTCAACCCCAATTCGTACCCCGTTACTGTATCCCAACACGTCCCCTTTGGTTTGCACAGTCAATATTACACAAGAGGACATAATTAATTCTATAAATGAATGTGATCCCTACAAGTCTCCCGGTCCGGACCTTATTCCACCAATTCTCCTTGTTCAGTGCCTAGCTCAATTAATTACACCATTACACATTATTTCTAATAAGTCTTTGCAAATAGGTGTTTTCCATCTTTTTGGAAGTCATCTCATCTTTACACCAATTTATAAGAATAGCAATAAGAAAGCGATCGAAAACTACAGAGGTATTGCCTTATTGCCAACTATTCCTAAACTTTTTGAAAAAATAATATGTTCTAAGCTCACTGAAATAGTTAATCCACACTTAAATGAACAACAACACGGATTCCGTAAAGGACGATCAACCACTACAAACCTCACAATAATGGTTTCAGATGTTCTTAACAATATGGAAAAAGGTCATCAGATAGATTCTATATATACCGATTTTAGTAAAACATTTGATCGAGTTGATCACGTAATCTTAACTACAAAATTAGAAAAATTCGGTATATCAGGTTCTTTGTTGAAATGGCTTATATCCTATCTTAGTGGAAGATTCCAACATGTTAAATTTCAGGGTACTCTATCTAATAAGATTATTGTCTCATCAGGCGTACCCCAAGGAAGTCACCTCGGTCCACTCCTCTTTAACATATTTATTGCAGAGATATCTGAAGTTTTGTATGATATCCCACATCTCTTATACGCAGACGACTTAAAAATGTATTATGTCATTAAATCAGATGTGGATACAGTTTTCTTACAGAATAAACTTGTATCCCTGGAAGACTGGTGTAATCAAAATAAGCTTTCTCTAAATGAAAATCTGTCTAACTTCTGTTGATATTACACTAGCTGATGTGTTAGAAAAGATAAATAATCTGAAGGACGATTTTTCTCCAGGACCCGATGGCTTGCCTGCTATTGTTATAAAAAAATTCGCGGACGTGTTCTCGTTCCTTATTGCGCTCATCCCCTATTGGCTCTTTTTCATCTTTTTATTTCTAATTCAGTTTTTCCTAAGTTGTGGAAGAGCTCATACATAATACCTCTGCATAAGAGAGGACCAAGAAATGATACTTCCAATTACAGACCTATTGCAAAACTTTCATGTACTCCAAAAATTTTTGAAAGCATTAATTATGACATTCTCTTTTTCTATTGCAAATCTATTTTTCCTCCCAGCCAACACGGCTTCCTCAAGGGTAGATCGACTACCACTTACCTTGCAGAATTTGTTTCAAACGCTCTATGCTCGTTAGAAAGCGACTTTAGTAAAGCGTTCCACAAAATCTCACACACTATCATTCTTCTTAAGCTTAAAGCCTTTGGTTTTCCATCACTCTTTATATCTTGGATTAAATCATATCTCGAAGAACGCCGTTATAATGTCATCTTTAGATTTTCCAATTCAGATTCTTTTTCAGCTACCTCTGGTGTCCCACAAGGTAGCCACCTTGGTCCTTTGTTGTTTGTCTTAACAATCTCTGATGTAGATGGCATCATCAAAGAATCCAATCTCTCTGTGTATGCTGATGATATGAAAATCTATCGGCGCATATAAACTAATGACGATTCTCGCTATCTTCAAGAAGATCTAGTTAGTTTTTCCACTTGGTGTCAAAAAAATCTTCTAGAGCTCAACGTTAGTAAATGTCAAGCTATTACATATTCACGCAAGCGTCTCCAGCTTCCCCCAAGAACTTATTACTTACTCGGCAAGCCAGTTCCTCCTGTAAGCTTTTTACGGGACTTAGGTGTAATATGTGACAACGAACTTAATTTTAGGTCTCA
The DNA here is from genome assembly GCA_963920525.1 of Dichetophora obliterata. Classification (NCBI taxonomy): domain Eukaryota; kingdom Metazoa; phylum Arthropoda; class Insecta; order Diptera; family Sciomyzidae; genus Dichetophora; species Dichetophora obliterata. The sequence goes on along the minus strand of OY986439.1, from coordinate 86,998,720 downwards.
TATTGATAATATCATTAGTAGAGCCAATTCTGCACTGGTTTTTGTGAAACACTGGTCCAGAGAATTCTCCAACCCTACGTTACTAAATCTCTCTACCATACTTTTGTTAGACCCATCCTCGAATATGCCAGCCAGGTTTGGTCTCCTATCTACAACATCCATTCTGTGCGAATCGAAGCCGTTCAACGAAGATTCATTAGGTTCGCACTACGCGGTCTTCCCGGTTCTGACAGTTTCAACTTACCTCCTTATGCAGACCGCCTAAAGTTGATTAACATGCAATCTCTTGCAAAACGAAGAGAAGTTGCAGATGTACTCTTCATTCATCAACTTGTATGCGGTAATATTAACTGCCCTGCACTACTCCAATTAATATCCTTTAATACCAACCCACGTAACCTTAGGTCTACTCCTCTCTTCCACCTCAACTTCCATCGTACCGACTATGGTTGCAGTGAACCTGTAACCAGGATGCTTCGTGTAACTAACAATTTGATCAGCGAATTTGATTTTCATCTGAGCAGATCTCGACTCCGAAATGCCCTTCTAAACTCCAACGCCACTTCTTCTTAACTCCAACGCCATTTTTTCCCCCTCTATAATCTTTTTCTTACCATTAAGATATGATACATATTCCCTGTTACTTATTGTAAGTTCTCTTTATTACTTTTCTCCCCGTATTTCCTTTTTGACGTGTTCTTATAATTACGTTTTTCTGGTGGGCGGATTACGCCCACCACGAATTGGATATCTTTCGAACACTAAAACAAGGAAAGGAGAGAAAAAAATAAATAAATAAATAAACCCTGTTAGAATAAGTTAAGACCCTGTTAGAATAAGATTAGTTCTTTGTTAATCAGCTTGTATTAAGCTTAACGAATAAATAAAAATAAATAAATGCTATGTTATAAGCTATTCCCGTAAAAAAGAAATGCTTTACAGTAGTTTTGAGCTAAATGGGGTTGAACTAAAAAGGATCAATCACATTGCAGATCTTGGGGTTATCCTAGATTCTAGGCTGCGCTTTAATCTTCACCTCGATCATATCACATCCAGGGCAAACAAGCTTCTCGGATTCATTAAAAGACGTGCAAATGAATTCAAGAACGTCTGGGTAACTAAAACCCTATATTGCACACTAGTGCGTCCAATTCTTGAATATTGTTGCACAATATGGAACCCAAGTTTTGAAGTGCATGGTGATAGAATAGAATCTAACCAAAAATAATTCTTACTTTTTGCCTTGAGAGACACGTACAACCCTCGGGACTATAGAAACCTGCGACCATATGTTCACAGACTGAAAGCCATTAACTTAATGCCGTTGTCAACAAGAAGATCGCTACTCTGTTCATGTTTTATATTTGATGTTATTGCCCGAAACATTGACAGCGAATACATTTCCAACAAAGTAACAATTAATGACCCAATTAAGGAGAACTAGGCATACAAGATTTCTGTGTGAGTCACAGCACCACACTACTTACGCTTTCAAAGAACCAATGAACAGATGTTGTCTGATATTTAATACTATCAGCGAGCACTACCTACCACCTATGTCTAAATACATGTTCAAGCGTACCCTCTCCAATCACCTCTTTCCACCCTAAGCATCTATCCTTATCACGATCACCAATCACCATCCATGTCTCTTTAACTGTTCCCTATTAATTATAAGATAGCACAGTTGCTTAATAGTCATATTTTCAACTACTTTGTATAAAATACGTTAGTTATAAGTTCCTTCTGTTCCTATTCTTTTCTTATCTCCTTTTCTTTTTGACGTGTTCTTGAATTCATGTCGTTCAGGTGGGCGGATTACGCCCACTTCGATTAGCATGTCTTTGTACACCAAAACAAGGTAAGGGGTGAAGAAAAAAAAATAAATAAATAAAAACAACCTGTTAGAATAAGTATATTGCCTTGCTTGACCAAATAAATAAATAAATAAATTTAGACATATATATATATATAAAGTATAGTTTAGTTACAAATAAATTTTAAACCACATTTTTTCAGTCAAAATAGGTCTAGAATAACTTCGCGAAATGTTTCTGGTACGTTTATTTTTGGCGAGCCACCCCAAGAAATTTATTGAAAATTTCTATTGTATAGTATTAGTTAGTTATTTTTATTATGTCTGCTATTTGTATTTCTTATTGCTTCATTTGTATAATTTTAACATAAATCTTAATTCAAATATAATTTAAATCATGGGGCAGCCGGCAAAGAACATAGACAAAATCAACCCCAACAATAGAGTTGTTTACTTCCGTTTCCAGCTCATTGGTTCTACCCCCACCCGCTCATTTAGCCATTCACAATTTGGTCTTATTTCTTTTTTAAGTTATTTTATTTGTGTTCAAAGGCAGGATTTTCAATTTGGTTTTTCTTTTTACATTTTTTTTTCCGCTAGAAGGTTTTTAACATAAATATCTGTTTAATGTCAATGTTGTCCTCATTTCGGAATACTTTTTACTATTATGTTTGTTGTTGTCGCTATCGTTGTTATTGTCGTTGTCTACGTTTTACGTTTTTATCTCTCATTCCGCAATTTTTCTGTAACATTTTTTTTAGAACTTCATTTTATTCTTTTATTACACTTTAGCAGTGTTTTACTTTTTATTTTGTTTTTACCAAGATTTTATTTTGACGTTCAATTTGCTTTTGTTTAACTTGCTGGCATGATTTTTAACGCCTTTTTCGCTCATATTTGACATCCTTCGTAGTCTTGTTGGCGGAGTTCACTTTGTTGTTGTTTTTGTATTTTGGCTTTTTCCATTTCTTAGCTCTATCTTAAAGCTCACTGAAGTAAGTGCACAGCCGTTTGAAGATGCTGAAGTAAGCATTAAGCCTTTTTTTTCTCCATTTTTGAGCCGTTTTTTATTTTTTTTTTTTTTTTTTGTGGCTTGTAACTTGTTAAAAATATTTTTTTTCCACCCTCGCGAAGTTGTTGAACTTCAACTGTTTCTTATTTTTCTTTTTTCCTTTTCTTGCTGCGTTTTCTTTGTTGCTTCCACTAAACCACTTGAGAATTAAATGGAGCAATTTTGAAATTGTAAAAAAGGTACTACAACACAGTAATTGTAAACAAGTACGAAATATTTTTTATTTGAAAATACTTCTTTATGGTTGGCAGCAAGTTTAGGTCAAATGGTATGCGGTCGGGTAGTAACGGTATTTGCACGAGTGAATGCCGCACAATAAATGAGTATGTCGCCAACTTCATTCATTAACCATGAGATTTGCTTGATTTTACAGTAATTGCTTTGAATGCGCCAATATTTAAGGTATCATTACAGTTTCGGATAAGGAAAAATCAAGCAATTTTCTAAATTTACGAACTTGAGCCCTCTATTTAATATTTAAAAAATTTGTACATCCTTGAAGTTTGAAAAAAATGAAAAAAAATAATTTACATAATAATACAAAACTTTAAACGCGTTTTTCTCGAAACAAAATGTTTTCAACTGGCAGCTGAAGACAGTTAATCTCAAGATTGGTAGGGACGATTTTAAGAAACCTTGTTTTATTTTCTTTATTAACATATAAAAAATTTATATAAAAAAAAATTTTTAAAAATAATAAGCAAAGGTAAAAGGTCCAAAAATGTGGTCGATTTTTATTTTTAAAATTGGTGCCCAATTTTTTTCTTCTTCTATTTTTTAAATATTATGGTGGATTGCCGGGCGGAAGGCATTCCTTTTTAAGAATCTTTTTTGTTTTTTGTTTCAAACGTCACATTCCCAAAATTAACTGTATGGACACCGGATTTTTGAGCACTTCACTTGGACGCCATCTTAAGTCATAGAAATAATGAAAATTAATTTTTTTATTTTTTTTTTTCAATCTTCAAAGATGTACAAATTTTTTTTTTAAATGTATGTTAATCTGTATATATAAAAATTAATGTTCGTTTGTTTGTTTGTTTGTTTGTGTGTCCTGAATACATTTTTACACCGTTCATCCGATCGCGATGAAACTTTTCAAATTAGTTGTTCGCATTCATGCGCAAATCTTAGTCGTAGTACAGACAGCGTTATACAAAGGGCGTGGCACCTCCCATACAACCCAAATTTGAGATGTCGAATAGCTTTTGAGTTATAGTTCGCACAGCCATGGAATTTTTTATTCGACCACAATTTACACGTGCCGTTTTACTGATAACATTTTATGGGCGTTGGGAAAGGGGGCGTGGCACTTCCCATACAACCCAAATTAGAGATTTTGAATATTTTTTGCGTTATAATTCGCACAGTCTCGGAATTCAGTATTCGACGAAAATTTACACGTACTGTTTTACTGATAACATTTTATGGGAGTTAGACAAGGGGGCGTGGCACCTATCATACAATTCAAATTTGCGATATCGAATAGCTTTGGAGTTACAGATCGCACAGTCTCGGACTTCAGTATTAGAACTCAATTTACACATGAAGTCAAACCGATAACATTGTGTGGTGTTTAACAAGGAGGCGTGGCACCTCTCATACAATCCAAATTTGCGATATCGAATAGCTTTGGAGTTATAGACTGCACAGTCTCGGAATTCAGTATTAGAACTCAATTTACACATGCAGTCAAAACGATAACATTGTATGGTGTTTAACAAGGGGGCGTGGCACCTCTCATGCAACCCAAATTTGAGATATTGAATAGTTTTTGAGTTATAGTTCGCACAGCCATGGAATTCGATATTCTACCACAGTTACACACGCCGTTCAGGGGGCGAGGAACGTCCCATACAACCCAAATTTGCGATTTGCGATATCGAATAGCTTTGGAGTTATAGGCCGCACAGCCTAGGAATTCAGTATTCGACCACGATTTACACATGCCGTTTCACTGATCCAATTTTATGGGCGTTAAACAAGGAGGCGTGGCACCTTCCAAATTTGCGATATCGAATAACTTTGGAAGTATAGGTCGTAAAGCCTCGGAATTCGGTATTCGACCACAATTTACACGTGCCGTTTCACTGATCAAATTATATGGGCGTTGTAAAAAGGTAAGTGGCACCTTCCATACAGTTCAAATTTGCGATATCGAATTGCTTTGGAGTTATAGATCCCAGAGCCTCAGAATTCAGTATTCGAACTCAATTTACACAAACAGGTTCACTGATAATATTTTATGGAAGTTTGGCAATGAGGGCGTGGCAGCAACGCACCGGGTTTCAGCTAGTATCTATAATAAAGGCTTGCCGATACCCATTTCCCTGGGTCTACCACATTGATTGCAACTCCAACGTACCTTTTACAGACCAAACATAATAGATTGGAGATTATCCAGATCAATCTTTAACGAGGAAAGGATAAATGGGCTCTCAGCACATTCCATCCATACAAGGCAGCTGGAGCAGACGGTATCTTTCCTGCACTCCTGAAAAATAGCCTAGTACTACTAATGCCCTTCCTAATCACTATTTTTAGGACGAGCTTCGCATGGGGACATGGGCATCCACAGGGGGAAGGGGGGTTGCTTGCCCCCCTAGGCAGTGATTTTTTTTAAATATCTTCATATTTAATCAAAAAGTCGTAAGCTACAATTAAAAAATTTTGCGGGAGAGTCAAAAAATTTTCTAAAATGTAATTGTTATTGTATGTTGTACTCAAACTTACGGATTTAGAAATTTTTTACTAAAAACGTCATTCTTATTTGCAGGCACATGTATTTTGATAAGGTGCATCAATAATCAATCAAAAAGTCGACTTTGAATTTAGTGTAACTTACGGCTTTTTTGATTTTATATGACGATATTTTCATAACAAATGTTAATATATTTTGAAGAGAACTCAAAAATACTTTTGTTAAGGTATATTTCTAAATAAAGCTGAGCTAAACTATGCATGCATTTTTAAATAGTATGTTGTACCCGTCTCAGTGACAAGTGACAAGAATACATTTGTTACATTTACCAGAGCTGTAAAAGATTTGATCAACTTTCAATTTTTCAACAATTTCAACAATTATTCATTTTCGTTATTCAGAATAACTTTTTATTCATTTGAATGATATTCACAAAGAATTTCAGAATTTTCAATAATTCTACCTTCATTATTAATTTTTCATTCATTATTCATTTTTTATTCAGTATTCATTTGATATTCATTATTAACTTTTTATTCATTATTCATTTTTTTATTCATTATAAATTTGTTTATTAACTCTTAATTATGGCTTAAGACTAAAAGAAATAAAAAATTTAAAAAAGAATAACAAATGAATAATGAATAAAATATTAATAATGAATAACAAGTATAATGAATACAAAATTAAGAATAATATTTTATTAAGAATAAAATTAAGAATAAATTAATAATATAAGAATAATGCATAAAAAATTAATAATAAACAACAAATTTATAATGAATATAAATGAGTAACGAATAAAAAGTGAATAATGAATAAAAAAGAATAATTAAAAGTTCTTATGCAGTTATTCAGTTGTACTTAAAATTGTGAATATGAATGCCAATTTTACAGCTCTGACATTTACTTATAACAAAAAAAACATTCTATCTTAGCTGGGGTTTGAACCACGGTTTTTTAGCTTACGGACCACGTACTCTTTCAGGAGACTGCGGCCACCTTGCAATCATACATTTCTTTATATTCGGTAAAAAACCAGACTGAAAGAGTAAACGAAGAGTATAAGAAAGAATAGTGCAAATACTACAAATGCAATGGAAGAAATTAGGATGTTATTCTTACGAGCAATTGAGGAATGATAAGGAATGATATCGCTATTAGTCGAAGATTATTCTTCGGAGCAACAGATGGTAAGGGGCATTTAAGCCAATGACACATATGAACTTGGACGATAAGCGAACTTATGTTTTAAAATAATTAAACACAAGAAGAAAACAAAGTAAAATTAATTTAAAAAACTAAACGCTTTCCCAAAAGTCGGCTTAAAAAAATCGTTTTTCTGTCATAAATATGATCCAATTTGGATAGTTTTTAAGTTTTTCGTAAACTTAATAAAATTGCTTTCAATCTTGCAGCATTTAAATTTGAGAAAATTGCTGCGATCTCGGTGAGGAAAAAGCTTCTGATTCAAAAGCGAAAAAAAATTAGGAGATTCTGAACAAAGTGGGCTAATTTTAAATCATGCACTAATTTTTAAAAAAATCTGATGGCAAATTCTTTTTAAGAAAACGCTTTTACATTAGAATATCTTATGGTCAAAAGTTTTTTATGACAAAAATTTAAATAGGAAACTCGATTTGAAACATTTATTTTATACTTCTTCAAATTCACGTTTTTGAACAGGCGTCCACCCATTTTGAGAATTTTCTGGATTTTTTCGCGTCACGTGCTTATATTACATCCAGGATTCAGAATCAAGCCTTGCAGATAGGTTCTGGAATATGTTTAGAAAATGAACGGATACCAAAACCCATCTATACATGTGCCCCTTTAAATATTTATTCATTTGTTTTGAATTAAAAAAAAATAAATTTTTTTAATAATTCATATAATAGGTATATTTCCAAACTCGATTTTAGTGACTTGCATGCTGCTGGAACTGAAGCATGTTGAAAAAAGAAATAATTCAGTTAATGTCCATGCAGGAAACATTTCAAGAATAGCGATTTTTACCTCCCAAATTCAAATCTGATAAATTTCAGGCCGCTCGCAATTGGTTTATGAGTTATAGGCCTCCAAAACTGGAAAAAATTGTCCAAAAATCTTTCTCATTTTTTTAAAAAAAAAATATTTGAAAATTTTTGTATTTTTATTTGAAAAGAGAAAAACTTGGGTGCTAAATAGTAATTAACCCTAGTGAGATAACGCTGTTTTCTACCCCTGAAAATATAAGAATACGTCTGAATGACGTATCTTCTTTTTGTGTCATTTAAGGATGTAATAAAAATAAATATTGCTAAGTTTTTAATTGAGATCATTTCTTTCATAGATTTTCAGTCAAATAAATTATATATAAACAAAAAACAAAACATAACTTAAAATTAATAATTAAATTGATTTTTTTCTACAAAAAGTAACAAAAACTAGGCAGTCTTCACATAAGGACACAAATTAAGTTCTTAAATCTAAATTAATTAAAAAACTGTCTTCACGATTACTGTTGGTGTCATCTGGAGAGGCCTCTGGAATACCACTGCTTCCTCCAGAGCTATCAACTGCATTTTGTAAGGCAACTTGAATGTTGCTGCGCAAAGTTCTTGACAATAAAGGAATTTCAAGTCTTTTTTCATCCAGGGTGTTGTTAACGATGACGAAAGTACCTTCACATAATCTTTACGGTGTAAGGGTTACATCACGGATCACATTTGATCGAACGTATCTACTCCGCCTTTAGTTTGGTTATAGTACAATATTATATCCGGTTTTCCTATTGTATCATCTGCATATAGTGCCATTTTCATTATTAGATGACGGCAAATAAACCATTTTTGATGGTTTAGGTTTATATGAAAGGAAACTTAACGGGCCGTCGTAGCAAAACTTCGAAGTTTGTGAATTTTTCATGACTTCGGGTATTCACGTTTATTTCACGTTTGTTGGATCTTAGGGTCCCGAAAAGAGTTAATTTGTATAGCTCTTTCAGTAAACTTTTCGCCAGGGGGATTGATGTGAACCAATTATCACATGTTATATTTCTGCATGTACCATGTATTGGTCGTGAAAGTTATTTTACATAATACTCTCTTAAAGGGAGATCGCAAGTTTTCGTTGTTTTCCCAAGATAAGGTATCGCATTAAACATGTCATTCATAGTACTGTCACATACCATAGGAATTTTGATTCCATACTTTCTTGGTTTATTAGGAATAAACATTTTAAAAGCACAGCGACAACGAAATCCCAAAAGCTGCTCGTCAATAGTTGTATGCGATCCAGGAACGTAGATAGATTGGCACTGTTTTATAAAAGGATTCATACAGTGGATCATAAAACTATTTGCATTTTCGAGTGGGTCCTCTTGCAGTTCTAACTGTTTGTCAATGCGAATCGGGTAGCACTATTTCCTTTTGTTCTGCTCCAGCAATGCCAACTTTTACTTCTTAGGGTTGGTATGGAAACTATAATAATGCGTTCATTGGAATGAGTAGTGTTTGATGTTTGTGATGGTTACAAATTCTTATCTTGCTCTTGATTATCAACGAGATCATCTTCTACATCACTTTGTATATCATCCTCTAGTAAGGCATTTTCTGTTTCACTTTCATCATGAGATGAAATTCTGTCATTACATAACTGTTCCAATAGACTAGTTATTTGTGAATCATCTAATCTACATGTAGATGACATGTTGTTAACAAATTAAAACTAAAAAACAACAATTAAACACTAATATAGTGTAAAGAAACACAAAAAGTGCTAATAAAAAATGTATAGAATATGCAATTCAGAAACCAAAAAATAACACAAAAGATAATGCTACGTCTTTTTGACGTACGTTATGATCATAACTCAGAAAAAAACAAACTCACCTCAAACAAACAACCACCACCAAAGAGCTGCAGCTACTGACTGAGCAAACTGAGCGTGCGAAGTCGTTCCGAAAATAAATGAGAGACTGAGAGCTTAAGAGAAAAAATGAGTACGTCATTTCGACGTGCGTTATCTTACTAGGGTTAATGCGGTTTTATTTAGAGATAAAGAAGACCTCACATTATTTAATTTACTAAATTACTAAGAATATTGTTGAGAAAAATGTTTTAAATTTAAAAAAAATTAAGTTTTAAAATGTTTCGGGCATGATATGAGAAAGATTTTTACCCCATCTTTGAAACATATATATAATTTTCGTATGTGTACAAGCGTGTGTCAACCGGCTTATCATGATAACAAAATTAGTACCAAAACTCTCAGAAAATAGAATTATATAGGTTAAATTTTCTTTATTTTCCCTCCCCCCTAGAACAAATCCTGCGGACGCCCTTGCATGGGGTACTTTACCCAATGCCTGGAGAGAGGTTATTGTTATTTTTACTCCCGAAAATCAGAGACATGTTTCAAAATTTCAATAAATTTGCAGATCAATCAATAATATTACGTTTAGCAATATTTTTATCGAACCAAAACAGATTCTTAATACAACTCCTCACCTCAAACTCCTTAGGGTATTTATGCTGAATAACTCCGCACCCGTACTTGCAATAATCTTATAAAAAAAAATACAAAAAGTTTTCACAGCTCACGGTTGTACAATCTGTTACTTTGTTATTCTAGAACACACTTTGGCCTAGTTTTCTTCAGTGGACCTGTTTGATGCTTTTTATGTGCATCAGTTGTTTTTGTAATATCCTGATATCTACTCCCCAATTAATTCAGTTAAGACACGTATAGAGCAACCTCAGCGTTCATGCAAATGCATTTAATTTTTATCGTTTCGATCGACCTAGTTTTTGTTGCATTGTTTTTATTTACTCCTATAACTTCTTCTTTCCGCATGAAATACGTTTGCGTACACTTAATGCAATTCCGCAGCCAGAACTAGACAAACAGACAGACTGACTGACATACTGATTCAAGTCCTTCCATTATGCTTTGGTAACAATAGGACAACAACAAAAACAACAATTTGAAACATTTCCAGCATTAAGAGTAGCACCAAATGCAATTAAAAATTGCACCCGCGCTCGTTGATGCATTTTAATAAAAGTGTCGATTTTTTCGCCCAGTTCCTGTTTCCGTGGCACCATTCAGTTATATACGAAGTGGAGTCCTTTGAATCCATGAAGTTATTATGCTGCGGCTTCACCTACTACAGCAGTTGTGGCTCATTTTATGGTATATTTCTACATTCATTCATTCTTTCATTCATTCAATCATTGGATGCAACTTTTAGCATTTGTTCAATGCAATAGAATTTTTTTTTTGTAGAGCAATTTGTGGGTGTGGCACTTAAGTGTAGGGAAAAGTTTCTCTATTTGTTATGCGGGCAATGTTTCAAGTGTTTGCTATAGTTTGTCTGTGTTATTGTGTGTGTGTTGAGTATTGTTTTACATTTGTATTTGTTTAATAGGTCATAAAATTCAAAGTTTTGTGATTTTTAATCAATAATCAGTGTGAAAGTGATGCTGAAATTGCAGGAGAAAGTTTTTGCCTTACTGCTATAAATACACAAACACACACACACACACTCATGCACAAATAAAAGAAAGCAGTCGTTAGAGTTTATTTACATTTAGAAACTAAATAAAACATTTTGAAAAAATGTATTAAATTAATCAATCTCTTAATCCAAAATCATCTTAAAAATCTTAAAAAAAAAATCAAGGGGGCTCTTTATTGCGATTACCCTTAAACTAACATTTATGGCAAATGTATTTGATTTAATTATAATATACTTTGTTTAAATATGAAAGGACTTTGGCATGTGATTTAAATGCAAAAATCCTTAAATTAAAGTAAAACAAAATTATATTGAGGTGAAGCAAATTTAATTAGCCTACGCGCTAAACTTAATTAAAGGATGGAGTGCTTTTGAGTATTTTTGAAATGCACTTATAATTAAATGAAATGCGCTAATATTTAATTTCACTTTGAATAGCAGCGCTGTCCATGCAATTATTTTGAAGCATTAAGCTAATTTAACAGCTACCCTGTAGGAAAATCAACTAACTTAAAAGTACTTGAAAAAGTAGTTTTTTGTTAACCACAATTAGTTGAAGTTCTGACTTTTTTCCATAGAGCGAACTATCATATTTTGTATGGTGATGTCCGCTAAATAAGTCAATTGACTTTCGTCTGCATATGTTTTCAACTACTTGTTAAATTAGTTGAATTTAAATTATTTTTTTAACTACTTTAAAATAAATCAATTGAAAACTATTTAATGTTCCACTTACTGAAGATGAATTTAAAAGCATTAAAATTTTATGTATAGAAACATCAAAGAAATAATTTATTTTATTGTTTTGAAAAAAAAAATACATAAATTCATATTAGTGAAAGCCTAAAGTTAATTATATTAAATACTAATGCAACCCTGAAAACTGGACGAAAAGGAAATAGAAAACAGACAAAACGCAAGCCAACGAAGCTTCACGAGTCAGTCGTTTTTATGTCGTCAAACTAAAAAGATCGCTTAAAATATATAATGATTGGCAGTTTGCCTATTCAAATTGGACTTAATTTTAACTGTTTCAATGTACAATGTGAATGTATTAAAAAGTGACTTTTTATTACCAATTAACGCTTAAAATATACCTAAACTAAACCTAAAGGAAGTTTTAAATAAATTTCTAAAACATAAATTAATGTCTAAAATACACCCGCACTAAATCTAAAGAAAGTTCTTAAATACTAATTAATGTCTGAAATAAAACTAAACTAAGCCTAAAGTGTTCAAATAAATGTACTACAAAGCTACTGTACAATAAGAATCTGTATATTTTAAATGAATTTAAATTATCAATAAATGCCTTAAATATAACTAAACTAAACCTAAAGTGTTCAAATTACTTTTACTACATATATTTGATGAAATAGCATGGTTAAATATATATAAACTTGTAATCTGATAAAAATTTGCAATAAAAACATGTCAAAATCAGAGTAGTCGCCGCCTTAATATAATTCAATGTAGCTTTTAAACCACTTGTTTTGAAGTAGTTTTTTAATTACTTCATAGATAATGCAATAAAAACTATTCAAAATTGAAGTGGATGCCGCCTTAATATGATTCAAAGTAGTTCATAAACTAATTTATTTTAAATTAGTTTTTTAATTAGTTATTTTTAAAAACAAGTTAGCTTGTTCCTAAAGGGTATGTATTTGAGCGGTATGTATGCATGTTTTTCTGTTTCACTCTCACTTCTAAACTACTTATCATAATTTCACAAATGAGGTATCGTTGGAAGCGTTTTGATCGTCCACTGGTTATATGCTATGTAACGTCACATTAAATTAAATAAAGTGCCCCCTAGAGGGCATAAAAAATGCACCAAAAAGTCTGCCTTCAGTTTTAAAAAGTTATTAAAGCATTAGAAACAGAAAGGACAAATACAAGTTATTATTTTGTTAGATAGCCACGTGGTCTTGATCCGGATTAGATTTCAGAGTTGGCCTATCACATCTGGTGATTGAGATATTGTAACCTTAAAATTCAAGCAATGCTATTTTTGATTATATGTTAGACCAAATTTAAGCGAGATATTGAACTTTTCAAAATGACTAAATGAAGCATTAGATGCAGAGTACAATTTATGTCCTTCAAAATGCATTTTGATTCTTCTCAAAATCTTTTCTATCTTTGATGTAATGCTTCCAAGAATTTATAGTTTTAACGACCATTTGCATTGTATGGCTAATGAAAGGAAAGGAAAGCATCATCAACAATATAAATTCTTACAAGCGATTCTTAGAAAAGGCTCTACGGATTCACTGGTCGGTGCCATCGAAAGATCCTTCCTGCATAACGAGTTTACTTTAGTTGCTTTCCTTGTCATACACGGAGCTTTCAATAACGTCACGCCATAATCCATAGACGGAGAAAACTGTTAGCTGAATTTGTATTGTGGTTAAGCAAAACTTGCTCTTGATTCTCAGGAGCTTCAAAATTATGCTAAATTTCAGCAAAATCTAATCAAAATTTGCTATTTCAATTTATAATAACTAAGCAAATATTTGCTTGAAATTAGTATAAATTTGCTATTCCAATTTATAATAACTAAGCAAATATTTGCTTGAATTAAGTCAAAATTTGCTTTTGCAGTTTACAATAATTAAGCAAATATTTGCTTGAATTTAATCAAAATTTTGCTTAGCTATTCTAAACTGCAAAAACAAATTTTTACTTAATTCAAGCAAGTATTTGCTTAGTTATTATAAAATGAAATAGCAAATTTTGATTAGTTTTTGCTGAAATCGAGCATATATTTGAAGTGAAATAACTATTAACATTTAATTGAAATGAAAGTTTTATTATAAACTTGCTATTCCAATTTATAATAACTAAGCAAATATTTGCTTGAATGAATTAAAAATTTGCTATTCTAATTTATAATTCTGCAGACAATGGCAAACCTCAGAGAGTAAAAACTGCCATGTAAAGCTTCTTGAGAACATAAGCCGTTCGAAGTCGGCATTAAACTCGTAGGTCCAGTTCTCGATCATTTGTGTTCAAACATTTAATAACACGCACAACACAATTGATCAATAGAAGCTCGGTCAAAGTCCTTTCTAGGGCTGAAATGGCCAGTTTATTTTATTATTAAGTAAAAATTTGCTTTTCAGTTTATAATAACTTAGCAAAATTTTGCTTGAATTTAATCAAAATTTTGCTTTTTCCTAAATACACGAGGAGTGATTGCAATTTAGCAATCTTTTTCTAAAATCACATTGTTATTGAACAAAGTTTTGCTAATTTGCTTTTAAGCAAAACATTTGCTTGATTCAAGCAAATTAATTTTCTCTGTGTAAGATTTAAGTTGCTTAAGTTAGGTGTCTGCAAGTGTCATTAGGCCTTTCCTTCTATACATAGCAACAATATGGTGGCCATGCTTGGACAAACTCATGTGTGTATGGTAAGGTATATGTGTGCTTCACACACAGAAAAACATCATTGTTAAATCGACTAGAAACATAAAGATTTTACATGTTTCCCCTATGATTTTGCTCCATAGAGATTTATAGTAAAATAATTGTGATTTTCTTGTAAAAATTACAACAAATTTTTATGTTGAAACATTATGAAATCATGTAAAATCATTATGATTACCAACATGACGTTGAGTCATAATGAAATCATATAAAATCATTAGGATGGTCATTAGACTGGTCCTTATTTGTATGGAGAAAAAAAATCTTGAGCACCCTTTTATTTTGTTCTATATATAGGAACACGCATAAAAAAGTATCAAAGAAATTGGACGTTATTGACACGTGCCGCCAGGTAGAAATTAAAAAAATTAAAAACACTTCCGTTTCAGGTGAAATTTTGCATGGGGCATCACTGAAGAAAATAAAAAACTTCGTTTAATGGAAAAAATGCTGCAGTTATTTTTGGCGGAGTTACAGGGTGCACATAATTGATAAAAATCGGCAAAAACGTCAAAAATCTTCTTCGCCAAATATTAAGTTTGAAATACCGTTGGTAAGGTAATTAATTTAACTTTAATCTAAAAAATTATTTTGAGAAATGTTGGTGGTTTTTGGTGATACCACTTCTGATGCCCGAGATATAAAACCTGACATTCATTTATTTGAAAAAGTTAATAAATTCCATTTGTGCAAGAAAATGCATATGCGGAAAATATGCATGTTATTAATTCGCCAAATTAAAAAAAAACGTTAACAATATAATTAATATCACCAAGATCAGACAATCAGATAACAATAAAAAGTTCTGTGCTATCTGGAGTGTCTTTAGATTCGAATATACTTCCCACAGGACACTGTGGATAAAAATCCAGATTGGCATCTCGTTTGGCAAGATCTTGTTAGTGAAAGTCTATATTTACTTTTGCTTTAAGATATATGAAGTTTTTCTTAAAAAAAAACAAAGATCGTTATTTTTTTACTGTTTTCCCAAAACTTGCAGGAAGAAAAAAGACATCCTTTTTTTCCTATACTTTTTTGGGAGATTTTTTTCTCCCCCTTTTTTTGGGGTGGAATAGCTTGCTGTACATCTTCCTTAGATAAGTACCTTAACCTTTATTAGTCAATTGAAGCTTCTAAAAGTAATACAACATTTTGATATTACTTTGTTATAGTAACATAAGTCACATATCACATTACCTTGTTCATCTGTGTCGAAATTAATAGATGCATCTACTTCCACTATCATTTCACTTTTGTTCACTTTTTCAGCTGTTACAAACTATTTTAATTTTAATTTTTGCAACTTGAGAGACAACTTCTAATGTGCAGAAAATTCGCTAGAAACAACGGAACTTCTTCAGCACGGACGAATTATTTTACATGATGCAATATTAATTTTACTAGATTTCAAAATGATTCTACATGAAATCATGTTGGTTTACTTTTTACATGATGCAATAATGATTTTACTGAATTTCATAATAGTTTTACATGAAATGATTTTGCATGAAATCATAATGATTCTACTCTACAAAATCCACACCTGGACGGTGTGCATGCGTATACTTTTTTACATGATTCAACAATGATTTTACATGAAATCATAATGTTTTTCATGTTCCTGCCACCATGAAATATTAAATCATGTGAAATGAAATTAACTATGCATCACAATGATTTTACTATGCAAAATTATTCTACCGCTCAACTTGGTTGGCAAGAAACCAGCATCTTGTCAACGGTCAGACTGAGTTAATCTGGAGTATGAAAAAAACCTGGGAACAGATCACGCATCCATACTCTTCAAATTGGATGGGGAAAAAAGGGGCGTGATACCACCCAAATAATTCAAATTTGCGATATCGAATAGCTTTGGAGTTATTGGTGGCACTGCCTCGATTTTTTGTATTCAACCACTATTAACACGTTGCGTTTCATGGATAAAATTAATTGGGCGTTCAACAAGGAGGCATAGCACCTCCTATGCAATCTAAATTTGTGGTAGCGAATAGCTTGGTGGCTGCTGAATAGAAATATTTATTAAATTGAAAACCATTCTGTCTTAGTTGAATCCGAGCTACAATGGTTCCTTAGCTTACGCGCCACCCACTCTACTTAATAAGCTTCGGCCGCCGGACTTCAGCTAGAACAACAGAAAATTTTGTAACTCTCTTCTCTGTTGTTACAATTGATACCAATTTAGAAAAACTTGCAGGCTTCTTTTGTTTTCAAAGAAAAAATATTTATCTTTTATCAAACACGGTGTAAAAATACAAAAATTAATGAGATATAAAGACCTCTCCCTAAACGGCAAAAATTTAAAAAAAAATCACAGTATAGCGTGTATACATTACAGAAGTAAAACTTCATAATAATCACCCTTTTGGGGTTCCCATATCTACAACATACACAAAATTAAAAATTAAATTACTAAATTTTAGTCTAATACGACCAAAACCGTCCAAAATAAAGCATTTTTATGAATTTGTGGGCGGTAAAGGAGGTGCGGCATAACTATTTTCCTTAAACCATTTCGAACTCGAAACAAATCGACTGCCAAAATTTCAACTCAATTCAGGTTATACCTGGCGCACCTTGCTTCACTCCATTCTTATCCTTTGAATAGCGGGTGTAACTATAGTTTGAAAGTAAGCATATGAACTAAATTACCAAATTTTATTCTAATACGATCAAAACCATCCGAAAAATAGCATTTTATTGATTTTTGGACGATAAAAGGGGGTGTGGCAAATAATTTTCCTAAACTATCTCATACTCGAACCAAATCGACTGCCAAAATTTCAGTGCAATGGCCCGGTAGTCAATTTAAATTGTTTATAAAAAAGTGGGCGTGGCTACAGCGAAACCACGTCAATTTTTAGTACAGTTCTCGAAAGCATTTTCATTGATTTGTGGGCGGTAAAAGAAGGCGTGGACACCCATTTTAACTACAGTTGTCGCCAGTACAAAGAGAATGCCAGTAAGAATGCATTCAATGAATGCAAAATTAATTTATAAATAAAATTTTGAATTCACACTCATTTTTAAAAAAATTATTAATTATTAATTTTAATTATTCATTTTCGTTATTCAGAATAATAAATAATTTTTTCATTCATTTGAATGCTTTTCGCAAAGAATTTCATAATTTTCAATTATTCTTTTTTTATTCATTATTCATTTTTTATTCGTTATTCTTTTGCTATTCATTATTCATTTTTTATTCATTATTAATTTTTATTAAGCTATTATTCATTATTCTTTTGTTATTCTTTATTCGTTTCCTATTCATTATTCATTTTTATTCATTATTCATTTGTTATTCATTATTCTATTGCTTGTGAATTTGTGAATAGCATTCAAATGAATAAAAAAATGAATGAAAAAATATTTATTATTCTGAATAAAGGAAATGAATAGTTGAAATTAATAATTAATAATTTTTTTTAAAAATGAATGTGAACTAAAAATTTTATTTATAAATCAATTTTGCATTCATTGAATGCATTTTTATTTCGTTATTGACTGATTCTGATTTTTGTGAATAAAATCAAATTGAATGCATTCTTTTACAGCTCTGAAACTAAATTACCGAATTGAAGTCTAAAACGATAAAAACCCTCGGAATTATAGCATTTTTATTGATTTGTGGGCGGTAAAAAGGGGTAAAGCAAATAATCGTATCTGCTGAGGCAGAACAATTTTTTGTGACGAGGCTCAAATCATGACGAAATTAGAAAATTTTTCGTTACGATACTCGAAAAATTTTACTCTCAACAAATCGCAGCCTAAGAAGTTTCACTTGAAAAAATTCAAAAAATAGCCGCAAAATTTTGTATGAACTATCTATGAGATTGAAACTAGCAACAAATTTGTTTTCAGTTCATCAAAAAATTAGCTCAATTTTTTTTTATTTTAGCTGACTTCAAAAAGGAGAATGTTCTCAAGTTCGTTGGTTCCCATGTTTTTTTTTAATGTATGTACATCGATAACTCCTAAAGCACTTGCTCGATTGCCGAAATTTTTTGCCCACAGATAGAGACATTGAAAACGGAGGTGCCCGTAAAATGGGCGGTAGTCGATAAAGACGCATGAAAATATTAGGAAAACACTGTATCTCGAATAATATTGACACTAACGCACTGAAATTTAGCACAGGGGTAGACACATTTATGAAAAATTACAGTCATTAAAGTGGGCGTTAATAAAATTGGCACTAGGGTACTAAAATTCGTTACAAGAATGGATGGAATTATATCGAATATTTATCATATTCTCTAAAAAGGGAGAAATAAAAACTCTTTAACAAAAACAGAAACGTCTTCAAAATCACTACAAAGTAATAAATAATTTTTATTTACTTTTACTTTTAATTTCTTGGTCAAATTTGATAATTTATTTATGTATATTATTATATTGGAAATCTTATTATTTTTATTTTTTCTAAATTGTTTTATTATCATAAATATATTAATTTCATGAAATCATAAAGTTAAGATCAGCGAGTAACAGGCGCACTTCCCAGCAAACAAAAGCTCTCGTTATTGTGTTCAGTGATAGAAAGTGTTAATTTTATAAAAGTCTGATTAATTATTGAAATAAAACCTATATATATGAAACAACTAATTTTAAGCAGTGATGTTCCTCGATGCGTCGTATTTAATTTTCGACATTTTGGTGTCGATAATGCAGAATGTGTCGACAATGTAGACTATGTCGAGAATTGTGAAAACAATGTCAACAAAATGCAACACTGCGAAAATGCAAGTTCTATTTAGATTATGCTGATTCTTAAATTCTTTTGAAAAGTCGTTTAATTAACACAAACTAACAAATTTTACAATTAAGCAAACAAAAACCATGCCCAGAAGGCGTAAAAATAAGGAATACTCCGAACTTGGACTCAATTTAATTAAATATCATATCAATAAACATGCAGCCTCTTATATTAATTACCTACACGTCGTTAAAAGTAATTGTCTACACGACATTGTCGACACCGTCGACAATAGTTTTTTGACATCAAGTTGTCTACGCCGCACATCACTGATTTTAAGGTAAATTAATCTTCGTACATTTGCAAAGGTTTTCCATAATATAAGAAGTTTAAAAGCTAAAAACTTTAATCAGTGCTCTTAATACAAAAAACTGGTACCTTTAATAATTTAAAAACACAAAAAGCACCGTTTTACGACAACCGTTTTTAGTACGTTTATCGGATAAGGCAATCGTTTTCAAATTTAAAACATGGCTTCCTGTATGTTCTAGCTTTATTTTCCAGAAAAAAATATGTATTTTTTACAAGTCTTTTTTACTTTTGTCCTCCTAGATTGATCTAATCCCACACTGTGAGTCGGTGAGACCATAGGTTCAGAACCATACGAGCACTCCGTTTGCAACTATCAAACTGCTACTACAAGGCCTTTTACACATGGAGCAATTGAAAAGTAATGCAACTGCAACAAAAGTTGCTAACCAATGTAAAACTGAAGGAGCATTCCAAGATAATCGTTACCAAAGCAAAAATTTTTAATATTAAAATATTGTACTAAATCCTATTGTTTATGGCAAAGATTTAGTCCTAGTTTAGTGTCGTATTTTTTAAAATTAAAAATAAATGGTAATCTAAAATATTTTTCAATATAACGTTAAGTATACTGCGAAAAATATTTTTCACTTTTTAAATAGAGAAACACTGTAAGCACCGTTTTATGCGTCAAGTAGTTGTCAGAAAAAATATTAAATTGGAATATGAAAAAAAATATATTAATGTATCAGCCAGTTGTTGTAATTCAAATTAGGTAAATAAGCGGAAGCGATATTTTAGATTCTTTTAGCTTGCTACGTTATTCGTAACACCCGTCACAAAAAAACAACAAATAGTTATGTAAGTAAAAAAGTTGTAATCCAATTTTAGTGTAACTTTACAAAAGTAAGGTTATGCTTGCAGCTTATTAATTTTCAATATAATTTTTTTTTTCATTGTTTTTGTAGATCGCCAATTTAGTTCGACAAAATTGTGTAACACCCGTCACAAATTTTTTTTTCTTAACTATTACATCTCGATAGTTAGGTAAGATTTGTGTATATTTGAATAGATCTGTTATTCTTTTATACCCTACACCTAATAAAACTTAGGGTAAGACAGGTCAACTGTAGTTTTCTAACTTATTAATATTATTCATATTCTTAGAGATAGACATTGTAGCTAGGAAACGAAAAAGCAGGGAAAATTTGAAGAAAAATAAGGACATATTGAGACTTTTTTTGGAAAAAGAGAGAGCAGGAGACATGCAGAGCAGAGAAAAATAGAAAGCTTTATGCACTTGTCTGGAAATAACATTGGATACGAAGTAAGAGCATATACCAAACAACAGAATTTTGCAATATTGGAAGATACCATTTCCTATGACTGTCTCCTTTAATTTAATCAGTTTTAAATGTTTCTTTATATTTCTCCAGTAACACCCGTCATAATCTGTCACACATTCAAATATTAAATAAAAATTTTATAAAACGTATTTTTAATTTTATTTTTAATGCAGGGTTTAAAATTTAAATAATTATTTTGATAATTCTAGTTTGGCTAAAATTCACAAACATTTAAAGTGAAGTTAGATTTTACAATGAGTACTTGTAGCACCCGTCACAGGTACATTTATAAAAATTACACAAACATTGACCATGATTTTGAAAGATTTTTTCCACGTATGGATAGACAAGCATAAAATCTATTTTTTATGACTGCAAAAAATTTAAATACATTTATATAGTGTAATGTATTGATATTTAAAGGCATGCAAATGTAACATCCGTCACTGTGGAATTCTCCTGAAGCCTTCATATGAAGCAACATGAGCACAACAAGTTGGCAACACGTTTGTGACCATTTGTGTTGCATATTGTATTTTGTTTGACATCAGTTTGCTGCCGTTCTTTTGCTGCGACAAATAATCTTCAGCTGTTATTGTTCCTTATGTACCTATGGATGCACCCAAATTCTATTTTGACGTTGAGTTCTTCGCGTATGAAAATATGAAATAACATCATCATCACTAGAATCGCTTTAGCAACTTAAATTTTTTGTTTCTATTGAACATAGTTTCAACTAAAAAGTATTTGTGTTGTTATGAATTTTTCAATATTACGTTGCGACGGGACTTGCTCATCTGAAAGCATAGGTTGCAATTCAGTAAAAAATTGGAGTTCTTGCAACTTTTTAAGCTATTGCGTTGTAGTTGCATTACTTTTCAATTGCTCCATGTATAAAAGGCCTAAGAGTACGCCATATCTAAAGGCAACTTAAGGAACAAAAGGAATCTGCACCACAACTTTAAATTTTTTATATTTTTTTTCATTTATTTTTAACTTCCTAGAAAGTCAGTGAAGTGATAAGTATCAAGAGAACTGATTACAAGAACGAAAATTTTACACGCGCTTTTCTCAAAACATGTTTTTTCTCGCGCTGTGGACTAAAACTTAAAAAGTAATTAAGATATCAACTTGAAATTTTTGCACAAATATTCCTTAACGTATTGGATTTTGCATTTACCTAAAAGTTTGTATAAACTCTTTCCAGAAGCATTGTTTTTAACTACTTGTTTATAAATAAAAAAGTGTAATTTTTTTCTTTTTGTGTTAGAATTTACATTTTTTTTTTTTTTTTTTTTTTGATTCGTTAAAGATATGTAATAGGAAATAACAAATTTTAGTGAAAACTTCTTGGTAAAAAGGAGCGCAAATTAAAGGAGCTAAGTTTGAGCAGCTGAAGTGCCATCATTTGGATTTCTTTTATTATAAAAAAGTTGTATGTATACATTTGAACATCAATGTAAATATGTAATTTCATTCAATGCTATAAATACTGTCAGTTTCTTATAAAAAATTTAAGAAAAACCTTTTGTCTGGAGTAAGTTCCCCCCTTAAGATAAGCTAAACTCTCTACTTGGCTAATCTGACCTTGTTCCAAATCATTGCATCATACGAAAATTACGGTTTTGATCTATATACACGTTCCAACCATAACTTTCGTAAATAATCCCTCTAAACATAATTTACAAGCGTCTTTCAAACGTTTTACAATCGATTTTAGATATCAGAAATGAAATTCCTTGCAATAAATTTATCATCTACTTTTTATGTTTTTTTAAATTGCTAAATTTCACAGTATTTTGATGAATACGAAAATAAACTGCTTTCTAAATTTTGTGGTATTTCAAGACAAACAGCATGCATCATACATAAAAGCAATTTTATAGCTATTTGCCGGAAGGCAATAAGGCATAATATAACACACGACAAATTTCGAAAGTCATTTCATTATCATCTTATTGTATCAACTTTTTAGCAAACCCTAAAAATATGTGTGTACATTTTGTACTTCGAAAATAAGCGCGACATACATATGGATGTACATAAAGAGCTGCTCGAAAGCAAAAATATTATGGTACATGAAAGGCTCGACAGAAGTGATTCTTTGAAATAATTGTCACATTAAAAATATGATGAGGATGATGAATCCAAATCTCTCAACACTTGTCACGTACACATACATACACATACACGCACAAATGAATTCATAACGAGAAATCATGCACAAAAGTTCGTTGCCACGTATATGTGTATGTGTGTGTGTGTGTGTGATGCGTTGCATAGTGGGGCAAGGAAGCCTGAATTTGTCGCTTAATTCATGCTGCTCAGTAACTCGTTCGTTTGCATTTTTCTCAAGTAGATTATACATAAGTGAGTACATAAGATATAATAATATGTAAAGCATCCTGTATAAGTGCATAACCTTAACTGTATTTCTCCTATGTACTAAAATAATTTTAGGTTCTTTGTACTTTCTTAATTTGCAATAAAGCCATTCGATAACAAGCACTCAAATATACTGCATGGCGCTGCGGACAGGATCCGAACCTGTGAGGGTAAGCCCACAGATAACAGATAAGTTGTTGCAACCAAAAATAGTGGAGTCTGTACCATTGAAAATAGTCAAGCAAAATGCTGAGAGTAAAAAATATTATGACAGACACACAAAATCGCAGGAAGATTTAATAGAGGGAGAAAAAGTGTTAGTCCAAATTAAGAATAATTGGAGAGAAGGGAAAATAATAAAAAAAAATTAAAACACCTAGATCTTACGTAGTAAAACTAAATGCAGGGGAAATGTATTAACGTACGACACGTCATTTAAAAAAATTGAAGTATGATTATAATGCTATGCCAGTGTTACCGAACACAAGCACTTTTCAAAGTGAAGATGACATTTCAAAAGTAATTGTAAAACGCTTCCCTTATCTATTGCGTCCAAGAATAGTACTGCATTAGATTTATGTCAAGTCCCAGTAAAAAAGTGGATCATCTTCTCGCGATCATCGATCACCCAGTAAAAAAGAGGATCAGTGGAGTGCTCCTTATTTATTCAAGCTGGGTGTATTTTGTGTTCCATTTTAACATTGAATGTCCTAGGAAAGGTAGCGCTCTCTATAACATTCCAGAGGAGCTGGAAAGGAACGATCAATGAATGATCCAAATAGATCAGCAAAGGAGCATTTAAAATACTAATTTTTCACAGAAAATAATGATAGAGTTTTTTAAAAACCACATGCCTCACTTTGTTTTCCTTTTAATTCCTCACTAATTGACGTATTGATCTTATAAGAGAGTAAGGGAGCAAAAAACGGTCTCTTGGTGCTCCTCATGGGAGGGATCGCATACTTTTTATTGGGGTTGGACACACGGGGGAGGCGAGGCTTCTTCGAATTTTCATAGATTTAATAATTTGATGGCAAGTTTGTTAAATAAAATTATTTTTAATTAATTAATAACATATTAAATTAAAAACACAAGTAAGATTTTCTTGTTTCTTATTCTTATCGAGTTATTACATCCTCTTTTAACAAATTCAATTCAAGTTTGATCGATGCAAGTTGTATGTAGAAATGGTAGCGAAAGAAACTTGTTGTAAATAACTGAAATTTTCTTAATACATGTCTTTGTGACCATTTATATTCTAAATCAAATCCTTAAGTGAAAAAGGTTGCAAAATTTCGAACTTTTGCCTAAATTTGTAAGGCCAAATTTTGATGAATTTTTTTTTTCATTTTTTATTAGGCGATTTTTCATACCGTCTTTCCATTCAAGTTTTCAACAAAACTACGAAAACTTGGAAAAGCTATTTTTTAACTTTATTTGCTAGTTATTCAATTTAAAATTTTTTGCGATACTTATTTATAGAATCGGACGATTGAAACGATCTTGAGTTGTCAAACAAAAGTTTTAAAACTTATCCATAGAATTCAAAATTTGTTTTATTTTTGTAGTAAGAGTGTTTCTACTCGAGATCCAAATAAAAGCTCGAAAAGATAAATTTAAATTTGGAAATGCCATTTCAAATTCTAATTGAAATTCAGATAAAATTTATTGAAATTCAGAAAAAATCAATCGAATTTCGTAATAGATCAAATTAAGTACAGAAAATCAATTTGAAACTCAGAGCAGATCAACTTAAATTTTATTTGGTATTTAGAAAAAATCAATTGAAATTCAGAATAAATCCATTGAAGCTCAGAAAAGATCAATTTAAATGCTGAAAATATCCATTGAAATTCAGAATAGAACAATAAAAATTCAAAAATTTAATTTTAAATTCAGGAAAGATGAATTGATATTCAGAAAAGATTAATTTGAATTAAAAATTATATTTGAAATTCAGTACAGATCAATAAAAATTCAGAAAAGATTATTCAGAAAAGATTATTCAGAAGAGATAATTGAAGTTCAGAATTGATTAATTGAAATTCTGAATTCAATTTAAAATTTTAGAAATTTCGATGAATTTTGAATTAAAAAAAAATTAATTGAAATACAGAATAGATCAATTCATCACAGATCAATTGAAACTAAAAAAAAATTCTATTGAAACTCAGAATAGATAAATTAAAATTGTGAAAAGATCATTTGAAATTCAGATTATATCGAATGATATTCAGAAAAGATCAATTTAAATCCAAATTAGATCATATGAAAATCAGAAAGGATCAATTGAAATTCAGAATTATTCAATTGAAATTTATAAATCAATTTGAAATTAAAGAAAGATCAATGAATTTTTAGTTCAGAATAGATAAATTCAGAAATCAATTTAATTCGAGAATAAGTCAATTGAAATTCAGAAAATTCAATTGAATTGCAGAGTAGATCAACTAAAATCCCACTTGAAAGACAAGATCAATTAAAATTCAGAAAAGATCAATTTATATTTAAAAAAAAACATCAATTTAAATTCAGAACAAATCTATTGAAGTTGAAAAAAGTTCAATTGAAATTCAGCGTAGATTCATCGAAATCCAGAAAAGATCAATTGATAATTCTGAATTGATAATTGAAAAATTCTAATTGCAATTAAGAACAGATCAATTAAAATTCATAAAAGATTAATTATTATTCAGAAAAGATCAATTTGAATTGAGAAAAGTTCAATGAAACTTTAGAATAGATCAATGAATTTTAAATGGATTTTCTAAATTCAACTTTTCTAATTTCAGTTGATCTATTCTAATTTCAATAGGATTGCAAATGAAATAAAATTTCTCAACATCAATTAATCTGTTTTAAATTTCAAGTATTCTTTTCTATTGATATTTTATCAATAGGATTCCAAATGAAATTTGTAAAGCCGAAATATATGAGCTGATATTTTCTGGATTTAAGTGAATTTTTTTCTGAATTTCAAAATATCTTTTCTTAATTTCAATAGATCTCTTCTAAATTACAATAAAAAATTATGTACGAGTATAACACATCAGAAATGCTTAGTGGCTACTGTAACACATCCAGTTTAGTTAAATTTGTAGCCTTGTGTATTTTTGTCAAAATTTTTTAACCATTTCATTCAAAAAATGTTTTTGAATAAAATGAAAGTGAAGTTTTCAAAAACCATTGCTTACAAAATGTCCTTGAATGGTAATTAAAGGCTTTTTTTAATGCGCGTGCACAAAAAGTGAACGATCCGTGGGTTCTTAAGGTGTGCGGTGTGGCGAAACTAAAGTTTACGAATCTATTTGTGTAGAATTTGATCTACAAATTTAAGTTTTTACGTAAGTACTAAAAAATTTTTGGTTACTTTTATTTAATTTTATGAATGAAATTGACCCACTGTGCATTGTCTTAAACGCCTCGATTCACAAAAAGTTTTTGTTGCTGTTGTTGTTGTTGTTTTTGTTGTTTCTCCTTAAGTGCAGAAGATGTTATAGCTTAAATATAAATAAGCCTCGTAAAACGCCTTAAGAAGCAAAATACAGCCTTTAAGTGGCAAACAAGCCTTTTAGTTTTGATTGTTGTTGTGCTTATGGTTTTTCTTTTTTTGTTGTTGTCAGCAAACTGTTGCAATTACTTAGAGCACCAAGAACAACAATTCGAAATTATTTGTTTTAATAGCTAAAATTTGTATGTAGGTGTGGGTAAATGTGCCATAACTTGCTTTCTTATAGCCTAAAGTAGTTGCTCATACGCTAGAGTGGCAGCTTACAAGGAAAAGCACACCTGGTGCTGTCGTTTAAATTTTTTCCACGCCTTACTAGCCTACAGCATGAAAGAGATGTGTGGGTGTGTGTGTGCGTGTATGTGTGTGACATGAAAAAGGCCTTAATCAAAGCTTTCATACTTGAGGCTTTTGCAAATTTTTTTCCTTTTATAAAGTATTTGCATTTTATTGTGACGTTTATTCGTTCCTTTCATCACCAATAATTTAAGGATTTTTGTTATAATTTTCTAAAAATAAACCCCACAGATACACACATACACACTCTAATCTGACTGAATGTTGGCTTTTTTTGCAAGTTTGTTATATGCAAAACTTTAAGGTAGCTACCGGATGTTCATAACAAAATATGAACAGAGCGTGTTTTTTTTCTTGAATCTATACCCACCGAAAATTTTAAAATTCAACCAAGCTTGAAATTAAATTATGTGTAAGCAAATGATAAAAATAACAACAACAAGGGATATGGCCCAAAGCGGAACATCTTGCAGATGTTTACTTTAATGACCTTCTTTCTAACATTTTCCCAGTTTTAAGAATGTGATAATAAATTTTTTTTTATTGTAGAAAAGCTATTTTATGTCTTTACGTTTTACAGCAAATATGTCATAGTTTAAAAAATAATTAAATTCAAAAATTTTAAACAGAATATTTAGACTCTGAATGTCCCTTTTTAGTTAATTCAAGCGTTTTCGTTTAAAAAAATCCAGTTTTACTAATGCACCCCTCATCAAATGTAAAAAGCATTATTAACAATATTATAAACCGCTTTTACATTAACTGTCTATCATCCAACTACATCTCAGCTTGACAACATAAATAACAACACATCGCTTACATTATGATCAGCTGTTTCCACTTAACTTGAGCTTCAGCTGATATGATGCAATTTATTTAAATTGTGCTTAATACAGCACTGAAAAACTGAAAAAGGGGATGAAATCTAAGCGCGATCTACCCCAATTGGCTGGAATTCACCGTCACTCAAGTTAAATTGCGTGAGATTTATTGCAATTATAACGATTAGCTTAACTTAGCATTGTTGACCTTGGCTTTTTTGTGAACAAACTACAACAAAAACTACGTCTATTTGAAGTCTGAAAAATTCTGAAAAGCACGATGGTTTTTAGTCGAGTTAATTAATATTGGAGCAATTTTTGTTTTGCTGATGGTTATTTTTGCTTTTCTTTGATTACTGTTGAGCAGGAATGAATCAGATGAATAAAGCTTAAGCAAAGGCTTTTGCCTTAAGTTTCTAAGGAATTTTTTCTTGTTGAGCAGGAATGAATCATATGAATAAAACTTAAGCAAAGGCTTTTGCCTTAAGTTTCTAAGGAATTTTTTCTATGTTATATAAATACAATCTCAAGAAATAGCTTTTTCTTTAAGCAATTCCTGATTTCCCAACCAAAGACTGTTTTGATCGTAATTTATCTTCGTTTATTTTATTTTATTTTTTTAGTTTATTGGTTTTAGAATAAATAAACCAAGCAATGACTGACAAGCTTTTACAAGGATTTAACAAGTTTCTGATCTACACGATTGAATTTGTTGAAGTTATTTATTCCCTTTTATATAAACAAAATGAGAATTTTGTACGCGCTCAAGTTCAAGTGTAGAATTCTACTACAACAAGGTTAACAATTGAAGTTTTCTATATAACCTTATTATTTATTATTATGCTAATTTTCTATGATATTTTAAATGTAAAAATACAAATTCTAAATGTTTGATAGTTTAAATCATTCTTGATTTTTAAATACAAATTCTAGTTGTTTGATAGTTTAAAATCGTTTATTGAGCTTTAGGTCAGGTTAGAACAATTAATTGCTCTGACGAATTTTTTCAAAGAAACAACAACAAAAACATTTTCAGTATGAAAAGGAAAACATCACTAACTGATTTTATTGCAATTTCGGCCCTGCTACAGGCTTCATCAGAAATCTTTGTGATGCCACCACCAGGAATCGAGCCCGGGCGTGGTCGAAAAGGTTTCCGTTTTATACCAAACTGCTCAATCAGGGTTTTTTGAGAGTGATCTCTCAGAATCTGGCATATGTCAAAAACTTCGAAACATCGTTTTTTTTCTTTAGTTTGAAAAAATACAGTTTTTCCCCATTTTTTCAATGTTTTTGTTTTTAAACTCGCATATAATCACTCGTAACCGTGCACTTAACCGACTTCAAAAAGGAGCTGGTTCTCAAGTTCGTTGGTTTCTTTGTGTTTTTATACCCCCAAGT
The DNA here is from genome assembly GCA_963920525.1 of Dichetophora obliterata. NCBI lineage: Eukaryota > Metazoa > Arthropoda > Insecta > Diptera > Sciomyzidae > Dichetophora > Dichetophora obliterata. The sequence goes on along the minus strand of OY986439.1, from coordinate 86,969,416 downwards.
ATAAATAAATACGTATGGGTTATATTAACTTTGTCACTCTGTTTATAACACCGATAAGGAGGCGTCGCAGGCATAGAAAAGTATATATATTCTTGATCAGCATCACCTCCTGATTCGATTTATTCATGTCCGTCTGTCCATCTGTCTGTCCGTGGTCACGATAATAGCCGTAATTTTATAGCTATCGTAACGAAATTCAATATATAAGCTTTTTTTTCAAAAATACAGATAAAATTCGAAAATGAGCCAAATCGAACGAAAACTACGCCTACCTCCCATACAAAGTGACTTTACCAAAACGTTAATAATCTCTTTAAATTCCACAAAACTTAATCTAATGACGTTAAAATTTGCATATAAGCTTTAACCCATAATATGCAGTTTGAGTATGAAATTTGTAAAAATGGAATGAAAACCACCGCCATCTCCCATACAAAGTGACTTTATGAAATAAGTAAAATCTCGTTAAATTTCACAAAAATTAGTACAATGGCTTAATATTTTGCAAATAAGTTTAAATCTTAACTATGAACTCAATTTTTAAAATTTGAAAAGAAGAACTGAAAATCCGCTCACCTCCTATACAAAGTGACGTCATCATAACAGTAAAACTTTTAAAAATTCAAAAAAAAATTATTTTTAAACGTTATATTATGCCTATAAGCTTTAATAAATAAAAAGGACTCTGAGGTCCAAATATGAAATATTTTAATAAAAACCACGCCCAATAAAAGGGACGTCACCCAAATAAAATAACATTCAAGATATCTATTTAACTGAAATACGACCGTGGGGATATCTTAACTTCGATCCAGTCGAAGATAATTCCTCACTAGTTTTTTTTTTCTTTTATGTATGTACACCCATAACTCCTAAAGCACTCTCCCGATTGCCGTAAATTTTTGTCAACTGATAGAGATATTAAAGACGGAGGTGCCCCCGTCTGAAAAAATGGGCGGTATTCGACAAATGGGCGGGCATATTAGAAAAATACTGTATATAATATAATATAATATCAATAATATTGACATTAGGAAACTGAAATTTTGTACAGAGATAGGTACAATTATTAAAAATTACTTTGAATAAAGTCTGCGTTATTTGACAAAGAGGCAATATTATAAAAACACTATATCTCAAATAATATAGACACTAGGTTATTGAAATTTAGTATAGGAGTAGATACAATTTTGACGAATTACTTTCAATAAAGTTGGCGTTATTCAACATACGGCCCAAAATATTTGCGTTATTGGACAAAGGCGATTGATAATATTAGAAAACACTGAATATCGAATAGCTTTGGCAATAGGGTAATAAAATTTGTAACAAAAATGGGTAGCAAAAAATTACGAAGAAACTGGGCGGAATTCGACGAAGGGCGTGTCTATATAAGAAAACCACTGTGTGCCGAATAATATTGACACTAGGATACTGAAATTTAGTACAGGGGTAGGCACACTTATTGCAAATTACGGTTAAGAAAGTGGGAGTTATTGCACAGTAAAAACTTTGAGGGTAAATGTTATCTTTTTTATAACATTTGTGTGGTATAAACTTTTCTTATTCCAAATAATTTATAAATTTTATACCACACAATATTTATTTATTTATTTATTTATTTATTGGCCAAACAAGGCAATGCAATTTACTTATTCTAACTTATTCTAACAGGTTTTGTTTACTTATTACTAAGTTTTTTGTTTTTCTTCTCCCCTTTCCTTGTTTTTATTTTATTTTTTATTTGGTGCTCTTAGTGGGCATACTCCGCCCACCGGATTGACATGATTTCAAAAACCATGTCAAAACTAAGAGAAGAGGAGGAAAACAAGAAAGACTATATACACACTTAAGATACGATGTATATATATTATTCTTAAAGACTATAAGGACAAAAGGATGTAAATGGGAGATTTAGAGAGGGATGTTAAAGAATTTTGATTTATTAAACTAAATGCTTATACATATAAATCCATACATGTATGTAGTTTATCTGAGGCCTGTGTTAATTCTGATTTCTGAGTGAATTATATAGGGTTTGCTTGAAAGAGGATTTGGACATAGAAGGTGAGTAGTATATAGAGATATTATTAAATTCTCTGCAACAACGATTGATGGGTTCATTATTTGCATATGTAGTTTGGTGCTGATATTCAGTTAACAATCGAGTATGCCTAGTGCGCCTAATTGGATCGTTAAAGGAAATCATATTAGAAATATATTCGCTGTGAATAGCACCATTAATTACATCAAATGTGAAGCATGAGCCCAATAACGATCTTCTTGTTGATAGTGGCATCAAATTTAAAAGGCTGAGTCTATGTTCATATGATGGAAGGCTACAATAATCATGGGGGTTGTACATATCTCTAAGCGCGTATAGTAAGAACTGCTTTTGAATAGACTCAATTCTTTCTCTATGGGAATCGAAAGATGGATTCCAAATTATGCATGCATATTCAAGTATTGGGCGCACTAATGCACGGTACAAGGATGTAGTGACCCATATATTCTTGAATTCATTTGCACGTCTTTTTATAAAACCGAGCTGTTTGCTGGCCCTGGACACAATTTTATCATAGTGCAGATTAAAGCGCATCTTGCAATCTAAGACAACTCCAAGATCCACTATATGGTTGACCCTTTTTAGTTCGATACTATTGAGGTGGTAGGTATGTAATGTTACGTTGTTTTTACGAGAAAAGCTAATAACATTGCATTTATTGACATTAAGATGTAGTTTATTTTGAAAACACCATTGCTCAAGAGACAACAATTTTGATTGCAAAAAATTTACATCTACATCTGATTGAATTGAAAAGTACATTTTTAAATCATCTGCATACATAAGATGTGGGATATCGTTTAGAACTTCTGACAGATCGGATATGAATATGTTGAAAAGAAGAGGACCAAGATGACTACCTTGCGGAACTCCCGAGGAGACTGCAATTTTTTTCGATAGAACTCCCTGGAATTTAACAAACTGGGATCTGCCGTTTAAATATGATTTTAGCCAACTTAGTATGGACCCTGCAACACCAAACTTTTCTAACTTATATATAAGAATGTTGTGATCAACTCGATCAAAAGCTTTACTGAAATCAGTATAAACAGCATCTATTTGGTGCCCTTTTTCCATTTTGACTAAAACATCTGATACCATAATCATGAGATTAGTGGTGGTAGATCGCCCTTTTCGGAACCCGTGTTGCTGCTCATTTAGACGTGGGTTAATGAAACTTGTTAGCTTTTCACAAATAAGTTTTTCAAAAAGTTTTGGAATGGCTGACAAGATTGCTATGCCTCTATAATTTTCAACTGATCTTTTATCACCATTCTTGTAAATTGGCGTAAGATGGGATGATTTCCAATATGAAGGAAATGTCCCACAAACCAGTGATTCGTTAAAGATTATGTGTAATGGCAATAGCAGTTGGTCTAAACATCGCACCAAAAAGCTTGTAGGTATTAAGTCTGGTCCAGGTCCCTTTAATATATCCAGTTCTTTTATTGCATTAGAAATCTCTTCCTGGGTTAAATATAAACTATCAACTATAATAGTTGAGCTAGGAGAAGTTTCAGATAAGGTGGTAGGAAGACAAAAGACCTCCTTAAAGTGATCGGCATACAAGTTGCTTATTTCAAGAGAATTGGACGAAGTGACATTACCTTTAAACATAGACGATGGATAGCCGCTAGATTTGCGCTTCATGTTAACAAAGTCAAAGAATTTTCTCGGCTCTTGGACAATTTTTTCTCCGATGATGTTCGTGTACAACTTGTACGCTTCTTCTGACTTGATAGAGAACTCTCTTGATAGCTCGTCATATCTAAGCTTCAGTTCATCGCTTATATTATCAGTGTTTTTGAGAAGTTTGTAGATTTTATTTCTTTGATTCCTCAAAAATCTGAGATTGTTGTCTAGCCATGGTTCTGTGAGCTTATTCTTTTTCTTTATTATTGGCACATAACTTTTGATAGCGGTAAAAATGTGCTGATAAAATATAGAGACAGCACTGTCTAAATCTAAATTGAATAGAATATGATTCCAATTTAGAGAACTAAGATAACATTTTATTCTTTCATAATCGGCGTTGAGGTAATCGTACGCAATGGTGTTATTATAAGACTGGGTAAAGTTGATGTTATTAGCAGAGAAAACAACTTTTAAGGCTGTATGATGAACAGTGTTGGTTAATAAATTTTCTGCTCCCATGCATGGACTAACCTTCACTTCTTCATACGAGTTAGTAAAAATTAGGTCCAACCATCTGCCATTCTGATTTTGTACAGAAGAGACTTGCTGCAAGTCACTGCCATAAAAGGTGCTAAGTAAGTTGAAGTCTATGGCATTAGAAAGATTTACAGGAAGAAGAAAGTTGTCGTTTTCGTCGGTGACAAAAGATATATTTGGGCGATTGAAGTCACCAAGAATAACAACTTTATCTTCCTCTTTTAGGGAGGAGGTAAAGGTGGTCAGTGTTTCACATAGCTCGTTGTATGTTGTTTCACTTGAGCCGGGAGGAATGTAAACGACGCCTATGTACACATTGAGACTTTTACCTGAACAAACTCTAATAATTCGGTGATCGAACAGTTTATGGTTAGGTGTGTCTATTAGCTCACTTGAAAGGGAATTGTGAGATGCTACAAGGACACCACCTCCTCGAGAAAGACCTGTTGAGGAGTAGTCCCGATCCTTCCTGAAGACAGTCCAATTGCTATCAAGAATTTCCTCATTATTAAAGGTTTCGTTTAGCCATGTCTCAGTGAATACTAGGACATTGAAGTGGCATGATTTAGCGTCAACATAAAGTTTGTTTAATTTGCTTCTCATGCCGCCACAGTTATGGTAGAATATATTTAAGAAAGAAGAGTTAGGAACGATAATATTGCTGTTGCTCTTTACGAGATTTTTGAAGAAGAGAAACATGTTTAGCTCTGACATGAGCGCCATAGGTTTCCAGATCCACCTTGACTTGATCAACCGTTACACCGAGGTGCTCGTGAAAGCGGACAAATAAATTACGCAAGTCTTCAACACCGGTAGGAAGACCTTCTTGCTGAATTAGTACTCTAAGATTAGTTTTGGTCTTGCCTTCAATGCATGTTGAATCAGGGGCTTTATACATATAAGCGAGATACAGGCGAACATTGTTATAAACGTTGTTCTCCCTGAGGCGAGAAAGGGCATATCTGCTCTCAGTGCCTTCGCAAGAGTTTAGTGTCAATTTCACTTTTGGAGGAAGTAGGGGGTCTAAAAATGACGTAGGACTACCAGGTTGATTGCAAAGCTCATTTGAAACAGAAGATGGTTTTGGTAAACCACTTCCGGTTGGTGGTGAAGGATTAAGAGTATGAGAATGGATAAAATTTGGATATTTCTCACAATTGGTTTCATTATTGTTAAGATTAAATGAAACCCGTTTACGTGTTTGATGAGTTGGCGGTTTAGGTGCTAGATTGCTTCCAGTAATCATCTTATTATAAGATGAAGCCGTATTCTGGTTAATTATGGGAGAAAATATGGGGAAAATGCTAGTTTTCAGATTCCAATTAGAATCTGAATTATGGTGGGACTTAGGTTGCACAAACTTGTTTGATGAATAAGGTTTGGATTCAAGAACAGGTAGGTTTACATTTCTTTTATATAGAGGATTCTTAGAATTATGATTAGAATTAGAATAAGAATTTAACTTAGATTTAGAATTAGGACGGGAATTTATATATGTAAAAGAGTTAGAGCAAGAACTATAATTACTTTTAGATAATGGATTCTTGTTAATGTTAGGATTCCTTTCAGAAGATTTGATTCTTGAACTGCCAGAACTTTGTAAAGATCTTGATGTTTTAGACTTTTTCCCAGGCTTATTCGTCCATTCGGTTATTAACCATTCGCCGTGTCTCTCACCGCTGTTGTTCAAGAACATCCACGCATATTGACTTGGGATGTTTAGTTTGAAACTGCAGAATTTTTTTGCTTTATTGGATATCTTTGAACAGTTTGTAATAGATATGCCAAATTTATTACGAAAGTAAGTGCTCATCCAGGATATAGTTGTTTTAACTGATGGGCCCTTAATGAACAGAGTGGTCTTGTCAATTTCATTAGAATCATGGAGTTTCTTTATTCTATTCTGCCATTGAGTTGAAGTCCATGACGTTCCAAACTTATGGATTAAGTTGTTACGAGGGGCTGCAATTGGTGGTGAGTCACGAGGTGAAGTGGCAGAGGGAGATCCAGGTTGTGAGTTATTGGTATTTTTGTTTTGTTTTGGAGAAATTGTTGATGAACGAATAGAATGAGCTATTGTGGGTACTGTTGATGGTGGAGATCCGATTTGGGGTGGATTCATTGCAATATTTTGAGGAGTAGCAATCGGTGTTATATGTTCCGTAGTGTCATAGGCAGTTAAAGAATTCAGATTAGCTGGTAAAGAGGTGACCTGTGGCAAACGAATAGATGCTTCCATTATTTCCTCGAAAATAGAGGAAGAGTTATGATGAGAGGCTTGTGGATAACTTATTTCAGCTCTATTGGGTGCAGATCTTATTTCATCCACTACATCTGCAAGCGTCACTCGAAAAACTTCAAGATCATCACTGATATCACTTATTTTTTGATGTAATATTTCCAGCATTGGATCTGATTGCGGAGGTGATGGTTGGGGTTTGCCTGACTGAAGTGCGATATCCACATCATAGCGCAAAGATGTTAGCATGCTCAGTATATTTTTGGCTGTATTATCGTTTTTTAAAACGTCGAGGCTTTTTTTTACTTCTATATTAAGCTCGCTTATGGCCGTTTTCCAAATAAAATTTTTTTCGCTATCTTTGACTAAATCTGTTAGAATTCTCAAGTTTTTAGAAACATTTGAGATATCCGAGTTATTTGCTTTGCAGATGGACTCTACCCTTGCAAGATCATCGGATACGTGAGTCATTATTTCAAAATTTGGTATTTTACTGATGACTTGCTTATTAGCCGAATGCATCACGTTCAAGGAGTCGCTAAGACATTTTATGGCGAGCATAACATGGGATAGTGATAGATCCATGCACTCATCACAGAAGAATTTAAAATGTGATGTGTATTCTTGAAAGTAGTTTAAACTTCTTTTAGTCATTCCCACACAAGTGCCGTGGTAAGATTTTCCGCAAAGACCATTGCAACTTAGCTTAATTGCACCTTTGTCCTCAATAGAGCAGTTAATTTTGGCACAAGCAGGTTCCATTGTTTATTGTTTACTTTATTTGGTTGTTTATAAAAAGTTTTTTTTTTACTTTTGATATTTGCACTTATTTCAGGTGCACTTAAAACTTGGAGTGGGCTGTTTCTCTTATTGTTATTGTTTTTGCTTAATTGCAATATTCACACTTTTTCTTATTGTTAATGTTGTTGCTTTATTGCGATATTCACACTTTTTCGCGGCACACTTATATGCAACTGCACATATATATAGGTCAGAGAACAAATAGAATAGCACAATGAACTATTGATCCAGTGAAATGTGTGTGTGTTTTTTTTTACTTTATTTAATTTTTTACAAAGGTCTTTTGGATAATTTTTATTGTTTTTTTTTTTTATTGAATTTTAGGTGATTAAAATTGCAAGCCGAAAGAAACAAGCACAAAATTCTTGAAAGTTAAATGTAAGAGCGGGTTAAAAACGACTGAACTGTTTGCGGTTACAATTGCAACTAGATTATAAAAATAATACAACAAATATAATTTAAAAATTTAATATGGACATCATGCGTAAATCAATATATATTCTGGTTCGAAATAAAAAATTTACCGAAATCGGGAAATTTAAAAATATAGTGGTTTCAATTGGTCTGACGAGAAAAATGGTCTGGAAAAGTTTATAAGATTTGATGGTATATTTTTTAAAACATTTTTGGTTTGGATTTATATGTATACAAAATAGTATAAAATGTATGCTCATATTTTTTACTGTGTGGACAAAGGGGCGCGGTAATATGAGAAAAACACTGTTTTAATACAAATATTGTTGTATAAATAATATTCACACTAGGTTCATTAAATTTGCTACAAGAATGGGTAGAATTATTACAAAACACGATGCGTTTTGGCGGAATTCGAGAAAGGACTTGTCACTATTAGAAAAACGCTTTATCTTAGTTAATATAATCACTTGGTTACTGAAATTCGAGCCAAGAGTATATAGAAATATAAGAAAACACGATCAAGAACGAAGGCTTTATTCTACAAAATGTTCTATGATACCGAAATTCGTTACAAAAATAGTTAGAATTATTTCGAAAATTTATCATATTCTCAAAAAAGGAAAAAAGAAAAACTTTTTAACAAAAAAAAACTGACTTGAAAATCACTATATAGTAAAAAAAATTTTAAATTACTTTTGCTATTAATTTCTTGGTCAAATTTGATAATTTTCTTATGTATATTATTATGCTTGAAATCTTATTATTTAAATTTTTATTTCTAGTTTGTTTTGTAATCATAAATATATTAATTTCTTTATGAACATAAAAGCTCTGAAGTTGGCGCTAAACTTTGCCACACAATCATTATCTTTCAATCAGCCCTCCACTACCAATACGAATGACATTTAAGTACCGAAGTTAAGATCAGAAAGTAACACGCGCACTTCTCAACAAACAAAAGCTTTCGTTTTTTAGTTCAGTAATCGAAAGCGTTAATTTTATAAAAGTCTGATAATATAAACGACAAATTTAAAGCTTTTATATTCATAAAATAATTAATTAATTTATGATAATAAAACAACTAAGAAAAATTTAACACAATAAAAAAAATTTCACCAAGAAATTAATAGCAAAAGTAATTTAAAATTATTCTTTACTTTTTAGTGGTTTTTAGCTTAAATTTTCCCAAATTATCGTTTTTTTTTTTTTTTTTTGCTTTGGTCTTACCGAAATGCCAATTTTTCTACACAGTGTAAAAATATCATAATTTTTGAAGTGAAGCTTTTAACGACTCTTCCTGTTGATTTACTTTCGTGAAAATTTAAAAAACGATATATTTTTGCGACATGGTTTTTTAGCGACTTGGTTTTTTAAGAATTGTATTGCTTTTTTCACCCGACTACGGCGAACCAGAAGGAGTAGTGTATGTGCTTGACCAGTATGTATGTGTTTATGTATGTATGTATTATAGTGTCCCAAAAATATATATTTTTTTATTTTGACAGATGTCCGTGGCTTTAATACTTCCACTTGACCTTAGAAACACCCTCTGTGAAGGGCATCTTAATTGGTAAAGGTTTAGAGGTCGCAAATTCATTTTCTAATTTTCCCATACGATTTGTATGGGGAAAAATCAGTTTTGCTGGTAAATTGAATTTAGAGCCATTATCTTTTAAGCAAAATACATTAAATTCTTAAATACAAAAAACTACTTGTTGTAACTTTTAATCAAAAAACATATAACAACCCTATAAACTTTTTCTTCACTGTGCGTTCCAACTATCATTACCTAAAATTTAAGACTAATTACAATAATGAAAATGGAGTACTTTAAGAGATATTGATTTTTAATGGTAATAATTCTAAGTAAAAGTTTTCATTTATATAGGTAGCTCAAAAAAATGAGCCACAGACCACCAAATAATAATCAGATGAAAATGAAATTTCGATATGTCATAACAGACAAAATTTAAGGGAATACGTGTTTTTTAATTATTGCGCTTAAAATCTAATGGCTCTAAATGAAATTAACCATCAAAACTGACTTTTCCCCATACAAATCGTACGGGAAAATTAGAAAATGAATTCGCGAGAGAAAGCAACAGTTTTCGAGATATCGTCATAACTTTTATGTCTTAATTTTTCAGAATTTGCTAGTTGTAAAATAAAAAAATTTACTATAAAAAATGCTTATTGTGGGGTATCCGTAAGAGATAGTGAAAAATATTTTTCCTACATTGTATTAATATCTAAAATTTCCACCTACGCCATGTTCCTCTATTTCTTATAGTTTAAGTTTCTTTTAGGTTTTTATGCTCATATTTCAGGTCAAAGATCACAAAACTATTCGTTGAACTTCTGCTCCCTACTCTAATTTATTTAAAAAATTATCAAAGTCGGTTCAGAAAAACGGAAGAACTGTTTCTCCTACCCCTATTTTTAAATATAACGAAATGGCTTAAAACATAGATATGTGTATATAACCTTGGAGTGGTTTGAAATATTTGAAAATTTTTTCATAGAAATTATTTTTTAAGGTGTAGAGCCTTGTAGAAAATATAAAAACAACATTTTTAAAAATTTGATTTTCATCAAAAAAATCATAGGGGGTAACTTATGATTTACGATGATAGAAACTGTTTTTTGCATTATGTGTCAAAATGAAGCAATTTTTGCTAATAACTGCTATGTCGTAGGAAAGAGTGTGAAAAAAGAAAATGTAATAAGAAAAAAAAAATTACAGCAAAAAAAACAACAAAATTTTTTGAGCAAAACCTAAATATTTTACAGGTTTTTTTAGAACACTATAAAACATTGAATTGATGGGATAACGGTTAATCTTTTCCTATTTCTCCAAAGTTATTTAATTGATCTTTCAGACAAAGAAAATTTGTTGAAAATCGATTAAAAAATGGCTGAGATATATGCTTGCAAGGTCAAAACTTGAAATTTCAATAGTTCTTTCCTCATTCTGAGGCGATGGGCTTGATTCAAAGAACTACGTTGTACTGAGGAGATATAAATTGTTCGAGATATCTTAATAATTTTAATGTCATTTTAAGGGGATTTTTTTAACATACTATCCGTGGAAAATATTACCGAGAAAACTTTCGTATACCGTTATATTTCTCAACCAACGACTTTTCATACAAAAATACGTTGCACTGAGAACATCTATAGTTTTCGAGATATCGCTATAATTTGCATGTCAAAATAACGGAAGTTTTTAAGACTTTACTATTTGTAAGAAATTTCACCATCACAATATATATTCACTCTTGTTGCAAACAAAAATGCTTATTGTAGGGTATCCGTAGGATATGCCGCAAAATGTTGGGAGTATTTTTTGCACACCTTATCAATGTCTAAAATTCCCTTTTACATTATATTCTCCAATCTGTTGCAGTTTAGCTTTAATATTTAATAAATGCTTTTTTTACGCTCATATTTCAGGTCGAAGGTCACCAATCTAAAATGTAATCATACTGTGCAGCCAGATCTTTCAGTTGATACCTCATTCACTATTCTAACTCTTCTTAGCCTTGAGATTCCTTATTAAAAATAATACAAACTTTCAACGTCAATATTTCGGGTCAGAGGTCATAAATTTAAAATCTTAAATGATTACGCACATATAAGGCGTAGAACCTTTCGAATGATATAAGTTTCATTGCCCTTATTCTAAAATTAATATCAAAAAGTGTACGACAACATTTGATGTTTGCCTATTAATATATAAGATAAGACAATTGAGATATCGTTGGAAGTGTTTTGATCGTCTGCTGGTTATAGGCTAAGTGACGTCAGGTTAAATTTAATATGGCCCCCTTAAGGGGACAGAAGGTCAACTAAACCCTTAACTTTTGAACTATTTATCATAATTGGACAAATGAGGTATCGTTGGAAGCATTTTCCTCGTCCGCTGGTTAAAGTCTATGTGACGACACACTAAATTGAATATGCCGCCCTCTATAGGACATAAAGTCATGAAATAAAAAAAATAGTGACATAATAAACATCTTTGTTTATAACTTGATCATCAAACAATTGATTTGTAGTTATTACTTTTGAGTATATGAAAATTATATCCTCAAGATAATTTAAATATAAAATTAGTTCAACAAACTAAAAACTGAGTACTAAAAAGCACGCTCTAAAAAGTATGAAACAAGAAAATATTCTCATCTGAAATTGTTATGTACAAGCTTGTAAACATTTTTTAACTATTAAATGAAGAACTTAAACATGATAAATTTTATTGATTATTGATATTTTATTGTTGTTCCCGGTTGTTATAATTTTAATCTAATTAAATTTTTATTTAATTAACTAAACTAAATGGTTTTTTTACTATAAAAGAACATAGTTCTAAGTATACTGACGTAAGCCTTTAATTTTTGTAAATAAATATAGAAAAACAAAGAAGATACAGCAGTTTCGGCTATGTCGTAACACAAGACGTAAAATTATATAATATATAAATTAACAACACTTGAGTTATGTACTTCTTATTGATACTAAAACATAGAAAAAGTTGCTATAATTTTTAAATTTTTTGCATGTCATATCTTAATAATTACAACACATGAACAATATAATTTTATAAGTCAAAAGGTAGTACCTATTTTGTATATATCGTTTTAAGTATTTATGGCTTTTTATACAATACTAATGGCTTTTTGAAATTTGATTATCATTATTGAAAATTTTTATTAAAATTGGCTTATGATAGGAAAAGAAGCAAATATATTTGTGATAGCTTATATTGTCAATATATCTTACAAATACCATGTCGATACAGGAACTTCCCAATGTTGTTGAAGATATTTCAGATAAGAGGTTCAAGTTGTAATTTAAATTCATAAAAAGTAAAACCTTCTCATTTTCCGGTTGTGATATATCTAAGATGAAATCTTCAATTATTACGTTAAGTTTTAAAGTGTTCATTAACTTGACAATTTCAGTTTTTTTTTTAACTAGCAATGCAAATTAATGTTTCTTGCGTTAAACATTAGCACTCAGTACATTGATTGTAACATATACAAGAACCAATGCAGTCTATAGATTTTGTTACATTAAACAAAACCAATCGCAAAGCAAACAGAAACATCAAATCGTCGTCCTAATTCTAATAGGATGGCAGTCAAAATTGGGCAAAGTAACGTTTATTAGCGGTTTAGGTAGATTGGCTAAGACTTCATCTATGTCCTTTTTTAGTTTGTAATGTTTGTATGAAAAAAAGGGAGGTAGAACGTTTAAAACAACACATTATCGTATGAACTTCATACAAAAAGTAAACAGTTTTCCTTGCCTCCAGAACAATAAATAAGTTTGACATACGTTGTATTAGAATCAGACCGACGAAATGTTGGTTTAATATTTTTCTTAACTGGCGATTCCCTCTTAAGTTAAACAGCAACACTCAGTACAAAAATTGTATCTATATACAGCTGCGGTCAAAATAATAGTAGCGCCCTTATATTCATACATGTTTGGATAAATAATACAAGTATACGAATTTCGGATCCGGTAAGTCCATTTTCATTCCTATATGTACTTTCAACACTCGTTCCAACTCCGTACTCAGTTTACGGTTTTGGTACGTGTTTAGTATTATTGATCTAGAATCTAAACTACTCACCATAAAATAAAAAATAATATTTTGTATTCTAGAAAAAATATCAGATTTTTCATAAGTGCTTACGTGTCATGTGCTGTAGCGGAGAAAAAATTTTGAGATTATCCAAAAAAATATCTACAAATTTTCTATCTTTTGTTTTAGTGGAGCTGTTACTGTCCAAAGTTAGAATTTAAAAAAATACTGTTGATTAAGTGTATTTTCACATGAAAAAAAGACATTTTAAATTTGGACGATTACAGCTCCGCTAAAACAAAAGATACAAAATTTGTTGATATTTCGTTGAGTAATCACAAAATTTTAGCTCAGCTGCAGCACATGACACGAAAGTGGTTGATATATTGATGGAAAGGCTGATATTTTTTCTAAAATAAAAAATATTTTTTTTTATTTTATGGTGAGTAATTTAGATTCTATATCAATAATACTAAACACGTACCAAAACCCTAAAACACCCTGTATCTTGAAAGTTTTACAATATAGGAGGAAACTGAGTACGGAGTTGGAACGAGTGTTGAAAGTACATATAGGAATGAAAATGGACTTACCGGATCCGAAATTCGTATACTAGTATTATTTATCCAAACATGTATGAATATAAGGGCGCTACTATTATTTTGACCGCAACTGTATATAAAATGGAATGTGTGTTTGTTTATTTGTTTGTTTGTACCTTATAGGAGACCAAACCTCTGGACCGATCTTCCTGAAATTTTCACAGAATTTAACTGGGACTCTGGCATGATTAATAGGGTACTTTTTTTCGACCACGCCCTCTTCTACGACCACTTTTTTAAAATTATGTAATTTTTCCCATATAGTTTTTAACAGATTTACTTCAAATTGTATACACATTATACTCCAGGCGAGGTAGAAATAAACATTTCTTACGCCACGCCCCCTTTCACGCCCCTTTTCACGCCAAATTTAAGTTTTAAACTTTTTGTTCTCTGTACAAATTTGTTCCTTCCAACGGGTTATTTTTTATTTGGTAGTATATTGCTCTTAATACTATTAACGTCGCCATATTACTATGAACCACGCCCACTTCACCGCCCCCTTTTTTAAATTCAGATACTTACTTATACCACTAACAATGTTTGCTATACAAAATACTTTTTTTTGTAATATGTATTTACCTAAAGTTTTATATACTTTTCATCTACAGGTAAGGTAGCCATTGATTTTTTTATTACCAAATCCCCCTTTTTCGCCCCATTTTACTTTAATTATAATTAATCTGCTTTCAATCTATATATATATATAAAAATGAATGTCTGTCTGTCTGTTTGTTTGTTTGTGCTTTATAGGAGGCCAAACCCTTGGACCGATCTTCCTGAAATTTTCACAGCATATTACTGGGACTCTGGAAAGAATAATACGCTTTTTAAAGTTTTCATTGGACAAAGGGGCGTGGCACCGCCCATATAACCAACAATTTAAATCGCCATATTTTGGGCATTTTTTTACCTACGTCGATGATATTTGGTACATATGGTATTGGCATAGTTAGAAATACGTACCAGGATAAAAGTAGGTGGGACCACGCCCCTTTTTGGGAAAATTAAAAATCGTTTTATAGTTTTAACTACTGGACCGATCGTCATTAAATTTTCACAATAGGATATTCTTACGAAATATTAAATTCTTGACTCAACATCAAGGGCTTCCTAGACTGCTGTTCAGCGCGAAACACGCTTAGAGATTCAGCGATCTCGAACCTCAACATCAAGGGCTTCGGAGACATCTGTTCAGCGTGAAACATGGTTATGAAGCGACCGTACTCGAGCCTTGACATCAAGGGCTTCCGAGACTTCTACTCAACGTCAAACACCATGCGAAGTGACCGATCGCTATCCTCTTTATCAAGAGCTGTCGAGACACTAGAGCAACGTGAGGCACACCGTCTACAAGATCGTAGTCGAAGAGCACAGCATCGTCGAAGCCCTGAATCATATCAGCTGATTGCATTCCACTACACATCAGAAATTGATTGCAGTGAAGATGAGTTAGTTGCCATTGCACCAAGGAATAAAGTTTGCCAATACTACAATGCCTAGAAATATAAAAATGAAGCACCTGGAATGTGCTGCGCAAATGGTAAAATTGCTTTACCCGAACTGCTATCACCACCAGAACCACTACTATCGTCAGTTTCAGGCATCAAAAAAGGAAGAGGAAAAAATAAAATGATTATTATTCAAAATAATAATATTCCACTTCATAGGAACAACAGCGGACTCCCAACATTTCTTAAGCAACATACGAAAATACAATTCGTGTTTTCAAATGACATCGTTTGGTGCAACTAAAGTGGTTCGAGACAACTTTATGCCAACATTTAGAGTTCAAGGCCAAATTTATCACCGAATGGGATCAGTATTGCCAATTCCAGATAAAGATCCTAAGTTCTTACAAATTTATTTCATGGGACAAGGGGATGATAACGACCAAGTGCAACAGCGTGAGGGGGGTAGCGAAGCACACCGGGTTCAGCTAGTTATATACAAGAACCAATGCAGTCGATAGATTTTGTTACCTTACAAAAACCATGCGCAAAGCAAACAGAAATATCAAATGTTGGCTTTATATTTCATATAACAAGTGCTTACATCAACATTGCACGTTCAGTACTTTAAGCACACCAAAGGCTCAAAGTGTGACACAAAAACTGATTTCTGATCGCAATCAACCACCCTACTAACCTCCGAGAAAGACTTAGTTCTACGTCAAAAAATTGTGTTTAATACTAATTTCATAGTGATGTTCAGAGGATGTCCGTAGTCGTATGCCACCTACCTAACAAAATAATACATTCTAACAGTAGTAAGCGATCATAAGCTTTAGAGCAAAATTCATCACGCTATACATCTAGAGGGCGACATATGATTATATATATGAGGTGGCATACTAGCACGTATATCTTCTGAGGATCACAATGAATGTGTATTACATACAATTGTAAGAAATTGTAAAAAATTATTCCAGCAAACTTACACTTAACTCGAGAGCCTTATTTCCTCCGCCTTGATCTTGAAAACCACTTGTTGGAGACCTTATTAATGATAAGTGTATCTTGGACATCTTCACATGTGGTGCCTGTCCACCTCCAGTTTTAAACAATACTCTTTGAGCATTTTCCATCTTCTTCCTAAGGTTATTTTTAAGGTAATCATATTTTCCTCGGAGGTTTTGCGCGTTTCTTGCGGCTCGTCCGCTGATTGCATTAAATTGGGCTGGAATTTTGCTCAGCTCTTCGGTTTCTTTTTTGTTGTTTTTGGTTGCATTATTTTATTAGCGGTTTTGTCACACGAGCTGTAGAAGCGTACTTTTTCTGCTTCAGTTAAATTTGCACAGCGCTTTTCTTTTCCATTCATTTTGATTTAATTAAATAAAGAATTTATTAAGCAGCATAAAATGCACAGTGCTGCCATTTTTACAGTAATTTGTAGTGTAAATACACTTAGGTAAAAAAAAAAGTTGAAGCTACCAATTAGTAGATACTCGATCTGTGGTGCTCTTACACCGATAGATATCTAACTGTTGCAATTACGGGCATAAGGCAGAAGCTATACCTATATATCAATTTGGGGTATCCAAAAATAAACTCATAGTCAACAAGAAAAACAAAAATTCAGACCATTTCTCATAGTTTTAAAACATCTACTGACCACGTGATATCAATTTGCATACTAATTTCGAAGCACTTGATTTAAATAAATAAAAATGTATTCCTACAAAAGTGTTTAAGAGCACAAGCGGATGTAGGTTTATTTTTTTTTTTTTAAATTTTGCAGACAACAAAAGCCAGAGTCAGTCACAGTTGATCCATCATAATCAGACTAAATGTGTATATATATTTAATTCTATGTGCAACATGATGTTTGGAAACACGCAAAAATAACAAACGTGGAACATGCAAATCTCGGTACACGGTGCTAATTTCAAAGCAACAACAAATCCACACCATACAACAACACACTCGGGAGGGCAACGTCAATTTAAAACTGTCACACGAAAGTGACAGGCCATTCACTTCATCAACAGCAACATTATCATCTTCATCATGTTAACGCTGTTTAACCAATGTCGACAATTCCGATGTACTGAGGTTAGGGTTAGCTTGTGGGCAGATTGTAGGCACATTCTAGGTAATTAGGTAATGTAGGATGATGACAATAAATTGATTCGGACGACACGTACACTGTCAGTTAAATCAGGGTTGATATTTTCGGTACAATTGTACTCTTTTGGTACAATTTTAAATTTTTCCTACTTTCCTACTACCAAAGTGTTTTCGGTACATTTTATTCCACTCTATAATAAACACAGAACTTAGAACTCTAAGTAAGCAAACGATTTACTAGACAGAAAAAATGAATCTAGTTCTGAATTTTGGTACTCTGCAAAATACAAAAAAATAATTTTAAAGTGTCGGTTTTCTCCAATTTATACAAAATTGTTTAAGGAATTCTTTCAATTTCTCATTCGACAGCAAATGTGAAAAAATATTTTATTTTCAAAGTTTAATAAAAACCAATTGCAGATTGCAACAGTTTATTTAATTTAATATAAGCAACATTTTTTTAAAATCTAGTGAACTAAATGCCACATAATTGATATCAGAAGTAATATATCAAAAGAAATATTTCTTAAATTTGACTCAAAGTGAAGAATTGCTCAACTTAAAGATTTTCCCATTAATTTCTTTCGTTACCTGAACATAGAAAGAACCTGACTAACATTTAAAATTTTTTTTTCCAGGATTGTGTCGGATTTAGGGTGGATTGATGGTTGACCTAAAGGCATCTGCGAAGAACCTAATTTAAAAAATGTTAGTGGCCTTTCTATATTAAGGTAACGAAAAGGAATTCGCATGTTTAGAGAAATTTTTGTTTTTTAATTGCAAAAAGACCTCTAAACTTTATGTTTATATGATTTTTTTATAGATATTATTGATCTCATTTAATGAATATTATAAAGCCACTTGTGTTCCTTTTTGTGATTATAAAAAACTTTGTGATTTATAAAAAATATATAAAAACCTTTGTAATTTTTTTATAAGGTTTATGAACCGAATTGTTAAAAACACGTTCCCTTTAATTTAAATAAAAACAAGCAAGGAATTATCTTCGACTGAGCCGAAGTTTAGATACCCCACAGTATTTTCTTAGTTATGCATTTTTTAAGGTTTGATGACGTCACTTCGTATAGATTACGGTTGTATTGTGCATCTAATTTTGCGAAAATTCAAATGCAGAACACGTTTAAGATATGGAAGATTATCTGATAAATATGCTGCTAATACACAGATTTTTGTGAAATGTATAAAAGTTATGCTACTTTGATGACGTCACTTTGCATAAGAGACTGGTCGAGTTTATATCAGTTTTGCCAAATTCCAAACTCATAGTGATTTTTTATATTCTGAGCATATGTTCATCATTTTAATTTATTTAATTAATTTTTAGAGACTTAACATATAGTTACTTTGCTTAAGAGGCAGGTGTGGTTTCTATACTATTTTGACAAATTTAAAATATATGTTGCATATTTGAGACCCAAGTTCATATGCAAAATTTTAAGTCATTACATTTCCAGAGATTTTACCATTTCGTTAAACTAACTTTGTATGGGAGGTTGTTGCGTTGTTTTTTTGACTTTAAAAATTTTAATTATATGGTGAGTTTTTGCGGCCAAAGTTTATGTGCAAATTTTTAAACATGACATTAATTTTTGTGTCATTTTTAGATATTTTAAAGATTTGATAAAGTAACGTTGTATCGGAGGTATTCGTTGTTTTTATCCGATTTTTAATAATTTGAAATATATGGTGAATATTTTACTTCAAAGCTTATGTGCACAATACCAAGTAACTGCAATAATTTTGGTGGCGTTTTTAGAAATTTTATTATTTGATAAAGAAGGCGTGGTTTTCATCCGATATTGCTCATTCTCGAACTTGATGTTTGTTTTTTTAATATAATCACCAGAGCGGATATATGCATATAAAAGCATATTGCATATGCATTTGCATATTTGACCATTCGGAGCATATTTTTATGTTTTTTGCATGTTCGTGCATATTACAGCAATTTTAATTGAAAGTGGCTCTGCAAATATGTCTTTTTGCCGACATACACGCACAAACAAACGTTCGCCAAGAACCTGTGTGTGCCATAAATAGTGTATTGGTGTTGGAAGTTTGAAGTTCGCTAAGGTTGTGTTCATGCTCTTTGAATGGTTACTTTTTTGTGAAAAATTTTACGCTGGCAATACTAAGGCGACATTCAAACAGATGTTTGCATTCTACACGACGCTTGTTTTACTCTCTATCCTCTTTGTAATAAAAACTTGTTTGGTGGTGATTTGAGATTAACGAATCTACAATGCCAAAAGAAAAGGAGAATTTAAAAGCATTCATAGTTAGAATGACTGCTCAGTTTCCTTCCGTTTTTCGGGCGGATCAGTCCGTATTATTTTGCAAATTCTGCAATTGTTCTGTTAATGCGTCGAAAATGTTCACAGTGAAACAACATTTACAAACAACTAAACACAAAGCGGCCGAAGAAAAAAGAAAACATGGAATTACCAACAACCAGTCGCTGATTTCTGAATATAGTGGTGAACCAAAAGATTCGTTTGCAATGGAGCTGTGCGAAGTGTTAATAAAAGCCAATATTCCGTTAAAAAAAATAAGCCAGATTCATTTGAGAAAATTTCTTGAAAAACACACAAACCGTACAATGCCATGCGAATCGGCCATTCGGCAACATATTAATATTTTAAATATTAATCTGCTCCTTATAACTTTTGAATAATTTTTTAGGCTCCCGCACGCCGCCGGGAATTCAAACGTGCTTTGGTGGGAGTAGGTTTACCACCTGAGCCTTGCATTACGCGATGGGGTTCATGGCTGAATGCAGCCCAATACTATTGTAGTCATTTCGACGCGGTTAAAAATATTATCGAAACCTTTGAAAATGACGATGCGCAGGCAATCTGTACTTCAAAACAGCAATTTGCAAAAACAGTAATTAAAAGTGAACTTGTTTTTATAAAAACAAATTTCTCGAGCCTTACAATTGGAATAAAAAAACTCCAATCACCAAACTTAGGGCTTAAAGGTGCCGTTGAAGTAATCGAAGAAATACGTCAAAATTTAAATAGTTTTTTTATGAAAAGTTTGAAAGAATTTTAAACCGAAACAAAGGTTTTAAAAGTATATTGGACATATACAATATTTTTTATAAGGGCGAAGAAGCTACGGAGCCATACGTTCAAAAACTTTCGCCAGATATGATGCAAAGATTTGCCTTTTGCCCAACAACCTCATCTGATGTCGAGCGCAGTTTTTCTTTATATGGAAATATTTATACTCAGAAGCGAAGATCGTTCACTTTTGAAAATCTAAAGCACCATCTTATAATATGTGCAAATAATGAAATTGAAGACTAACCTAAGACTGAATACGCACAATAAAATAAAATTGCGTATAGCCCTAGTTAGATAAGGTACGTCTGCGAGACATTACATTTACGTTTTACATTTTGTTTTGTGATACTTTTTTAAGCCAAATGAAATTTGAATTTTTATTTTATTTTTTATTTTAATTTTACTTTAAAAAATGATTTAATAATATAAAAGAAAATGAAATAAATGATCTCACTAAAATAAATATCAATATTCTTCCTTTTAATATCCTTTAAAGTCCTTAAACCAGCAAACGACGTTCAGACGTATCGTTATATTTTCAGTACAAAAAAAACAACGTTATCTACGTAGGGTTAAAACAAGATGTTTGTGTTTTATTTATAATTTTTTTTGTTTTGCATATTTGTTTTTTTATAAAGCATATTTTGAGATTTTTTAGGCATATTGTATGCGCATATTTGCTGGTTTTTCGTGCATATAAATATCCGTTCTGATAATCACATGCACGAAATTTAATACGATAGCTTTAAATATCCAACTGTAATTATGTCAACAGGAGGTGATGCTGATCAAGAATATGTTTACTTTTCTATACCTGCCACGCCTACTTATCAGCGTTACAAACGGAGTGACAAAGTAAACGCAGCAAACAAAATTTATTCCATACTTTTTTTATATTTAGTACTATTTTCTCTACATTTGTATACCAAAATGAAAAAAGTCATTTATCAACCCTGAGTTACATACATGCCTCGGGCTTAACAAAAAGCAGTCTGAGGTGTCAGATATAGACAATAGTGTAACAAGAGTACGACAACTCACCAGAGTTGATGATAATCTGTAGAATATTATTTGGTGATTCGGTCAGCTTTTTATTTAAGCAATACTAACAACACTTGATTTTACTAAGTATTCCTACTTTAAAAAGGAAAACTCAAGCATTTGATAAAAATGTGCCATTCAAAGAAACATGCTTGACAAAGAAATCACAACCCATTGCGAAATCCTGCAAATGCCACTGTAAGCGAGACAAATAATTTTTCCTCGCCTGCCCTTTGTCATGGTAACGCCACATTCAGAGAAACCACCTTTAATTGACGTTTGTTCCAATTTTTATGACTTCTCTTGAGCCCTAGGCCAAAAAGCGTTACTAGTGCAGAAAAAGTAATGCTTTATTGTACTCGTCGTAAGCCTACCTTCTTACCTACCTACCCACCCACCAACAAATATACAAATTCAAAATCTGACTGACTTGTATTATATCAAATAGAAAAAATTTCAGCGTCGCACACCTTGCAAAGCATTAACATGGAAGCGTCTGCAGCAATCAGCGAACAAAGAACGCAGGATAAAGGAACAGGTTGGCAAATAAAACACGCTTGCATATTTCATGTTTATATATATATTTGTTGAGGGAGCGTTAACCTGGCAGCGAAAACACAAAGAAAACCCGTTGAAAATAAACATAGTTACGAATGTTGTTCCCAGAGGTGGCTGTCCTGGGTGGTGGCCAGGTGGTTGTTGGTTGGCATACAACGTTTGGCATATTGGTAGATTCCCAACAGAAGAGTGCAAAACTTGGCATTTAGTAGTTGTTAACATGACAGACCAAATTCAATGGGGAGACTGACGGAGGTGGAAGGAGTTTTTGTGTTTTTATTTTTTCTTCGTTTTGTGTCTAATAAATTTGTTTGAAAGTGCAAATTGCTCAATTTTTACTATTTTTTTACTGTTGGTTAAATAAATGACTAAGTTATATATGAGCAGTTACTAACTCGGTGTTCATTTAACTTTTTTCACTAAACTGTTTATGGTGTAATTGAACATTACATGGCATTTCCTGAAGTATTCTCTTTCTGGCAAAAAGATTTCTTTTGAGAGGCAACGTTTCTCTCTAAAAATAAACGCTTTTGGGAAATATTTTCAAAATGTTCGAATGAAATATTTCTGTTTGAGAAAAGATTCAAAATTTAGTCTAGCGTTTACAAAAGATAATTTAAAACAAAATAGTAAGAAATTGTCTTCGAGTTTGATCCACAGATAACATATTCCCACAGCAATAATTGTAGCAATAATAATAACTACAATAATTGCTGGCAGCTGATTGCCTACATTTTTTGTCGTTAAATCCCATAGAGCAAAATTGTAAATATTTCACGCTAGGAATGCGTGAATCCTCTCATCAACAATTATTTCTTTCGCGCTCTTGTAAAAACTCTCTTCTAAAATGAACTCTTTCAATCTTGTCTTCGCTTATAAAAAAACGCTAGAAGATCATGTAGACTCTCAAGTAAGTTTTTAAGAAGGCAACAACAACATAAACTCTGTAAAGAGTCAATCACACATCAGTAGGCGCTATTCTTTGAACTCCAGTAGGCTTGAGTAATTAAGCTGTGGCCAATCTATTATTTATGTTTTATATAATTTGACACTTATTCGAATAAACTCTTCGAAATCATATGACGTTAAAGCAGAGCTTTTTATATTAGGTCAAGCATAACACCAGCTCCAATAGCGTAAAATATCGCTGCTTGATCATGAAATTTTACAACATTTATTGTAGTGACTTTTCAATCAGTTTTTAGAGTGTAATTGTATGTATGTAAAGAAAGGGAAAAAGGTTTACTATTTTTCAATCTTCTGAACACATAAGTCCCATTTTTGACATTTTAAATTAATATGCAGTTTCGTTGAAAAGTATTGACAGCAAAAATGAAGGAATGTTCATTTTTAAATTAAATTATTTTTTTATTCAATTTAATTTCCCTGAACTTTAACACACTTATTCCAATGATTCCAATATTTTTATAATATCTCTGTAATTTTTTTCCGAAAACTTTGCAAAATACTGTTCCGCGGCTGCAATACTCTTAGCTTCTGCATTCGACGAAAAACTCTGATTCTTTTAAAATCAGATTTGAAATTTTTATTCTTTTATTGGTTTACAATAACAATAGAGTTAAGCTGCTACAGCTTTTTTGCACTTTCTCCGCAATAGATCATCTTAAGAACCAACCTTAATATCATTGAAATATCTCAACGATATAGATAAAAGTGGTCCAATCAATCTAAAGTGAGAAAAATTTACGTCAGGGACAAGACAAAACAACTAACCATGCGTTTACATGGATCTAATCATACATTAGTTTTAAATCTTCTTTTGAGTTGACCTTTCGATAAGTTAACATAAAAAAAGTACATTTGTTAACAAAGGTACTTATGCTATTTAAAGGAGCAGTAGCCATATAATTTGTTCTACTAAAAGGTAAGTAAATTAAATTGTTAGCATTTCTACTGCTTCTACGGTTAGTGTTTAAATTTATAAGAGTTAGGAGTTCTGGTGAATCGAATACACCAGTTATGAGTTGGTGTAAATAGACGATATCTGCAGACTTCCTTCTCTCATTCAAAGATTGCATTTTTAATAGTTTTAAACGATCCTCATAAGGAGGAAGGCTTAAAGTGTCAGTTGCACTCAGGCCCCTTAGAGCAAACCGAACAAAATGTTTTTGGATTCGTTCTCTCTATACGTTCAACATGTACATTATAACTTGGGGACCAAACTAGACTTGCATACTCCAAGTGAGGTCGCACAATTGCATAATACAGCGTTGTAGTTGTGATCATACTATTAAATTCTTTGGCCCAGCGTTTCATAAGCCCGAGCATAGAAGATGCTTTTTTACAAATGTTATCAATATGAACGTTAAACAATACCTTAGAGTCCATGCATATACCAAGATCTTTGACAGCATCTACACGACTTAATGCAGTATCTTTTATCTTATAATCAAAAATTAAATTATTCCTTTTTTCGCGAAAAGGTCATAGTTTGACATTTATCTGGATTTAGAAACATATTATTTTTAGAACACCAAAGATCTGAATTGTCTTTAGCATCTATTGTTCTGTATATTTTCATATCATCTGCATAAATGAGCAGATGAGAGTGTTTGATGATGTGGGTTACAACATTAATGGCTAAAATAAACTGAAGTGGACCAAGGTGGCTACCCTGAGGAACACCTGATTCAGCAATGAATTCAGCAGACAATACACCTCGAAATCGTATTTGATAAGATCGCTCTGTCAGATACAATTGGATCCAGCTTACAAAAAATTGTGGAAAACCCATTAGCTTTAGTTTAAATAGAATTAAGTTGTGTGGCAGTTTATCAAATGCTTTACTAAATTCAGTGTAAACACAATCGACCTAGTTACCTGAATGAACTGAATTTAAGCAAAATGTTGTAAAATCGAGAAAATTAGACAGAGTGGATCTGCCAGCAACAAATCCATGCTGACCAGTTGTTATGACCCTCCCACAATGAACCTTCACACGATCATACAGGAGCCGCTCAAAAAGTTTCGGAATCGATAAGAATTTAGCGATATTCCTAAAGTAGTTAATATCATTCCTATAAAATTTTTTATGAATAGGACTTTCCAAGAAGATTTTTTCTAAAAAGTGCAAAATTACATTCCCTTATTGATTTATTACAATATTATTTGATTTATTACAGTAACATGGATAGCGGTTTTTTTATAAACAAACAAAGTTTTATACAAACAAGGTTTGGTCTTTGACCTGAAAGGAAAGGGATAGATTTATTTAGAGGAATTGATTGGAACAATACGTGAATTATTGATTAGGCGAAACAACCGTGAAAGACAATTTGAATTGCTTTTAACCGAGGCTAGTGTTATGCCTTAACCTCGGCAAGCATTTCCAGCCCTTAGTTGTTCCTGTCCTTTAATTTCACATTTTCCACAATTCAGTTGTGGATTTTTAGTTTTTCCATAATTCTTAAATGTAGGAAAGAACAAAGAAAGTGAAAAGAACCATGTCCGAGCCCAGATTCGAACCAGGGACCTCTGGGTTGATAGTCTAGCGCACTCTCCACTAGACTACAAGGGTCGACTAACGTCTAACGCACTCCCCACTAGACTAACAGTTGGCTAAGAACGGAACCACATTGCGTTAACACTATGGCAGGAATTCCGTCAGGTCCAGCATTAAAATCTTCTTCGATCGATCTTCATATATACTCCAATATACTCAAATATCCTCTGAATTAAAAGATATAGGGTCCAACGAAACCCTGGGTGTAAAGTTCATATATACTCAAAATACTCTTTATCAGGATTAAAGGAGTCTGAAGAGAATGACTCTTTAAAGAGAGTGGCAAATAGGCCACAAATTATGACGTGATCGTCAGTAAATCCATCAGGAGATTTAAATGAATCCATCAGATTTTTTCTCTGTGTTTATGAAACCCCAAAACTTCTTTGGATCAGACAATATTCTCAGCTTTATATTGTCTAAAAAATTATGATACAAGGTAGCTGAGCAACTTTCAAAATCCAGAAATAAACGCTTGTAGGTTTCTAGGTCATTTAAGTCTAAGATACAGACATATTTCTTCCATGCCCTACAGGTGTCAATTTCAATACTTTTCTATCAATCTGTAAATGATACTATATTTGCATATAAAAATCCATCTTTCCATGTGAAAGCAGTACTGGATTTAGGCCTAGGCCCGTGAGGCCCTAGGACTAGTGCGGTAACATTTTAGGAGCTGCCAAATTTTTGAGCATTGAAAAGTTTGAAGAAAACAAAAAGTTAGGAACAAGGCGGCAAAATGTTTTCGTACACTCAAAAAGTTTATTAGTAAAATTTCTACGAATGATATTAGTAAACAAAATATTCGTACATTCTACATATATTCGTTTAAATACAAAGTATTTTTTTGTGATATCTTTACGAATTCATTCGTAAAATTGTTCTGATACCTGATGTAGTATCTACGAATATATTTGTTTTGTATACTAATGATATTCGTAAACAAAAATAAATCAATTTGTATTAGTGCATTGTACGAATGATTGCGTACATATAAATAATAAAATTCGTAAATATTTCGTACGAATAACTTCGTAAATTCTTTCATTAAATTCGTAGTATTTACTAATGCTTTCGTACTATGTACGAATGAAAAATAATATTAGTAGAAACAATTCATTCGTAGGTTGGCCGTACGAATTATTTGTAGAATGTGCGAATTATTAGTTGAGTTTAAAAAATTGAAAACCGAAATCGTTCATCCTTGTTCGTCGAACATGCACAGAACATAAGGAACTGTATGATTTTAAAGTGACTGTTGCCTACTAATGGAGTGCGTGGCCTTCAGCTTACGGGCCGACCCGAGTACAGACAGAATATTATTTTTTTCGTTATAATATATTATGATTATTTGTAAATGTAAAAAATGCATTCGTACAATATACATTCGTTTTTTTACGAATAAAAAAATCGTAATATGTACTTATATACGTCGATTCTACGAATTCTATTCCTAGAATGGACGCAGTTATTAGTAATATTTCCACACAAATATTTTAGAGTGTAGCTAATTTATAAAGAAACTCAATATTAATCAATAAAATAGTTTGAATAGTGCTGTAAATTTCGAACGGCCAAATTTTGAGCGACAAATGTTAAAGGAATGAATAAAATATTGCAGAGAAGTCGTGGAATCGATTACTTTTTGGGTTACAGAACCATTCCTTTTTGGATTATTACTTTAACATGAGCACGTCATTGACGGTAATTTTAAAAAAATCAATGAATAACGTAAAACAATTAATGCATTTTGGGTCTTTCTGATTTAATTAAAGGTATTATTGAATAAAAAATTAAGGTAATGAATTGCAAAAATTGTTTAAATGTTTAAACAGAACAATATCGCAGCTTATTTAAAAAATACCTTTAAGTTTCCTGTTCGAAAATTGTTCGCTCATTTAAAAAGTCTTTTTCTAATATAATTGCAAGAATTGAAACAAGATATAAGTTCTGCATCAAAAATAAATAATATTTTACATTTACGTTATATTTGCGATGCATATCCAAATGTAGAAATATCATTGCAAATTTATTTAAGTATTCTTGTCACAACTTTCGAATAGAACTGCATTGTTTTATGGAAATGCAAATTGAACTGCGTTAAATAATTTTGCATACAACTTCAATTAGAAACTATATTTCGATGATAGAATTATGAATGGTACAAATGTACTGTCATGGTACAAGAAATTATTTTTTTGGGTATGCGGTCTTGCATTCCTAATAAGATGAGAAACATTAAACCAAAATGTGGCGACCGTAGCCTAGTAGGTAGAGTGCATGACCCCTAAGCTAAGGAACCGTGGTAGCCCGGGTTCAATTCCAGCTCAGACAGAAAGTTTTTTCAATTGAAATAATTTTTCTGTTCGGTCGTCACCTTTCAAGCCTCAGAGAATAAAAATTGCCATGTAAAGCTTCTTGAGAACATAAGCCGTTCGGAGTCGGCATAAAACACGTAGGTCCAATTCACGGTCATTTGTGATCAAACATTTAATAACACGCACAACACAATTGATCAATAAAAGCTAGGTCAAAGTCCTTCCAAGAGCTGAAATGGCCAGTTTATTAAATAGTATATTAAACCAAAATATCACACATGATTTAATGAGATTTTCATGTCTATAGAGGAAGCTTTTAAGAATTAGGAAAGGAGCTCTCACAAGAATACATATAACCAGGGCTAGGATTTCGATGACATGTCATCTTTTTTCTGCTGCTTCTAAGACATTTCCTGCTTATTTAAAACGTCTATTTATGTTTTCTAAATTTCAAATATGAAAAGTTTTTAGGACATTTTTTCGTCATTTTTCATCTTTTTTAGTTTTCAGGTCATTTTTACTAGATTTAAGGCATTTTTTGGTCATTTTTAGAGATTTTTAAGATATTTTATTGTCATTTGGACTTTTTCGTTTTTAAAACAATTTTGCGGTTTTAAGATAATTTTAGTGTAATTTTTAAATAATTTTTTTGTATTTTTTTCGTACTAAAAAAATTTCCAAATGCAAATTTTTAAACATATTCCTTTAACACTCGAGTCCCTTCAATCAAAAACTTTACCTCTCGAAAGAGGACTAACTTTGCTTATAGACTTCAATGAAAAAAACTCTGCGCGTGGTGAAACTGACGAAAGGCTATGTAGAAAAATGAAACAAGTTTTAGATAAAAACTCAGGATATGCTAGTATAAAAAAAAATTGTAATTTAGTAATGTTTTATTTTTAAGGCTAAATTTTTTGTTTATTTTGTATACAATTTTTTATGTAATTTTTGTCAGTTTTAAGGTCATTTTCTGCAGTTTTTGTGTAGTTTATGTTATTTTTTAGATAATTTTTTGCAGTTTTTTAGAACATCAAAATCCGAGCCCTGCTGATAAAAAAAGACTTCACATCGAGGTAAAGAATCGCTGTAATGCAATTTTAAAAGGCGAAAAGTTTCTACACGAAACTTGCATTCAAGAAAAGTTTCTTCTCTGCCCAAAAGTGAGCAAAAATTGTTGAACATTTATAAAAAGAATAAAGAATCAGGCATTGTCAAAAGATGACTAAATCTTTACTGACTCGGCTGAAAAAGTGAATCTATTGACTCGATTGTTTTGTGTAAACAATCGAGTAGCAATCAGCTACTGCTCTTTGTTGAGGGTAGATCTTCAGCAATGCAAGAAATCTACTTTCGAACCAGAGCAGTTAAAAGGCTCCTTACAAGTCTCAACATAAACAAAGCTTCTGGTCCTGATGGAATACCGCCAATTGTGCTTAAAATCGGTGCTTCTTCGTTGTCTTGGCCTTTGCGCAACCTTTTCAACATCTTTTTCAGTACAGGATTATTTCCTTCTTGTCGGAAGGGAAGGTCGCAAACGTCCAGCCACGCTTTACAAGGCTATGGAGAGCATAATTTAACATTATGAACTATCTGAAGCATAACCAACTGCTCAGTAATTGTCAATATGGTTTTGGTAGGACCTACTGGTGACTTTACGGCATTATTAACCGAAAAATGGAACCAATGCGTTTACTTTTTCGGAGAGAACAAGGTTGTTGCTCTGGATATTTTAAAAGCGTTTGGCCGAGAGTGGCATAAAGCGCTCTTGTCAAAACTAATTTCACATGGTGTTGGTGTTAATTCAGCTTGAAGGATCACGTGTTTCCTCAAGGACAGACCGATTCATGTAGTAGTTGCACGAATTGGATGATTTCGTCCAAGAAGCACGCCAACAACGCAAGAATACCGCAGGGTTCGGTTCTACACCCAACCCTGTTTATGGTTTTTATAAACAACCTACTTTCGTTGACACATAACCTAATCTATTCTATATCCGACGATATTTGTCATTCATACTCATTCAAAAAACGCCAAAGTTCTATGAAGATTGAGAGAAATATAAAAAAAAACTGTTAAGAGAAACGCTAATTTGTGGAAAAAAACGAGTTAACGACTATTTACGGGCAACTATGAATGAGGAGCGATTTAATGCCCTGGCTTTATTAAATATTGATGCAGATCTAGTACAAAAACTAACGTAATAAATAATTTTGCACGAGCTAATAAAGAAACTTTTCATTGTTATTTTGTATATATTACTATGTAATAGTGTGTAAAAAATAAAAAATGCAATTTTTATAATTTTGTTCTATTGTAAGAAAAAAATTTAACATGTAAGAGGCAGCGCTAATATCGGGTATTAGACATGGGTAACGCATCAAAAAATGCTGCGCTGATGCACCAACCCAATCGCATTTCACTGTATCAGCGTAATGCGTTAACGCAATTGCGTCATGGTATAGTTTAAAATGCTATGATATCTATATGAACACGATGTTAATCAGCACAGGATATCTTTTGAGTTAAATAACGCATTGCCTTACGTGGTCAATTTGTTCAATGCGGTAAGTTTTGTGGTGTCTTGTTCTAAGCGCAAGTGTCCTTCACTTTGCAAAAATAAATGGAAATTCACTTTGCAAATCCTGAAACAATATATCTGATTTAAGGAACTCGTTTTGCTCATAAATTGGTTTAAAATTACTTAAGCAATAAGTTATTAATTAATATGAAACATTACTGAACAAACACCATATTTTTAGCATTCGTTAAAAATTAAACAATTTTATACTTCAAGCATGCGAATTAACCTGTATTCCGATCAAGGTTAATGTAAGCAATCACACAGATATACAAACAAATTTCTGGTACGCAAGACAAGTTGGATGCTACTTTAATTACATGCATCTAGAAAGCATGCAAATCTAAAGATAGAAAAAATAAACATAAACCAAATATATTTTGATGCGTTTTTGATGGTTTTGCGTTACTGCGTTACTTTTAACTATTAACGCAATATTCATCTTCAACGCAAAAACAAACAGTAGCGCTGCTAACGTTTGTTTAAATGCTTCCGAACACGCTTAAATATTGTTATACATATTGAAAAACTATTCCGTGAATGGCAAAGCATCATAACAATCAAACGCTCTCCAAACACTCATGCTGAACAGCATCTTTCCCGCAACTGCTTTTTCATATTTAAATAAGCTAAAAATGCTCGCTTCAAACATTCTATTGCTATGTTTGAGGTGTCGTCAAATTTGTTCAATTTTTGCTCGCTGAATAAATATTTCCTCATTTTTCTATAAGCTATTTGTATTACTGCGCTATTGAGTTACTTTTTTTAAAGCAAGTGTATTAGCGCATTAACGCATTTAAGTGTTTCAACTCAAAAGCTCAACGCAGCGCAGCGTTACCCATGTCTATCGGGTATAGGGCGGCAGAATGCCTAAGTCCGCCACTGTGTTAAAGTATATGCAGCTGTAAATGATAAATATTAACTTTATGCTTCATTATTTATATTTTATGAACTAAGCCATCGAACTATTACTAAAGAAAAAAAAGTGTTATTAAGCAGCTATCCAGAAAAGTCTACGCGTGCTCCCCACTTCCCCGATAAAAAATATGTTGATAGAATCAGGATCAGAGACTATATTCGATCGACAACAAAAATCTATCTACCAACTTATTCCAAAACGCTACATATCCAATAACGTAATTTTACTAAAAGATGTTAAAGATATCGTAGCTCGAAAAAAAGGAATGCAACGTTCTGTAGCAATTTATAATGCAGTAAAAGTCACAAAAACGCTACCGTTCCCTCTTCGACCTTCGCTCTGTTACTTCAATACTTATGTCACCTCCTTGGAAAGCAGTTAGTTCATCTTTTATAAACAACTTACTTTTATATCCGATTTACAATTTTTAAAAACTTTACGCTTTAAAAATCACCCTTTAGATGCACAAAAAGAACAAAAAATTCAATGTTTGAAAGTGTATAAAAAGCAGTCCTCGACGTTAGCTAAAAATCAAAACCTGCCTATATAACTCTAAAACTTGACGTTAAACTTATTTTTTTAGTGAAAATAATATCTCTTTTTGTTAATTTCTACAAGCTATTTATTTATTTTAACAACATAATTTTGAAATTTTAACTTCAACTTTTTTTTAATTTTTTACGAAATGCTTTTTTATGGCTTTAACAAACTCTTTTATAATAAAAAGACCACTTCTCCAATAGACCATTTTATAAGCTTGAAAAAACATTTTCACTCAATTTTAAGTAATGCGAATTGAAATGGTATACAAAAACAAAACAAAACATAAAACATAAGCAATCGAACTTCATGTACCAAATACTTGTCCCCTACACAAAGATGTGGCTATGACATTCATCGTTCACATGGGCAATAAACTAAAAGGGGTTAAAATTTAGTAATAGGGCTCGTTTTTATCATGATATACTGTATATGTTTTATGTTTGTACGTTCATAATTGTTCTCCCTTAGGGCTAAAATTTAACTTTGACTTTGAAACTCAATCCGGCTGTCATCAATTGAATCATAGAGAAAAGTCAGATAAAACACGTACCACAACGACAACAGAATGTGTTGTAAATCTTAAAACTAATTGAAAATTCCAATTAAAAACATAAAAAATAAATGAACTGGTTGGTGGAAAAGTCAGTTTGTGCTGAGTGAACGCAGACCCACACTGGTGGCTTTTTATTTTGTATTTTTAATTTTTTTATCCTTCTATCTCAAACGTACAATTGTTGACAACATCAAGAGCACTTGACAAACAACACGGAATCTCATATCCTGGCACGCTTGGAGACACAACAAAGTCGAAATCAATGTTCAGAAATCTTCAGAAAAGAAAGAAACATGTCAATCGACTATTTGTGATACATAGAATGTCGCAAAGAATGAAGTAATAGAAATAAGGACGACATGTTGATGATGTTGACAACATTTCATTGTATTCAATTCTGTCCTATGTCGCAAAACAGTCTGCAAAATATTGCTCTCCATGGAGTTGAGAGCGTATAAATAGATATATATGAATGCGAGTAACTTTTAGTTTTAACACAATGTTTGTTTGAGCCTTAGAAAAGAAATGGTTTGGAAAGAATTAAACACAAACATAACATTCTTCAATTTAAAAATAATTTTATGAATAAACTTTTACAATACTGAATTTACACTTGTGCGATATAAAAAATTGGCTTTCTGTGATATTTAGATGAATTATTTTATCATCGTGCATATATGGGCATTTGCACCAAAAGGTCAACCACGACTAAAACATTAAATGTTACTGAAAATTCTATTAAACCTCCATACTAAGGAAAAAATGTTGAAATTTATATTGTGAGAGTACTGAGAGCTGATCTCAATTTGAATTTTTTAAAAATTGCAACAAACATGACGAATGTCAACAAAACTTCAAAAACGATGACAGAAGTTGAAAAATTTTAACGAAAGTTGAAATTTTATAAGTAAGATAAATACTCATACAATACAAATAAAATAAATAAAACTATAAAAAATTGGTATTTCTCTATGAGGGGAAAATATCGTATCAGGGAAAATAATTAAAAAAGACTTTGCAACGAAACAATTATGGATGTTTATATAGCAGTATTATTCCAGATTACACTATGACACTAAATGAGGGTCATTGTTTCGGGGGTGAACCAAACCAATCTTAAACGATAGTATTTGATATCAATAACAAAAGCCCAAGTCGCTTTTTGCTCTACTACGTCACAAATTTTTTTTACAGTGGTTTTAAATTTGACTTTTTTGGTCAAAATTGGTATTAAACAATATGAAAAATTATATGTTAAGCTTAATTCAGGGTGGTTTTTGTCGTCGGAAGTCTAAGTTGAAATTTTCCGGGGAATATTTTTTTGGAACACTTTAACCCCTTAGCTCCTTCCAGTATGGGTCAATTTGACATTTATTTTTAAGCAACTATTACATCGTGCGATAATAATATCTTTAGTAATAAATTTGTAATATTATAATGGTCCGGCGTAACGGTATAAAGCTATAATTGTCTTCTTAATACTTTATAAGTTATAGTAACAAACTACGTAAGTTGTATTAAGATGGCTAAGCTTAGAAATTCAATTAAGTGTGAATTGAGTAATTTAATAAAAATTGTGAAATTGAAAGTGTCGTGGTCTTTTTTCGAAAAATTTTATTTTCAATAGAGTTCTGCGGAAACTTCAAGAAATTTTTTTATATCTACCATTAAAAATAAAAATTTTCGAAAAAAGATAACGACGCTTTCATTTTCACAATTTTAATTAAATTACTCAATTCTCACTTAATTGATTTTCTAAGCTAAGCCACCTAAATACAACAACGGAATTTGTTACTATAAGTATTACGAATATAATTATAGCTTTATACCGCTACGTTGGACCGTTATAATATTACAAATTTATTACTAAATGAAGATATTATTATCGCACGATGCAATAGTTGCTTAAAAATAAATGTATTACTTTTTTTTTACATATTTGTATTTGTATTCGTATTTATTATTTGATATACAAATGCTACAAGGTATGAATCTTATGATTAATGCACTGGCATCATAGATTTGTTGTATTTTGTATTATAACAATAAATTTAATGGTAACAATAAAATTAATTATAATTATAATAATATTAAAAGTATGGATAATAAAGAAACAGTTCCACCTCCAGTTGATGACAATACAGGTAAGTTGATTTTATTTAAACATTGCAAAATTAATAATAAATTTTTATATATGATTTTTTTTTTAAAGAAAGTAAACGTGAATTTTACGAGAGAATAAAAATTATTGCAACGATGAAAGATGAGAGTATAACATTTTTTAAATTGCACTGCGTTTTGCATTGATTGAACAAAAGGAGGTAACGAGTTCTAAAGACGAATTGCAAACATATAAAATTGTACTCCCTCCAAAGTTGACTTATAGGGTCTTTTCCGAAAAACGGGTCAAATTGACCCATACTGGAAGGAGCTAGGGGGTTAAAGTGTTCTAAAAAAATATTCCCCAGAAAATTTCAATTTAGGCTTCCGAAGACTAGAACCACCCTGAATTAAGCTTAACATATAATTTTTCATATTATTTAATACCATTTTTGACCAAAAAAGTCAAACTTAAAACCACTGTAAAAAAAGATTGTGACGTAGTGGAGCAAAAAGCGACTTGGGATTTTGTTATTGATGTCAAATACTATCGTTTGAGATTGGTTTGGTTCACCCCCGAAAATATGTGTTGCACTGTGTAGTATTAAAACAACCCAGTAGCAAAGTTTATCATACCATGAGCGATCTGGAAGTGCGCCCTGAGAAGCAGTGGACTGCTCCTTATTGATGATCCAAGCTCGGTGTATTTTGTGTTCTCCTTTCACAATGTATGTCCTATAAAAGGCAGCGCGCCCTATAACATCCCAGAGGAGCTGAAAAGAAGCGATCAATGAATGCTCCAGATGGATCAACAAAGGAACATTTGAAATATTTTTTTACAGAAAATAGTGATAGAGTTTCCTAAAAAACACATGCCCCACTTTGCGTTCCTTTGTTTTCATTAATTGCTCGCCTGTAAAACAGGAGCACAAGGGCACAAGTCCTCACTCTTTAATCCCATAAAACAGCAAAAGAGCGCTCCTTTGTTGCTCCTCATGGGAGCAATCGCATATTTTTTACTGGGAAATTTCATAGAAGAACTCGAGCACACTTCGCAGATTTTTTTTCGTTTTTATTGATGCAGATAAAAACCACTCCTATATATTGTTCACTTGTACTCGTCATTTTTTGTTTGCTTATATCTTTGGTCAATACTTTCGATCGCTTCCACCTTTTACACCAAATATATTACTTCTAGAGTGCTAAATCCAAAAATCAAAATAGGAAAAGTTTAAGTTTTTCTTTGCTTTTTTTTAATTTTAAGCAACATGAAAGGCGTACGAACGTTACGTGCGTTACCATGGAAATGCCCATACAAGGCATTCAACACAAAACTGCTGCCCACATATTCCTCATATATTTTCAATATGAAGAACTTGAACAAAATATTTTTAAATTTCAATTTCAAAAATTTTAAATTCGTTTCAATATTAGCCAAAAGGTCTTTCCTAACACCTACTGGTGAAACTGAATTTCATATGTCCTTACAGTCTCTCCTTCACTTACAACTTTACCAACAATCTTAAACTGACGTCACACAAACAGTGTGTGAAAACAAATCTGGACTTCCGATGGAAGGAATGGCAGGTTAAAATTTTAATGCAATATGTCTGGTTTTTGAAATAATAAAAACTTTCCCTTTACTTCTAAGTGAGATATGTATAATGACTGCTAATTTCAAATTTCGTTTAATTTTAAAGAACAACAACTTCAATATTTTCATTGTGAATAGTGAGTGAAGCTCTCATATAATATACCATATATCATATTATCATTCTACCTAGTGCCCTGCTGTATGCCGGCAACATGTGTTGAAAGTTAAGCAGACATGCTCGCCTCCATACCCGCTTATATCTTTTTTCTATAGGCAGGTCCGAGGACGGCATGTCTGCCAAATGAACTGCCGATGCAGTAATGCAGCATGTATCTCATGGTTTGAATGCAGAATTAATACCGTGAGATGAATGCAGCTATGCTGCAATGGCAGTTCATTTGGCAGACATGTCGTCCTAGGATATGCCTATAGGAAAAAGATATAAGCGGGTATGAAGGCGAGCATGCCTGCTGACGTTCAGAGGCATGTTGCCGGCAGACATATAGCAGGGCTCCTTTTCTAACTGGGTGCTTTTTTATATTTTTCTTCGTTGTTTTAACTACTGATCTAAATCATTAGGCAAATCATCAAAGCAAAAATGTAAATATATTTTTACAAACAGTCAGATCTTTGTTAAATTGTATATGTAGTTTATCAGATTAAATATATATTAAGCAAAAAAATGAAATTTTTACTACTGATAACGAAGACAAGAACTTAAATATATTTTAGTAAAAAATCTAAGATGTAGTGTTGTATTGAATATATTTAAATCCAAAAACAAAAACTAAATTAATAAAGATTATTTCATCAATTTTGTACGAAAGAAAATTAAGATGAATTATGAATAGTGTTTCCTTGAGGTAATGAGCAAGAGGGCTTTTTATTTAGAGAATTTGGGAGTTTCATAGAAATTTCGTGTCCATTAGAATTATGATTGGGAGGGTTAAGAGACACTATTTGCCCTTCGTATTGGAAATAAAGTGCACGTATTTTTCCGTAGATTTTCCCAATTTTATTTAAAATTAGTTTTTTCTATTTGATCATTTATTTTATTGGCTGGTTTGTTTCTGTTTTGATCAAATCCGGTTCATATCATAGAATTTTTAACATTTTTTTAGGGACTCTTTAATAATATGTAGACAAGGAACTGGTCAAAAGTATGCCAAGGATCTCCCCAGGTGACTACTTGCTAGCTTAAACAATGGATTTAGTGGCTTAAAGCAATATCAATTAATTTCATATATAAATATGCACTTTTTTTACTGTTCGCCAGGATCGCACAAGCATTAAAAGCTCTTAAAAAATATATTGTCACCTAAAATGCAAGAAGGCGTAACAACTCAAAAATCGACAATTCAAAATCGACTTTTTGATTGATTATGATACACCGTAAATATCATAATATTTATAATAGAAAAATAAATGTTTCTGGAAAGTTTTGCACTCCTACAATTTTACAACTAAAAACTATGTTTTTATTAACAAAATTCTAAAAACCCTCTGTGCAAGCGCTTTAGAAATTTATAAAGCTTTTTGCTTATCCTGTAAAATCAAAAAAAGTGTTGTTACACGGAGATAATTATTTTGCCTGAATTAAGCAAATGTTCTGCTTAAAAGTAAATCATCAAAACTTTGCTCAATCACGGTGTGATTTTAGAAAAAGATTGATAAATTGAAATCACTTCTCATATATTTAGGAAAAACCAAAATTATATTAAATTCAAGCAAATATTTCCTAAGTTATTATAAACTTATAGCCAAATTATACTAAACTCAAGCAAATATTCACTAAGTTATTAAAAACTCAAATAGCACATTTTTACTAAACTCAAGCAAATTTCCTTCAAACACACGAGCACACTTTTGTTCTGACTGAAGAAAATTAGGTGACGATTACTTAAAAACTGCTATGGTCGAATGGACAAACCCATGCACTTACACTCTCGCGTCCGAGGTTCAAGTCTCCGGATAATGTTACTTTTTTAATTTAATTTAATGTTAATAATTATTTCACTTCAAAAATATGCTAGATTTTCAGCAAAAATGAATCAAAATTTGCTATTCCAAATTATAAAAAAATAGCAAATATTTGCTTGAAATAAGTAAGTCGAAATTTGCTTTTGCAGTTTATAATAACTTAGCAAAAGTTTGCTTGAATTTAAACAAAATTTCGCTAAGTTATTATAACTAAATTGGCAAATTTGGATTAGTTTTTGCTGAAATCTAGTATAATTTTGAAGTGGCTGAGATTCAAGCGCAAGTTATGCTTAATCACAATACAAATTTAGCAAACAGTTTTCTCCGTGTACGCCTTCTTGCATTTCAGGTGACGATACGTATATATTTTGAAACATAATTTTCAATTCTGGCAAATCGTAGCTATGCCACTGCTGTCCGTTATAGTCTTCAAGAAATTTTTGTAGTAAATATTGTTAGGAGTAAATTCAGGTAAGGTAGAATTGGATAACGGAAAGTTGCAGCTCTCTTACAACTCCAATGCTTCAAACGCGATATCTTGCGAGCTAAAGCTTGCTTTCTTCAAAGTTAACTTTACATTGCGCAGAAGGATGGCTTCTATTACAACTAATCAGCACTTTCGTTTCACGCTGCACGTCACAGTATTTCATCCAAAATACTCACTTTTGCGAAAACTAGTGTTTCTATAACTGATAAGCGAGAGGGAACACATGAAAGTAAAACAAATGACAGATCACTTGTTGTACAATTATATCTATGCTGCTTTCAGAAATTAATAAACTAAAAACTCAACAATAATATACTGTGCTTTATTTGTAATTTAAATTTGGCTTTAAAACCATGACTATCCGCATAGTCAGCGAATATCTTTTATTTTTCAAAGTATGTCCTCAAATATGTCCTTCATATACGTCCTATACAAAACCGCGGCTTAAGACAAAATATTGTAAAGCAAATTCACATTATTGTGAAAAATTTATATGTTTGGTTAGAGATTCCTTTGGTTAGAGACCGAATCCTTTTTCTTTAGAATTTTTTTTCAGCTGCTAATTTTCTAGGTGTTCCAGCAAAATAACTAAAAAGAAGCAAATATTTTTCGCACCAAGTAAAAATACAGTGCTAACTTCACTCGATTCGAATCGCATAGTTAAGTTTATGGAAACACTTTGGCTATCAAATTCCTTCGAAAATATAATTTAAACATTCGAATAAAAGTCGCCTTTATATCATTTAAATTACAGAAACAGTGCAAGTGAGAATGTCGTTACAATGGCTTCAAAGTGAGAAAATCTAGTGGTGTCTGCGGTGAGAAAAGTTACAGAACCGAGCTACAGGTGAGCTACAAAAATCATTTACCCATATGGAGATAGAGTTATATCTGTTGGGGACGAAACAGACTTGGTGTAGGGCAGTGTAGCATAAATACTTTGCAGCCAGTCAGTTAAAATTCTTAACAGGAAATCATAACAACAAATTAGGTTTCTACTGAAACATCAAAAAGGAGAAGGGAATTTTTCATTATTGCCTAGAAACACAATCCTAACTTTTGTTGTCGGTATTCTATTTCATATTTCAATAAAGAGTTCATATTTTTTTATATAAAATCTAATTGTGTTTTAATATACTTCTTTTTATTTCATGGGATTATTTTATAAAAAAAAATCATACGTACAGTGGCTCACAGCTTATTTTGTGCATTATGCAATCTTTATTTTTAAAGTATCCAGCTGTTAAATTTGTATTTATTTAAGGATAAATTACTACATCTTTAAGATGTGCAATGGTGAAACATAAATAATCAACTTATAGCATATAATAATTATTTGAACTCCAGACCTAAACAATAACAAATTTATAGTTAAGAACAAAAGTAAAAATATAAATAGAAAGTACATAATCAACAGATATGTACTAATAAGCTAAGATAGCTAAGCCACCTAAATACAATAGGGGAATTTGTTACTATAAGTATTACGAATATAATTATAGCTTTATACCGTTACGTTGGACCGTTATAATATTACAAATTTATTACTAAATGAAGATATTATAATCGCACGATGCAATAGTTGCTTAAAAATAAATGTATTACTTTTTTTTA
Source organism: Dichetophora obliterata (assembly GCA_963920525.1). NCBI lineage: Eukaryota > Metazoa > Arthropoda > Insecta > Diptera > Sciomyzidae > Dichetophora > Dichetophora obliterata. The sequence goes on along the minus strand of OY986439.1, from coordinate 86,929,061 downwards.
CATATTTGTATTTGTATTCGTATTTATTATTTGATATACAAATGCTACAAGGTACGAATCTTATGATTAATGCACTGGCATCATAGATTTGTTGTATTTTGTATTATAACAATAAATTTAGTGGTAACAATAAAATTAATTATAATTATAATAATATTAAAAGTATAGATAAGAAAGAAACAGTCCCACTTCCAGTTGATGACAATACAGGTTAGTTGATTTTATTTAAACACTACAAAATTAATAATAAATTTTTATATACGATTTTTGTTTTAAAGAATGTAAAGGTGAATTTTACGAGAGAATAAAAATTATTGCAACGATGAAAGATGAGAGTATAACATTTTTTAAATTGCACTGCGTTTTGAATTGATTGAACAAAGAAGGTAACGAGTTCCAAAGACGAATTGCAAATACATAAAATTATCTTTCAGATGTCAAACAGAAGTGACGCAATTGTATTAACGAATAAGACCAATTGGAAGGAGAAGCGGTAATACGGTTGAGCAAGTAAGCTGGCTCAACAGTGTATAACACCTTATGCAGCAATAGTAAAGTACGGAATCTAAGAATGTTTTTAAAGGTTATGTTGCAGATGGGTATTGCTATTGGGACACATGATCACAACGTTTTAATCCATAAAAACATCTAGCAATGTTTTTTTTCGATCCGTTTTTTATGTGAAACCTTTTACTCGTTACTTGTCATGGGTGACCCCAAGTGAAATTTTCTGGAGAATATTTTTTTGAAAGGCTTAAACCTTTTACCTCCAAAGTTGACTTATAGGGTCTTTTCCGAAAAACTGGGTCAAATTGACCCATACTGGAAGGAGCTAGGGGGTTAAAGTGTTCCAAAAAAATATTCCCCGGAAAATTTAAATTTAGGCTTCCGAAGACAAGAACCACCCTGAATTAAGCTTAACATATAATTTTTCATATTGTTTAATAACATTTTTGACCAAAAAAGTCAAATTTAAAACCACTGTAAAAAAAATTGTGACGTAGTAGAGCAAAAAGCGACTTGGGCTTATGTTATTGATGTCAAATACTATCGCTTGAGATTGGTTTGGTTGACCCCCAAAAATATGTGTTGCACTGTGTTATATTAAAACTACCCAGTAGAAAAGTTGATCATACCATGAGCGATCTGGAAGTGCGCCCTGAGAAGCAATGGCCTGCTCCATATTGATGATCCAAGATCGGTGTATTTTGTGTTCTTTTTTCACAATGTGTGTCCTATAAAAGGTAGCGCTCCCTATAACATCCCAGAGGAGCTAAAAAGAAGCGATCAACAAAGGAACATTTGAAATATTTTTTTACAGAAAATAGTGATAGAGTTTCCTAAAAAGCACATGCTTCACTTTGCGATCGTCTGTTTTCATTAATTACTAACCTATAAAACAGGAGCACAAGGGCACAAAAGTAAGTTAAGAACAAAAGTAAAAATATAAATAGAAAGTACATAATCAACAGATGACATTTTTAATATTAAGAAGATAAATAATTGATTGCTAATTAATAGTAATTTTTCTTTTTTTTTAATTATTTGTAATATATTTATTGCAATGATTAACTGATAAAAATAGTTAAATAAACAGTTAAATAGTTAAGACTTTTATTAGATTGTTTTAGTCATTTGAGAAATATAAGAAAACAGAAAGCTTGCATTTGTTCGTACTAGCGATTGTTTTAATATTAACTGGTAGTGAATTCCATAGTTTAATGGCATTGACGAAGAAAAGCTGAATGTGAATCTTAATTACTATATATTAATTTGTGAGTATGTGATATAAGGCACAATTAGTTTTTTTTACTTTCAATTGGTGTAAACCTAGCAGATAGCCATAGGCAACGCAGCGTGAAATAGATTCTTTTGATGATATTATTGATGTGATCAGAACATGACAGTTTTGAATTGATAAAAAACCGTAGATTATTAAATTTATTTATCATTCCCAAACAGCTGGTATTTAAACATATAGGCGGGATCTCTAGGTCGTCAAGTTTTTCCTTAAAGATAAGCAGAACATATGACTAATTTTCATAAAGGCAGAGATCATTGTCAGATGCCCACCTACAAATTGCACTCAGATCATCATTCACCCTGCAGCACAAGTCGTCGAGTAGTCCGAAATGGTTTGACAAATACAATTGCGTGCATAATCACATCATTGCACACAGTTAAAATGTCATTAATGAAGACACTGAATAGTAAGGGTCCAAGAATTGATCCTTGTGACACACCAGTTACAATATGTTCGGAAAATCTATTTTTAATATGTACCCTTTGTTTTCTACCATCAATATAGTTGGCTATTAGATCAACATCAGCATTGTTCAAGCCAAAAAGCAGCCTAAGCTTCTGACAAAGAATGGAGTGATTGACACAGTCAAAGGCTTTGGAAAACTCAGTGTTATATGTCCTGCATCAAATGAAGTACGGATATTGTCAACGACTTTAAGTTTAGCCGTCACATAGCTATGCCCAGCACTGAAACCAGATTGGCATGGAGATAGAAGGTTATGAGCATCTAAATGATTATTTATTTGATAAGCCATGAGGGACTCACATATTTTTGAAAATGCAGACAGAATGCTTATAGGTCTAAACTCATTCATAGTAGAAGCATTAGTGGCTTCTGCGATTGGAATAACGGTCGCAATTTTCCACGATTCAGGGAAACACAAAGTACACAGTAAAAAATATGAGCGTAAATTTTGTACTATTTGGTATACATATAAATCCAAACCAAAAATGTTTTAAAAGTTATACCATCAAATCTTATAAATTTTTCCAGACCATTTTTTTCGTCAGACCCATCGAAACCATTATATTTTTAAATATCCCGAATTCGGTGAATTTTTTACTTTCGAACCAGAATATATTTTAATTTACACATGATATCCATATAAAAATTTTAAATTATATTTGTTTTATTATTTTTATAGTATTGAGTTTTGTAAAATTTATAAATTATTTGGAATAAAAAAAGTTTATACCACACAAATGTTATAAAAAAAGATAAAATTTACCCTCAAATTTTTTACTGTGTAGTGAAGCAATGACCGCATTCAGCGCAGACAACTGTTGTGAACTGTAATGGTAGCGCTACCTTAGTTCACGATGTTTTTCTCTGAATGTGTTGCTACTGTACACGTCAGAAGTTAGATACAATTTAATTTTTATGTAAATTTAATTCAAATGCAAAGGTTTCTCACTTAAACTTTCTGCGTTCTTTCTGCGTTTATTAATTTAACAGTGTCAGTAACAGCATCTGACAGCTAAGCAAACAGTTGTGTTCATGTAGCAAAGAATTTGTTCGCTCGATTAAAAGGCGTTCGCTACTTTATCAGTTTTAGTTAGCGCTACCAAATTTGTACCATTCAGCGAATTTTTACACAACAGTTGCCAACTGTTCTCTGCGCTGAATGCGGCCAATGATATGTGTCAAAGGTTCAATTATTTAGGGTAAAATTAACTTTATAAAACGTAAGGCCATATCATCATCTCCAACAGCATTAGATTTAATGTTCATAATCGCTTTAGTGACGTCATTTATGTCAACATTAGAAAATGAAAATTTATCACATGCCTCGAATACACGTACATTACATTGAAATGTATTATTGCCTAATGAGTTATTGGAAAGAAAGAACTCATTTAGATTATTAGGGTCAATGTCACACTAATCATTATCCTTGTTGCTGATGCCGAGCTTACGTATATTTTTCCAAAGAACTTTGGAAGAAAGTGAACTGTCAAGTTTTCTGCGAAAGTATAATTTTTTGGAGTGTCTTATTACAGAGACAGCCTCATTACGAGCAAGCTTATACAAATTCCAATTCACATCAATGCGATGTTTCTTCCATTTATTATATAGTTTATTTATTTTCTTAATCGCTGATTTAACGTGTGAGGAATTTAACAGTCACGGCACAAGAGGCACAAAATTCTCAAAAGCATGTCTAGCGTGCAATGCAAAAACATTCAACTTATCATCAACAGGCACACAAAACCAACTTTCGTTCCAACAAATTTGAGAAAGAAATCCATGCAATAGTAAAAAATCGATGGACTTGTAATCGCGAAAAGATAATGACAAAGAGGACGAATCTCAAAATGTATTAAAGTTTATAGAGCAGAAAGGAAGATCAATAAGTAAATTTTTTAAAAATTTGAACGCACATTTGTAAACCTAATGTTAAACTTGCACAATCCCCTAATTTCAAATTTGAAAAGTGCTACCCTCGTCCCGTAAGAAGACTTTTGAATTGAAGTGGAAAATGTAAGGTCACAGCTTATTTCGTGCACACATTTTTTTTACATGTAAACTCTTGATCAACCCTGTTTGCCGTTGATTTATTTACTTTATTTAGTTTACTGCATTTCTTTTACTTCATGCATTTTATTTTTAGTCTGAACTTACAACTATAAATGTTAATACTGATTTTTTTTAAAGGGGTCGTACAACAGTGGTACAATGCGAATATGGTTTAGTTCACTTCAAAAAGCAGAAAATCCATCGGAAAATTGCTGAAATCGTAAATTTAAGACCATCTACAGTGCAATGCATCAGTCAGCACTTTTTGCATAAAAATCGTGTGGGCGATAAGGGCAGAAATGCTCCTAATAAAATATTTACTAAAGCGGACGAGCAACTTTTTCTGCGTAAAACAAAGGAAAATATGAAGCTATCGGCTCCCAAATTGGCCATGGAGGTTGAGAAAGTGATGAGCAAGAAATGATGTACCGAAACAATTCTTCGTATCCTGCGGGCCAACGAGTTTAATGGTCGAGTAGAACGCAAGAAACATTTTATAAGCAAAAAAATATCAGGTATGCTGCTGAACTTCGCCTAACAGCTTGTTGTCCATCCAAACACCTCAAGCCTACATCAAAACATGGTGACGGCAGCATAATGGTTTGAGTCTGTATGGCTGCAATGGGAGTTGGAAAAAAGGTTTTTTTCGATGTCATTATGGACAAGGCACTATGTCTGAATATTATAAACGAAAATTTACTTCCAAGTGCCGATACCTTGGGTGTACGACAGAGATTTCGGTTCTACCAGGACAACGACTCGAAACATATATCGGGAATCGTCCAATCATGGTTGATTTGGAATTACCGGGATCTTATGAATCCGCCGGCACAGTCACTATACTTGAACGTTTTTGAAAATTTGGGGCACTTTTGAAGAGTGGTATTCGCAAACGGAATATTTCCAATAAAAATTATTTCAAAACTGCCCTGATGGTTGAATGGCAAAAAATTTCTCCAGCGACTACAGAAAAATAGTTGGAAAACATGACTAGCTGGCTTATGGATGACCCTTTACATATGACCCTGTACATATGACCCTTTTTTAAGATGCAGTGCCATGCTCGAAATAAACTATGGTGTTTAGTTACGCTACATTTTAAGGTTTTTCGTAGTTAATCTTTTTAATGCACTTGTATGTAAAAAATTAAAGTTTCTCTATAAATATATAGTTACTAGGAAAAAATTTCTTTTACATTTTTTCAATATCGGTATTATAAACTAAGTTATAACATTTTAAAGTTTGACACAGTACCTGCACGAAATAAGCTGTGAACCACTGTATGTGTGGCAAATTTTGTTTGGAATTCTCTGAAATACTATAATTTTTTTTCCTAAACTGGGGTCGAATTACAGCATACGTGATCGGTTGGAACGATTTTGCTTGATCACGGATGCTGTAATTCTGCCCCTGTTTGCTTAGATTTCGTAATCAAACAATGTCATTAATTTTTGTTTCTGAAGCTTTAATTTTTGAAATTTTATAATATTTTAATAGTGATGAAGGTTTTTCGTTGTTTTTTTTAGTAAAATTTTGTAAAATTTTAAAAAGCTTTTAAAAAATTAACTTTTATTATTGGATATTCAGAGAGTATGTCACATCAGAGATGATTTTTTATCAAATAATTTAGGATATCATGTTTTTAGTGGTAGAGTTTACCTTAAAAATGCACCAAAATTTTTTAATAGAACGCAAGTCACGCAATTTATCAAATTTCAGAGGCTTCAACTCTCGAAAAGACTTCAAAAGTAATTACATTCTTTTTTTTCTTATCATGTCGAATGGATATTATATTCAAAAAATTTTTCTTTGCAACTAAGAACATTTCCGCTTTAGCCCAAAACGACGCTTTAAGTCTTGAATGTGAATGCATGAGTGCTTGTGTGTGTGTGTGTGTGGATGTGTGTTTGTGTCATGCTCTGGAAAAGTTCATCTACTACACACACAATTTCGTTTCGTTTCCCCTAACTTTGGCACAAAATGCTTTCGAATGCGTGTGTGTGTGTGTGTGTGTGTGTGTGTGAGTGTGGGTGCGTGTGTAAAAATGTTGCGCCCAAAATGAAATGCCTTCAACTTCAACTTAAGCAAAGTGTGTCGTATACGTAGAAGACCCCAATGAATTCCACACCCAAACTCACAGAGGCTTGATGCTTCTCAACATGGTTTTTGGTGTTTTTGCGTTTTGCTTTTTGCTCAATGCTTTTTGGTGATATTTTTTCGAGCTTTAAATGTTTGCTGGGACGCTGCTGCAAGAAGGAATGATGGTGGGTCGGTTCAGGAAGGAAAGCATGATATAATGTAGCGCAACTAGGAAGTGTGCTGCACAGGCTGTGAGACATAAATAAGAAATGTCCTGGCGCTGCATGTTTGTGAGGTATGTTTGTTTGTTTTGTGGATGAGGGAGCCCTTAGTTGTTTAAGCAGGCTCAAAAAATCACTGGGTGAGCAAAATTACAAAGTTTTTACATAAAGGTCTTTTTCTAAAGGAGCCACACAATTGCGTCGCGCACTCTTTCAAATGTTCTACTAATACTTAACATTTCTTTAGCATTTGTTGCTCACGCTATTGATAGTCTTTCAACACGCACACACACACGCAGCCTGACATGCTTTCAATCCGATGAAATTCAATATTTGTATTCGTAGAATTATCCTTGCCAATCGCATTACGTCCCGAATAGCGCGCCATTTGTAGCCTTTATTCTTAACAGTATCTCATTTCAACTCCATAGAAACTTTGTGCAAACAGAATTTCAGCAAAATACTGCAATATCAGGGATAAGCTAGTTTTTCAAAAACATATCCGTTACTGTTCCATGGCTTACCATACCTCCACCCCCCCCCCCTTCCACTCTCCTCCGACCACCACTTCGTGGCACATTTTCATGAAGGTTAATAACCGTGCCTTGCATTGTCATCTCTTGAATTTTTTTCCTTTTTTTGTTCAAACTTTGCGAATGTGAAATGTCAAATAAAAACATATTCAACAGATACGTTATGTTTCTGTGCAGCTATGTAAAATGTTCGCAAATAAATAAACAAACAACAAACACAGTAAGCTATAGAGGGGGAGGAGGGTGAAAAAGTTTATATCTTTATAAAATTGTGTTCAGCAAAGTTTCGAGTGTATTGTAACAACATGAAGCTGCGTTCATGAATTCTAATAGCCGGAGAGAAAAGTTTATTCCTACTTATCTGTTGATTCCTTTGATACCCGATAACTTTTTTGTCGCAAGTTCAATTTGTCTGAAATTAGTTTTCTCGATTTTCTTTACTCTATGATAAAGCCAGAAAATTATGGCTATCTTTCTTTAATCAACTTATTGCTTATTTTACGAGTATGTGGAGTTTGTTTAAGGAATGTTCATTTGAATGAACTGTATCTCTACAGTCTTCACTCAACAACGATTTGCAACAAGAAGTTCTAAACTCTCTGTCGAATAAATTCCTTAACGCGAACAAGAAGTAGTACATTTTTTAATTGTAACAATTGTAGCAAACTTAAGAAGTGACGTAAAAGTAACATTTTCAAGAGTTTGAGAAGGAAATTTAATATTTATCCTTAGAAAGGATCTCGCACATGTGGGCACATGTGCCTTTTACATAAAAAGTAAACCTTCCGACTCATCAGCACCTGGCATTAATTAAACATCACGTTCCAGTGCAACACCCGCAGGAGCCTCGTGTCTGGGTGTCCTGGTGTCCTGGTGTCTCATGTGTATTTATGCAGGAAGCCTTTGTAAAGAGTGTTGATGTTGGACGGACGAAAGGTGAATAAAAATGGCATGTTGTTGTAACTTAATAATGCAACAGATTCATAGCAACACAACAACAATAGAAACATCGTCATGATTGCAATGTTGTGCCATTGAGACACAAACCACTAGGTATTCAGTCGTCAACGCTCTCAAAAGATGACTGTAATTATGCCAAGGGAGATTTTATCTATATACTACTATATAGTTGAATGCCTCGCGTGCATGAACTATGCGTTGAATGAATAAAAATTCTTTTTATGCCATACAGTAGAAAGCAGAAAAAAAAATCAAAGACACGCACGCGAAACCTGGTTAATGCCTACCATGTTGGGATTACACAAGAGAGGAGAGAGAGAAATCTGTGCGGTGTGGTTCGATGCAGTAAATATTGAAGCAGCTAAATGTTAACAATGAGCCATGTAGTCGAATTATTACTGTAGGAAATGCGCTGCAACGTGGAGACATACACACACAAAACACATTTGCCTACACGTGCCTGCGATAGAAATGCCATTTTTATAGTTTGTCGCGCTCAAGTGGCTCTCACGCGTATGAGATGAAATTTTATGCCTCATGACATGCTGGTAGCTATGCTGAATTGGCCCAACGAGTAGACAGGGCATTTAACCAGCCACAAAATTTCGAAAATTTTCACACTGTTTAGCTAATACAAATGTTTACACGCACAAGTTTGAGTTTTTAATAAGTTACTAATATTGCCATTACAATTTTTTTATTATGGGTGGCAAACATTATTTATGTTTAATTTTGTAGTATTTTATTACTTTGAAAAAATAACAAATATCCACCCGACGCTTACCTATTGCATTACACATGTGTGTATGAGAGTGGATCAATTTGTTTGAGACGAAATTTCGATTCCTGGAGTCATTGATATTCGTTTTCTACGTTAAATTCTAAGAGAAAACTTTTCGGTAGCTTATGCGTGCTATAAATTTATTTTCCCTTAAATTCAATTTAAAGAACTTGATTAAATTCAAACATTATTTCGGCGATATTTGTTCATCGCGAAATCTTTGGTTTCCAAATTCTGCGCAAATTTCTAAGGAAAAAATTCGTCGAAGAATTTATTTTCCCTTCAGTTTCATTAATATTTTATAGGAAAGTGCACCGTGTCAATTAATAAAAAAAATTTTGTTATAATTTACATACAACTTTTTTTGAAATCAAATGCTTTATACTAAATTTTGCTAATTTCTGTTTGATTTTACAGAAAAATTCACCGTGACGTATGAGTGTCATTTCATTTTATATAAAATATATTTTCACTAAATTAAATTCATACATGACGTTGCACTTACATATTAAATAAATCGAAACTCGCAACATTTGGTTTAAGGAATTCAACTTTATATTATATCAAAAGTTTTAAGGATTTGAGCCTTTGGTGTCCCTGGAATTTAATTTTACTATTATGCAACTCGCCTCTGTCTTGTTTGTGTTTGAATCCGCTCTCATATGAAATGTAGTGGGCGAATTCGAGCTGACGTTCGTTTATGAATACGACTGCCATTTCTTGGCGGATTTGACATCAAGAAAGTACAGGTACCCAAAATGTACTTTAAACTAATAAAATAAAGTGCAATTAAGTTTTTAACAAGTGGTTTACGTTTATTTGTTTAACAAACTGTCTTTTAGAATTTGCAGAGTCTCATGTCACACACAGCAGGAACAACTCCTGTCAATTTCCTTAGCAATAGCTGCGTTCCTTTCACCTTAATATAATCGCGATAGCAAATTTCTCAAAGGAACGGCATGAAAAACGACTCGTAGAGGGCACTACCGTTGCAGTCAAAATTAAATTCAAACAAGCAATCATGATACAATAACTATTAGGTGTCATGAGAATGTGTGTCGTTCAAAACTGTTGTGTAAAAAAATGGTAGCGATACCTTAGTGAACGATGTTTTTCTCTGAATATGTCTTACTCTAAACGTCAGAAAAATTTTAAATTACTTAATTTAATTATTAATATTATGCAATTATATAAATAATTTAAGTGCAATTGTTGGCTCCGCTGAATGCGTCCAATGTATATGACACACGTGGTTTGTTTTGTTTTCTTTTGTTTAACATTCGATGGTCGCAGCTCGTGAGAAAATAGGTAGCTGTCATGACTAACTAATAGTCATTGTATCAAACAAACAAGTAATTCAAAAAATGAAATGTCAGCTCATAAAAATATACAGGTTCCTTTCGCCTTAATATAATCGCGATAACAAATTTTTTCAAAGGAACTGCAAGAAAAACGACTCGTAGAGGGCACTACCGTTATAGTCAAAATTAAATTCAAACAAACAATCATGATACAATAACTATTAGGTGTCATGAGAACGTGTGTCGTTCAAAACGGTTGTGAGCTGTTGTGGTAGCGATACCTTAGTGAATGATATTTTTATCTGAATGTGTTTTACTCTAAACGTCAGAAAAATTTTAAATTACTTAATTTAATTATTAATATTATGCAATTATATAAATAATTTAAGTGCAATTGTTGGCTCCGCGGTTGGTTTTGTTTTCTTTTGTTTAACATTCGATGATCGCAGCTCGTGAGAAAATAGGTAGCTGTCATGGTTACCTAATAGTCATTGTATCAAACAAACAAATAATTCAAAAAATAAAATGACAGCTCGTAAAAATATACAGGTGCGGCACCTGTGTTTCAAATGTTTTAAAGGCTATATCACAATTTTATATGGATAGCAAAAATAATCCTATATGTTATTGGATTATTTTTTTTTTTTTGTTTTTGCTTTGCATGTAAAAAAAAATAATCTGGATTATTTTGAAGCGAATGGAACGCAGCTAATGTTTGGAATTAAAATGCTGGCTCTTATCGAATTGCATAATAAACGAAAACGAAACGAGGCGAGTATCTAAAAGCGGAATGAAAACGAAGTACTTCGAATGGCGTAATCGGCCCTCAGGAATCTTATCAACTACAGCTAAGAGAACATTCGTAAAATGGTAAGCAAAACTCTTTTGAAAGCTATAAAAATTTGGTTTTAAATTTTTCACAATATTCTTTATCCGTACTTCTGATTCAAAATTTCTATCTCTGGATCATTTGGCCAAAGTCTTAACCTCTGAGTTATGTAAGAATGTTGAATGTTTCTGTTGAGTCACTGTTAAGAACTAGGCTGCAAACATTTTAGTCTGCTCCTTTCTCCGTGCTTAAGCTTAGTATGCTGTAGGAACGAACAAAAAATTCAATAAAAAATACATTGAGATTTTTGACAACGAACAGGCAGCGAAATTTTTTTCCGCCAGCTAGTACGCTGTAGAAGCGAAAATTATTGCTATGTTGCCAAATTTCCAAACGTGAATGGAAATTTCAAAATCTCGCTGTCGGTTATATGCCCGTACATTTATTTAGCGCGGAAATTTGCCATTCAACAATAAAAAATAAGCAGTAAGTATGTTTTAGTGTTGATTTTGTTATTTAACTAACTTATTGTTCCATTTATATAGTTTATTAATGTGCAGTCTTGCTTTTTAAAGGATATAAAATTGCAGCAATAAAAATATGAATCTGTCAACCAGAACAGCAAGGGCTTTTCTCCACACAAAAATTATGACTCTACACCAATATTTCACGTGTAGAGTTATATGCCCAAAAATTTTTATTCCTGCAGCATACTAAGCTTTAGACTCTTCAGCGTTCTCTCCATTTTCATCCATAATTTGTCATCTCTTGGCTTGCATTTAGCATAGCCTTTAACATAGCATTTAACATTACCTGATTTATTCTGCAGTGAACCAGCAATCGTAACAGTGCTTATAACGGTGAATCCGATTTTTTTTTTAATTTTTTAACTCTCTGGGTAGACAGTTCTTCTGGAAAGTATTTTATCTGAGTAAATTTTTTATTTTAAATTTTTCTAAAGATATAAACGGTGAAAAATATCAATATCAATTTTAAAAAATACAATTGGTGTATGTATTCAAACAGCTGTAACTTCAAAACCATAAGTCGTCCAGAAAGAAAACAAGACTTGAATGGGCCTTTCCGGCGGTATAACTTTTTTATTATTTTTATAAAAATTCGGTTTAAAATAGGAAATATTTTGTAGGCATTTTTTAAAAAACTTGTTAAAAATAGCAATCGTTAGAGGTCCAACCTATAATTTTTTGGTAAGCCTTTAGTAGTGATGCCTTAACACGACACTATGTATATTGAAAAGGTAAAAAATTTGTTGCGCCGACCATGAAAAATATGACTGAAAATTTCAGGTACAAAAAGTAATTATTTTTCATAAAAATGATACAGAAAAATACACCACCGGGAAGATCCATTCAAGGTCTTTAATATATATCTTTCAATTTATAAGATTTTTTTTCTGTACGACTTATGGTTTTGACGATACAGATATTTAAATACACGCAGAAAATTGTATTTTGTATGTTTTTAATATTTTAGACAGTGTATAACTTTAAGAAAAACTATTTTAAAACTTTAAGAAAATTCACAGATTATGTTGTTTTATAATCACTACTAACCGACAAAGTTAAAACAAACTGGAGAGGTAAACTGCACTTAAAATATGATATATGACTTTCTTCGACAAAATTTCTTCAAATTCATTTCAAACGTTAAGATTTTCACTGAGCCAGACCGGTACAAATATTTAAACAACTTTATATAATATATATAAATTATATATATATTCTCAATATTTTTATTAATAAAATTATCAAATCTATGATACTGTGAAAAGCTTCACTGCTGCCAAGTGTCCATAGTTGACTGACTTAATTGGTAGATACCTTGAATGGAAATAATAAGGGTATTCACAAGGTATGCTATCATGTCACAATGTCATATTGTCCTAAGACTTTACACTAGTTTAAACATTTTATTGTTGCCTTCCCATATAAAAAAGTACTAATATATTGCAACTCTGAAAGCTATGTTTATTGATGTGTCGTAATCAAACAGCTGTTTCTTATTTGCATTTATCTTGTAAATTTTAGTTGTAAACTTTTAGGACAATATGACATGACAGCACACCTTATGAATACCCTAAATATATAAAAATTGTATATAATTATAGATAATATATAGGAGTTTTTGATGGTTTTGTAATAGACTTATACTACAGCGCCCTCTGGTGTCAAAGATAAATCACAATTGATAGCACCAAAATACTTATCGTTCCTTAAAACCTCTTAGTACACATTTTCATGCTAATCATATGAGTGGTTTAGAGTTGTTTAGAGTTGTTGGTGGTTTTGCTCAAGATTTGTATTACAGTCTCCTCTGGACACAAAATAGATAGCGCCAAGACATTTATCATACCTGATAACCTTTTTATACAAAATATCATGCTAATCCAATGAATAGTTTAGGAGTTTATGACTGTTTATCCGATCGCAGCGCCACCTATCAGGTGCAATCTATACTATTACTAATTGGCCCAGTAGATGTTGCTTTTCCGGTAGTTAGCTTTTTGATTTCAAATCTCATTTCATTGCTTAGTTTTTTCGGGTCTACATTTCAAATAATTATTAACTGTAAACTAACTTTCACGCTAACTTACAGCTCCTTCAAGTGTTCAAGATATAGCAAAATAGATAAAGCCAAACAAGGGCATCCGCAGGATTTGTTCTAGGGGGGAGGGGCGGCAAAGGCATAATTGATTCTAAAATGAACATAAACAAAATGTAACCTATATAATGCTATATACTACGATTTTTGGTACTTATTTTGTGAACATGATACGCACACTACATCGGTTGGTTGATACACGCTTCAACTAATCTAATATAATTTTAAAAATGTTGTAAAAATCTTTCTCGTATCATGTCCGAAATATTTAAAAATTTTATTTCATTTTTGTGTCATGTAATTATATTTCAGTAATTTTTTGCTAAAGCAAATATTTTTTAATAATTTAATAAATTAAATAATGTGAGACCTATATTCTTAAATGAAATCGCATTAATTACTATCGAGCCCTTAGATTTCAACTTTTAATATTAGAATACAAAAATTTCCTAATATTAAACAATATTTTTTTTGTTGAAAAATTAAAAAATATATTCAATTTTAGGCCATTTTTTATTTTTGGAAGCCCTCAACTCCTAAACCAATTTCGAGTGGACTAAAATTTTTCAGATTTGGATTTAGGAGGCCAAACGCCATCTATTTCGCAAAAATAAAAAATTAGAGTTGTCGCTATTCTTGAAATGTTCCCCGCATGCTAAGGGAGATATTTTTCACCGGATCTCACACCGCATTGACACCAATCTACTTATTTCTTTTTCCATCATGAATCAGTTCTAGCAGCTTACAATCGAGTAAGAAAATATACCTATTATCTGAATGATTTAAAAAATTTTATGTTTTTTAATTCAAAACGTATGAATAAATAAATAAAGAGGTACATGTATATAAGACTTGCTTTGCGTTTCATACATTTTCTCAACATATTCCAGAACCTCCCTGCAAGACTTAATTCTGAATCCTGGTTTAATACAAGCACGTTACGCAAAAAAGTGCAGAAAATTTTAAAACTGGATGGGCGCCACTAAATAAAGTGAATTTTAAGAAATATAAAATAATTGTTTGAAATCGAGTCTCCTATTTACGTTTATGTCAGAAAAAATTTTTGATTATAAAAAATTCTAATGTAAAATCGTTTGTTTAATATGATATCAGATTTTTAAAAAAACAGTCCTTGATTCAAAATTGGTCTACTTTATTAAATTTCATTTAAAAATGCTCTCGCCAATATCGCTGCAAATTTCTTAAATTTAATTGTTATAGAATTGTTTGTCATTTTATTAAATTTAGGAAAAATTAAAAAAAATCCAAACTGAATCATCTTTATGATAGAAAAATAAGCCGACTTTTTAATTTTTTTATTAAATTTACTAACTTTGTTTTCTGCTTGTTTACAATGACTTTAAAACATAAACTTGCTTATCGTCAAAGTTTATATCCGTTATTGAATTAAATGCACCTTGCTTTCTGTTGCTACGAAGAATGATCTTCGATTAATGAGGGATATCATTCCTTAACATTCGTCAATTTCTCGTAGGAATAACTACGTAGTTTGTTTCATTACATTCGTAGTATTTACTAAAAAATTCATTCACACGTTGACCGTACGCATTATTCGTAAAAGGTACGAGGTTTTCGTTGAGTTTAAAAAATTTACAACAGAAATCGTTCAGACTGGTTTGTCGAACAATTACCGAATATAAGGACATGTGTAATTGCAAGGTGGCCGTAGTCTTCTGGAAGAGTACGTGTCCCATACGCTAAAGAACTGCGATTCAAACCTTAGCTGAACAGAAGGTTTTTTTTGCGTGACTAGGTATTGCGACCATTCGTAAATGGAAAGTACAATATAAATTTGTTTTTGTACGAATACGAATAAAATATTTGAAATTTGTACCAAACTACGTCCATTCTAGGAATTCTATTCGTGTCTAAAAGTTACGAATAAAATTCGTAAAAAAAAATTTTCAATTTAAGAATACGTATTGAAAAGTTTTTGTAAAACAAAGGTAAATGAAATGGTATCGCAACTTATTAGGCCGTGTTCATGTTACTCTTTTTTTCGCGATTGCGACATCGCTCTCATTTTTTTTCACAAACGCGGCTGAGAAATACTGAATATTAAATTAATAAGTATATTTAAATACATACAAAATTCAGTATTATTAGTAGCGTTTGCAAGAAAAAAACGTGACAGCAATCGCGACTTAAACGCGTAATATGAACACGGCCATACAGCAACGGGTACATTATTTGAAAATGAATGGTTTAGCTCAGCTTTATTTATAAATTCACTTAAAAGAAGTATTTTTGTATTCTTGTCAAAATATTTTAAATACATAATGAACATATCGTCACATGAAATCAAAAAAGCCATAAGTTACAAAAAATTCAAAATCGACTTTTTGATTGATTATGATGCATCTTATCAAAATACAAGTTTTGCAAAATTTTACACTTCTGCAATTAAAACCGACGTTTTTATTAACAAATTTTTCAAAGTCCTAAGTTTAAGCGTAACTTACAATTTAGAAAGTTTTTTGATTTTCTCTTAAAGTTTTTTAATTTAAACTTACGGCTTTTTTGATTTAATATGAAGATATATAAAAAATGTTCATTGCCTAGAGGGGGGCGCTTGCCCTCCTCCTGCGAACGCCCATGAAGCCAAAGCTATTTTCGTACCCGTAAACACTTGCCGTATCCGAATACACCACTTTGATTGTATCTCTTCATAAGCGATTATAAATCCTAATTCACGGTTTGCACGTGAAGTATCTCGAAATTATATTTAAAGTGATAAGTTGAAATCATATTGATAATATTTTTTTTTTTTTTTGGTTATGTGATAAATGACTGTTTCAATATTCTTATATATATAACGCAAACGCAAATTTTGTACGGAGTAAGGCTTTTTAAGTACAAGTCCAATCTTAATAAGTTTAGTATGGTTTGGTAGGTTTCGACCTGTAGATGTGCAAACTGGACTTTTTATTTCTTAAAAATTTATATTTTTTAAGTTATAGTGAGTTGTTGTCGTTGTTGCTTTTTCTCTTCTTAATTTCAGCATATGCCTAAAAATATGTGAGGTATTTAGCACCACATCTATGAAACTGTTATACAGCGGAATAATCTTTTATAATTGCACAGCTAAAACCAGTGATGCCAACCCGAGGAAAGTAAAAATCAACAAATGTGACATAAAAAATCCGTGTAAGTCCGTGTTAGCAAATTTGTATATATATTTCTTTTCAATTTAAAACTAACAGCTAATAAAATTACTCAATTGAAGTCATTAATAGTTTTTCACAAATTGTTTGTATATTTAATTTTTTTATACAATTTACATTAAACTTATAAAGTTACAAACAACGTAAAACATAACTAAAAGTAAAAATAGTTAACAACTAATACTTTTAGTTATGTTACTATAACTAAGACTTAACATAACATAAAACGTAACTTTTATTCATTTTAAAGGAACATTAGATTTTTTAAACCTGTTATCATTATAAATACAATAATATTGAAATACATTTTACAGGCACTTTAAGTTTGTTTTAACCCATTGATGACAACGTATGATTGTCATACGCGATGAAAGCATTTTTCAATAATTCGCAGCCACTGTAAAGCTTTTGCTTCCAACAGTGTGAGAAAGCCAAATATATGTTGTTTCCATACAAATACTAAAATTTACCTTTAAAGCCTTTTTTGTTTATTTTTTCCAGCCAGTTTTAAGTGCAACATTTCAAAGAAAAGAGGAAAAATTCCAATCAGGTGAGTTATTTTTTTTTACAAACATCAAGAAGAAATAAAATATAATTTAAAAAATTTCAATTGAACCTATTCAATTGCGCTGCGAAATGAAAATTTTCCAAGTTTTTTATTTTTTTTTTATTTTTTAAGTTTTTTTTTATTTCTTGACTTACAGACTCATACGTTTATGATCTTATACGTTTTCACACCTCGCCATACCCAAATCCTTTGAATTTTTTCTTAAACTTCACAGTTCTCCGTCTAACATTAATACAAATTAATGCCGAAAATTGTTAAAAATAAACTCAACGAGTTCTGGTGGTTAAGCTGTATGCCTCAAATGAGGCCGCCCACTGGCTCACTTTGAAATTAGAGTCCTTAAAACGGTTTTTTTATTTGCAAGTGTTGATAAGGGCAAAGTTTAAACAAACTATGTAAATCAATTTTTTAGTGATAAGTACATTTTTTTACCATTCCAAAATTTTTGACATAAAATTTGATGTAAAAAAAGCGAAAACTACGAAAATTCTGTGTGATATTCTTAAAAATCCGTACATTAACCTTATTTTGCCACTAATGTCCGTTTATCTGTGCAAGGTTTATAGAAATCCGTAATTTCCGTGTAGTTGGCACTACTGGCTAAAACTATGAATTGATAAATTCAATATCAAAGGATACTGGAATGATTTCTTAGAGTTGAAAATAGATTTCTAAACTGTTGATCGGAAAATTTTTTAATTTTTATAAATTTACACAAAAATTTAATAAAAAGTACCGCGTATATTGCAAAAATTCCAAAATTGATTTCATTTAAATTTTAATCAGTTGAAAATCTATTCAATAGCTTAAAATAAAATCGAGGTATGTTTGATCTTGGCGTTTTGACTAGTTTTATGTAAGCCTTTATTACGAATATCGTGTTTTTATTGTTAATTTGGTAAAACAATCTGTCAATATGAATACAGAATATTTCCACATAAAAAAATTGAATTATGAACGCTGCAAAAGTTCAGAATTTATTTCTTGTTTTATTTAAATCATCATTTAAACACCGTTATTCTACGAGGAATGCTGCTAATACAATTTTTTATTATTTTCTTCAAATCTTCATAATTTGTCCAAATATCTTCAATGTTTTGGCGAAGTGCTTTTAGTGTCGTGTTTTTTCGAGCATATACCATCGATTTAAGAAGCGCCCAACAGTTTTCCATAGAGTTAAGGTCCGGCGAATTACCTGCCCAGGGTAAAATGGAAATATTGCTGTTGTTAAGAAAGTTTGCGGTTTTTCTGGAAGTATGGCAAGGGGCTCCATCTTGCATAAAGGTGTAGCCATCTGCAGGACAATTTAAGCCTTCCATGTAAGGCGAAAGAACATTTTTTATAGCGTTCATATATTACACTGTGCAACACATTTTTCTAACGGAAAAGCGGATAACACAGGATGATAGTACTAGTGTATAGTAAGAAAACTCTAAAAGGAATTTGCAAAGTTAGCTCGCTTTTAAAAGATATAGGCATTAAAAGTTTGTCTCTTGCAGAGTATTTTTTAAAAATAAAGTGCTCATTAAGGCGTATCGAATTACAATTTTTTGCGAATTTCACATTCTAAGAGGGCTCAAAAGTTGCATGGTGATAAAGATCTAAAAAAATAAAGAGAAAAAAAAGGATGTCTTCCTCTTACACAAGGACAAAGTTGTTTTTTGAGAAAAATAGTAAAAAATAACGATCTTTAAATGCTTTGATTTTTGTAAGAAAAACTACAAAACTACACAGACTTTAACTAAGAATATCTCGCCAAAACCAAATGTGCACTTGAAATAGCACAGAACTTTTGATTATTATCAGATTGTCTAAATGTTGGTGTTATTGATTGAACTGTTTACGTTTTCTTTAAATTTGGCGAATTAAATATTTGCATATTTTTCGCAAATGCATTTTCTCGTTTTCGAGAAATGTATTTTGAATGCAATTTTATAAGTTTTTCAAAAAAATTAAGATAAGATTTTATATATTTTAGGCATCAGAAGTGGTACCGAAGATTATTTTGTGAATTTGGATTCTTAAAATATTTCTGAACGAAACACTGTCTGAAAGTATTTTTTTGAAACACCAGGTTAAGACCACGATTCTTTTTTGTGTTTCGATTTTTTAAACAAAAATTTCTGCTTAGCGTGAAATTTATTATTTCGTCAAAACACCTCATCTCATCATTTACCAAAATGTTAAACAAAAATTTTGAGTTTCTGAGCCTGCCATTCGATGAGTCTCAATTGATTTAACAATTACTTTTAAGATGTGTTTTTAAAAAAAAAATAATAACTTGAAAGGAGATATCTGAAGAATTCAAAAAGCGAAAATTATTTTACCACTTCTGATGCCTGAGATATAAAGTCTTATATTAATTTTTTTCAAAAAGTTGAATAATTGCGTTTAAGTATGCTTTTCTCAAAAAACAGTAAATGCATAGGCAAGAAATGTGCAAATCTTAAATACACCAAAAATAAGGAAAACGTAAACACTTTACTAAATACCATAAAATTAACACAATCAGATAGCAGTCAAAAGTTCTATTCTATTTCGAGAGTACCTTAAGATTCGAATATCCTTTACACAGGACACTGTTTGTAAAAATCAAGAGTGTCGTCTTGTTTGGCGGGATATTGTTAGTTAATGTCTATATTAACTATTGCTTTAAGACATATGTAGTTTTCCTTACAAAAAAAATCAAAGCATTTATAGATCGTTAATTTTTACTGTTTTTCTCTAAAAACAACTATGTCCTTGCGGAAGAGGGAGACATCCTTTTTTTGGGAGACCACCCTATGGAACTTTGGAGACCTCTTAGAATGATAAATTAAAAAACGAATTTTTAATTCGATACGCCCTTATGAGCACTTCATTTTTAAAAAATGCTCTGCAAGAGTCAAAATTTCAATGCCTATATCTTTTAAAAGCGAGCTAACTTTGCAAAACCCTTTTAGAGTTTTGCTGATCTAGACCAGTACCATCGATCTGTGATAGTCGGTTTTTCGTTAGATTCCATGACCCTTGAATTGTCGCATAGTGTTATTCGCTGTTCATTGTCGCTTCTACAAAATACTCTGAACCCGGACCTTCACCGATTATACGGCTCCAAATCATTAAAGAAGGTGGATGCTTCACTGTTTTTTGGTTACACTTTATGGAGAACCGTTCATTTGGTTTCCGCCGCACAAATTTCGGTTACAACTTCCAGCCGACACTCGTCACTAAAAATAAACTATGAAGATATGAAAAAAATACATTACTGATAAGCAACAGCTAAAAGTTAGAGACCTCAGGTATATGAAGCATCATTACTACCCACCTTCTTTCAGGCATCACGTTAATTACCAGGAGCACTACTGTGTAATCAAAATTGAGTTTCTCCAATTTGTAGTCATCGGTAATGATAAATGCATTTACCCACAAACTCAGCCAAAAATATCAAAGTCCCTTATATGTCTAAATTATGGCAAAATTCTGGCACTTGTTAGAGAAAAATAAATTGTTTTTCACTAGGTCACAATTATGGTGGGTTTAATAATGTAAAAGAGGGAATTAGCTACCACACTGGGGTGGGGCGATTTGAACATCAAAATGGGCGCTTCGCGTTTCTGATTCTTAAGATTGTACTGAGCAAAAAAGTCCACTAGACCATACGTCTACGGTGAAAATCGAGCTTCCAGATTTTGACTTGCAGTTTTTTCTCAGACTTTTGTCACGTTTTTTTTTTTGGATATTTTTTGGATTTTTTTTTTTTTTTTTTTTTTGACCATTGAAATTTTCGATCCAATACTAAGACAAAAATCTCAATGGTTTGGCTTTTATAGGCCAAAATATCCAAAAAAAAAACGTGACAAAAGTCTGAGAAAAAACTGTAAGTCAAAATCTGGAAGCTCGATTTTCAACGTAGACGTATGGTCTAGTGGACTTTTTTGCTCAGTACAATCCCAAGAATCAGAAACGCGAAGCGCCCATTAACACTTTTTTCCTTCCATACTAATCGCCCCACTCTACAGTGACACATATTCGTATAAACGCACTCTTAATTTTAAATTTGCTACCTTCTCTCTCTTTTATTAATGCATTACTCAAAACAAATTCCAACTCATATTGTTTACTAAACTAACGGAAATTTGTACTGAGTGCAAAAACTTGTTTTCGTTGTTGTTGTTTTATATAAATCATTTCAGTTTAAATATTTTACTTAAAACAAGTACATATTCGTTTAAACGCATCAACTTAATTTTCAATACGAATGGGTATTTATTTAATTTTCAATAATTAATTGGTCCACCATTTTTATTTATAACTTCAAATATACGATTCGGCATCGACTTCACTAAATTTTCCAGCAACTGACGATCTAAATCTTCCCAAGCTTCCTTAATGGCCAACTTGAGCTCTAGCACGGTTTTGTAGAGGTGTCCTTGGGCTTTTTGTCCATAGATTTTGCGTGATATGCATCCCCAAAGATTCTCCACCGGATTCAAATCGGGACTGCATGCAGGCCATTTCATAAGTGGGATGTTGTGCTCTTCAAACCACTTTAATGCCTGTTTAGAAACGTGAATGGCAGCATTATCCTGTTGAAAAATACTGTCTTCATCCATTTTATCATCCAAAAATGAAATGAGAGCATCATCCAACAATTCCGTGTTTTTTTAGAATTCATTTTGGGCGGCACAAAGCAGATATTTGCTTTACCTCTAGATGAAAATGCCGCCCACACCATAACGCTGCCACCACCAAAGTTTCTTTTTGACATACGTACGTCATTGTTTCGCAAATCATGCCAATAACAGCTGTAAGAGTCTGGGCCATCTAAGTTAAATTTTTTTTCGTCGGAAAACACAACATTGTCCCACTCAGTTGACCATTGCATGTGTTTTTGGGCGAAGTCTAAGAGCGCCTTTTTGTGATGCGGCTTCAACACAGGCTTGCTCACCGGTTTTTTCCATTTAACGTTATCTGAGTTACGTAAAATGTGTGCAATGTGCCTCGTTGTCACTGGAAGATTTAAATTTTCTTTTATTTGAGTTGAGTTCAAAAAACTTGTGGTGGCTTCCTTCCTAATTTGATTAACTTGGCGAATACTCAGTTTTCGATTGCCTTTCGTGGATTTTTTTACTCCATAATTAACACCGTTTTTTAAAAAAGAGCGGACGACTGCTTCTGATCTTCCTAGTCTCCGCCCAATTTCCCGATTTGAATAACCCTCTTTATGGTACAGGTTGATTTGGACTTTTTCTGTGTCATTGAGGTATTTTCCCTTTGGCATTTTGATAAAATCTTAAAAAAATATCATTAAGAAAATATTTTTACATTTAAATTAAACAAAACTTACCAATTGTTAATTAAATACAAGCAAATACTTATTTCTTTAAACCACTAATATATTTTCGACCTCCTTATTCAGGTGCGTTTAAAGGAATGTGTACTTGTTTTTAGAAAAATATTTAAACTGAACTGATTTATATAAAACAACAACAACGAAAACAGCTTTTTGAACTCAGTACAAATTTCCGTTAGTTTAGTAAACAATATGAGTTGGAATTTGTTTTGAGTAATGCATTAATAAAAGAGAGAGAAGGTAGCAAATTTAAAATTAAGAGTGCGTTTATACGAATATGTGTCACTGTATTCCACACACTTAAAAAGTTTCTTTTTGTTGTCATGATTAATGGTTATTGAAATTGATAATCCATTTTATTATTATGAAATTTAAATTTTGTCCACTTGACTCAATCGAGTATCAATAACATTAATTATTACTTCACTATAACAAATCTATTTATCAAGCCAACAAAGTAGTTTGTTAATATTATTTATTAAAATTATGAAATTTTATTCCGAGTTCAAGTTTTTCAAGTTAAGTTTTTTTATTCAAGTTAACAAACGTATATTTTTCAAGCTAATAAAACAATTTTTTCGAAACAACGCATTTAATTTGTCGCTGTTTTTAATCAAATGGTTAAAGTTTATTTGAATTGACGAAAAAATAAAGCATTTTTGATAAAATTGAATTGATTGGACAATTTGGTTTGTTAGAGATTTATAAAAGTTATATATCAATTTCACCAAAAATATTTCTGTGAGTGCAGTAACTCAAATCTGTCGAACTTACCTCGATAACTTCACAATATTAAAATCCTCAAACTAAGTCCTCGAGTCTCGCTAAAACACATCTGAGTAAATTTGTTCATTTGAAAATTTCTTTCTAAGCCTGCTTTAACCAAATCTTTTCTCTAAACTCACTACCTTTTATTAACCCATTAAGCCCTACGGGTGCGAAAACGCACCACAAAAACACTTCTTTTTAAAAAGTCATACCTTAGATTTAGTAAAAGATATCGGGCATGTTATTTTTGCATTGTGGAGCAGAGGGATAAAATTTTTTTAATATTTCAAAATATATACATGTATAATATACATTGTATATATAAAAAAAAAGGATGAGGATGGATACTTATAGCAGTCTTCTTTATCCTATAAAGATTTCTGAACGATACCTTAGCTTACCAGGCCACAGGACACCGTAGTCTGTTTTCGCACCTTTAGGCTTGTGTGGGTTCCAAATAAGTATTGAAAAAAAATATAAATACCAATACAAAATATTACGATTTATGGAACTTAAAATACCACGTTCGTTAAGCATATCATTGGACTACTTAAAATTATCACACTTTTGGTTTTTAGAGATTTCATGTAAAACAACAAAAAATATAAAACCGCTCGGAAAAGTGTGGTATCAATACCACGGGGTTTTTAACTACACTGAAAACAAGGCAATTGTGAATAACCTTAATGTGTTTTGTTTTGTTTTTGTTGCTTTATAAGTGAATTAATTTACATTTTCTAATTTCAAGTAATAAATAAAAAGAAATTGTATTAAAAACGTTACTTCTTAAAATTTTTCAATCCCAAACTAGTCCCGGGATCCCGGGATTGAGATTTTCAATCCCAATAATCCTGGGATTGAGAAAAGCTTCCGGGATGGGACTTCCTAATACCTATGTACAGATAAATATAATTTTTGTGTTATTGTTATAAAGTTTATATAAGTTATAAGAAAAGAAAATGTACAGTGGTTTTTGTTACAGTTTACACAATTAACAATAATGCAATTAACATATTTTTGAAACTCACAGATACGTTTAACGTTCACAAAAAAAAATCAAACAAAGTCGGGACTTTTTAACTTTTCCCCATTTATCCGCTTTCAACGTTGTAAACATATTGCAAAGAGCAAAGTAATTCTCAAGGAAGGCTGTTGCCTGCAACATATTCAAACACACAGCCTAATATTTATTTCGCATTTGCAAACAATCAAATAACATCCAATGCAACACGATAGCTTTATTTAGACTGCAGCATTTAAATGGTTAATGGATGGTTGCCTCATCAAAAGTCTTATTTGCCTAGAGCACTATACTCGTAGTAAATAAGTAAATTCTTTAACAAATTCCGACGTCACAGAATCTACGTTTGCCCTCGAAATTTGGCTGGTTGGTCTTCTATTTACACTTAAAGGGAGCAAAGTTTTATTTGAATTTGGGGTTGGTTTAATTCAGGCGCAACATGAAGGTTGGCAAAAACCAAATGCGTAGATAGAAACATTTGTTGCTTCAAGGTTGTTGCGCTGCTTTTGCTGTTACTTTACTTTAAAATGCAACCCCTTGAATTTTTGATTTCTGACAAACCCTATCTACCCATCCCTTCTTTTCCAACTTTAATTTGCTGTAAGTAATTAACACATAAATCAACCCATGCCCACACTCCACGACAAAAGTTTTGCTACCACAACCCACTGGTACGGTACGCTACAGCAGCCATCTGACAAAATTAGCTGTGGCCCAAACGTTAAAACCTAATCACTTGTAATGCGTTTATTTAAAATGTTGACAACTTGGAAGCGGAAATATTTCGCTTTCATGGCCGCGTCATGTCGGATGTCGGCGAACGAACAGCTGAGTTATCATAATTAATATAAGCGCATTGCTTGAGGTAAGCAAATTCAATTATTTTTGATTTGCACTTAATAACAAAACTTGACCAGTTGTCCAACAAAATTGCCGGAATTTAAAAAAATGTTATAAATTCTTAGGGGGCTCTTAGGCTAGATGGCAGACATCCTTATGAGCGAAAGCCGTTTGAGTAAAATAACTTTCTTTTAGCTCCTTATGGTTCTTAGGATAAAACAATATAAAACACATGCTGCTTATGGTTTTCGTGGTGTTCATTGTGTTTGTGGTGCCCCCATTTAAATGGCTTTTCAAGCATATGTTAGACTTTTACTTTTGCTTTCCCTTTTATATCCGTTTTCTTGGTAATGTCTTCCGTTTCAGGGTGCACTTTCAAATTGCTTGCCAATAAACAGCAGCAGCAACGTGCAGCAATAAAAAAAACGCAAAACAACAAAGAAAACTAAAAATATAAATCATCCTAAAATGGGTGTATGTGTGTTGGTATGAAGTTCGTCTACGTGTGGATTATTTTCACTCATCTATTCAAAGCAGAGTTATGTTGAAATTCATAAGGACAGCCAGAAGAAGCAGGGAAAGTTGACTTTTTTTTTTTGCGAAACGATGAGCTTCTTCTGTGGCAAGTTGTGAAGGTTTGATTACGTTCACTTTAAACTGTGGCACATAAAAGCCGTCTGCAGGATATAAATGGATTATGTTGATGTTATTGCAATGCAACCCCAAGCGTTGCTTTCTCCAAACATTGCTTGCCCCAAACGTTTTTTGATTTGTCGCATTTTGACCGAAGGTTTTTTTTTTGTGTAGTGTTGAAAACACGTTCCTTAAAATTTTAATCAGTTGGTGTCTGTTTTTGCTGTCATGATATGTATGTATCCACATATTGTTTTCTTAAGCATTAAAATTAGGGTGTGGTGCCTACAAAAAATCGTACTCTCAATACAAGTAGATTTTTTTAAAGCGGGATGATAAGAGAATTTTAATGAAGGCACAGTATTGAAAACAAAGTATTACCAAAATTTAGCAAACGGTTTTAAAGCATGATCCGACGATATGGTTCGCAAATTATTGTGTTCTATACGACGAAAATATTTTTTTGGTAAGTCCAAGTAAAAGTTTACTTGTTAATTACACAAAACTGAACCGAAAAAAATTGTTCAAGCTTTAGAATTTCTATTATTATAGATATGTTTTTTTTTTTCATTTTTAATAAAATTAATATTTATTAAATATTTCATTTAAAAAAAACATAAGGAAACGTATATAATACGATAAAAAACATTTAAATATTATGATCAAATTTTTATAACATTGTCGAACTTCCACATAGACAGAGAAATATCTAATTCAAACGGCTTCTTTCTTGAGCCCATTTCCTCCTTTGAAATTTACAAAACTATCATGTCTCTTAAGAATTCAAATTCCTGCTTTGAAAATAGTTTTTCTAGTAATTTTTTTAAGAAAATTGTTTACAATGTTACTGATGTTCTATGTCATATTTTTAATAAAAGCTGAAGTTATTCCTCTTTTTAAGAAAGGTAATAAGTCTTCAGTCAACAATTATAGACCAATTTCACTTCCTTCGACTTTTCAAAAATTTTTGAAAAAAGTGTTAAATTTAGAATGCTTGACTTTTTAAATAAATCAAAGTATTTTAGCGAATGTCAGTCACTTCGGCTTTAGAGCAGGACTTTCTACTGAAAAAGCTCTTTTAGAATTTTGTTCATATATTTACGACAGTTTGAATTGCAAAAAGCAATCAGTAGCATTATATGTCGATATAACGAAGGCATTTGATACAGTTGATCATAAAATGCTCCTAAAAAACTCTTTAAATGTGGTTTTAGAGACTCAGTTTACGATTGGTTTTCATCGTATTTGTCAAATAGAGTTCAAGAGTTAAAATTGACTTGGAGTTCCTCAAGGCTCAGTCCTAGGTCCCATCCTATTATTAAAATAAATAATAATAAATAAACTGGCCATTTCAGCCCTTGGAAGAACTTTGACCTAGCTTCCTATTGATCAATTGTGTTGTGCGTGTTATTAAATGTTTGATCACAAATGACCGAGAACTGGACCTACGCGTTTTATGCCGACTCCGAACGGCTTATGTTCTCAAGAAGCTTTACATGGCAATTTTTACTCTCTGAGGTTTGCCATTGTCTGCAGAGAGGGTGACGACCGAACAGAAAAATTAATTCAATTGAAAAAACTTTCTGTCTGAGCTGGAATTGAACCCGGGCTACCGATGTTTTTAGCTTAGGGGCCACGCACTCTAACCACTAGGCTACGACCGCCCATCCTATTATTAGTATTTATTAATTCACTTTTTTACCAAAGCTTCTCGAGTAAAACTGTGGCATTTGCTGACGATCTGGCATGAACTATTACATGCAATTCAGTTTTTAGGACTATATTTGAAATACATAAGGATTTGGAAATCCTGAGGCATTGGTTTACTACACATAAACTTGTCTTAAGTGACAAAACTAAAATTATTTTGTGTAATGTCGCCGGTAAAACAATTGAAATTTCAGACTGTATTTTCTATTCAGCGACTGCAAAAGGTTTTTAATTAGCAATAATGTCTATTATGAATCAAATTATTTACGCATTTATGACCCCACTAATACTTGTTCCTCAAATTGTGTTTCTATTAATTGTGTTAAAACATTTAAGTATCTTGGTATACTGCTAGACTGGAAAATGAATTGGCTTGATCATTCGGCTGCACTAAAAAAATACTTAATGGAAGCTTTAAGACAGCTGTATCATTTAAGGTCCTTTTGTTTAACAAAACTACTTAAATGTATATATTTTGGTATTTTTCTCTCCAAATTGGAATATGCCTTGCCATGTTGGGGTGGTACACACAGGAACAAAATAAATCCCTTACTTACTTTGCACAAACATACCAGTCGTATTATATGTAAAACAAATGTCCGTGAAAGTAGTTTCCCTCTGTTTATGAGTTTAAATGTTCTTCCTCTGAAACACTTGTATTATTTTAAAGTTCTTAAAGTGTTTTTTATAAGGTCTGGTTATTTAATCAATAGATGTCGTTTGAGCTATAACTTGGGAATTAATAATCGAAGACTGGCGTTGATTGCACCACACAATTTTTATCACTTCTTAAATTTTCTTACCTCGGTTGGTCCTAGGCTGTTTAATTGTCTTCCTTATTGTGTTAGATGTCTTCGTAATAAACACGTTTTTCTTCGGGAAGTGAAAGCATGGCTTCTCAAGAAATCATATGAAAATAATTATACGGTTCTTGATGTAATTAATTAATTTCTTGTATTTTTGCTTCAATTTATTCGTTAATTTTATTTCATCGCTAAATAACCCAAAAAGAACTTTTTTCTGTTTTTTCTAGCTACCGAATTTTCTTAATAAATTTTAGTTATTTTAATTATATTGTCAATTTCGTCAATGTATTTGTCAATGTATTTCGAGTTTTATACATAAATATTTTATAATGGTCCTACGCTAACCTACATTCATCTCTAGTTCCTTTGTGTACTATAGAATGTGGCATTATTTTTATTATTTTTATTAATAAAAAATTTACTTTATTTGAACAATTCATGTAAAAAGAACAATAATAATCAATTATAATAATTATAATAATAATAATAAAAATAATAATAACAAGTATAATAGTAATAATTATAATAATAATAATAATAATAATAATAATAATAATAATAATAATAATAATAATAATAATAATAATAATAATAATAATAATAATAATAATAATAATAATAATAATAATAATAATAATAATAATAATAATAATAATAATAATAATAATAATAATAATAATAATAATATTAATAATAATAATAATAATAATAATAATAATAATAATAGTAATAGTAATAATAATAATAATAATAATAATAATAATAATAATAATAATAATAATAATAATAATAATAATAATAATAATAATAATAATAATAATAATAATAATAATAATAATAATAATAATAATAATAACAATAATAATAATAATAATAATAATAATAAT
Source organism: Dichetophora obliterata (assembly GCA_963920525.1). Lineage (NCBI taxonomy): Eukaryota > Metazoa > Arthropoda > Insecta > Diptera > Sciomyzidae > Dichetophora > Dichetophora obliterata. Next base: position 86,899,661 of record OY986439.1, on the reverse strand, counting down.
AATAATAATAATAATAATAATAATAATAATAATAATAATAATAATAATAATAATAATAATAATAATAATAATAATAATAATAATAATAATAATAATAATAATAATAATAATAATAATAATAATAATAATAATAATAATAATAATAATAATAATAATAATAATAATAATAATAATAATAATAATAATGATAATAATAATAATAATAATAATAATAATAATAATAATGATAATAATAATGATAAAAATAATAATAGTAGTAATAGCAATGAATTCGCAAGGGACTAGAAAATTACTGCATTATAAAAATCTTCATTGTACAGAAATTACTATTTCTTCCACTTTTCTTCAAAAGAATCTGGTACTATTTGAGTTTGGATTACACTTTTCCATTTTTTTCCTCAAAAAATCTTGTTATACATTTAGAAATTTAAAAACATTAGTCGGTACGTTACTCCTCATCTCCACAAAGGTTCGAAGTATGTCAGTTGAAGAAGAAATTCGTCCCAATTTAGGTAACGTAGCATCCACCAATTCGTCACCGTAATTATTTGGCAATATGATTATAATAATAACATGAGTATGTACATAAATTATAAAGTAAATGCCTGGGATAGCCTGAACTCCAAACTTTCCAGAACTTCGTTCACTGAACACAGTCAACTGCTGGCAAAATTGCTAGTGTGGTACTTTCTTCTTTTTATTTTTCTGTAGTTATTTTCAATTTTTGGGCATCCCCTTATAATGTTTTACTTTTTCTCTCCTTACAGCGATATTAATTAGCGTTACAGAAAATGTTTTGAAAAAATGCATTATATGGAGATAAAAACGCATGAGAGTTGAATTTGCAGCTGCAAAATTTGTTCATTGTAGAAAAAGATTCACTGTATGGAAAAGCATTATAAGGTGATTTAAATACACTTAAAGTAGAACGGAAGAGCTGTGTTTTTTAAATGAATTCATAGTAGGGAAAACTTCTTTGCATAGAAGTTCACTATAGGGAAGTTTAACTGTATCAAGTTCAATATATGACTTTGCCATTCAAACCGAACAAAAAATGTTTATTTCAATTTTTTTAAATAGTTTACAGTATTTGCCTCTTTGTATTAAAACTAAATAGGAACTTATTGAATATTATAAATTATAAAGTTTAAATGAATAAATTAAAATAAAACTTTAATCTAAAAATCGTTTCTTTTTCAACCACACATAATGAGGCTTCTTTATTACTTCGCAAAGTTCTTTGGTTAACATAATGCTATAAGTGGTTCTTAAATGTAACTTGTTTCGAAGCCTCGTGTTAATAAATACAAATTCAGAAAAGTTTCTTTCTGCTGCAGCCGAGCTGTGAAACAGCGGCACCAAATTAAAAACAAAATCTGTTAAGTCCTTAACCTTTCTGTCATGCGGTTTTTTTAATTTCAAACTTTATTTCAAAAATCTATTGCATCAAAATCAATGCTAACTTCAATGTTAGAAAGCCTTAGAAGCTTTCATTGAGTGACAATATTTTCAATATCACCATCTATTAAATAAAAAAAAATTTGAGATAAATAGTAATATAGAATTTTCCAATTTTGACAATATGGTACTTGGAGTTAAAATTGATAGGTTTTTTATGTCGTCTCTGCAAAAATCTTTTATTTTTTTGGAATAATTTACTTTTGGCTAAAAAATGTTTTCACTCGTGGAACATATGTATGTAATAAGGGCTTCTAATTTCAAATCTGAAAAAATGAACTGCCCCTCTCATCTGGTTTAGAAGTTAAAGGAGCCCAAAGTTTGAAAAATGTGCTCGAATTTGCTATTTTTTTTTATTTGTTTACAAAACTAATGGAGTTTTCTTTTCTCGCGATAATGTTGCATTTATTCTGCCCTGCGCCGAAGCTGTCAAATTTTCGTGTTCTTTTGATCGAGAAAAGAAAACGCCATAAGTATGGGTGTTGAAAGAAAGGCTATGCCATTACCTGTTCAATTAACTATTAACTTAGAAATAAGCTTAGTTTCTTAATTTAATTTTGGACTTTCAGCTTAATATATCAAAACTTCGCGCGATTTTTTATAAAAATGTTTTTTATTTTACGTTTGTAAAAAAGGACTTTTTTTTAATCGCTTATACCGCAATAACTGACAAAGATAGAAAAATTTGTCCCAAACAAGATATGTGAGCCTTTTTCTTAGCTTTAGAATGATGTTAGAAATAGAATAGCTAGAAATAGATGATGCTAAAAATAGAGATTTCCAACAGATTTATTGTGGTCGAACTATGTTTACGCCCTATTTTTAGGGGATAAGTGTGGAGTGAAGCAAAGTGTGCCAGGTTTAAGCTAAATTGAGCTGCAATTTTGGCAGTCGATTCGTTTCGAGTACGAAATTTTACACCCCCTTTTACCATCATCCAATGAATAAAAATGCTATATTTCGGATGATTTTGGTCGTATTATACTAAAATTTGGCAATTTAGTTCTTATGATTACTTTCGGAAACTGAACTAAAAATGGGCGTGGTCGCACTACAGTTATGCCAGTTCAGATATATAAAATTGTTTTTTTTAGACTACTAGTTAAAATATATAAAACTTCACACAAAATTCTCTATGAAAACCACAAATACACGTTTATATAACTAAAAATAAATTTGAAGTGAAGCTGGATTGTAGCATTCTGGAATTCGCAGAATAAGTCCGCTTCAAGTTTTCCTAAAACAAAAAACCTGTACTTCCCCGTTTTGAAGTGTTTTTAGTAGATGATTTCATCAGAAGCGCAAAGGCAAAGAATGGATTTTTCAATGGATTTCAATTTCTGATATGGCAGCGCTGTATTTTATGTTTTTGGCATTAACGATAGGTACTGTCAAAGCTACTTACCCTACCTTATTATTTGCCATGGCTCGAGAGCATGGTAGAAAAATACACGTAGATGCAGATGAGAGCATACTGCCGGAAATGTCAAAACAAAACTTTTTATTTCTTTTCTTTTGTTACCATTCGCCACACAGCTGATTTTGGCAGACATGGCAGTATTGAAAGAGAGTATGAAAGAGAGTGCTGCAACTACCTTTATCCTTATACCATGCTCGAGGGTCATCATTTTTTGTTTTTGTTGCGCTGTGCTAGCTGAGCACGAAAGAAAGAGATAAATAGAGAGCAACATGGAGTTTATTGAAACTCTCGCAACACAAACGCGTCAAAAGACAACGAATAAGCAATGCGTGGCAGCTGGGATGATTTCTTAAAAACTTAATACCTTAATTAAATATACTTATAAATATTTCAAAAGAAAAATACTCCTAATTAAATCTGTAGCACAAATATGATATTTAAAAAGTTTTTCATAAAAATCGGCCCAGTACCTTTGGAGTAAAGTCGTAACTTTAAATTTTCACTTCAATTTTGTATATAAGATGAACTTTTTGAAAAAACTATTAAATTAGACAAAATGTCGGGTTTCATATAAAATAAAGTTAAAATATATTTTTGTTATTGATTTTTAACTTTTGGCAGTTTAAAAATTTAAAAATTTTAGGTCAAAGTCAAAGTGTTATTTTGTATTTTTTTTTTTTATATAAAGCATTTAAAAAGTAAACTTTTTTTACAAAATCCCCCATTTTTATTTTACCAATCGATTGGGCGTACCCATTGGACAAGCCCATAAATAAGTTATTGTAACAAACAAATTTTATGGCCAAACTGAATTTCGCACAATTTATACAAAATAGTATTTTTTACAATTTAAAATTTGCTCAAAATTTTAATGTTTGGGGAGAGAGGTCCCAATTTTCTACTTTTTAATGATATTATTTGTTATATCTTTTTTAGTCTAAATATTCAGGTTTTTTGAAGGGAGTGAAAATCGGAGATACGCTTGCATATTTATGCAGAACTAATTTTTTTTTCCTAGTTTAGCTATATAAGTAGGTGCCTTTTCTGGTAAACAAAATATCAAAAAAATTTGTGTAAAAATTATTTTCAAGACTTTTTATCCTTTAAAAATCTAAATTAATTCAATTTTTTTAAATGGGCTAGCAAACAAAAACTAAATGCTTTGAAAAATTTTAAAAAAAAACAAATTAATAAAATGTCAAAAAACCAAAATTAACTGTAGATTGTCCAACTTGACACACCTCTTTTTTTTTAATTTTTACAATTTCAAAATGTAAAAATTGGAACTGTTTAACACAAAATTACACTGTATAAAAAAGTTGACAAAGAAAGTATCGCAGAAAAATAAATTGTATTCTAAATACGAATACCTTGTATTTAAATTAATGAATACTACCGTGGCTTACAATTTAATTCATTCCTTTATTATTTATGTGTATCCTTTGCTATATGGAATTTTCATTCCACCTCATTTGACAATGTTTGTTGTAATGGTCAAAGGACAATGATTGCACTACGCGCTTACAAGAAACCGAAGCAAATTATTTTATAATAATTAATGAAGTCCTGGAAAAACGCATGCACGTTACACGAACCAGAGGACGATGACCCGATAAACTGGCTTGAATTGAATGCATAGCACTTTATGCCAACATTTAACTTGTTACACTAACGTAGCCTACATTTAAAGAGACTTTTTTGAAATGATTAAATAATTTTTTAGTCGTAACTTCTTCTTCTTCTTCTTCTTCTTTTTCAAATGGGGCTTCTTAATCGATATGTTTCAAAATATGTTATATACTAACGAAATATTGCAAACTTACCGTAACTCCTGTATATTATTAACTGGTTGTTTAAACGTTACGGTGTGTCGATCAGCCTGCACAAGCATTGGACTGTGCAACTTAGGCGGACTCGAGACTATTGGTGGACTGTGTATTTCTGGTGGAGAACTTTTTACCGACTGTGGTGAACTGCGCATAATAGGGGGGCTAGGCATGGTGGGTGGAGAATCAGCCTGTGGTGGACTTTGTAGTGCTGGTGGTGGACTCTTGAGAGCCGCGTGAGGACTTTTTTTCGAAACTGAAGAAGACTTCGATGACGACTTCGACGACACTGATGGCGGGCTTCTGAGCGACCTGATAGAAGTCGGTGGCGATGTCAATGCCACAGGTGGTATAGTAGCTGAGGCAATGGATGCTGCACGGGAAGCAATGCTACCACGCACGCTGCCGCTACGACTTGCATTACGACTACCACTTCGACTACCGCTGCGACTGATGCTACGACTAGGACCACGACTACCGCCAATGCTGCCAGAGGCCTTGGGGGATTCAACAGCTTCGGGTGTGGGAGTAGGAGTAGCATGTGGTGTGGGTGTGCGCGTAAGTTCTTCTGCTGGTGGTTCTTCTTCTAGAGGTACGGTTGCTTTCGAGGACTCATAGACAGGTGTTTTGGCTCCAGATTCTTCGTCAACCTCGCTCTTCTCTTCAAGTTCAATTATTTCCTCGGGTGGTGGGATGTCATCTAGTATAAGCCGTGCATCCGCTTCTAACTCACCCAGTTGATCGGTAATTCCCGAGGGCAACATAATCGAGGACGCCGAAAAACCGTTGCTAGGTGGTGTAGTAATTGTGGTTGACTCATCATCGTAGAGTGATTTTTGTTCCTCTACAAGCTGAGCCGGGACTGAACCATGCTCCCACTGACCTCCATTGACCAGCTCATTCGAGGAAGCCTCAACTGCAGCTGCCAAAGCGGCGACTACCATTTCATTCGCCTCTCCAAACTCCGGCGGTGGTGTTGAGAGACAAATATCGCCAATGCGCTCCTCACCACTCTTCGGAGAACACGGTTGGGGCGGTGAAGTGCTAATCATATTCATAGCATGGTGGGGTGGCAGTGGTGGGGGAGAGTTGGGCTGGGATTGATCGCTCTCTGATGGCGGTGTTAGTGGCTGCATTTGCGGTGGTGGTGGTGGCGACACCATACGACCCAAGGACTTTGGTCTAGGGCAAGGTGGTGGTGTGTCTGGAGGTGACGGTGATGTTGAAGGTGATCTAGTCATAGGGGGCGTTACCTGCGATGCAGGCAATGCTGAGCGATGAGCGCCATTGCCGTGGACATAGGATAAGTTCGAAGGTAGTGGAGCTAAGGGTGGTGGTGGTGATGACTTGTCATCATCGCCTTCCTCCTCCTCCTCATCACCCACCTGCTCATCGTCATCACCGTCATCATCATCATCCTGAACATTTTCACCAGCCTCATCCTCCGAAGATGGAGCTGGAACAACAACGTGTTTCAGGATGTTAGCCACATAAACGCCTGGCTCGTCATCATCATCACCACCCTCGTCCTCTGTCTCAATGGGCGGCGAGTGTTGTGCCCGAGTAGGTGGAGTGGGTGGAGTTGGTGTCATTGGTAGTGGTGGCGGCGGTATCATTTCTAGCACTGATGATGTTGGTGACTGTGGCTCCGACAGAGGTGGAGTTGGTTTTGATAGCTCAGAAGCACTGCGTTGATGTGGCGGTGGAGTAGGCGGTAAATCGTCGCTTTCACTCAAAGTTGGCAATGGTTGGGATGCCAGCGGCAATTTTGGCAGTAGCGTTGTGCCAGACAACTGCACCGCAGTTAGTTCAGGCAATGCTTCCGGCAGTGGAGGAGTGGGTGGCTGCTGTGGAGCCCTTGTGCTGTTTGTGGTATCCACTTCCTCGATGTCCGAATCGATGCCCTGAGCAAAATCCATATAGAAGGAGTCGCGCGAATCGCTAGAGCCGCGACGCAGCTTCAACGATAAATCTGGCGAACTATCCATGGGTTTATGGGGGTTTTTAAGGACGACTGGCGTTGATTTTGTGTTTCGGTCTAATATTCACACTCTTTTAATGTTTATTATATTTGGATGTTAAAAATTTCTAATGATTATCACTTGATATAGAATTTTTCCTTTTTTGATCCTTGTTAACACGTCTTTTTCGCTCACATATTTTCTAGTTTGAAGGAGCTGCCTGCTTAACACACTCACACAGAACAAAAGAAAATTTTACTACGTAAAAAAGGAACAACACTTCCTTTATGTATCCCGAAATCTACTACGTCACAATTAGGGCGAACGAGCGCGCTGGAAGGACCATGTTGCGAGCATCGAGTACCAAAAAGTTGTTTATGAGTGCACAACTACGCATTTATTTACGCAATGTTGCGTATAATTCACATAAAATTACGCAAAATCAAAAGTAAGTGAATCAACCCTCACCTCTCCCCACACAAAGGCCACAAAATAGTGTACGCGCTGCTGCAAGCACCCTGGCTACGATTTAAATTGAGCAAAAATCTGTGAAATACTTGGCACTTTCAACCGAAAAAGGACACTTTACAACATTCCGAGCGGGTTGCCTTGCAGGAGTGAAGCAGAGCTGCGAGCTACGATGTTCTTTTGTCGTCGGTTGAATACCAGCACCCAATGAAAGGGATAGTGTGTGTACCATTTGGTTCAAAAGCAATATTCAGCACACACTCACGCACACTGCTGCACACAACACACATACACACACCACTGGAAGTACGTACACTATTTTCTGGCAACTTTATTCAGGGAGGGAACGATAACGACAGCGTATTGCTGGGTCACAGCAACACTTGCACTAGCTCCGCTCGGTGCTTCCGTTTTTCACCCGTTCTATTTGTCTTTCTTCTTTATTTCTTTCTTTCTTTTTTAGGGCAAGCGGCACACACCCGTTTTCCCATTCCTTTTTCTTGAGGTACACTTTAGTGCAAAAATTATGCTAATACCGTTCTTTAGATCTGGCCACTAGGCGCTGCAGCCGTTATTTAACTGTCTTTGAGTTTTCACTTCGGTGATTATCCGTTATAATCCTTTGCTCAAAAGGATTTTTTTTAGAAAATTCAAAATCCGTTTTTTTCTTTCTTCCTGGTGTCACGTAGCACAGCGCGTACACGTTCCTTCTGCATCGACACTCAGCAGTGGAATGAAAGTGGCACAGGTTCTAGATAGCTTTGCTTCATTCGCTAAAAATTCCAATTGAGCTGGAGTTGCTCTCAAAGCAAACTAAAGCTGGAAACTTACTCTGTGCTCATCACCACCATTGACACCATTGGAATGTAACGCTTTTGTTTTGATTGTTGCTGTTGTTGTTGTTGTTGCTGGCTCTGTGTGTGTGGCTCGCACACTCGTAGCGCGTATTTAAGACACGATGATGAATGAAGAATACTCAGTCGTGAGCAGCTTTCATTATTTTTAAGCTGTACGAGCGTGTGAATAAAAATACCGCCAATTTGTTGTTGTTCTTGACATTTTGTAACTTCCTACAAACATGTCAGACCGAATGGCGTCTACTTCCGGCGCGAGAGCATAAACGTAAAAATACGAATTGGGAAAGAGAGAGGGAGAGTGAAATTTATATTAGTTAAGATGGATTGTCTCAGATTAAAACAATTCGTATTGATGCTGCTGCTATATAGGCTGTTTATCTCATTGATTAATTGGCTGGAAAATTGTATATCGATGAGGACTTTTTTTTGAGGACTAAGACAGGTCACTCTTTTTGTTTTCAAAAACATAAAAATCTAACAGTAAAAATAAGTTTATCCCAGTGTCGCAGACAAAATTAATAAAATAAAATGAGTTATTCACAATCAGATGCAAATAGTCTTGCATCATAGCAAATGTAAATAATATTTTTGCACTTCTTGCAGACTTAACAATAAATTTTACTCATTTACATTTGCTACGCCTTTGCATAAATGCTATAACCGAAACTTATTGGACATATTTGCAATAGGACTATTCACAATCAGGTGAAAATAATCTTTTAGAGTAGCTCATATAAAGTATATTTGCTCTTTTTGCAATCACAGACACGAATTGTTTTCATTTACAGTTGCTACGCATTTTGCATAAATGTTAAAACATTAACATTGTTCAAATATTTTTAATAAGGCTATTCACAGCCCGGTGTAAAAAATTTTGCATCATAGTAAATTTAAAATATGTTTGCACCTTTTGCAATCACAGACACAAATTGTACTCATTTGTTGTTGCTACGCCTTTGCATAAATGCTATACCTAAAACTAATTGCATATATTTGCAATAGGGCTATTCACAATCAGGTGAAAATAATATTTTACATTCATATAAAATGTATTTGCTCTTTTTACATTTACAGTTGCTTCGCATTTTGCATAAATGTTAAAACATTAACATTATTCAAATATTTTTAATGAGGCTATTCACAACCCGGTATAAAAAATTTTGTATCATAGTAAATTTAAAATATGTTTACACCTCTTGCAATCATAGACACAAATTGTACTTATTTACAGTTGATACTACTTTGCATAAATGCTATACCAAAAACCATTTCATATAGGCACTTCCACAGAAAAGTCTACCGTGACCAAAAAACTTAAACTTATTATTTTATGAAATTATCTTAAAGAGGCATTTTAATTTTATTAATTTAAGCAATTAATACATAAATTCATTTACCATGATAATCAAATCATCTGCACTGTTTCACAAATGTAGGTTTTCTTTTTTGTAAATGTTTCGCAAATTTTTTGTTTTAGTAAAAATGGAAGGCATTGGCTAAAGATAATGAAAAATGGTTGAGGCAAGGAAAGAAAAATATCTTAACAACCTAATTTTTGTAACTACCCAATTGAGCTACAATGGAAATTTACGTAAATGGAAAATTAACGTAACGCCAATAATGTAAGATTAAAAAGCGTAATAAAAAAAAACAGAAAAGATTTTTAAATTTGATCACTTAGGAAACAAACTTACATTATTTCTTATCCTTCTTAAAAAAATTGTGTACAAAAAGTCTTGTCCAATTCAGGTAGATTTGCAAATTTTGTAATCCAAGTCAGGAATCACTTCAGTTTTTTGTAACGTAACGCCAGCATATGTTTTGCTTATATCTTTAAATCCTTAAGATCGATTGTTGTCATTATTTTTACTAAATTACAACGCAAATATAGAAAAACTTTTTTAAATATTACACTTTTTCATAATTTTTTTAATATTTTTTCGTACAAATCGCACGTAACAACAGTTTGGAAATGCCCATATATTACATTACAATATTAAACTGGGTGTCCGGAGTAGGAGCACGAATATTTACAGAGGAGGTCAATTTAAGTAATAAATCGTACAGTAGGGGATCTCTTTTAACACTCTTAAGGGTTACGGTGTTAATTGATATTTCGTTACTTTGATTCACACTATTACTCACTTTAAAAACTCGTTCAAAAGACAATGTAATGACCATTTTTAACGGTATATCAACGAACGATAAATAGATAAATACTTATATAGTACAAAGTTTAATTAAATTTTTTTCAGTTTTCGATTTTTAAGGTCCCGAATTACACTTTAAATGCTTTTCTAGTTTAATTAAATAAATGAAACTAAAAAAAATGTGTACTTCTTTGAAGTGAAAAATCTTTAACGTAACGTATGTATGTATCGTAATGTATCATATAAAAGTTTGAATAAAAATAATTTAAAAAAGTTTTCTATATGACCTTGTTATTTGCTATGTTGATTTTATATGATTTAAATACAAATTCTAAATGTTTGATAGGTTAAATCATTCAATAGCTTAAATCATTCAATAGTTAGTTAGATAGTTTAAATCAAGCAATAAAATAAGAATAAAATAATAAAATAATAAAATAGTAATAAAATAAGAAAATAATAAAAGAAATATTAAAGCTTCATTTTTAGCTTTTTGGTTTTAATTTGAGACCTATTCTGTATTACTTTTTGTTTTTAATACAGTTTATACTAAATTCTAGTACATTTGGACACTAAATTTTAATTTGGACCCGTAAAAAGTTAGCCTGGCAATGCTGAGACTCAATTAAGACGATTCGGTTCATATGTTTGTTTATTGCTTCTGTTACGCAAAGCGCAATAGCCCCCCAGTGGTTAAGCTAGAGCACTTACAAATTGGATGTCGTGGGTTCGAATCCCACGGTGTTTGTAATTTTTTTTTAATATTTCAATCCAAACTTGTACTAAATTTTAAACCAAAACTGTATTAAAACCATATTTTAATATTTTGCAAACACTAGATTTGAAACCAAAACTGGTGGTGTGAACTTATTTGAAGTACAGAAAAGTTTAAATTTTATTTTTCAAGGTTTCTAACCGTGTATCAACATTACTCCAGATTATATTTAAACAACTTTCATACAAAATTCGTGCACACTTCGCAGATTTTTTCATTTATGTTGATACAAACAAAAACCACTTCAATTTTTTTACCGTAACGCGTCCTTTTTTGTTTGCTTATATCTGTGGACAATACTTTCGATCACGTCAACCTTTTACACTTAATATAGTCCTACTTGAGTGCTATCCAAACTTCAAAACAGTGCAGAATAGTAAAATTTTTCTTTACTTTTTTCAATTTTTAACAACAAAAAAGGAGCACGAACGTTACGTGCTCGACCATGGAAGTGCCCATACACCAAATTGCAATACGATAGCTTTAAAGTTACGGCTGTAATCGTGTCGACAGACAGACAGACAGACGGACATGACGAAATCGACGCAGGAGATGATGCTGATTAAGAATATATATTAGGGCGGGTCAATTTGTATGGACTAATTTTTTGGAGGTCTGGCTCAGCGAAATTCGTAAAATACATGTAATTTCAAGACTTTTTCTCCACTACAGCATATACAAATTCTGAAAAAAAGCTGTGCGGACTTTCGTAAATAGATTTTGTTCTCAATTATAAAATATGAATGTATGAATGTATGTGTATGAATCTATTTACGAAAGTCCGCACAGCTTTTTTTCAGAATTTGTATATGCTGTAGTGGAGAAAAAGTCTTGAAATTACATGTATTTTACGAATTTCGCTGAGCCAGAATTTGACCCGCCCTAATATATATACTTTTCTATGCCTGCCACTCCTCCTTATTAGAGCTACAAACGCAATGATAATAATATACCTCGTACGCAGTACGCGTGGGGGTATAAAAAATGTTGTAATTACTTTACAGATATGCATATGCAAGGACTGCGCTCGTGGTCGTTGTGCTATGAAAACTTAATTTATTTTAGAAATATCATTGTAATCAGTTTTTCGTGAAGCTCCCACAAAGGCTTTGCGGGGAATGGCTCTTATAGATAATACTGTACTATACTATACTATACTATACTATACTATACTATACTATACTATACTATACTATACTATACTATACTATACTATACTATACTATACTATACTATACTATACTATACTATACTATACTATACTATACTATACTATACTATACTATACTATACTATACTATACTATACTATACTATACTATACTATACTATACTATACTATACTATACTATACTATACTATACTATACTATACTATACTATACTATACTATACTATACTATACTATACTATACTATACTATACTATACTATACTATACTATACTATACTATACTATACTATACTATACTATACTATACTATACTATACTATACTATACTATACTATACTATACTATACTATACTATACTATACTATACTATACTATACTATACTATACTATACTATACTATACTATACTATACTATACTATACTATACTATACTATACTATACTATACTATACTATACTATACTATACTATACTATACTATACTATACTATACTATACTATACTATACTATACTATACTATACTATACTATACTATACTATACTATACTATACTATACTATACTATACTATACTATACTATACTATACTATACTATACTATACTATACTATACTATACTATACTATACTATACTATACTATACTATACTATACTATACTATACTATACTATACTATACTATACTATACTATACTATACTATACTATACTATACTATACTATACTATACTATACTATACTATACTATACTATACTATACTATACTATACTATACTATACTATACTATACTATACTATACTATACTATACTATACTATACTATACTATACTATACTATACTATACTATACTATACTATACTATACTATACTATACTATACTATACTATACTATACTATACTATACTATACTATACTATACTATACTATACTATACTATACTATACTATACTATACTATACTATACTATACTATACTATACTATACTATACTATACTATACTATACAAATTGAATTCGAGGTCGATAAGATTAATAAAAATTGCGGAAATTCCGTACATTTTAAGAAGGAATATTAATTTTAAATATTATTATGTTTATTATTACTACCGAATATAAGTACAATAAAAATTGAGTTCTTTTGAAGTTCAACATAAATACATTCAATATATTTTTATATAATAACAACCAATAACAACTTTTATATAATACTCGTGAATATTATTAAAGAGTGAAAATTCGTCAAATTAGCTACCTAAAACAGAAAGTCTTAATATTTATATATAAAGTGGATATTATTGAAGTGTAGATGAAAAAAAAAATGTCCGTAAATTTTTTCTTTTTAAATTTTTTTCAATGATTTACAAAGAATTTAGTTTTAGTAAAATTAATTTTGCTAAGTAACGGCTTGTTTAAATTTCATGCCTTTTGGGCCAAGTACTCTTAATACATGTTACAATTTAAAAATGATTAATAAATTTTTTATAAAAAAAATTTAAAAAAAACAAACTCTCTCGGTCACCTAGAAAATTTTAAAAATAGATTACATATACATATATACGAATTTGAAAAAAATACAAAAAACATTTTTTTTATCTCCATAAACAGTTCTGGTTCGAAATGTTTTAAATCTGCTCTACCTGTCTTGTGCGAGCCATACAGAGGCACTGCAAAATGGAATGATTGGAACAAACTAGGCATAGAAAAGTACAAAAAAATGGTTTTTAAGATCTTTGGACAAGTGGGCGTGGCACCTCCGATACAACTTATCACATTTTCTTTCACAACTTAGGGGTCGTCCATAAACTACGTTACCAATTTAGGGGGGGGGAGGGGTTTTGAAATGCACTACGATAAGTAACGGTAGGGGGGGAGGGGTTTTAGATATTGTAACGTTACCAAAAATTAAAAAAATCGACGAAAAACCTCTAATTAATAACACAATCATTTCAAACATTTTTAACCTTACATGTTTATGTTTGATCGTCTAAATTGATGGTTAACTTTTGTTTCAACGATTTCTTCCACCACCTTTTCCCTCGACACAGGAACCTTTTGGTATTCCTTCACCATCTCATCACACGTCTGAAAAATTTGGGTCTTTGCTTTTGCGACAGTCTTTGGCGTTAAGGCCTGAATGTTCTTGATCAAAGGAGATACCGTATGACATGTACTGTCTTTCTCAGAAAGAAGAAATCGGTTCAAGGTCGTGTCCTACCTGCGGCTTGTATTTCGTTTTTAAAACTTCTATGAATTGCCATAAGTTTGTATTGTATCGTTTACAATAAATCGGAATAAAAAATACTATTTAAATAAATCAATTTTCAGAAAGCATTTACACAAAAACACAGAACTTAGTGCAGCTCGGGTGCAGCCTTTAAGGGTACTCTGTCAAAGACCAGGTGAATTTCTTTGCGTTAGAAGTGAAGATTCACCTCAATGGGTCGACATAGAATCCGATGAAAAATTCTATTTTGAAGAATCCTCAACAAAGCTACCAGCTTCTTCTATCCCAGTGATTGAGAGCATCGATTCTTGGATCGCAGATGGAATAGCTTTTACAGATGATATTAATTATTGATTTTTTTCCAATTGTTCCTTTAATGTATCTAGTCATACTAGTCACTAATACTAGTGAAAATTGTCAGAGCTAGTCAAAATATATAATCATTCGAATGAATTAATTTCATGTCACGTTACTTTAGGGGGGGGGGGGAGGGGTTTTGAAAAACACTACGAAAAGTAACGCAGGGGGAGGGGGGGGTAAAAAAAACCGGAAAATCAGTAACGTAGTTTATGGACGATCCCTTATCACACGAAAACAAAAACTTAAGCAGTCATCAAGTACATCATTTCAAGGACATGTGCTAAATTTAGGCGTAATTGGCCAAGTGGGAAATCAAAATGGCGTACTTAATGGCTGCCCAAGTTTCTGTTTTCGTGGCTTTAATAGCTCTTCAGGTATTGCGAAAAATGTGATCATTTGTGTGGGAAATGTTACGCCCACTTGTCCAAAGATCTTAAAAACCCTTTTTTTTGTGCTTTTTCATGCCGAAAGCAATAAAAACATCATCAAAATAGTTTATTCCCTCTAGTTTGTACCGATCATTCTATTGTTCAATAGGTAAGGTTTTAAAACTGCTTTTTTTCAAAATGTACAATATGTTGAAAGTATTAGGTTAAAATTTCAAGTAAATCGGAGCAAAACTAACGAAGATACAGCGTTTCACGCAACCGGCCCTCATGCTGGGATGGGTATAAAAAACTTTAAACGATCTTCCCACAACTCACGTTTTCAAAGTTGGGGACATTATAATTTTAAAACTACTGCACCGATCCTTTTGAAATTTTGAACACTATTTTTGTACATAATTTACGAGGTAACGCTTTTTTGATTTGAATGAATGAATGAACTTTAATTTTTTGATTTCAGATGATCCCGCACAAAGTTACTTGAAAGTCTTCACTTTACAAAAAGTCATACTTTATTGTACTATTGGTTTTAATAAAGAATTTTAACTGTGTCGTCACAAAAAATGCACAAAAACATGCTTTTTTTGTACGAATTAACCTTACCCCCCTCTTCCCCCCTTAAAACATTTCAAACCAGAATTTATTATGGCGAACACAAACATTTTTTTATTGTATTTTTTATCGGACTCGTTTATGTATGTAATCTTTTTTAAAAATTTTCTAGGTGACCGAGAACTTTTTTTTAATTTTTTTTATACAAAATTTATTTATTTTTAAGAAAAAAATTTTTTTTATAAAAATCATTATTATATTTTAACATGCATTAAGAGTACTTGACCCAAAAATTATGAAATTTTAACAAGCCGTTACTTGTCATTATGAGTATATTATAAGCTTTTATTTAGCTTGCTTCGTTCGTATGTATGTAAATATGTATGTCCTCAAAACTTGCAAGCCATTTTTCTACAACTTATTGTTATCCGATTAAGCTGAAATTTAGCATGCATATGTAAGTCCAGTGACAATGCAATATTATGATAAAAAAATTGCCACACCCCCTTTTACCGCCCACAAATCAATAAAAATGCTATGTCTCTAAAACTACTGGGCCGATTCAGCTGAAATTTTGGCAGTAAATTTCCTTCGAGTAGAGGATAATTAAGGACATTTTTTGCCACTCCCCCTTTTACCGCCCACAAATCCATAAAAATGCTATATCTCTAAAACTACGGGGCTGATTCAGATGAAATTTAAACATTAAAGTTTCATCAAATAATGCATGAGGTTTATGAAAAAAAATTGGCCACACCCCTTTTTACCGCCTACAAATCAATAAAAATGGCCGATTCAGCTGAAATTTTGGCAGTAAATTTTCTTCGAGTAGAAGAAAATTAAGGAACATTTTTTCCACTCCCCCTTTTACCGCCCACAAATCCATAAAAATGCTATATCTCCAAAACTACGGGGCTGACTATAAGCTGATTATAGCTTGCTTGCAAACTTGTTGCTATCCGATTAAGCTGAAATTTAACATACGTATGTAGGTTCGGTGACAACGCAATATTATAATAAAATTTTTTACCACACCCTCTTTTACCACCCACAAATCCATAAAAATGATATATTTCTATAAGTTTTGAAAATAAATTATGTTAATAATAAGCCTTTAAGACTAAAAAGTAAAAAATAAATAAAAAGTACAAAAAATATTTTAAAAAATAACCTTTCATTTAAAGAAGACGTGAACTAAAAAGAAAAAATAAATTTAAGTTGCATATGTCATATATGTACATATTAGGTATATTATAGGTGCAGAAGAACCCCTCTCTTGGTTACTCATCATCATGGTGCAAGCGTACAGCTGCGATCAAAATAATAGCAGTACCCCTATATTCAGACATGTTTGGATAAATAATACTAGTCTAGAAATTTCGGATCCGGTAAGTCCATTTTCATTCCTATATGTACTTTCAACACTCGTTCCAACTCCGTACTCAGTTTCCTCCTATATTGTAAAACTTTCAAGATACAGGGTGTTTTACGGTTTTGGTACGTGTTTAGTATTATTGATCTAGAATCTAAACTACTCACCATAAAATAAAAAATAATATTTTGTATTTTAGAAAAAATATCAGATTTTTTATAAGTATATCAATCACTTTCGTGTCATGTGCTGTAGCGGAGAAAATATTTTGAGATTATCCAACAAAATATCGACAAATTTTCTATCTTTTGTTTTAGCGGAGCTGTTACTGTCCAAAGTTAGAATTTAAAAAAATACTGTTGATTAAGTGTATTTTTACATGGAAAAAAAGACATTTTAAATTTGGACGGTTACAGTTCCGCTAAAACAAAAGATACAAAATTTGTTGATATTTCGTTGGACAATCTCAGAATTTGAGCTTCGCTACAGCACATGACACGATAGTGGTTGATACATTGATGGAAAAGTTGATAATTTTTCAAAAATACAAAATTATGCTTTTTATTTTATGGTGAGTAGTTTAGATTCGAGATCAATACTACTTAACACTTGCCGAAAACGTGAAACACCCTGTATCTCGAAAATTTTACTATATAGGAGGAAACTGAGTACGGAGTTGGAACGAGTATTGAAAGTACATATAGGAATGAAAATGGACTTACCGGATCCGAAATTCGTAGACTAGTATTATTTATCCAAACATGTATGAATATAAGGGCGCTGCTATTATTTTGCCCGCAACTGTACGTGAATTGGTAAGCTCTAAGGACTTATATAAATTTAGAATTTTTCAAATACATTTATATTTAACAGCTTGAGGCACCGATGTCCGCGATCCGTTATACAGGTTTACTACACATTATCAGTGGCATTGAATCTTTAAATAAGCTTACCTGTATATAAACTGAGATTCATTGGTTTACTACACAATATCAGTGCCTTAAGCTTTTAAATATAAATGTCTTTGAAAAATTCTAAATTTATATTCTTTAAATAAAAGCTTATTTTTTAAAAATTTTTTTTTGCTTTTTATTTTTTATTTCATCATTTCATCATAAAAAAAACGTTTATTTTATCTACACTTCATATCCATTATATACATATATAAAAATTACGACTTTCTGTTTTAGGTGACAATTTGACGAATTTTTACTTAAAATATTACAGCTATACAAACATTTTCAGAGTTAATGTGGTATAAACATTTTCTAATACTTTTTTAGTTTAAATCAAAGCTTTTAATTGTATCAAATGTTGGCATGTATAAAATGTTTCGGTTCAATGAAAAATGTGTTTTTTCTTTGCACATTTTTATTTTACATGACACAATAACATTTTTATATCAAATGTTGAGAGGGTATTTAAAATATATATATGCTCTCAAATGTCAAAGCCAAAGCCCAAAGCTCTTTATAATATCCAAAAAAAATATTTGGTGAATTTTCTTTTGAGCAAAGGGTAACTATGTTTTAATCCTCACCTAAGCTAAGTCGAGAGCGCTCCTTAAAATATGGGTGAAGAACTTTAGCATCATGCATTCCAGTATTTTGTTATTTTTTTTCGTAACATACTGTATCTGCTTCATGCTTTTATTTATCATCATGAGAGGTACTCATTTTGTACAGCATCGGAATTCAATGTTTTTTTCACATTAATGGAATATTGGTAGAAAATATTTCCATTATATCAGGAAAGTGGAATTCACGACATTCTCTATAATTCCAACGAATCTATTTTGTGTATTGTTATCAAGAAATACACCGCATTCTAGATACCGCACTGGCTCTGTTGTTGTTTTCTGTTTACTCTTAACCAACATCCCTTGGAATAGTTTAGCGAGTAGCTTTTTCATGCTGCCTTGGGCATTAAAGTTTGTAACTATGGCAATAGCTGTCGCTCTCTTTTGATATTAATAGAGTTTGTCGATAAAACAGTGTGCTGCAGAATACCAACTTACCATTATAATTGGCCTAGTGGTGGCAATATTCAACTGGGTTGCCAACTCCATGGTTGCAGAAATCAACTCTGTGACTGGATTGAAAAAATGTTCTGTTTATTTCCGTTCCTATTGTTGTTCCTGATAAAATGAAACAGTTTTTTGTTAACCTCACGTTATTTTGAGCAAACACAGTAATAACATGATACACTTTATAAAACCTTTTCCTTTAATTTCTTCACATAACTACAAACGAAATTAAAAAAAAAAAATATTAAAAGTCTCGAAAATGATAACTTAACTTTAAATGGTAATTTAACAAAAACCGATACATTTTACTAAGAAAATTATTATTTTAAGCATGAATGGTTTTTTTGAACAACTACAACTAACAAACCAAGTGCAGTTGATTGGTCGGTATTAGATACATTTGATGATCCGAAAAATGCTTAAAAATTTATTTGTGACAAGTTTTCACATACTTTTAATAACTTTGTTCTTAAACAACATATAGCATTAGGGAATTAACATCCCTGGTTTAATACGCGACTATCTAATTTAAAAAAATTTAAAAACAAAGCATTTAAAAAATATAAAAAAACAAAATCTGATGCTAATAAATTAATCTTTTTTCAAAAACGAAACGACTTCGATTACTTACAGAATTTTTTATATAAAGGTATATTTTTATGATTGAGAGAAATTTGAAGGCAAACCCTTCATCTTTTTGGCAGTATATTAATTCAAAGCGCAAAACCAATGGAATTCCGTCTAGTATGGAGTAAAATGGCGTTAAAACAAATAATTCACTTGAGTCCTATAATCTGTTTGCTGAGTTTTTTTCAGACTGTTTATGAAAAATATAATGATTTGACGTCTTCTGATGTCTCCAAACATTGATTTCTTAGAAAATATTATTGTTTCAATAGGTGACGTATCCTCCGCTATATTAAACATAAAACCTAGCTTTAAGTATGAACGTGGTGGTTTTCCCCCAATGTTTTTTAAAATTTGAGCTGACGCTATAGTAAAGCCTATTACTTTCTTGTTTAATTTCTGCCTTAAATCAGGCATTTTCTCATTAGCGCACTGCGCCACAGAGGCGATGAGATTTTAGATGTCAATTTCTTAGTTTTTCTCCCATATCATATTTTAATATTTGTTGTATAATTTTTTTTTTTCTTTACTTTAGTCTTTATGCTTATGTTATTATTATGGAATCCAACCGTCTCCCAGTGGGCAAAAGCAGGGCTTTGAAGCGCTTCTAGCTAGCAGGCCATCATATGGATTTCTTAGCCCTTCCGTACTCATTTCCAAGCCCATTAACTTTTTTATATGAAACGAGAAAATTGTCTAGGCCTTCCTCTCTCGCGACTCTAAAGAAGCCCTTCTGAAGCCCTTCTAGAAGCCCTTTTTGAGAATGTACATTAGAAAGAAAAGCAATATAAATATCAACTTGAAATAAAAATACTTTTGGCAATTTCCAGATTAGAACCAACGTCCTCTCATTTGGCAGTCCGGCATCTTATCCACTCGTCCACCGCAGTTCTTAACGAACTTCAGCTTATTTTGCATCATTTCAAATGAAAGTAAGCTTTCGTGAGCACTGGTTCAAGACCCAGCTCGGACCAAAAAAAATTTTAATATTTTTTTAAAAATCTACATTTTTTACAAATTTTTCTGTTCAATTAAAAAAAATTTTGGAATTTTTTTCGAATTTTTTGGTAAAATTTCTTCATACAAAAATAATAGAAAAGACTTATTCTAGGGCTGAATGTGATCTTTTTCTAAGTGACCATAACTGTCAAACTCATACATTTTGATATATTTGCCAATTCTTGCTTTCATATTGCATTCTTATTGGTTGCAGATTTTGTATGAAATGTCAACTTTGTTTTGACAGTTTCCGTCACCAGCTCTCCGTCCTAACACTACCTTGTTTAATTTTGCCATGCTTGCTGCATTTGCTGAGCGCCTAGTAGCCAATATTCAAGAGCGTGTATTTGAGTTTCATGACCAACATAAAAACATTTGTAGTTTTATAAATGCCGCCAGCATATTCTCTGACTGGGACCATGGTATAATAAGTAATAAGTAGGAGTGGCATTTCGTGTTTCTCCCATCGAATGTCAAGCAAAAAAATATAAAATAGTAAGCATGTGTCACACACATTGGCCGCATTCAGAGGAGTCATCTGCTGTGAATGGATCATTTAATTGCAAAGGTTTCTCACTCAAATTTAAAAAAAAAACAGTTGCCAACTATTGACTCCGCTGAAAGCTGCCAATATGTGTGACACACACACACTTTATATTGTTTTCTTTTGTTTGAAAGTGCAGCTCGTTTTAAAAATAATTGCAATGATTAATGACGCAAACAGTGAAAATAATGTAAATGAAATTCAATAAATAATATGTAAATACAAATTTTATGTATGTGTAAATTATTATGTATTTTAAGTGTATATTAATTATTTCAATAAGTTTAATTTATATTTTTGTTAACGTTTTACTTTGTCTTTTATATTAAAACCCAAAGATGAAAATAATGTGCACTAAGGATAAACCGGATGTATGGATGAACACGCAAACTGCTATAGCAGCGAGAACCTTCGCATTCGATGAAATTTTTTTTTATGAACTTTCACGTGCATGTGTAGCACCCCTTGCTACTAGCATAAAAGTTAGAAATTTTTCGAATCATTCGAACAGTACACGTATTCTTTCACACTTTCACTGTCACAGGCCTGTGTAACCGGCCTGTAAGAAAGATAACACATTCAGCCCTAACACTACCTTGTCTAGTTATACCATGGTTCTAGCATACTCTCAGAATGGTCGAAAGTGAATCGTCAAAAAATTATATTTTAGTACTCCTCGCTCTGGTGCATTATCTTTAAATAATATGATCTCCTTGCCAAATCCAGCTAAGTCTGTATTTTCTTACTTTGAACAGCTGTTAAAAATGTTAACAAAACAAAAGACCCAAAATCTCAAAGAAACGAGAAATCTTATTTTTATGATAAATCTAAACAACAAATTCAAAACAACTACATATTAACACTGTAACTTAAAAATGGATAACAAACTAAATAATATATCATCCACTTCCAGGAACTCCGTTGATAAGCGAAAGAATCTCGCACTTGCTGCAGCACAAATGAGCGCAGTTTTTCTACAAAATTTGCAGCAAGTATATATTTTAAAGTGAATGATTAGTAGTTAAAACTAATAAAGCTTTAAAATTTTCAGATGGATTTGTTTGCAACGATGGCATTTATTGAATCCTCTTCCGATGAGGAAGACGACCATTTAGATAACGCGCTGCTGAGAGAGTTTAAGGCGCTGCATAGTAAAAACTAACATTTTGTTCTCAAGCGATGATTAATTTATTATATTAAGTTCAATTAATAATAAATATTAAAAATATTCTTATGAATTTGACGCCGTATCTAACAAGCGCTCCTTAAGTTTCTCCATCATTTGCTGGTGTATTTCTGATGACTTTTCACGTTGTTGTACAAATTTTTCCTGATAAGTTTGATATATTTGTAGACGCTCCTGATGACGACGCTGACGATTCTTTTCCCGTTGTTGTAAAATCTGCTCAAGCATATCCATCGTTGTAGATGCAGAATCTATGACATCTATTGTTTAACTTTTGAGGTTTTGCTGCTTCCTATGTGATAGCTCATTTTTTGTGAATGAATTTGGGGGGTTGTGTATCAAATTCTTGTTTTTTAAGTTGTTTCGCAACTATAACAGCACGTTTACTTTGAACAGTTTATTTTTAGCACATATTTACTCTTCAATTCAAGATAAGCAACAAAATTTTAGATGTCTGGATTCATTATGATTAGCATTTACATACATATGTTATGTGTTATACCAATCTTTGTTCAAGTCCTAAAAAATACATATAAGAAATTCGAAAACTCCAATTAGTATTAATATATGTACCAATAAACACTTAAATATTTTTAAAGGTAACTTATTTCAAAATATGTTTACTAATCTAGCCAATCGTTTCTTCAACCCTATTTTTGTTTACAGACAATCCAGTGACACATCTCAATTTTTTTCCTCAATCAGCTGATGTTTTTTTTTTGGCCAGATTGGTCAGAGCTGCCAACACTTAAATAAATTAGCATTTATTCAATGCTAAAATTGTTCAATCTCCATGAAATTTAATAAACATACAATCATTTCTCAAGAACAGATAATATTAAAAATTAAAAGAATCGTTTAAAAACCAACTTTAATTACAATCTAAAATTCGAAATAATAAAATCTTCATTAATCCAAAACTGTAGTCCCAAACTGTAATAAAAGGCTCAAGACTTTAAATTAACTTTTTGAAATAAAAGTCTTCCACGTTCGATTTTTATTTATAAATATTAAGAATAACTCTTAAGGATGTAGTCTGGTGCTCGAGTTTTAAAAAATCTTTATCTTTTTATTAATGGATTTTAAAAAAAACACAATATATTGAGAGTATATTGTAAAAATTTCAAATTAAAATACAAAATATTAACGAAGTTCTAGACCATAGTCGAGAGCACCTCATATTCCGCGCTGTTAAAAATTTAAAAGCGTTTTTCTCGAAACAAAGTATTTTTGATCGGCCCAGGCGTTTTAAAAGTCTATCGAACCGATTAGGCTGAAATTTCAATACGTTATTTTACACTCCAATCTTTTTCTCGCAGGTAGCAGAATTGTTTTTCCCTATTTTTTGCCCTGATTTTCCACAAAAAATACACGATTTTTTAAATTTTTGTTTAGAAGTCCGCCATTTTGTTATTTTTTAATAAAAATTTTTACATCCGGAATGATGTAATAATGAATGACAGGCCTACACAACAATATTGTATTTAATTTTTTTGTTTGAGTTTACTTCAACTGCCGTTATCACACTGGCCAGCAACATACTATTTTTTTGTGCCCACTTTGGACGTAAACAAATTAAAAAAATAGTAAATAAAAAAATTGTTTGTACATTTTAAGATGTTTGTAATAACATAAAAAAAATTGAAACGATTGCATTTCATTTTCTTACTATAGTTTTTACAATTTTTACTCATAATTTTTGTAAATGAATGCTACACGATGTAAAAGGTAGTATGCAATGCAATTTTTACTTGTTTTTATTCGTACAACAAAAACAACTTTTGATACATTTTGGAGTAAAGAGTCAATATTTTGGAAAAAAAGTTACCTACTCAAATAAAAATTATTCTACCAACTTAAAAGCTATTTCTAAACCAAATACAGTAAACAATCGAAATTTTTAAGTTTCGGAAACCTTAATTGACCAGAAAACTTGACTAATTTTGGCCTTGCATACAAATTCCAAAAATTTTAATATTTGACTGAAGTTTTCTGAATAGTATTTGAATTCATATTTCGGTGCATTCGTGTAAAAATGTCCACATCAAAAAAAAAGAAAAGATGCTGAATGTAGAACAAAAGGCAAAAAATTAAAGAAAAAAGAAACATAGGAAACCCACAGGCTTCTTTACAAAATCAAATAAATAATTTTAAGTTTATCGTATTCATATGCAAAAGTATAAATGTACCAGAAATGAAATATATGTTACGTATATCTAAAATCTTTTACGCATAAAATTAATGAAAACGATTTGGAAAGGGGATAGTTACGAAAGCCCCAAAATATAAATTCTCAAACGCAAAAGCCCCAAAATTTAATAAAACCCCAAAAGTATTATCCCAATCACAAAATCCCCAACACACAAAAGCTCCAAACACAAAAGAGCCAAACACAAAATCCCGAACACAAAAGCCCCAAAGTCAATGGAAATATTTGAGCCTGCGCCAAACTACTTTTTGTTTGGAAAATGATAAGTATTTCCATTGTACGAAATATATTTATAGATTTTTAAGCATAATTCATTGACAAATACAAGGCTGAAACAAATACTTAGAATTAAAATTAAAAGTAAAAATAAAAAATTAGAATCCCCAAATTTGGGGATTTTGAGCATGGGATTTTGATCTTGTGATTTTGTTTGGGGATTTTTTGTTTGGGGATTATTTGAATTGGGATTTTGTATTTGGGATATCCTACCCAACCCTCTGAAAAACAATAAATAATTGCAAGTCATGTAGCATTTTAATATATAGCTGCTTTTCATAAAACAAGTTTATTTTTAAAACCGTCCAGAAATCTTAAGAATTCGAAAATCTTAAGTTATCAGTAATTCCGAACATCCACTGTAAATCGATTGAAAAGCTACTTTTTTAATGCAATTTTCAATTATTTTTTAGAAGGATGGGAGGCTACTTCAACAGATAAACAATTTAAAAAAACCTCACAACCAAGCCTGATTTTATGACACTTTTATAGTCAAAATCGGATCGCTAGTTTAAGAAGAGTTGAATTCACAATAACACTATATGCCATGCTATATGAGATAACACCTTTTTAAATAGCATTATCTTTAAAATTTTGAAAAATATTTATTGTATAATTAAGATTTTTATCATAGTTTGAACTCGTGTTTTACAAATTTCAGCATCAGTTTTAAAAGATACAGAATACTTAATTATATTAAGCACATAAGGATCCTAAAATTGCAATTATTGGGCCCGGTTTCAAAATCCATTCATTTTTATCCTGGTTTCACAAAAACTCGGTTTTTGTGTTTTATCAGTCGTACTAAAGTTTCATTTAAGTATAGAAATTTGACGACTTAAGTTTTCGAAGGCAAGCAGCTGAAAGCAAAATTTTTGAAGTAAATAATATTGTGATTCAAATATTGAGTTATTCGCGAACGTTCAAAACTCACTGTCGTTTCACATAACATAGCTATGCTAAGAAAATACTTTGTAAAATTTCCTAAAAAGACTGATTAAATACAAATACGCTTCGCCAGACTTTTTTGAAATTTTCTTTAAACAATAACTGTAAAATAAAAATTGTCTTATTTTCTTTTATTTTGGAGCGCCGCTCTGCATTTATATGAATCTCAATTTTCGCAAAAAGAGCAACATGGAGTTTATTGAAACTCTCGTAACACAACCGCGTGAAAAGGAAACAATTAGCAATGCGTGGCAGCTCGGATTATTTGCTACCAAACACATCAAAAATGCCGACACGATTTAAATAGATAATTAAATTTTAGTTATACTTAATGGGCCGAATAAAGGACACAAATTATTTGCACAAAACGAAAGAGGGGAAGTTTGTGCAAATATCAAAATTATTTTGATTTTTACGCAAACAGTTGCACAAACCGCACAAACCAGCCACATACGGCACTGCTGAACTGCACAAACTCCAATTTGTGCAAATAATTTGTGTCGTACAACTTAAGTACAACTTAAGTATGGATTGTGAAACTGGGCCTTATAGAATGTATTAAAAATTTTAATAACTAAGTAATAGACTCTACTTACTTTAAATTTCATTATTAACATTATTCATACCGAAAACCTATTATCTTCTATCCAAGCTTGCATTATAAGTTAGCTATCAAACGTTCCATGATCTGTTTATGCAATATGATAGCTGCTTCTTGCTGTGCCAACAAACGCTCGTTATAATCACGAAATATTCGCAATTTTTCCTGATGACGTTCATTACGTCGCTGTTCCTGCGATTCGATAATTTTCTTAAACTCTTCAATAAAATGTGAATGTTGATCCACTGACGTCATGTTATGAGCTGACGCTTTTTCTTCTTGATTCTCATTTAAGGTTTTATGCTCTTCATGACATACTGCAGGTTCCTGCTCATCGCAAGTGTCTGTTTCAATTTCCAACTTAAATGTTTCCTCCTGAAATCCTCCACCTTCAGTTTCCTCCGATTCATCAAAAGTGTTTCGATGTGGGAAAACATTTTTGGGACATAATAGTGACGTGGTTTCGCATTCGTCTGCGACAAACTTATTTTTAAAATTATCTATATTAAATTTTTTGACTTCTGTTTTTACGATTGATGGCTTGCTTATGGATCTCGTTCTTTGCGATTGTCGTTGTGGCAAGACTACAATGTTTTTTCTAGCCTCCTCCAACAATCGCTCTATTTTGGGATTCCTGTAGTACTCGTGAATAGCTTCAATAAATTCAAACTTTTGCAATTGTGTCTCATTGCGTATGTGTTGATAGAGCTTCTTAAGCAGCGACCACTTAGTGCGACATTGCTCTGGGGTATACGTTAAGCCCCGCTGCATAAATTTTCTCGACACCTCTGTCCAAATGGCGGTGGTACCAAAATGTGTTTTTCCGGAGGTTTCATCACGGGCCAAGCGCTTATATGTTCCAATGAGGTAATGTATCGTACCTCTTGACCACTGTGCCGGCTTCTTATTGCTGGGCAATATCGGTGAGACGCTGTTACTGCATTCATCATTGCTGTCTATTGCGAACTCATCAGAAAGAACTTCAAATTCAATTGTTGCTGAACCTTCGTCGCTTACTACTTCCAGTTGGTTTTGATATTGCTCCTCCTCCTGCTGCAGTTGTTCCAAGTTTGTATCGATTTGCAGCGTATTAATATTGTTTTCAACAATCATAAATCGAGCTGCAATAAAGTAAGCAAAATATGTTAAGCAACATTTGTAAAACCAAAACACTTTTTTACATACGATGTGATGCGGAAAGTGCACTGTTTGAAAATATATTCATTTTTAGTTTTGTGATTCGTTCCTAAAGTTCACAAAATATCAATTCGTTCAAAATTGTTTGTAATTGATAAAAAGTTTTGCTAAAAAGAATTGTATTAACAAAACGCGTTCGCATAAAGAGCGTATCAAGATTTTACAATAATCAGTGCTACCAACTCCAAAAAATATTTATCCCTAAAGCTTTAGTATAAAACCCCTAAAATCGCTTTAATTACTTGGAAATCCCCCCAAAACAAAAAAAAAATATCAATAAACAATTTTTTCCAATCTTTAATTATAAATGATTTAATAATTACAAAAATTCGGTTTTTATTCAAATTAGGTAAAAGCTATTTTTAATTTTTGTTGTAAAAATAAATGGCGCATATTTGCGCACAGTTTTTCAATATAATATGCTGTCAAATATCTTGCACTAAATTTAGAATCGGCTTTTATTTTGTTTATGATAATGAGCCAAACACTCGAGTTGTCAAACCAAATGAAATCAGCTTTTCTGTCTCTTTCACTCATTCACAAGTTTGACAGCTGTAGCAAAATATTTAGACGTTACGTTTACCTTGTTTTCTTGCGTTATGGTAACGAGCCATTCCCTGCTAAAAAGGTAAAAAGTTGCGGAGTAAATGAATAGCAAGATCGGAGTAAATTCAAAAACTTCGTAGTAAATTGTATTATCCAATGCGTAAGATTGTCAAAAAGTTTCTAAAAAAAACCCTAAAATTATAACACCCCTAAAAAGTTCCATTCCACTTTTTTCACCCAAAATTAGAGGGGAAAACCCCTAGGTTGGAAACACTGACAACAACAATCTAGGAAGACGATGATTGTTTTAACGACTATCAAAATGGTTTTTTCGTAATACAGTTGCAAGGTAGGCTCATTTTAATGTAAAGGGTGGTTTTTATAGAGTGATACAAGTTTAATGCATAGTAAAACGTAGTAATATATATTTAATATCAATGAAACGAGCTTTATTGGATAGAACTTTTTATGACATTATTATTTAAATATGATTTCGGCCATGTGGCCGCCACGGCTGGCGCGTACAAGGCGCAATCTGGAACACTAATTTTCACAAACTTTTCGCAGCATTTGCTGATTTCCAGGTGTTCAATAGTTTGTGGTTTATCGACGTAGACAAGTGACTTTACATAACCCCAAAGAAAATAATCCAATGGGGTTAAATCACACGATCTTGGGGGCCAATAAATTGGGCCATTTCGTGAAATTATTTTTTCGTCAAAGGTTTCTTTGAGAAAATCAATTGTAACGCCCGCTGTGTGGCATGTGGCTCCGTCCTGTTGGAACCACATATCAGCAAGATTAATGCCAGCTAATTGAAGTACGAAAAAACTTCGAATCATGTTCCTATACCGTTCACCATTGACAGTAACATTCTGACCATCATCTTTTTTGAAGACATATGGGCCAATGACTCCGCCAGCCCATAAAGCGAACCAAACAGTAATTTTATGTGGATGTTATGGTATTTGGACAAAAACTTGTGGATTCTCCTCACTCCAAATACGACAAATCTGTTTATTTACTTACCCATTCAACCAAAAATGGGCTTCATCGGAAAATAAAATTTTCCATGGAAATTCAAAATCAATATCAATTTGTGCTTCAGCCCATTCCCCGAATTGGCGGCACTTACGATGGTCATTTGGCTTTAATTCCTGCACAAGTTGAATCTTGAAAGGTTTTAAGCCAAGATCTTTTCGTAAAATCTTCCATAAAGTGGAAGGACACAACCCCAGTTGCTGAGAACGGCGACGAATTGATTGATTAGGATCATCTCCAATGCTTTCCTGTACAGCGCGCACTGTTCGGCGTCTCACGGGATGCACATTATCAGTAACAGTAAATGTGGTCCGAAAACGATCTACTGTTCTTCGAATTAAAATGCTCTGAAGGACGATTATGTACGCCATAAAATGGACGAAGTGCACGATAAGTTTGACGAACAGAACCATTTTTTTGATTAAAAATTTCCACAACTTGCACGCGTTGTTCTGGTGTAAGTCGATCCATAATAAAATGTCAAAGCAAACTTAACAAAAAACAACTACCAGCTGTTAAATGAATAGTCAAATAAAGCAGTGATGCTATCTCAAAGTTATATCACTCTATAAAAAACACCCTTTATATTACGCAAGCGCAAATTTTGTCCGGCGTACAATTTTTTTTAAGTACAAGTCCAATCTTAATAAATTTAGAATGGTTTGGTAGGTTTAAACCTGTAAATGTGCAAACTGGTCTTTTTATTTCTTAAAACTTTATATTTTTTTTAAGTTATAGCGAGTTCAAGTTTGCATATAATTGTTTTCTCTTCTTAATTTCAGCATTTGCCTAAAAATATTTGAGGTATTTAGCGCCACCTTTCGGCTAATAGCTATGAAACTGACGAACAATCTTTTATAATTTCACAGCTAAAACTATGAATTCATATATTCAATATCAAAGTGATACTGGAATGATTTCTTACAGTTGAAAAAATATTTCTGAGCTGTCGGTCGAAAAATGTTTTCATTTTTAAAAATTTACACAAAAATTAAAAAAAAAATACCGCGTATATTGCAAAAAGACCAAAATTAACTTAATTTCCATTTTGAATAGTTGAAAATCTATTCAATAGCTTAAAATAAAATCTAGGTACGTTTGATTTACTAATTACTATGTTTACTAATATTACTATTTACTAATTACTAATTAAATGAATATCAAACAAAATAAATATGAACTATAAAACCGGTCCTAGCTACAAGAAACACAATACACCAATGCAACACGCGAGAGAAACTCAACTTTGACATTCAGAAGCCCAGAACAACAAAACAACTACATAGTTTAAAACAAAATTTGCCTCTTGTCTGATAAATACAATTCAAATGTGCTTCTTTTCTAAAAACTTTCTCGTATACAGCATAATGATCTTTTGTTGTAAGTATTTGTTATTATTATTTCAAAGCTATTTAATATCGCAAATTTGTGTTATATGGCAGGTGGCATGACCCTTGTACAATGCCGTTAAAATATTATCAGTGAAACGGCACTTGCAAATTGTATTATACCTATATAATTCCGAAGCTATTCGATATCGAAAGTTTTGGTTATGTAGGAGGTCCCACACCCCTTGTCTAACGCTGTGTCTCCACGAGCAATGTTTCGCGCAATATTGCGAGCAACGACATATTGCTTGATCTGGCAATTTTTCGATGGTGGGGCAAAATATTGCTGCAATGGGTAACATATGAAACATGGCTTTGAATGAGAGACATTATTGCATTAAAACATTTAAGTCTCTAGAAAACCTTAAAAAGTTGTATAAAATGCTTTCATACATTTTATTACTTATTTTCCACAAACATTCTCGTTTTCTATATAAGTTTATATATTTCATAGTTTTATTTTTCCACCAATCTTCATTTGTCGCCATTTTTATTGCTCTATGGCAATATTTCCCTGCAAGCGTTTGGCAATGTTGCCGGACATATATCCTAGCTGGCAATTTAGCGTCTCCACGCGCTATATTTAGAAAATTCCCATTCTGGCAATATATCATTGCCGGACATATTGCCCGTGGAGACGCTGTATAAGGCGCCTGTTACACGTTCAATATTTATTGTGATACTTGGATCGCGGTGAATGCTACACGTTCAATATTTATCGCGTCAGTATTCATAAAATTTTTGCTAAGTGTGTTTACGAAAATCTAACTGCACAAGTACTCAAACGCACAGGCAAGTGAATACCGTGAATACCGCTAATTTTTACTTCACCGCCTACTGCCGTATCGTGTATTGATAACACAAAATATGCTACACGTTCAATATTTATTGACAGTTTTGCGATCCGCGATCAAGACTTCAAAATATTTAAATATTTTGCGATCTGGATCACGATCCGTCAATAAATATTACGATACTGTATATTGATCAATATATATTGAGCGTGTAGCAGGCGCCTAATGCTCATGATATCTAATAAGTTAAATGGCATGTTTCAATTGTGGTCGAATACTGAATTCCGTGGCTGTAAGATTTAGCAAATTTGGGATTTGTGGGCCTTTTTAATGCAAAAACCCTCCTTGGTATATGTTTAATTACCCAGTGTCGAGATTCATGTCTACGCATACCTTCAAACAGGCCTGCGTGCAGTAGATTTGAGCTTTTGGACGCTTTTTCCACGCTCGCTTCCAAGTCTAACTTTATTGTATGAAACGGGACAAAAGAGCAGGCCTGCAGCGTTCGCTTCTACTTGCAGGCCTATAAGCAGAGCTACAGAACATGCTGTCCTCTAATTCACACACTAACATTATGTTTACTAAATATTATGTAAACAGGCCTGGTCTCTGCTACTACAAGAAGGCCTTGCCCTCGCAGGTCAAGTAACCTTTTTTCATTTCAAGAATCCTTTGAATAAACTGATTATTATATATATACTCATAATAAAAGGTTTTTCATAAGTAATTCATAATGATAAGTTTTTAATGCATGATTCAAGTAAATTTGGAATGATTTAAAATATTTTTAAATCAAGGAAATTATTTTTTAAAATAAGGAAATACAGTGGACGAATGTGATGAACTCTTTTTCTTCTAACACTATCTCATAACATGGAATTGCTGACAAACTGAAATAAACTCAATTCTTGATCTTTGTAAATGGGCCTAGTTAACATAAGTTTGGAATTTTGCTTGCGTATATGATATGCAGGTTGGATTGCTTGCAACAGTTTTAAATATCCTTTATTCTATAAGCCTATTTGTGCTGTTAGCAAAACAACATCATAAAACAATATGAGGTGTGGCACACAGCCTTCCCTAAGTCGAACTCTACCTACTTCACTCCAGTTCGTGCCGCTATATTGCTTGTCACACGAGTTTCCTGATCTGGCAGCTTGCAGAGAGCCAAAGTTCGTCGAATCCCAAGGATATGGCAACTTTGCAAGCTTTGTTTAATGAACAATCAAAATAAATTGAGTGCCGGCGAAAGCGCCAACTATTTATCCACAGCTGGAATTTGCAATTTAATATAAAAATTATGATGGCTGAAGAAACAGCACAGAAATCTGTACGAATGCCATGGTATGTTAAATAAAATTAATTTATTTAAGAGATTCGCGAAATTAATCCAACTTTTCATAGGGTGGAAAAGTATCGACCGGCCAAATTGGATGATTTGATCTCACATGAGGAGATTATTTCAACAAGTGAGTTTTCGAGTGTTTGAAAAAGTGCAATGTTTAAAACAATTTCTTGCTTTCCCTAGTCAATCGCTTCATCTCGCAGAAACAGCTTCCACATTTGCTCTTCTATGGACCACCCGGCACAGGCAAAACTAGTACAATTTTAGCATGTGCCAAACAGCTTTACACTCCGGCACAATTTAAATCAATGGTGCTCGAGCTCAACGCCTCCGATGATCGTGGCATAGGTATCGTGCGAGGACAGATTCTTAACTTTGCATCAACGCGCACTATCTTCAGCGGTACCTTCAAGTTGATCATACTTGATGAAGCTGATGCAATGACGAATGATGCACAGAATGCGCTAAGAAGAAGTGAGTAAACAGCTTTTTTGCAATGCACTAACAATTTATAACTTGTCTTCATTTAAGTTATTGAAAAGTACACGGAAAACGTGCGTTTCTGTGTGATTTGCAACTACTTGAGTAAAATTATTCCTGCCGTACAATCGCGTTGCACGCGTTTCCGTTTTGCACCACTTTCACCGGAACAGATACTGCCAAGGCTGGACAAGATTGTCGAGTTTGAGAAGTTTGTTTTACACATAAAGTTCTTAGTTATAGCTTTAAATACTTTGTATTTTTTTATGCATAGGCTGAATGTAACCGAGGATGGTAAGAAAGCCTTGATGACGCTCTCAAAAGGTGACATGCGCAAGGTGTTGAATGTTTTGCAGAGCACTTCAATGGCATTCGATGTCGTCAATGAAGATAACGTTTACACTTGTGTGGGTCATCCATTGCGTAAGGATATTGAACGAATTTTGGAAACTTTGCTGTCAACCAAAAGTTTTGAGCACGCATACAATGGTGAGTGAGTAGGTGTCCTATTTGTATACCACAGGCATATTGGGTCAATAAATTTTCGACGAGCATCACCACCTAAATTGTTATATCCATGCTTGTACTATATATGCTTCTATTTTTTAATACTACATTCAAGTTCAAGATTTAACCAAAATTCGTTTAAAACAATGGCTACCTCCGTAATCAGAATCTTCATAAAAACAACAAAAATCAAGCGTCTATCTTAGCTTTAAGACAATTTCTTAACTAAATAAATAAATACATACATACAAATATCTTAACTTTATATTAACGAATTAATTTTGCTCTTTAATGCCCTCCTTTAATTGAAACTATTAATTTTACTGATTTAAAAATTTTTATTTTTAATTCATTTTAGAAATTATTGCTGTTAAGTCCGTTAAAGGGCTAGCCTTGGAAGACATATTAACTGAGCTGCATTTATTTATTATGCGTCGTAAGTACTTGGGAAAAATACGAATTTTTTTATTTTTAAAACGAATCATATTTCTAGTGGAAATACCAATGAGCGTCATGAATAAGCTCATCATCAAAATGGCTAGCATTGAGGAGCGTTTGGCCAAAGGCTGCACCGAGGGTCCACAGACTACAGCCTTGATATCGGCATTTTTCCTTTGTCGTGACATGGTAACATTGGAGAGTTAGATACATAAGGAAAAATTTTATATTTATAAGAAATATTAATAAATAACATAAAAATAAAAGTTTATTCGTTGTTGTGAAAATTAAAGTTTTGCTAGCATCTCCTTCTCTAGCTGATAAACTGTCTGATGGGCTATATCAAAATGAGGCTGTAGCTGCTGACGCACTAACTTAATCTAGTTGAACACTTTTGGAAACTTTTCTCGCACATTGAAGCCTGTTATTCCTAAGGAATAAAATTAGTATCATCAATTATCAACAACGATGTTTTCATCCTGCTCCATGTTAATGTTCATCACATTTATAACTTACTGAGCTGTTCCACTTCACAGGCGCCAAAAACATCAGCAGCGGTCAATTCATCACCCGTGAGAAATAAACTTTTCCCCAGCCAGAGGAGTTCCAAAATTTCCAGATCGCGTTCCACTTCTTGTTTGTACTTAGCCACTTTGCCGGCTGCTGCTTGAGAACCTGTGATTCTCTCTTGTACCCAAGTAAAACGAAAGTATAGCGAGCATGAACTACGAACACCGTTGTGCTGCCAGGACAAAAATTCATCAATGCGTGCGCGTTTTTTCAAGTCGCTGGGATAAAAATGACTGGACACACAGCACTTGGCAGTTAAATACCTGAGATAAAATGTGTATTAATATGTATAAATTTGAATACAAATTGCATTAATTACCTTAAAATTGCTACGCTTTCTGCTAGCTTTAATGTACCATCAATTATGGCAGGAGCTTTTTGGAAACGATTGATTTCACTTTTGTACTCTTCGCTCAAGTTATCGCCTGCAATTTTCTAAAGTCAACATATAAATTTTTATGTGTTCAATGCCAATTACCTTGCAGTAAATTAATGAGACATTCTTCAAATGGCGTGGAGCTGTCTTTTAAAATAATATATAGTGCACGCGAAGGCTGCGACAGAAAGTCAAAATAAAGTTTAAGTGGAATGGACATCGTTTAAGGCAACCAGTGGAAAACGCTCGAACAGCTGATGTTGCTTCAACATTCGACTTTTAACTGCCAGGCAGTATCTGCTGTAAGTGATTTCTCTCATATTTTAGCGCTAGCAAACTCTTTATTAATGCTGATAACATTTCTTTTTCTTAAACTCTACTAGCTACTCTTAAATTGTCTTTGTTCTCAACTCTATTAGCTGCTCTTTTATTGCAAATTTTATATAACTCTCGACTTAATTGCTTTATCAAGCTCTAAATAAAAAAAAATTCGTTTTGTTTTATGCCAGCATTAAAGCATGTGATATCCGCTGCTGTTCTTATCATATCTTATGTAGATATCTCATTTATTTTATACTCTTTAAGTTAAGAAGTAAGCATGAAGTGCTGATTAAATAAACAGAAATTCACTCTCAATTTCATAAAAAATTGTTCACAATTATTTACTATCGATTCGCATTAGTTTCTCAACGCTATTTTTACAACGACTTCTTATTGCAATTGCTGAACGGCGCGCCGAAAAGTTAACAATGCGAAATGCATTAAAAATATTGTTTGGCTGGGACTTAGTGGAGGAAAAAAGTATAAATTTATTATTTTTATGCAAAATTCCTTTATATTAAGGAACTTGCAAGATTTTGTAGACTTAATCAACATTTATATTGTTAAAAAACTTATTTATAGTTTATATGTTAAACATTAAAGTTATCACCGAAGTGCAGCAAATTTTAAAGAAGAGATAAATAATGCTTGGTATATTGGAATTTGTCTGGAATAAAAAGTTCAAATCAATATGAATCAAATGATCATAACAAAGCAACCAATCAATCAGTGCAGAAAAATCAAATCAGTGCCTCAACAATATATGTTTTTGCATCTGAAACAAACTAGAATTTTTAAGACGGGAAAAAAATGACTTGTAATTGTTTTTAATTTCAAAATTGAGACAGTGTGCCAATTGGCCACACTTACAATTAAATTATTCAAATTAAATACGGTACCGATCAATTACAAAAAATAAACTGGCCATTTCAGCCCTTGGAAAGACTTTGACCTAGCTTCTATTGATCAAATGTGTTGTGCATGTTATTAAATATTTGAACACTAATGATCGAGAACTGGACCAACGTGCTTTATGCCGACTCCGAACGGCTTATGTTCTCAAGAAACTTTGCATGGCAGTTTTAATCTTTGAGGTTTGCCTTGTCTGAATATAGGTGGCGGCCGAGCAGAAATATTAATTCAATTGAAGAACATTCTGTCTGAGCTGGGGTTTGAACCGGAGTTCTTTAGCTTACAGGCCACGATCTCCACCAGTAGGCTACGGCCGCCAAAGATCAATTATCGACTCATAAATTGTTTTCAGTTATAAAATTTTAACGACATTGCCACGCACAATGGTTTATTTTCGGAAAAAGTTAGCATTTCAACTTTAAAATGTAAATATTTAACATGAAAAGTTAATGATGGCATATTTTAATTACAATATTGTTTTTAATAATTCTAAAAATATAATATTTTTTAGAATTATATATAAGCTTAATGCCAATTAAGTTCATGAAGCAACAGGTTGCAACAACAATAAGTTCTTTGCAGAACAAACCACCAAGCAGACTAGACAGCTGTTTCGTTGATAGCTACATCAACTCATCAGTAGTCTTCTGTGGCTTCTGCAGTACCATCCACTTTGATAAGCTTATACTAACACCTTCTGCTAAATTAAAACAGAATTATGTGCTGTATGTCGCCTGTGCTGTAAAGAACTTATTGTTGTTGCAACCTGATGCTTCATGAACTTAATTGGCATTAAGCTTATATATAATTCTAAAAAATATATTTTTAGAATTATTAAAAACAGTTTCCCTAAAGAAAAACTACATTTGTGAAATAGTGCAGACGATTTGTGATCATCATGGTTAATAATTTTATGTACACATTGCTTAAATTAATAAAATTAAAATGTTTCTCTTAGATATTAATATCATAAAATAATAAGATTTTAATAAGTTTTAATTTTTTGGTCACGATAGACTTTCCTGTGGAAATGCCCATATATGTTTGTTTGAAATTAATTTTGCACAAAACCACTTTATAATAATAGAAACATTCATTTAAATATTTACATATTAAATAATCACATAAAAACCTCAAACTAGCTTAACCCTTTGAGGACGACAAACAAACCGCTGAAAATTTAAAATTTTTTTGTGGAACTGACATCATCGATGGCATATTTCTATACAAAAGTGAAATTAAAAAAAAATGCAATAAAAAGGTGAACAATTAATTGTTCTAACTTCGACCTTAAGCTCAATAAACGATTTACTATCTTTACTATTAAACTATCAAACAACTAGAATTTGTATTTAAAATCTAGTATGATTAAAACTATCAAACATTTAGAATTTGTATTTAAATCATATAAAATCAACATAATTAAAACAATTGTAATTGTTTTTTTACTGTAAGTATTGAAAAAATCTGGAAAAACCCATCGATTAAATGTATTTTTTACTTTGTTGGAGTAGCTGATTCATAAAGGTTTTGATATAATTGGGATGAGAAAATATCGAGCCATAACCGCAAAAAAGTGTAACCAACACGAAATCCAAAATTCACTTTTAAATGACAAACGATAGTACTATAACAAACCCATCAACTCCCAAAATTTCAGATCTCTAAGTTAAACCGTTCTTAAGTTATGCCGATCAAAAAAATTGAGTTTACTTGTGCTGCTTATGCATACAAAACTAGAAAATTGCTTCTGTAAAATTTTTTTTTGTTGGTTACACTTGTTTTGCGGCTATGGCTCGATATATCTGCTCGTATTTGAAAATCGTTTGTAGTACCTATACCGGGAGAAATCGGGATTAATATATACTTATTTTCTTTCTCCTAAAATTAAAACAAGTTCGAAAAATGTGGCACACGTTAAAGGCCACCTTGATTTCTAATCCTTTAAACCCAACTTCATGAAAATATCTCGAGAATTGTGCTCACACGTCTTAAAAATGTAAATGGGTTACTTTTCACACATTTGTCGTCAAAGGGTCCGATTGGACTAATTTCAAAAGATCGTGAACAGAATTTAAAAGAAAAGTAAATTTAAATATGTAGAATCATAGTTTTTATCATAGTTCATTTTGCGATATTTTTTTAGTTACGGGAATGCTACTCTTCCAAAGTTCAATTGAAAATATGATAAATTTGTTTTTACAGTCTGACACTGTTTATTTTTTAATAATACGTAAATTTTATTAATAAAAGTATGCAAAAAAAATTAACTTATATTTATTTTATACTAGCTGAAACCCGGTGCGTTGCTGCCACGCCCTCATTGCCAAACTTCCATAACATGTTATCAGTGAACCTGCTTGTGTAAACTGAGTTCGAATACTGAATTCTGAGGCTCTGCGACCTATAACTCCAAAGCAATTCGATATCGCAAATATGGACTGTATGGAAGGTGTCACTTACCATTTTACAACACCCATAAAATTTAATCAGTGAAACGGCACGTGTAAATTGTGGTCGAATACCGAATTCCGAGGGTGTACGACCTATACTTCCAAAGCTATTAGATATCGCAAAATTGGGTTGCATGGGAGGTGCCCAATCCAATTGTCCACGCCCAATTGTTCAACGCCCATAAAATTTTATCAGTGAAACAGCATGTGTAAATCGTGGTCGAATACTGAATTTCTAGGCTGTGCGGCCTATAACTCCAAGGCTAGTCGATATCGCAAATTTGGGTTGCATGGGAGGTGCCACGCCCCCTTTACATAGCCCATAAAATGATATCAGTAAAACAGCACGTGTAAATTGTCGTCGAATACAGAATTCCGAGGCTGTGCGAACTATAACGCAAAAGCTATTCAAAATCTTAAATTTGGGTTGTATGAGAGGTGTCACGCCCCCTTTTACAGCGCCCATAAATTGTTTTAGTAAAACGGCACGTATAAAGTGTGGTCCAATACTGAATTTCGAGGCTGTGCGAATTATAACGCAAAATCGACTCAAAATCTCAAATTTGGATTTTATGGGAGGTGCCACGCCCTCTTTTCCAACGCCCATAAAATGTAATCAGTAAAAAGGCACGTATAAATTGTGGTCGAATACCAAATTCCATGGCTGTGCGAACTATAACGCAAAAGCTATTCGATATCTCAAATTTGGGTTGTATGGGAGGAGCCACGCCCCCTTTCCCAACGCCCATAAAATGTTATCAGTAAAACAGCACGTGCAAATTGTCGTCGAATACTGAATTCTGAGGCTGTGCTATTTATAACGCAAAAGCTATTCAAAATCTCAGATGTTGGTTGTATGGGAGGTGCCACGCCCCTTGTCCAAAACTGTCCGTACTACGACTAAAACATGCGCATGAATGCGAACAACCAATTTGGAAAGTTTCATCGCGATCGGATGAACGGTGTAGAAATGTATTCAGGACGCACAAACAAACGAACGAACAAACAAACCAACCAACAAACGTACATTTATTTTTATATATATAGATGTTTTAGTAAAAAAAATTAATTAAAAGCAAACATTAAAAAAAATTTTACAACTAAAGATAGTTCTTAGAAATATAAAAAAACGAAAACTTTGAGAAACAATATAGAGAAAACAGCATTTTTGAATTTTTTTTTATTTAATATGACAACTCTTTGTCAACATATTCTTGAAATTTGGTTTGCTGAAACTTTAAAATAACGTCTTTACGCCTACTTTTCTGGAGCATGTTTTGGACAAAATGAGCAATTTTATATGACAAAATAACCAATTTTTCACAAAGTTAAAAAAAAAACAAGAAAAACAGCATTTTTTTATTATATTTTTATATGTCTATAACCAATATTTTCTTAACATGTTCCCAAAATTTGGTTTGCCGAAACTCAATTATAACGACTTTAAGCCCACTTTTTTGGAGCATGTTTTGGCTAAAATAAGCAATTTTATATGAAAAAATAACAAAATTTTCACAAAGTTCAAAACACAAAATAAGAAAAACAGCATTTTTGTTTGCGAAAATAAGAAATTTTATATGAAAAAATAAAGCCAATTTTCACAAGTTTTCAAATAAAAAAAAATATTATTTTTTTAATAGATTTTTCAAATAAAACACTTCCTTAACATAGCCCTTATATTTTACAGATTTTACAGATTTGAAATTTTACAGACGTATGATATTTTTTTGGGGTACCTTACCAGATTACTGATTTCAGTTATGTGGAAGTTGGGCATGCTAGTCGGCCGATTTGATTCATTTTCACACTAGCTATTTATAATTACAAAAGTACAATGTATAAGAAATTTTAATGATCTGGGATTATTTTTTGAGTATTTATACCAGATTACTGATTTCGGTTCTATGGGAGGTGGGCGTCTTAGTCAGTCGATTTGGTTAATTTTCAATTTAACTTTTTACAGCTGCAAAAGAACTATGTGCACCAAATTTTACTGATCTAGGATAATTTTTTGGGGAGCTATTCCCGGCATGCATTCAATTCGAAATTTTGTGAGAATAGTTCCTCTACCATAAAACTAATTTTTACAAAACTTCATGATTCTTGAGCAACTCCTTCTTTTTTTGGCCACTCACTGAATGGGCTCGTTACACTGTGCTGCGTGCAGATAAAAGAAATACATTGAGTAGGTTAGGACTAATGATAAAGGGTTGACAAATATTTATTGTTTTTAAAAATAAATTCTAAATTTAGGTCCACATTGAATAATGGGCAACGAACAAAAAATTGCAGATGTTTTATAATTTTCTTACCAACAAAATTTTGAGCCAAATAAAAGCATATTTCTTAGTTGTTTTTTAAATGCAGTAAATTTTTATTTCATAGGATCATGATTAACAGTAAAAAGTGGCCATTTTTTTAATCAAGACCCCCGCAATTTAAGCCTTTATGAACAAAAGTAAAACACAAATTAGATATCGCAAGGTTACTCGTTGAAATAGGATTTTCAATAAATACCAGTATTTAACAATTTATATATCTCAAAAAATACCTTGGTGCGCGTCCTTTTCATGTAGCTTAGTCTTGTGGTTTGGGCTCTGCGATGAGCAGTTTGGACAAACTCTGTTATTTTACTCGCAAAATAAGTGTTTTTGTACAAACAAACAAACAAAAAAACAGTCGTGGGAGAGGCATATAGTATATGGGCCAGAATTCCTGAAACGTGATCACTTTTTTAGACTATTTTTATTTTTTAATGAAAATATGATAAATCGGTAGCTATTT
Source organism: Dichetophora obliterata (assembly GCA_963920525.1). Lineage (NCBI taxonomy): Eukaryota > Metazoa > Arthropoda > Insecta > Diptera > Sciomyzidae > Dichetophora > Dichetophora obliterata. The sequence continues at coordinate 86,858,116 of OY986439.1, read as the reverse complement.
ATTAGCACAATCATTTCTCAAAATTTTGAGTCGAACAATTTTTTATTTTTAAAGTTATTGGCATTTATAATTCAGAGGTTTTAGTTTTTTGTTTTCTTCTTTTTTCTGTGACTTAGTAACCGTTCGACCGATTTTCATGAAATTTGTGAATGTTGTTAAGGGAAAGTGGCGGCCTCGATAGTCTGGTGGTAGCGTGCTTGACTGTCACTCAAGGATCCCGGGTTCGAATCCTGGCCGGGCCATGGTTCTACGCTATAACCTCTTTCCTTATATCTAATCAAAGGAACTTTAAAACATCAATTTACGACGAAAAGTTGTAGTTGGTGGTGGTAGGAAAAGTTTGTGGAGAGGAACGCTTAATAACTTGATTTGACTGAGGTCAAATCATAACCGCATGTTTCAGATTTAATATCACATGTTTCTACAGCTTCTGCCACATTAAGAACATCCTACACAAAAGTTTCACTTGATTACTCCCTTCTCCCATTCTGTGGTATCACAACAGACCAATAATATGGTCTAAGTGGGCTGGTCTTAAGACCGCCATTTTAATCTAACCTAACCTAAGGGAAAGTTATACTTTTGAATATTTGGAGCATGAAAAAATCTGAACAAAATCTCAAATATTGCTCAAAGTATAAATAAAACTACAAAAAATTTTAAAGTGTGTGGTTTTTTAGTTTAGAAATGATGGCTATTTGAGCTCAACGCGCCAAAACGTTTTCTTTTGTTTGTCCAAATCGGAGAAAAAAATATTATAAGTATAATTTTCCCTTAACAACATACACAAATTTCATGAAAATCGGTCGAGAGGGTTACTAAGATACAGAAAAAAGAAGAAAACAATAACCTCTAAATTATAAATGTCGATAACTTTAAAAATAAAATATTTTTCGACTCAAAATTATAGCTACCGATTTATCGTATTTTCATTACAAAATAAAAAACGTCGAAAAAGGTAATACGTTTCACGAATTCTGACCCATATACAATATTTTTAAAGTAAACAAACAGGTAGGTTGTTTATATTACTATTTCATTCGAATAATGGAAACTTTTTTTGCTACAATAAACAAACAAAAATATCCAAATATTCAATAATATTGAACTTTCTAAGAGATACAATAATAAAACAATTTAATCGACCTTTGCTCCGAAAAAGAACTAAGCAATAAAACAAAAACCATATTTGCATTCAGTTGAGTAGCTACTCTTAAATACAAGTTATTTTAAGTTCGTTCAGAGAGAATTCGCATGGATCGTGACACAATTTAAGCATTGAGGCAAGTAGTTGTGCTCTAAACGTGGTCGCTGCAAGTTGTGACTAAAACTTTGCCGGTGAATTCTAAATATAAATTTTGTTTTTTTTTTTCTTGCTGCTATCATTAAAGTGTCAATTACTCCAAAATAATAAAATTGCGTTATCGAGTTCTAGTTATAAATGTATTTTAGTTCATATCAAGTGGTATTCAATAAGAAGAAAGTTTTTATTTTGATTAAAATAATAACTAAGAGAACTTTGAGCACTTTCAGAGTTTATGTTTTACATTTTTTTACAAGTTTTTTATCTCTGTTTCGTTGCAGTGTCGTCATTCCAGCGAAAACAAAACACAAAAATGTCTCCTCAATATCACTATGATTTGATGTCGCAGCCATCGCGGGCTCTACATATTATCCTGAAAATGAGTGGCACGCCATTCGAAGACTGTCCCGTGGCATTACGTAGCGGTAAGTGTGTTTCATGCTTCAAATTATATCATCTGTAAATAATAGCTATGTTTCCGTACACATTGTCGAGTAAAAGTCGAGTAAAGTTCAAGCCGAGAGAGTAAAATTAAATTTGAGAATATTGTCAAAAGTACGGAAATGGCTTCTAGCCATGGTAGAATAAGAAGGTATATGCATTTCGGAGAGGCAGACTGCCGAAAGTGTCAAAACGAAGTTGACAGCTCATAGAAAATTTTAAACTGATGAGAAAGTGGAAATTTGTCAATTTGTCAAAATGAAAACAAAGTTAAACTTGATTTTTTTTTGTTATTTTATTAAAAATTGTGTTCTGTGAAGTTTTTATAGTATTTAAATCCTATTTAATTTCTGGATGCCAAACTTCATTGTAAATAAGTGAAATAAAAGATATGATCTGCAAGCAGGGAGTAGAACAGCTGTGGTACATATCACTTAATCATTTGTTTATTCACTGAATATTTCTGCTTCCAACAGGTGCTGAGTCCTTCTTCCAAAGAGTGGGCTGCTGCTTAAATTTAAACGAATCCAATTTAGTTTATAAAAGCACAATAACTTTTTTTTATAATTCAATCAACGTATTCAATTTTTCGAAACAACGCAATCCAACTGAAGAAATTAAATTTTTATTGATTTTATTTTCCCGAGAAAGAATTTCAGATTTTGTGTCAATAAAGTATATGATATATGCCCAGTGCCCGTGTAGGTAAATGTCCGACCTCTGCACCGGAAGAAGTGCTAGTTCTGGAACACCTTGGGCAGGCACAGTGTACGAATGAAGACCGATTCGGGCACTCATCAGTTTATTGTGTCCGAATATAGTCGCTCGTTTTTGAACACTTGATTGACATAATACAGACATACTACGGTACTATTTCAGGTGCTTTTCAAGGTACTTGCTGGGTATGTTTCGGGTACAATATAGTAAGACTCAGGCCAGTTTCGATACATATCAGCTACTTTATTGACACAATATATACACTTTTTTGTAGTTTTATGGGTCCTGCTCGCTGAAGCTTGTTTGTATTCGGCATACTATGTGCGATTAATTTTTGTTAATAAACTTCGCAGTTTTTCGTTACTACTCGTAGCTTTTAAAAATAAAATTGAGTCCGATACTCTGGACTTTTGTGCCTCTTCAAAACAACTGACTTTGACAATTCTGGCTACGAGAAAGAGAGCGCAGTCCGGAATGCATCTATCTTCTCTAATTTTGCCATGGTTCTAGCTAGTTTCAAGGTCAAAAACAGCTGATTACCTACTAGACGTAAATAGCCAATTTAAATTTGTCATTTTTGTTTTCGAAGTAAGCTAATAAACTTGCCGAGATTATTTATAGTTTAATAATATTATTTGACATTTAATAGGTTATTTAACAATTTGTAAATTAATTTTTCACCCCACAGCATAAGCTAACAAGAAATGCAAATTTGACATTTGCTTGTTCTTCTTGATGCTTATTCTTCTCGATGCTTGTTCTTATAATACTGGGACAAATTTTTTCCAGCACACTTCAAGCAACTTTCGAGCTCGAGAGAACGATTTTATGCTTGTTTTTCTAGCTAGTTTTGAGATAAAAAAATTACGGAAACACACCTAGTGTGAGTTGCTATTTTCTGTTTCCGTACTTTTTGTGTAAGAAATGGGAGAAGAAGAACAAGCACAAATAGCTCACTCGAGCACAGAATGTGCACAGAGCGTGCTAGAACTCTTAGTAGAACTAGACAAGGTTAGGGTTGATCATAACTGTCTTTCTTAGTGACCATAACTGTCAAACTCAGCCATTTTGGTATTTTTGCCAATTTTTGCTATCATATTGCATTATCATTGGCCGCATTCAGCGCAGACACCAGTTGGCAACTGTTGTTCGCTGAATGGTCGAATTTTGGAAGCGCTAACTAAAGCTTATCAGGCAGCGGATGTCATTTAATCGAGCGAACAAATTCCATGCTACATGAACATAACTGTTTGATTAACTGTCAGACGCTGTTACTGACGCAGTTAAATTTATAAACACAGAAAGAACGCAGCAAATTTAAGTGAGAAACCTTTGCAATTGAATTAAATTTACATAAAAATTATATATAATTAAATTGAATCTAACTTTTGACGTGTAGAGTAGTAACACATTTAGAGAAAAACATCACAACAGTTGTCTACGCTAAGTACGGCCTAAATATGGTAAGTCGGGCTCGTGAGCTATTTAAATTTTTTCGCCGTTATGTTCTAATTTTTTTTTATTATGTTTTTGTTTAATTTTGTTCACCAAAAAATAACGTTTAAAAAATATATATTGCAATTTTCTTCATACATTGTCATTTCTGAAAACAATGCGAAAGTGCGAAGAAATGCATGCCTGACTTTCGTTGTGAGACACTGTACATCTTATACATATATTAAAATTATATGAAAACATAAATTAGTTTGGAGCAAAATTATTAATCTTTAGCTGGAAACCGCAGTCCATCATTTGAGTTGAAATTAAAATCACCCTTGAGCTTCTTCAGCTTTCAGTCTGGAGCTTCTTTTCTCTTTGAGGCCAAATTTCCCTAAGGGGTCGTTCATAAACTACGTTACTGATTTTCCGGTTTTTTTACCCCCCTCCCCCTGTGTTACTTTTCGTAGTGCTCTTCCAAACATCTGCCCCCCCCCCATAAAGTAACGTGACATATGAAATTAATTCATTCGAATGATTATATATTTTGACTAGTTCTGACAATTTTCATTAGTATTAGTGACTAGTATGACTAGATACATTAAAGGAACAATTGGAAAAAAATCAATAATTAATATCATCTGTAAAAGCTATTCCATCTGTGATCCAAGATTCGATGCTCTCAATCACTGGGATAGAAGAAGCTGGTAGCTATGTTGAGGATTCTTCAAAATAGAATTTTTCATCGGATTCTATGTCGACCCATTCAGGTGAATCCTCATTTCTAACGCAAAGAAATTCACCTGGTCTTTGACAGAGTACCCTTAAAAGCTGTACCCGAGCTGCACCAAGTTCTGTGTTTTTGTGTAAATGCTTTCTGAAAATTGATTTATTTAAATAGTATGTTTTATTCCGATTTATTGTAAACGATATAATACAAACTTATGACAATTCATAGAAGTTTTAAAAACGAAATACAAGCCGCAGGTAGGACACGACCTTGAACCGATTTCTTCTTTCTGAGAAGGAAAGTACATGTCATACGGTATCTCCTTTGATCAAGAACATTCAGGCCTTAACGTCAAAGTCTGTCGCAAAAGCAAAGACCCAAATTTTTCAGACGTGTGCTGAGATGGTGAAGGAATACCAAAAGGTTCCTGTGTCGAGGGAAAAGGTGGTGGAAGAAATCGTTGACACAAAAGTTAACCATCATCGTTTTTCGTCGATTTTTTAAATTTTTGGTAACGTTACAATATCTAAACACCTCCCCCCCCTACCGCTACTTATCGTAGTGCATTTCAAAACCCCTCCCCTCCCTAAATTGATAACGTAGTTTATGGACGACCACTAAGTTGTCGCTGACGTTTCGCGAAAAAATTAAAGAAAGCGAAGTTGGTTGTTGTAGCTTTATTAGAAGTGGTTAATGTTGCATTTTGAATGCAAATGGTAGAAAATTTCATTCCGTTAATCAAAATCATTACTACGTTTTGCACAGATTTGAAAAAGTAAGATAAACAAGTACCGACACTAAGAAATTGAAGTCACGCACGATGCAAATTCAATCAGGCACGCTCACGAACGTTCACTACAACTAAATTCATGACACACGCTCTCTATTTTTAACAGTCTTGTTCTTTTTTATTCAAGATCCTTTTGTTTAAGTGTTTAAACTTCGGTTAGTGTATTTTTAAACCAATAAGTTTAATGTTTATAATATACACAAAATATTATAATTATTTTTCTTTAATTCATGTTTGTATTTTTTTCACATCAGGTGAACATTTTACTGAAGAATTTAAAAGAAACATAAATCGTTTCCAAAGAGTGCCCTGCATAATAGACGATGGATTCAAGTTGGCCGAGAGTGTCGCTATACTGCGGTAAGAAACTTCAAAGCTCTGCAAAATGTTGCTCATAACACCATCTTTCACACACATGCACACGCCAAGAACAGTTATCTAGCAGCAAAGAACAAGATACCGCCAAAATTCTATCCACAAGATTTTATGAGTCAAGCACGAGTTGATGAGTTTCTGGAATGGCATCACATATCACTGCGAGCCACTTGTGGCTTATACTTTCGTACAATATGGTTGGAACCACTGTTAAGTAAAGGTAAAAAGCCAACACCCGAGAAAATTGCCAAATTGACTATGCATATGGAACGCAATTTGGATGTTATTGAGCAGATTTGGTTGGAGAAGAGCGATTTTCTGACGGGCAACACTATAACGGCTGCCGACATATTTGCTGCCTGTGAAATTGAACAAACAAGCAAGTGTTTGCGTCTTTTTAATAAAAAAGTGGTATTTTGAGTAACAGTTATGCTTTATTTTATTTATTTTTTGCAGGAATGGCTGACTATGATGTGCGCATTAAATATCCAAAAATACGGGCATGGCTGAAACGCGTGCGTCAAACTTGCAATCCACACTATGATTTTGCCCATCAGTTTGTGTATAAAATTTCCGGCACAGGACCAAATTCAAAATTGTAAAATAGCTTTCATTCTCGGATGCTGCAAATAATGATTTCAGTTATGGTTAAATATTGATTAAGAAATGCAAAAAATAAAATTTGTAATTCAAAGACGTTTCATTGATGTGGATAGTTAAATTTATTCTAAATAATGCTACAAATTTTGTTTTACTTTTTTTTCATGTCATGAAATCTACGTAATTTAATAGGTATACTATATATAAAATATTGTTGGTGTTTGTTTTATTTGCCTGCTTATGCTTACACGAAGAAAAATATTTTCTTGTATTAAAAGAAGATTAAGAATATTGAAAAAAATTCTTGCAAGCAGTATTTGTTTGAATTGAGAATTCATATACTTGAATTGAGACTGTTTTGCTGAAGTTGAGAATTTTGAGTAAAAACCGATAGCCTTTTTGTTTGGTTCAAGCACAGAAAATTTAAATATTTCTCTTCGTGTATTGTGCAGCATATAATGTTTACATGCAATCGTTTACAAATCGTAGTTTGCACCATTTTACAACAAAAAAGGTGCAACAATTATTTTGACATGGTTTTGGAATATTTTGATTTCGTTTTATAGTGTTATATTTGTATATTTTAAAATTTTGTTTAGAATTTATACACAGTGGCGCAGCGAGCGAATAAATACAAGTTTGAAAACTTAAAAACAAAAATGTTAATGTTAAAGTTGGTCATTGTACCTTTGTTAATAATATGTGTAACCTTTTGTCAAAAACTAATGCGTGCAAATTAATACCGATTCTGAGTTAAGCCTTTTATATCACTATCAGCGCCACTGTTTATAAAAATAAAAGGAATTAATCTTGTCATAATTGTTGTGTTTGCTTAGATTATTTTTTTTAATATCGATATTTTTATGCCTGACATCATTAATATAAACTATCACAATACAAGGGTTCAAATTAAATTAAACAGTTTAAATTAATAAAACGAATAACAAATAATAATTTTCTTTTTAAAGTTATCAAATCAAGATTTTAACAATGTGGATATTAATACAAAACAAAGATAAACTATCAATTATTACAAAATAATATAAAAATAACAAGGTACATTAAAATATTTTATGCAATTTATGCAGTTCGATTTATATCGCTTATATCTGTGAAGTTTTTTATTTCAAGTTCAAGAAACATTTGAGACATTAACGAGCTTAAAATACAAATTAAAAAATAATCGCTTAAGCGATTTAAAAGTTTAAATATTTGCAAGAAAAATTAGTGGCTTAACAATATCGGTTTCATTCTTAATGTAATTGATTAGGCTTATTTAAATAAAAACTCGGGTTTTTAAATTTGAGGTTGCTAACTAAAAATTAATAACTGAATTTTGAAAATACATATATTTTTTATTAGGAAACAGGATATGCCGGCATACTTAAACATGTAGGGAAGATTCTGGCAGTTTGCTACGGCTAGACGTGGCTTGTGGGTTGCCGTCACTGCTTAATTTCGACATTCTAGCAGTGTCTAAACCTAAACTCCGGTTGATGTCAACAGAGTCGTTTTCAACTTTAATTTACTTCTGGAGCCCACAGAAAGAAGATGGTGCGTAGACAGAATCTACCAATGAATCACTAGAACACCTACTCAACACGCACTTCTCCGGCTGCAGGAGCAGCTGTAATGAGACCTTAGGTTAAGAATCACCCGAGGCCACTGCTGCGATTAATACTGGCTAATTTATCTCAATGAAAGGGGTTAGCTGGGCCTTAAACAGCTTCTCTCCATACAAATCTCCAGACATTCTACCAATAATGTTGCAGAAACTGCGAGATGTAGTTGCACCTATCCTACTCCCTATCTTCACAAATAGTTAAGGCCTCCGCCGTAACTACACTCTAAGGAGCTGGAGAAGAGTTATGGTAATATTTATACTGGGTGGGAGGAGAGGTCATGAATCAGCCAGGGATTTCAGACCAATAAGCGTTTGGTCTTAGACCTGAAAGAAAAGGACAGATTATTAGAGGAAGAACTGATTGGAACCATACGTGAATTATCGATTCTTTGGAACAAACGTGAAAGACAATTTGAATTGCTTTTAACCGAGGCTAGTGTTATGCCTTAACCTCTGCAAACATTTCCAGCTCTTTGTTGTTTCTGTCCTATAGTTCCACATTTTCCGTAATTTAGTTGTGGATTTTTTGTTTCAATAATTCTAAAATGTAGTAAAGAACAAAGAAAGCAAAAAGAACCATGCCCAAACCCGGATTCGAACCGGGAATCTCGGAGTTGATAGTTTAGCGCACTCTTCACTAGACTACAAAGGCCGACAACGCCCAGCATGCTTACCTCAAAAAAAGTTCCACAGATACCGCCTTACACAAGGTTATCACTACTATTAAAATATCCATCTTTTTTAAACAATACTCTTGCAGCTTTCTTAGACATAGAAGGGGCATTTAACGATATACACACGTAAGGCCATTCTTGATTCTCTGACCAACTTTGGTGTACAAGCACCGGTGAGAAGCTGGATAGTATCAATGCTCAGTAATAGAATAATTCAGGCAGACCTTGGTGGTTGTCAACTAACGACATTTCTCAGTAGGAGTACTCCGCAGGGAGGAGTGATCTCCCACATACTCTAGCTCATCACCATGAACAAAGTTCTTAATACACTAAATTGCAATTGGGTCAAAGTGGTGGCTTATGCGGATAACGTGGTTGTAATGGTGTCAGGACTGTTCCCTTCTACGCTCAGTGAGCTAATGGAGGTAGCTTTAAAAAACTTAGTCTCTGGGCTGCCAGGTGTGGCTTAGGATTAACCCTAGCAAGACGGAACTGATGCTATTCACCACAAAAACCAAAGCGCCACAATTTGTCCTTCCAAGCTTAACAACCAACTTCTTACACTATCCAGCAGCGCAAAATATCTAGGAGTCATTCTAGATTCTAAGCTAAGCTGGAAAACCAACATCGAACAAAGGGTCAAAAAGGCCTGCATAGCCTTCTACGCCTGCAAAAAGACCTTTGCTAAAAAATGAGGTCTTCAACCGTAGTGCGCCTTATCCTGGCATATGGTCAACTAGTATGATGGCCTACTTAACAAAGCATACAACACAACAAAACTAGCCAGGATCCAGCGATCCGCGTGCGTAGTTATCACATACAGTGCAGTTAGACTCAGATAGTTCTTCAACTGGCGAAACAGACCGTTTGAACACAGCAACATTCTAAATCCGTTACCTCAGGAATTAGTTCCTTCTAACACTCCCGAACTTGACTTCACGAAATCCTTTACGATCAAGTTCCCCACCAGGGTAGAGAGCCAACACTTATCACCTCAGTGTAGCTATTTTAACGGATGGCCAAGACGCCATTAAAGCCTTAGCTGCGATCAACAGCAACTCCAAACTGGTAAGGCAGTGTAAGGAAGAACTGGCCCGGCTAAGTAACCAACTTAACATTACCATAATCTGGGTTCCAGGATATAGGAACGTTTATGGCTAGACCTGGGTTCCTCCTTTGACGTTTCAAGAGCGGAATCAGTTGCAATTGCACTAAACACCATTAAGGGAGGAATTTACTTTTACTAATTGGCTTTAGCTTGTCGTAGGTGGAAAGGCTTTCTGATGTTTTACCCCTTGTAAAACATCAGAAAATGATGGCTCCTTTTCAACCTAGGCCGAACTCAGGAAATGCTCACAAGATCCCGGAGCGAATAACCAGAATCACAGTTATTACTTCGGGTCGCTGGTGCATCGGAGTACACGCCGAAAAAAATCAAACTGCCCTACAATACCCACTGTCTCAGGTGCGACCAGGTCTAGATTAAGAGCGCTAGTCAAGCAATTCTTTAACAATCTAGAGGAACTCTCAACATCAAAAGTCAACAATCTTCTAACATTCATCAACCGCCCTGGATGGCTATAAGCTAACAGTGCGATACTCTCTTTACTTACAGGAACACGAGGTTATGGTATTAAAACTTGGCTTCCCCAAAATGTATTTTTAAGCAACTTTTGTACTGGAAGCCCACTTATGGTTGATTTAAAAATAAAATCAATTTCTTACATATAAAAACATAGAACTGCAAATTTTCATACCATTTGACGTATGCTCTAACGAGATTTCGCGGTTTTTATCAAAGTGAATCTACTTGTTATTTTATCTACATTTTTGTTCTTTAATGTCTTTGAACACTTTAAAATTTATGTTTATTAAAAAAATTAAGTTTATTTTTGGTAACCACCATGCACTTGTTCGTTACCGACATGATTGATGATGTTGATATTCGGCAGGTATCTTGCCACATTCAGAACACTGAGAGGCATGTTAAGCTCGTCACGAAAGCGTCAGTGGATGCTGCTTCTGCAGAACGAAAACAAGGAATAATGTTGGCGCTCCGTTTAAATAGGCCAAAATTCGAAACAAAAAGCAATTTTTAGTCCTTTACAGGATCTAAAAAAAAATTAATTGTTCTTATTTTGTTAACAGCAACAGTTTCGAAATAAACTTGATTTTTGCATTAAATAAAAATAAACCTAAAAGTGTTAAAATACTTTCACATAAAAAACAAAAATATAATTAAAATAAAATAACAAGTAGTTTTACTTTGAAAAAACCGTCAAATCTCGTTAGAGCCTATGCCAATATGCAATATTTTGTTTTATGTTTTTATGTGTAATGAATTAATTGATAGCTTAATTTTTTTTAGTCAACCACTTATGGGTTTCCAATACAAAAGTTGCTTAAAAATGCATTTCGGGGAAAGGCAAAATTAGTTCAGATCAAAAGAAAGTATACCAATCGAAAGAATTTTTTATATATTAATAAATTTTGTTACCGGAATCGGGGGGTCAGATTTTTCCCATACAAGTCGATATACTCTAATACATATACTTCTTCACTGTGTTAACATTCACAGTGCTGTAACTTTGTTTTACGAAGTTCGTTTACTTCGTTTTAAAACGAAGTAGGGTTTTATAATCCGAGAAGTTTTTTGGCATCAGATTTAAACTCGATGGCATCAGACGAACCATTAGGAGGGATCCAGTACAAAAATTAAAAAAAAAAGTCAAAATGAGGGAGAGTATATTTTATTTCACGGAGAACGAAAATACACCTAGAATCCGTTTTTTGTCTTCTAATAGGAAACATTTTTACAAATGCATGAGATTTACAGTTATTCATGTTTATTTTTTGTTGCTCTCGAAACCTTGTTTCCCATTCCTATGCTTGTTGCGACGTCCTTGCTGCCGAAAACATTATGACCGGCTTTAGAAGTCCTGAATTCAGAAAATCTATGAGGTGGCAAGCTGGAAGCCTTTCCCTTACTTATTGTTCTCTTAAGCATATACTTTTCAACTGATACCTTATTTATTTTTAAGCCTAAAGGAAAAACTATTACTGTGCAAACTATTAAAATCAACTCGAACATAACTTTTAAACTAACTCAGCTCGTTCAACTGCAATCGGACAAAACGGCTTGTTCAAATATTAATTCGAAATAAATTTTTATATCTAACTGAATCTATTAAAACGGAACGATTTGCAGAAGAACTGTATCAAATTTTTAACGTTTTGTGATTCTCATATCGACGAAATGTTAAAAATTGGGTTGTGAAAAAGTTAAGCGCCATTAAAAAAATCTAAAATGAAACAAACCTCCCGAAGTTATCACGAAAGTTTCGAACATTTTAACATTTTAGATTAATGATAAAATTCAATAATATTAAAGTTTAAATGAGCTGAGTTTGTATTAAAACTACAATTATTTTATTATCAAATTTCAATTTTGAGAAAAAGCAACCAATAAAAAAATTCCAATGGTAAATCAGTTGAAATTGTATTTATTTCTATTAAATTTGGGATCATTAAGAAAATTTTGGTTGAATAAGTAAAATATTTGAAGTGTTATAAAAAAAAATATTCAATTAAAATAAGTTTTACTTCTAATTTACAAGCATTTAAAACAGCTGTTTCTAGGTATAATATTGTTCGAATCTCCATTCCTTTAGCAATGTTCATGGTGGAATGTTCATGAATGGTAGAATGTTCATGAGAATTTTTTTAAGGGGAGAATGAATATTTTTCGAACAGCATTTCCTTTGATTGATGTTATGACTGGGCAAATACTACTGTGTTCAAATGTAAACAAAACTGGGCATCTTAAACTACACGCACTTTATAGATACGGCTTAATCCTTTTTTAGTTTGGTAACACTGTTTTTGGCATCTTTGTCAAATTTCATTCCATTATGTTCAGTGGTTTACCATTTAACATAGCGCTCTTTTTTCGTTACAGACTCAAAACTAGAGGTGGGTAACTCAGTGCTGTGCTATGGTACTGTGCTGACTCTCTGTAGCGTGCCATGTGCGCTAGCACACTACGTTGGCTCACATAGTGGCACAATAGCACGCAAAGAGGAAAGCTTAGACGCACTTTTGCCACGTTAAGACCCACGTTGGGATGTATAGCAGAGTGCTGTGCTAAGCTTCTTCACTGACACTCATTGGTTCTCGCTTATCGCTATTGTGCAGTGCATTCCCAAGTAACAATTTTAGCCATATATTCATTCTTACAGAGCTTATAGTGCTATCTTATATAGCAGCAAGCTTCAACTATAGCTTTAGTCGCGCTACTAAAGCTCTTGCAGAGAATATATAAGGCTACTTTTTTGAGTTTAAAAGCAGTATTTTTGCTTCATATGGAGAGAGGAAGTAGCTGTCAACTTTTAAAAGAGTTCCTGTCAAACCAAAATAAGAGCTCTTGCAAAGCTTATTTTTCTTATTCGTTTAAGTATGTATGTGTTAAAAATAAACTCAAAAAAATATATAAAATTTGACAAGTGTCATGCAATTAGATTGACACTTAGATTAGGTGATTAGAATGACAAATAAATTAAAGAAATAATAAAGTGATTATTATATCAGACTCATGTTCGTGTATTCGTTGTATGCTGCGAATTTCGGTGCGCTTTTGAATTTATCGGAAACGTGAATGTCGTACTTCGAAAAACTACAACGGGCTTGACAAATAATTAAAATTAAGAAGTGTTAATTATTTAAAAATAGTTGGAAAATTTTTAACATTCTTTAAAATCAACTAAAAATGATTTAAGTACTTTATTCTTAAATATATGTATCATAGAAATCATCAATTTCGTTTTAAATATTATTGTAAACACTAATTTTAGCTTGCTTCAACTCCGAAGATTTTCTATTTTTTATAAGATCGCCATTTTTTTCAAAGAAGCTCTTTATCAGATTTTTTAATCACTTGTTATTCCCAAAAAATTTATTGCATTAATTTACAGTATTTTACATCTATTCGCTTTAAGAATGCAATACAAAAATACACATTAAAGCAAATATTATACTCAATCTACGAGTTTTAAAACAGCTGTATAGTAATTTTTATTACTTTAAAAGATCCTTTACAGAGCAATTAGTAAATTTAAGAGTTCTGCTCTTTTGCAGATTTGATAAAATCCTTTACAGAGCTGTACAAAGTATTAAAGCTCAAAATGGTAAAAAAATCATATTTGGAGCATTTTCTTTAAAATTAAAAGCAACTAGCAGCAAACAAAGCTGCGGTAAAGCTTTAACCGCATATTATACACCTATAGAACACTTTTAGGACTCACTCGCACCTAGTTGCTCCAACAATGTTACTTGGGTTGCTTACATTACTTGTACTTAACTTAAGTTGTAATTACTCAACCTAACTTATATTTTAAGTTTTTGCTTAGTAAAGTTGTTTTTTGTTTTACTTTGGTTTAGTTGCAATAAATAGGGGTATTCACGATGTGGTGTCTTTGCCGTTGTTTTGTGTATTTTTGATAAATTTGATATTTGTAGTAAATTTTGCAAAATTATAAAAACAAAATGCGCGGTGTTCAAAATATAAACCTGTGGCAAAAATACAAAGATGAAACTCTATTGTATTCTTTGTAAATTTCGTTGTGTATTAAATCAGCTGATCGGAAACGCATTGGAGGAAGATGCTACCAGCAACGCTGTGAGTTTATTTAATAAAAATTAATATAATTTAGTGTGCATATGTGCTAAACACCAAAAATTGTGATATTTTCCACTTCTACTCAAAACGGTCTCCCGGCGAAGTCTTTTGAGTTTGCTGAAGTCGCACAAAACTTAATCAGGCGAATACACAAAAAAAAATTTTGTGTTTTTAGCACCAAGTGAGACTTGACTCTGTTGGAATCAAACACTCTTTTGTTTGAATGAATACAGTTGAAATTTTGAAATTATCAGCAAAATCTCTAATTGTTAACCGACAATTTTCGAATACCAATTCCTTGGTAGTTTTATATTCGCCGATATCCTTGGTAGTCTTTGATGAAGTTAGACGCCTTCTCGTTCCTCTTTGAACTTCTTGTACCACTCAAACACTCTTGTTCTTGATAGAGCTTGGTAGCTACAGCCTTCTGCAACATTGTCTATTGCAGAAATTGCAATTGCAATTTCGACCAATTGCAGCAAACATTGCAAATGTCGAAAAAGATCTGTTTGTTTTTCACAAAAACAGGTGCTTAATGGTAAGCCACTGAATATAATGGCATGAAATATCTAGATATTTGGGGCAAATATATTTTTTAAGGAGCTACAGTAATTACCAATTTATTATCAGCAGTTACTTTTCTTGGAATCGACTTAGTACAGTGAGTATTAGGAGGATTTGCTGTAGATAATGCTACTCTTACTCTATTTTTTACATTTAATTTTGTAATTCGATTTATTATTTTAGCTCTTACCCAGTGCATTTCATATTTCTTCATCAAACTGGATCAAATAATCCAATGTGGTTAAATTCTAATATTGACACAATACCAAAGAAAGTGCTACTTTAAAAAAAATCTATTTGCCATATCTGTGACCAGTTTGTTTCCATATGAACACAGTAGTATAATTGTTCAAATAAAGCATTAAAAAATTCACAAGTACAAATTTGCAAAAGCGTTCGTTAAAACAGAAATACATGGGGGAGAGGAGGGTTAACATTAAAAGCTGTAGTATTACATGCAACAAGGAAAAGGTTTTAATATAAATAATAACTGCATAGGGAATGTTTTAAATTTTCACATGCTACTTGTTCTACTGTACTCAAATGTTTTTTGGATTTTTAGTTTATGTTATCAGTATATCATGAATATATATATTTACTAATTTTATATTAAGTAGTTTTTAGATATGTCTATTTTTAAAAGTGTCTATTGTTTAGATTTTGTCCAACAATTATTTCATTTAACTAAATAATAATACTTTTAGCAAATATATATTAAAAAATAACCACAGATCAAATAAATACACAAAAATACAACTAAACTATGTTGAGAAATTAATTAAGTGTTAAAAAATTAAAGCAAACAAAGTAGTGTGTTGGACGACTTAAAATCGGCTTAATCGGTGAAAATAATATCAAACTATATTTTTTGGATTTATTTGAGATAAAAATATTTGTTTTGTCTACAATATAACTACGTTATATTTATATCATTATTTATATTATAATTTGTGCCTCATTAAATAAATTGCATGTTTAAACGTTTACAATAGATTAAAAAGTTTGCAAACATTTAATGTTTACATTTTTTATTGCATGCCACTATACTTAAGTACATGCATCATAATGTTTTATTTTTACCACAAAACTGTGCGTTTCAAATTAATGTATTAAATATTAAATATATTTTTTTTATGCATTCATTATTTGGCAGTTCCAACACTAAGACAACAACAAAATATTGCACAATCGGTAAATGACATTTTTAAGCGCCTACTGTTAGACATTACATTTTGCGTAGTAAGGAAAATTAAAAAAAAAAATCAGTGCTTAAATTACACCAAAATTAAGTTCAACTTAACTACCGAAAAATGATCAAATATAAAGTTGCGTTTCAGTTCCTAAAACTTAATAGCATCAATAATTTCGGTATATTTCATGCTCTGAGTAGGAAAATTTTTTACATTTTTTACTTTTATGATTTGAAACTTGCTTGGTTTTGAAGCTAAATAACATAAACTATCATTTATCAACTTTTCTCTTCTATTTTTATACGTACAATATTTAATTCAGGAATATTATGTTGTTAATGGATTTTTTTTTATGGTGAGTCAAAGGTTAGAAAGCTTATTTTATTTTTTTTTAAAAAACTTCATTTTATGTATGTTTTATAATGTTTTAAATGGAATAACAGAGTTTCGGTTTTGGACACCTATCGCAAAGAATTTGGCAACATTTTTTCCTGCTTACTTCTTGTCGTAAAATTTCGAATGTATTTTCACTTTAATGCATATCTAAGAATATGCTTAATATTTAAGTATGTATAAGTTATATATAATTTCTAGTGTTTTTTTTCGCTTAAAACTTATTTTAAAATATTATATTAAGTAAAAACATTTAAATTTTATAGTTTAACGCTACACCAATATTGGCGCTTTTTACAGTTCTAGCTTCTTTAAACTTTACTTAAATTAAAGCAATTTTTAAGAACTTAATCAAATATTTTGTAAATACAAGTCAAAAACTTATCATACACTAAGTCATTATCATTAATCATTACATTAAGACTTTACTTTTATGCTTAGTTCTTGTATTTCTTTTACAATGTTTTGATAATTAAAATAAAATTACTTTATTATTTAAAAAAAATTAACTTAATTATTTACTTTTACACATTAAATATCTAGAAAATATTTTTAAAAATGGGGTTTTTGTTTATAACTACTACAACTACACAACTACACATAGAATATCATTTAATAATTGCAGTAACTGTAATTTTGTTGTTTTGTTTTTGTTGTTGTAAATATTGTATAACTATTAACTATATATTATGTTGACAATTCAGTGCTTTCACGTCGCATATTCAATTCGTTAAAATCAATTTCAGTCGATTCGATCGATTGTATCGATGAGCTACGCAGTTTAGATGCCGGAAATTTACCTCGACTTTTGAGCGCCGTCAGCTGTAATTTTGGGAAACTTTCATTGAGATTATAAGATTAGAGGTGTGTATTTAACTAATAAGTGGTTGGTATGGTGTTACTGTGTGCAGAAAATAGCATGCATACAAATAGTGTAGGTTAAAAGTGCTGGTGTAATTAAATATAAATATAAATAAAGTGCCTTAAAAAATAATTTGCTGTTGCCGACTAAATTTAATATAAAAATCATGTTTTTCGTAGAAGTACTGGCTGGTGTCGTAGTTTTACAAAAGTTAATGTCCAGAAACAAAAGTACTAAAAAAGTACATCCAATCTGCATCATAAAATTTAAAATATTTGCCGTCAGACTAAGGACAATGCGGATTTTCATGCATTATTACACCCCCACGTTTAAAAACGTAATGGGGGTATATTAATTTTGTCACTCCGTTTGTAACGCCGATAAGGAGGCGTGTCCGGTATAGAAAAGTATATATTCCTGATCAGCGTCACCTCCTGAGTCGATTTAGCCATGTCCGTCTGTCAGTCTGTCCGTCTGTGTCCACGATAGCAGCCATAATTTTTGAGCTATCATAACGAAATTCAAAATATAAGCTTTTTATACAAAAATGGAGGTCAAGTTCGAATCTGAGCAAAATCGGATGAAAACTACGCTTACCTCCCATACAAAGTGACTTAACCAAAACGGTAAGATCTCTTTGAATTCTACAAAAATCAATGTAATGACTTCAAATTTCGCACAGTGTCTTAAATATTTAATATTTATTTTGAGTATTAAATTTGTAAAAATCAGATCAAAACCACACCTACCTCCCATACAAAGTGACTTAACCAAAACGGGAAAATCTCTTTAAATTCCACAAAAATCAATTTATTCACTTCAAATTTCGCACAGTGTCTTAAATATTGAATATTTATTTTGAGTATTAAATTTGTAATAATCGGATGAAAACCACGCCTACCTCCCATACAAAGTGACTTAACCAAAACGGGAAAATCTCTTTAAATATATTTAACAATTATGCTTAAGACTTTATATATACTCTAATTCGGCCGTGGGGTATTTTAACTTCGGCCCAATCGAAGATAATTCCTTACTAGTTTTTTTTTTTTGTATTTTTGAAGTGAAACTTCGTTAGCATCGTTGTGATTTGAAACTCGATGAAACGAAAAAGGGCATTAAATAAAGAAACCACCGCTTAGCATGTACACAAACCACCGCTTAGCATGTACACAAACCAATTGCAAAGACATTTAAAACGTTGCAGTAGTTGTTGAACTGTCGGAGAAATTTAGTGTCTACTTATATACAAATTTGTAAAAGCCAAACGAAAACACAGACGACGCTGCAAACGCACTTAGCGAATTCTCAAACTAAGCTGCTAACAGAGACTATGTTTGAAGTTGAAAGCTTTGAGTATAAACATACTATAGTTTAATTACTTTGAGTTCTCACTCTCGCACTGTAGTAGATGGCGCCAAGTATACCAAGTTCATATTTCTAAGCTGCTTTGTGCATTTACTTGGCTGCGAGAATGTGATAGAGTCCAGATATACAGTGTCTCATCAAAACTGTTTTTTTTTTTACTTTTTCGGAATTTTAAGAGTTGTATAGGAGCACCTAAAAACGGGGCAGATAGGGGTAAGTTTGTTTGGAGGAAATGTTGGAGGTAAAAAATATCTAGAACCTGCTCATACATTTAAACCTTCCACGAGTCACCCCGTGGAAGTTATTGCGTATTTTTTCGATAATTTTGCATTTTTCCATATTTTTGTAGAGGAAAATCAAAAAGGAAAAAAAAATAGGATACAGGTGTGTTCAGAAAAAATATTGAGCATAAAAAATAAGTAGATCCTGCTCATATATGTGGACCTAATAGTAGGAATCACTGGAGAGCTATGAGCTTCTAATTTTTTTCTAAGATTTTTTCAAGAAAAGTACATTTCGTAGGGGAGCCCTTAGAAATATGACACATAGGGCAAAGGTATGTTCAGAAAAAAATGTTGAAGTAAAAAAAATAATAGGACCTCCTCTAACATTTCACCCCTCTAGGACCCATTCAGAGTGAGCTGTGAATTATTTTCTTTAAATTTTTGCAAAAGTCCCCCCTTTAGGGCCGATGAGGCAGGTGTTACCCCTCTCCGATCGGGAAAAAAATTTGGCTCAATCATTTTGTAAGTAACCTCACAAAATTCTTAATTTTAATGCAGATGAAAACCGTTTTAGATTAAATTTATTTATACTCTTAAATTAATTGCATAATTTATTAAGTTATCTTTGTAATAGTCTGCAAGATGCATAATCAGTAGACTGAAATAAATAAAAAAATGAGCCCATACAAGCTATCATTTTCTCTTTATACAACACTAATGCCAGGCTGCTGCTTCATAGATCGCATGCATAAGGTCTGTTCCCGTACTTTCGTAGCAAAAACTTGCAAGTCACAAAATTTGAGAGAGTAAGCAAAGAAATTATCTCTGACAAATTTTAATCATGCATCAAAAACATATGGTAAATTTTTTTTCTCTTTAACGTTACAGTCGAATGCATATTTCTGCAAAAAGTAGGTCTTATGACTTGCATTTTATGTTGACAAACTTTTCGTCTAACTTTTGTTGTTTTGGAGATATAACCAGTTTTATGTGATCTTTAACGTTACATTTTTTGGAAGTGAGTTTCAAGGTCTGCATTTTTTTTAAAAAAATACCGAAATTGGCAATGGAAAAACCTAAATGAAAGAATTATATCGAAGAAGCGGGATCAAATAAATGATTAAATCCGAAGTAATAAAAAAAAATGTCGTCCTGCACTTCTAGGAGCCAAAATGTGTGATCTTTAACTTTCTTACCTTTTTGTTCCAATCTTAATTTTTTGCCATTTCGATCATGTACACGACTTGACACTTGAACGACTTTGTGTTCCATAAATAATGGGAATGTTTGCTCTTACTAATAAAGACATAATACATGGAAAAAATTTAATGTTGTTCATTTTATTGCATGAAATGAACGGAATATAGTCGATATAGAGAGAAATTAAAAAAAAAACAAATTATTTCACTGGCTACTCATACAGAAAAAAAATTAACCATATGTTGAATATGTAAATTTGACCAACAATTTTTAAGATTTCGACAATATCTGACATAACTTTTGATTGGAAAAAGATATTGGGGTAATTTTTTCACATACAAAATTTTTAGGCTTGATTTTTTAAGCCAATAAAATCATAGGGGACACTCTTGTTGTTTTGATGACAAAACAGTAAAACAATTTTTTGCGCAAAACTCGAAGAATTTTTCAATTGCTATGTCATATGGAAGGTAGTCAGAAAAGCAATTTTAACTTTTTTTTTATTTTTACCTCAAAAAATTTTTAGTAAATTTGTTAATAAAAATTCGATATGTTGGACCTTTTTTGAAAAAAATATATTTACTGACCTATTGGTACAGTTCAAACTATTTTTGGAAACGCCTTTGATGGGACTTTGAACAACAAAAATTTAAGTTAAATATATTTAAGAACAGCAAAATATATTTAATTTCCAAGTAGATTTTTTTATTATTTTTAGGTAACGATGTTTTATGAAAAAGTTATTAATGAAAGATGTTATTTTCCAAGATATCGTTTGAAACAAAAAATCTATTTGCACGAAGCTCGTTGAAAACGATTATCAACGCTCGTGGTTTTCAATATTAAAACGACACAAATGATTTTGAAAACGATATCGGTTTCAAATGGTGTCATGAAACAGACTCGGTTTTGTTCTTTTCGAAATAAGGCAATACGATTTTCGAAATCGAAATTATTTTTTTCGGTGTTTGTTGGAATAAAGCATTTTTATACCTTCGCGCATACTGCGTAAGGGGTATATTAACTTTATCACACCGATAAAAAGGCGTGGCAGGTATAGATAAGTATATTTATTCTTGAGCAGCATCACCTCCTGAGTCGATTTAGCCTTGTCTGTCTGTCTGTCTGTAATCGCGATAACAGCCGCAACTTTAGAACTATCCTAACGAAATTCCATATATAAGCTTTATATTAAAAAAAAAAAATATTAAGTTCGAAAATTAGCAACATCAGATGAAAACCACGCTTACCTCCCACACAAAATTATTTTACCAAAACCGTAAAATCTCTTTAAATTCCACAAAAATTTATCTAATGACTTCAAATTTTGCGCATAAGCTTTAGCCCTAACACTCACTTTGATTATGAAATTTTTAAAAATTTAATGAAACCACGTCTGTCTCCCATACAAAGTGCATTTATGAAATTAGTAAAATCTCCTTAAATTCCACAAAAAAATGTACAATGGCTTCAAATTTTGCAAGTAAGTTTTAATCCTAATCATGTTTGGAATTTTGTTAAAAAAAACTGAAAATTCCGCCCACCTCCCATACAAAGTTACGCCATCATAATAGTAAAACCTTTATAAATTAGAAAGAAATTCTTGTTTAAATTTGATATTGTACACATAAGCTTTAATAAACAAAAAGGACTCTGAGTGGCAAATGTGAAATATTTGGATAAACTACTAAGAAATTATCTTCACTGATAACTATTATTTCTGACCATTTATTTTTTTTTAACTACCACACCAGCCAATATTTTTACAAAAAATTCGATTATTAGATGTTATATGAACCATTCCTGTCGCTAGAGTCGAAATTTTTGGGGAATCATCATAACAAAAACCAAGGATTATTTTGAGAAACCGACCCGAACGACTTTTTTTTCGTGAGGCACCTTAATGTATATATATATGTATGTGCATAAAATAAGAGTGGGAGTATTTTGTGTTATGGATGTTTATGTTTATAAATTAATGTTTATAGACAACAATAATTATGCATTAATATGAAAATGTTTTGTGAAAAAATAAAATGTGCCTGAAAAATGGGGGAAAAATAAAATCATAAATTTATGACTAGTTACACAAAAATTTAGCATATTACAACGATGATAATATTGTTTATTTTGCAAATATTAAATATATGTGTTACATTAAATTGTCTACTTTTAAGGCATGCTGCTGTTATATAAATTAAGACCGTCCCAATTTTTCAACGTTTTTCGAAAAGTTCCCGGGACACGTTGATTTCTGATTATACTCTTCAAAACATGCATTTTGGTATATAAAACTTTAATATTAACTAACGGTAAATTGTCGCGCAAAAGGCTTTAAGGGTCATGGTAGAATGTTTTTTGCAGCTCTTTAGTCAAAACTAACTCTAAATAAAAAAAAACACTAGGAAATCGCACACGCCCTGATTTAAACCCATCTATTTTCATAGAAGTAGCTGCAGACACAAAACAAAGAATCGCTAAAATCGCTATACTTCAGAAAGCGGATCAAGTAAGATTTTGTGTTTATTTTTTTAAGTTTACCTTTGAACATTACTTAATGACCTTGCAAAATTAGTTTTTGTTGTCATTTTAATGCCAATACAAGTCGCTTTAAGCTCACCGTATCCTTCGCGTGCTCATGAACTTTAAAAATTAATAAATAGAATACTACTTTATAACCCTAAAATAAGAATAGAGGAAAAGTGTTTACAAATATCGATGCAACCATCATTTGGAAACATGGAACTATTGTTAAATTTTACATTTTAAATAATTTTCATTTAAAATATATTCCTTTATTGTATATACATACATACGTTTAACCTGAATCATTCATTTGTATTTGTTGTTAACAACTCTTTTTTAAAATAAAAAAAATACGTAGGGTGATTTGCGATTAACGCAACACTCAAAATGCAAAATTTTCATTCAAACAATAGAAGAAAATTTATCATTCACATATATGTGAAAATCCAAACATGTGCCAATTTAAGGGTTAAACTTAACCTAGCAACACAGCTTTCAGTGGTTTTTTTTATTTTTCTTATACAACAACACATTGAAAACACACCGATATTTTAAAGTTCTTTTACTCAAAATGTTAAATATTAAAAAAACAAATCAAATAAAAAACTTTTAAACTACATTATTATTCACGACAAAATTGAAAAGCATGTACTACGTCAAGTACAAGCAATTCAAGGCTAACACCATAAAATAACATATGCCTATATATATGGTTAAATGATTCCAACTTTAACTTTTAAGAAGTCTCTTTCTTCAAGCAGAAAAATAAACTTTAAACATGCATGAACAATTTTTGACTATTTATAATACTTAGATGGGGTCGCGATTTAGGTTTTTTTTTTTGTTTGCTTGACCGAATGTTAATGTTTGAAATGTCTAGAATTTGTTACATGTGACATTTATCGAATCTTTTTTATCTCTTACAAAGTAATACACGTATGTAATATACAAAATTAATGAAGATAAATACTACTTAAAACAATGAATTAAATGAACTGAAGCAGCCCCTTTCAACTGAAGAAAAACTACGATGATGGGGAAAAGAAACAAATTATTGCAATTTTTGCAAAAAATTTCAAAGGCATGCATAAATGTTGATGAGGGCTGAATATTGGGTATTCGTTATAAGCATGAACTACATCTTTGTCATTCATTCAATAATTATTACGTATAAAACAAACAAAACTAACGCATGTTATGAACTTGTTTATTGTTAGTTATGACCTGCTGCTGAATTGTATTTAGCTTATCCACTTCCATGGTTCAGTATCTGGACTTGTTATTGGCGTGGGATACTAAAAAAAGTACAGTGAAATTTAAAGTGAAATTTCGAATATTAAAACAAAGTGTGTAAAAAGAAGGTTAATTTTTATTAAAACAAAAAATAAAATAGGGGAGATGTGTGTTTGAAGCTTGGCTAAGCTAAGAAGCAAAAAAAATTAAATAATTCAAAAATTTTATAAATAAAGTTGAAAAAATAAGAAAAAAACAAACAAAAAAATCAATTATGTAAACAATTTTTAAACAAAGCTAGAAATAGGAAAATAAATTCAGCACGAAAGCGCTGCCAAATTTTTTGTAGTCTATGAATCAAATCAAATACGACTCACGTAAAACATTTAGGTATACATGTAACAAGTTTTTTAGAATTATAAAAATTTCAGGACACCTCAAATTGATTTTGTTTATTTTTTTTAGAAAAATATTTAACTTTAAATCGAAAACGTACTCAAAAATAATTACATTTAATGCAAAAAAGCTTCCACAAGTCATAAAGTTGGCAGTTCTTTGTTGTGAAATAGTTTGTGTAGTGATTTCAAGTGTATTTTTTTTAAGTTGCATGTATGAATGTGCATGTATGAATGTGTTTGTGTGTAAATCGGTAAGCAAGACAAGTAAGTCATCGTCAAACTTTTTTTTTTTGTTATCAGCAATAAGTGCACCTTTGTGAAGCAGTCAGTGTCTGCAGTTTTATTTCTCAAATATGTACACATATATTAAGTGATGAACTATGATTGTTAAACAGAACAGAGCAAAAGAAAATAGTTAATTTCTAAACTACTTACCTCCGCCTTCATGTCAGCCAGCCTGTCCTGCAGGTCACGCACTTTATCCGAATCATCCAAGTTTGAACGTAATTCGCCTTCGGCTAACATTTCTGAATTCTAATTAAGTTGCAAAAATTCATTAATAATTTTGTAGAAACATAATAAAATTCAAATCAACCTTAGTTTCGAGACGCGAAATCTCTTGCTTAAGTTCAGCGACTGTTTGACTTTGCTCAGTAAATTTGATTTTAACATTCATGAGTTCATCCTTCATACGCGATTCCAGATCCGAATATCTAGAGAGCAGAAATTTAGGACGTGAATAGGACGTATAGAAAAAGGTAAACAGACAACGTGCTACACTGCCGTCATAAGGAAGAGTGCGGCATCTAGCATGAACATAAAAATTAGTTTTATTGTTTTTTCTTAATCATCTTTCTCAATTGTTTGCTCAATTGTTTAATATTTTAACCTGAAATGTCATATCTACACAAATTAAAGCAATCATATAACTAAATATTTATAACCATCCAAACCATAATCAGTGAATTTTTGATAAATTACTGTAACTTGTTTATCTCAAAATATTGAAATATGTAGATGCCGCACTCTTCCTTATGACGGCAGTACAGCACTTTTAACACACAGAAACAATAAGTAGAAAACAAACCTGTGTTGCTGTTCGCGCGCCTTATTCGACATATCACGCTCGCGGCCAACAGCCATTTCCAGCGATTCCTTAAGCTTTTTGTTCTCCTCATCCTGACGACGCAATTGATTTGTGGAAACCTGCACCTGGGTCTCGAGTTCCATAACCTTAAGACGTAGCTCCTTGAGATCTGTGAGTGTTTCCATTTCCCTAATACGTGTTGTCATTAGCTCTTCCTCCAATTTTTGTGTGTGCTCATTAGATTTGGAGGTGTCAAAGAAGTTGGTGAGCAACTTTTTGGGTGTCGAGTCATTGGCAGACGCGGAATTATGATGATCATTACGATTTTCTTGCAGCTGTCGCTGCCATTGTGTACTTAATTCCTGTACACGTTGTTTGAGATCCTTAAGTGAAAGACTTGCTTCCGCTTCGCGCAATTTGCTGGCAATCAGCTCATCCTGTAGATGAGCCACCGAATTATCGGGAGTTGTTTCGCGTAGTGTCTTATTATCCTCTTCTAATTCCTCAACTTTTGTCTTGAGATTTCGTATCTGATCTTCACTTTCGGCCAGACTCTGACGCACTTTAACTAGTTCTTCTAGCAGGCATGAAACCATTTCGTCACGTTGTTTTAGAGCCTCTTCCTTCATGCATAGTTCATCAATGGATGATTGACGTGAATTGTTCTAAATTATTAAGACATGGAGAACTTTTAGCTTTAGCACTTCAGAAAAGTTTTTAATTTAAATTAACGAATTAAAAACAATTTACAATATTATTTAAATATTTGTGCTGAAAAGAATATTACATGCAAAAATATCTACAAAAGTAGTCAAGAAAGCGTTATCAATATTGTTTTTAGAGAAAAAAAAAACACAATAGCTATCTCAAGGATATACTGCACATGCGCATAGAGTTAGTTCTGTAATTTTTTTTATTATTAAAAAAATATAACTATGGTATGATTTTTATGAGATGATGGTTTTTGTAATGTGAAGTTAGCTTCGCCATTAAATTTTTCCAGAAATTTGATATTTGTGCTGTGATGTGCTCGTATTTTTCTGTAATGTGCTGTACAGGTATTAAAAAGGTTCACATATTTGGTAGTTTTAAAAGCTTGAATGCTTTTTTTTCAATTTCAGACCTATTTTCATGAGTAAGAAAGTCACCTTCAAAGTTTTGAAGCAAATTTTGTTAGCATTTTCATAAACGTTAAAGCCGAGTCACAAACTTTTAAAAAGTTTCCACCATTCTGTCTTGTAAATTGCTGAGGATGGAAGAAATAGAAATATATATAATAGAGAGGAGCAATTTCTTTCGGTCCTGTTCGAGTCAGCGATGGCTATCGCATCCGAATGAACCACGAGCTGTGTAAGCACTACGAAGACATTGACGTAGTTCAGCGTACAACTGTGCAGCGACTACGCTGGCTGGGTCATGTCCATCGTATGGACGCCGAAGCTCCAGCGAAAAAGGTGCTCGAGGCGAGGTCATTGGTCGACGACGAAGGTAGAGACCATGCATCGGATGGATGGACCAGACCGAGAAAGCCCTAACCGCACTTGGTGTATCCAATTAGAGAGGGCGCGCGCAAAGCAGCGGCGCCTGGCGAGAGCTGATGTGGTCGGCTGAAACCCGAAAATGGGTTGTTATGGATTATGGGTTATATGAAATGGTTGTTACCTAAGTAAGTAATTTTAGAGTTTCAGCTTCTAATGAAATTCTTGGTAAAAAACTCATTGGGACCATACAGCTCCGATGAAATTATTCCCAGCAAAAATTCGTTTATAGATTCCCATATCGAAGAAATCTTTTTTTTCATAGCACAGAACTGCTCAAAAATGCGCATCAATTCACGGGCGCTACGGATCGCCACAAAAATCGTACTCCGGGGGTTTTCAGGGTCGCTGATCTTAAATCCGGGGTCAACATTTTGAAATTCAAATGACAGCTTCGGAAATCCGAACATGACCATATTTAAATAAAATAATGAAAGTAAAATTTTTCTTTTTAAAAGAATTTGTTAAACCTCGGTCAGACAAAAAAATTAAATAATTTATATTCTAGGCATTTGACCCTAAAAAGCTAGTCAGTATCTTGTACCCAGTCGGACTTATGACATTTTGAATTTAGCTTAAAAAATACAATTATAGCCCTTAAGCTGCTCAAATTTATCAAATGTTCAAAAACCCTGAAAATGCTTTTTAAACTATAATGAAAGTAATCAGAATCTATTTACATAACTTTGACATCTCAGGTATAACTTCAAGTAGCCCGTTACCCATTTTTAACCCTTTTACAAAGTTTTAACCCTTAAAGACATAGTTTGCAAATAATTTTTTGAGTACGCATCTACATAATCAAAGTAATATTCTTATTAAATCTAGGTCAAGTAGGTTGTGCTGTGGGTCGATAAGACAGTGAACGAGTAGACAGTGAAAAGCAGACGCTCTTTGAAATTATTAAATATGAATCTTTAAACGATTTTTCGCTGGGAAAAATTTTATCGGAGTTTTATGGTCCAAGGAGTTTTAAACTCAGAATTTCATGTAGAATCCAAAACTGAATGTTACCAGCATGAACATTTTCGACCGGAACAAATTGCTCCTACCTAATGTATAACTGTGTTACAAGTGCCATTTCATCTAGATCAAGGTTTGGTCGGGATGCTCTAATATGTATCAAGTTGAAATCTTTACATACATATCAGAGAGGGAAATAAGGAATTTTCAGATCTGCATTTTTTTTTCTAGAAAATTCGAAAATCAATTGTTGAAAAATTTTGGATGAGAAAGCGAAAATCAATAATCTATATTGATATATTATTATTAATTTATATTTTATTTAACGAAAAATATCAATAAGAATTTAAATAATACGTAAATGATTTAATAACATTGGTTTGTATAAGGCAACCTTTTACCTTTCAAAATTTTATATTGCGAAATTTTTTTTTATATGAACTTACATATTATTGGGAAAATACTGTGAAAACCTACTAAGTAGGTTTTTTTGGCGAGCTTTTTGTGTAGACAAGTTAAACTTTTTTACCGAAACCCGTGTTTCAAAAAGTTTTTTCGCTTTTAAAAACTACCCAGAAATTGTTATTTCTCCAGAAATGCGCTTGTTAAAAAAAAAATCTTACCCAAGTAGTTTCTTACGACTTTTTTGAAAAGCACGCCTTCGGACACTTTTCCCTAATTTCTTGGAAGCATATCATCCGATTTGAATAAAATTTTTTTCGTGATAGTCAACACCCAAATGCATCGGAAAAATTTCTCAAACCAATCGTTATTAAATTTTATTATTTCGAAAACACTTGCCATAACTTTAAATGCGTTTATCTCAAAACCACTTTTTCGCGAGTTGTATTAAAAACTAAACGAACAAATTTTCCGATTTAAAATTTTTGCACCACATACTGCTTACAGCAGTCATTATCGTCGGTTCCAGAATCATGAGAGTAGTTCCAAAAACAACTCCGTTCTGTAATAAAAAATACCTTTTTTAAATTTTGACATTTGGATGCTTTAGTTCCGTTATTTTTTGAAAAACGCTCTTAGTTCTAGACCTGCACCAAAGATTATATAGTATAAAGATGTGCCACGTAGAACATTAAAAAGTAACAAATATTTTTCAGATCAATACGTAAGCTTTTGTGAGCGCGATGAAAAAGCTTTCTTGAGAGAAAAGTTTCCAACGTTTGCATGCACATTCTCTCTGCAATGCTCTTTCTCTCGTCACTCCACAATGCTTCACAGCATAGATCACCACTGCATGGTTTCTCATAGCTAGCGAAAGTCGAGAAATTTTATGTTGTAATTGTTTTTTCCATTGTTGTTGTTGGAACCAAGCAATTGTGATCTCTGCTTGACAGCAACAAATGTTTTTGTTTGTTTGCATTATTTTCATGATGATTTCCTTATTTTGTGCGAAGCAGATTTTCTTATTCACTGCTTGCTATTAATATTGACTATTTTTGATTGAATCAGCCAGAGCAGTAAAATCTGCATATACATTCAGAATCTTAAGGAAAACTGAATAACGACACACAAATCCATCCAATGAATTCAAAATTGTTTATAAATAAAATTTTTAATTCACATTGATATTTAAGAAATTGATTAGTAATTAATTTCAATTATTTTTTTTCGTTATTCAGAATAATTAATTATTTTTTTATTTATAAGAATTCCATTTACAACGAATGCAATTAAAAAATAATTTCAAATTTTTCAATAACTAATTTTTTGTGCATTATTATTTCTTGATTCATTGCCTATTCATGTGTTATTCATTAGCAATTTTATAGTCATTATTAATTTTTTTTTTATTTATATAAGATTTTTTTATTTTAGTTATTATTCAAAAGTTAATGAAAACTTAGAAATGAATACGAAATTTATAATGAATAAAAAATTAATAATGAATAAAAAATAATAATGAATAAAAAATTAATAGCGAACACTTTATTCATACGAAGTCAACGAAGTCAACGTCACTCCAACCTGTGAAGCAGAGCATTTATTCTCAAATACCCTTCACCACACTGCATTTACAGTTCAATTACTTGCTTCCCGTATAACCTTTAGACAATCCTTTAATAATTCTGTAGTGTATGATTTTCTTAACGCTGATTATAATAATATAAGAAATGAACTGAATTCTTTTAACTGGGACCAACTATCAGCCTTGGATTTGGACGATGCTGTTTCGTTTTTCTATCAGAGTATCTTTTCCGTACTCGATACTTTTGTTCCAAAAATAAAAAAACGAAATAAACTATCTGAACCGTGGCTTGATCCCAATCTTAGGCAACTCAGAAATCAAAGAAATAGTCTCTACAAAATCGTTAAAAACAACGTCATTGTTAGTGATGAAGTAAAGGCAAGATACGCAGAGCTGTCTAAAGAGTTTTCAAAAAAGTCTGAAGAAGCATATAAACTTTACACCAACTTGATTGGTGAAAGAATTATTAACGACCCTAAAAAATTTTTCGACTTTGTAAACGTCAAGCGTAAATCGGCCGGATATCCTACAACCATGTTTAAAGGTAATGTTTCTTCTTCTAACCCACAAGTGATCTGTAATCTCTTTGCAGATCATTTTAAAGAAGTATTTCGTCCTCCTTCAACCCCAATTCGTACGCCGTTACTTTATCCCAACACGTCCCCTTTGGTTTGCACAGTCAATATTACACAAGAGGACATAATTAATTCTATAAATGAATTAGATCCCTACAAGTCTCCCGGTCCGGACCTTATTCCACCAATTCTCCTTGTTCAGTGCCTAGCTCAATTAATTACACCATTACATATTATGTTTAATAAGTCTTTGGAAATAGGTGTTTTTCCATCTTTTTGGAAGTCATCTCATCTAACACCAATTTATAAGAATAGCGATAAGAGAGCGATCGAAAACTATAGAGGCATTGCCTTATTGTCAACTATTCCTAAGCTTTTTGAAAAAATAATATGTTCTAAGCTCACTGAAATAGTTAATCCACACTTAAATGAACAACAACACGGATTCCGCAAAGGACGATCAACCACAACAAACCTCACAATAATGGTTTCAGATGTTCTTAAGAACATGGAAAAAGGTCATCAGATAGATTGTATATATACCGATTTTAGTAAAGCATTTGATCGAGTTGATCACGTAATCTTAACTAAAAAATTAGAAAAATTCGGTATATCAGGTTCTTTGTTGAATTGGCTTATATCTTATCTTAGTGGAAGATCCCAACATGTTAAATTTCAGGGTACTCTATCTAATAAGATTATTGTCTCATCAGGCGTACCCCAAGGAAGTCACCTCGGTCCACTCCTCTTTAACATATTTATTGCAGACATATCTGAAGTTTTGTATGATATCCCACATCTCTTATACGCAGACGACTTAAAAATGTATTATGTCATTAAATCAGATGTGGATACAGTTTTCTTACAGAGTAAACTCGTATCCCTGGAAAACTGGTGTAATCAAAATAAGCTTTCTCTTAATGAAAATAAATGCTATGTTATAAGTTATTCCCGTAAAAAAGAAATGCTTTACAGTAGTTTTGAGCTAAATGGGGTTGAACTAAAAAGGATCAATCACATTGCAGATCTTGGGGTTATCCTAGATTCTAGGCTGCGCTTTAATCTTCACCTCGATCATATCACATCCAGGGCAAACAAGCTTCTCGGATTCATTAAAAGACGTGCAAATGAATTCAAGAACGTCTGGGTAACTAAAACCCTATATTGCACACTAGTGCGTCCCATTCTTGAATATTGTTGCACAGTATGGAACCCAAGTTTTGCAGTGCATAGTGATAGAATAGAAACTATCCAAAAACAATTCTTACTTTTTGCCTTGAGAGACACGTACAACCCTCGGGACTATAGAAACCTGCCACCATATGTGCACAGACTGAAAGCCATTAACTTAATGCCGTTGTCAACAAGAAGATCGCTACTGTGTTCATGTTTTATATTTGATGTCATTGCCCGAAACATTGACAGCGAATATATTTCCAACAAAGTAACAATTAATGACCCAATAAGGAGAACTAGGCACACAAGATTTCTATGTGAGTCACAGCACCACACTACTTACGCTTTCAAAGAACCAATTAATAGATGTTGTATGATATTTAATACTATCAGCGAGCACTACCTTCCACCTATGTCTAAATACATGTTCAAGCGTAACCTCTCCAATCACCTCTTTCCACCCTAAGCATCTATCCTTATCACGATCACCAATCACCATCCATACCTCTTTAACTGTTCCCTATTAATTATAAGATAGCACAGTAGCTTAATAGCCATATTTTCAACTACTTTGTATAAAATATGTAAGTAATAAGCTCCTTCTTTTTTTAAGATAGTACAGTAGCTTAATAGTCATATTTTCTACTACTTTGTATATAATATGTTAGATATAAGATCCTTCTGTTTCTTTTCTTTTCTTATCTCCTTTTCTGTTTGACGTGTTCTTAAATTCATGTCGTTCAGGTGGGCGGATTACGCCCACTTCGATTAGCATGTCTTTGTACACCAAAACAAGGTAAGGGGTGAGAAAAAAAATAAATAAAAAAAACAACCTGTTAGAATAAGTATAGTGCCTTGCTTGGCCAAATAAATAAATAAATAAATAAAATAGTAGTGAATAACAAAATGTTTTATTCATTGTATTTTTTATTTAAAAGTGAATAACAAATTAATAACAGTGGTAAACAATTTGATAAAAAAGTTTTCGCGATGAAAACGACATTGCTAGTTCGATAAAGTATTTTTTCTAGATAATAGAAATCATTAAACCTTTCCAGGTTGGTTTGAATTTTTTTTAGAAGAATTTTCGATTTTTTTGAGTTTTTAAAAATAATATCCCCACTTATGATCCTATAAATCAAAAAGTATTAATTTATTTTACAAGATTTATAAATATTTACAAATGAGACATTTATACCTTTTATTTAAGCTATTGTTTATATGATTATTTGTACGATTTTTGTCGACATTTTCTGAATACTACATTTATGAAAGAGTTTAAAATATAGCGTTTATTTAACATTTCTCCCATATAAAAGTGTGCAAAAATATGACTTCGATATATATTTTGGATTTATTTTTACTTTGTTGTTAAAAAAATATTTCAACGAAAATATTAAGGTAAAAA
Organism: Dichetophora obliterata; assembly: GCA_963920525.1. Taxonomy (NCBI): domain Eukaryota; kingdom Metazoa; phylum Arthropoda; class Insecta; order Diptera; family Sciomyzidae; genus Dichetophora; species Dichetophora obliterata. The sequence goes on along the minus strand of OY986439.1, from coordinate 86,825,059 downwards.
GTATTATTGTAGCAGGTTGGATATTTACGTATTTCGGTTTTAGTAAAAATACTCAAAATTACCTCCATCAAAGTGGACGTGGTGAGTTCGTACTAAACAAATTCTTCAGACTTTAAAAACCCAATTACCATATATGAACCTTAAGATTTTGTTTACAAACAATGTTCTTAGCGTTTTTAGCTAAATTTAAAAATCCCTAAACCGCAATTTTACGTTATAATAGGATAGAAATCTTCGCGCTTCTATAAATAACTAGCTGAGACACTGTGTGTTGCTACCACGTCCCCGTTGCCAAACGCCCATAAGATGCTAGCAGTGAAACGGCACGAGTAAATTGTGGTCGAGTACCGAATTCCGAGGCTGTGCGGCCACCTATAACTCCAAAGCTATTCAATATCAAAAATTTCAGTTGTGTGGGAGGGGTCACGCCCTCTTGCCTAACGCCCATAAAATGTTATCAGTGAAACGTTTAAATTGTGGTCGAATACCGAATTCTGAGGCTTTGCCAAATATAATTATAAAGCTATCAGATATCGTATATTTGGCCTGTATAGGAGGTAATTTTGAGTATTAACCATATTTTTTAAACTCTTTCACAAATGTAGTATTTGGAAAATTTATACAAAAAACATTAGATCAATACAAATGACAGCTTAAATGAAAGATATAAACGTCTTATTTGCAAACATGTATAAATTTTTTAATATGAAAAAATACTTTTGAAGTTATAGGATCATAACTGGGGACATATTTTTCAAAACTTAAAAAAATCGAAAAATCTTTGAAAACTCTTCAATTCTTTTCGAATTGCATTCGTTCTATAATACTCATACAATTTAACACAAAGTCTATATTAATAAAACTTATTTTCTGGTTTGTTATTTTAATTGCCATTTGTACAAATCTAAATGGCTTAACGGACTTCGCTCAATTTGAGTACACATACTGTGTGCATCCTAGATTAGATTGTTACATACTTAGTTTTGATCACGCTCATTCCATCCATTTTCACTTACGAAAAATTTTGATATTGAAAATCTTTCTTGAAAAATTTTTTTTGCAAATTATATTTTAAAAATTTCAGTAATTTTAATACCAAAAACATTCACATATCTTTAGAATTTCAGAAATTTTTGGTACAACATAAAACATCGTTCCCCAAGAATGAGAAAAACGGCATGAAAACCAAAACTTTGACTTTCGATGCAAATATATTCGCTATTTTTAAATACATATATTTATTAAAAATTTTTTTAATCAAAGTTTTAATAAAAGCACTTTACAAAAATAGTTTCAACTGTAGCGTTAGGTCAGTGAATATATCCTTTTTTTTCAAAACCAGTCCAAAATATTGAATTTTTACTAAAAAAATTATTAAAAAAATGTTTTTGTTGTATAAATAAGATCAATTGAAAATTGCATTTCTGAGTAGTTTTTATATATTGTAGTTAAGCATGTATTTGCAATAATATTGGGGGTTGGAATTAGTTTTAAAGGTTTTCTAAGAGATGGCGTAACTATCAATAGATCGCATCGGGCACACCTGTGACTATATTCATTTCAAAGCACATTGTGTAAGCTTCATTTTTCAGTATGTGTCATTCCACTGAAGTGTAAACAACGTATATTTTTTTTCTCTGTGAACATGTCGACTTTCGTTCCAACAAAACGCAATTTGCGGGAAGGTTTACTTTTGTGCTTCCATTTGAAGAAAAAAGCGGTTGAAGCACAACGCACGCTTACTGAGGCTTACGGGGACTATGCTCCATCGATTTCTACTTGTGAGTACTGGTTCCGTCGGTTTAAAAGTGGTGATTTTGATACGGAAGACAAAGAGCGTCCGGGCCAGCCGAAAAAGTTTGAAGATGAGGAATTGGAGGCTTTGCTCGATGAAGACCCGTGTCAAACCCTTCAAGAATTGTCAGAATCATTGGGAGTCGACTTATCAACGGTCGGCCAACGCTTGAAGGCCATGGGAATGATTCAAAAGCAAGGAAATTGGGTGCCGTACCAGTTGAAGCCGAGAGGCGTTGAACGGCGATTTTGCATGTGCGAACAACTGCTTCAACGGCATAAAAGGAAGAGTTTTTTGCATCGTATTGTCACTGGCGATGAAAAGTGGATCCATTACGATAATCCTAAGCGAAAAAAATCGTGGGGACCACTCGGCCATGCACCAACATCGAGGGCCAAGCCGAATATTCATGGCGCCAAGCTTATGCTGTGTATTTGGTGGGATCAGAAGGGTGTCGTGTACTATGAGCTGCTAAAACCTAACGAAACCATCACTGGGGAACGCTACCAACAACAATTGATGCAATTGAGCCGAGCATTAAAGGTTAAACGGCCGGAATATGCCAAAAGACACGACAAAGTGGTTTTTCAACATGACAACGCACGGCCACATGTTGCAAGAACCGTCAAGGAAACGTTGGAGGCGCTGAATTGGGATGTGCTACCCCACCCGCCTTATAGCCCAGACATAGCCCCTTCCGACTACCACCTATTCAGATCGATGACGCATGGCTTGGCTGAGCAGCGCTTCACTTCTTACGAGGATACCAAAAAATGGGTCGATTCGTGGATTGCCTCAAAAGACGAATCGTTCTTCCAACGCGGAATCCATATGCTGCCAGAAAGATGGGAAAATGTTGTAGCTAACGATGGACAATACTTTGAATAATATACATTGTACCGTTGTTTCTAAATAAATGCTCAAAAACCGAAAAAAAACCTTTAAAATTAATTCCAACCCCCAATATAATAAAAATATATAAAAGTAGTTAAATAAAATATTTTTCCACAAAAAAACAACTTAAAAATATTGCTTACAACATTATTCGCGGCTAAGCAAACGCCCTTACAATAATATAACACTAAAAATTTCATGTGGCAAAACAGCAAAAAAAAACCAAGTCAACACACAGAATATACCTAGATTATGACATCTTTATGATATTATATTCTTGAAATTATATAACAAAAAGCTAAGAGATAATGCAAAAAATATAATAACTTTAAATTATATAATGCTCGTAGGGTAGTTTAGTAAAAAAATTGCCTACATTTTTTAAGTAAAACCTAATAAAATTCTGCTACATTTTGTTGGCAGCTACATCGTTTATTCAGATGCTTCGTGCATCAAATCTTTACATATCATTTCTATTGCTTTTCAATATTATGCTCACATTTGCTCACATTGTCGCTTACTTATTCTCTCTCTCTCTCAAAAACTTTAAATCGTTCGCTCGCTGACTCTCATAAAGCTTTTGTGAGGATTTATGATAAATCCACATTCAAATTTTACTGTGCCACTTGCTTGTATGGCGGTGGCACATCTTTCTATTATATTATCTGTGCCTGCACAGATGATGCAGGTGTTTTCATTACAACCAGCGCACCTAAACGGATAACCAATAGATCGGTAGATTGCTCTACTGAAAATTTTTAAATATTTGCCGTGGATTTTCCTCGGGCATAAAAAGTTTTCATTTGGCTTAGAAGTGTCTGATATGAAATTTCTGATATGACGAAGGGAGTAGAATTCATGGGACGTCAAGACAGAGACAAGACAATTGCGAGCGCCGTGTAAGGTGACCAGTCTTGTTTACATTTAGACACAGTATTTTATTAAAAAACGTTCGATTTCTCTTTATCCAATTCGCTATAATTTACTGCATATTGCTTTAGCATGAATACGATCGTTTGATTCACAAATTAATAATTGATCAAATTCAGCCAATAGATTTTCTAATTTGTGTTTGATCAAATTTAAAGTAAACCTTATTTTATATATACACAAATACTTTCCAAGCCTAAACAGATTACCGCATACAATACACGTTTTGCAGCCAGTAACACACAAGGTGTAGAAGTATTTAAGCTCTTAAAATTTTTCAAATATGGAAATTTTGAATATATCGACATCACATTAAGTTACGATAAATTGGAGTACAAATTAAGAACATTACAGCAGAAATTTTGAATATCTGAAAAAATTTCTCGCTACCTCATTTAAATTATTATATTGCACTATTTTATTTTCCTAGCCATGTGACATGACATCACACATTCAGCAAAATCGAGCACATACAGTCAGCAAAAAAAAAAGTTGTACACTAACTGAATTCAGACAAATTTAAAAACAATGTGAAAAGTATGAAGTGAATGTACATTTATTATATATCATAAAAAAGCTTGAGATCCATTCTATAACATGTATTAAAAATTATTTCCGTATTATTTATACTTCTCGAAAAACATAACAAAAGCGAAAATATTAAAATTTTACTAAGCAAAAAAAAACTTGTACACTAAGAAAAAACTTAAAAATATTCAAGTAAATACGAAATTTTATGATTTATTAATATTTTGTATGGTGGCCTTTGGCGTTTTTTACAGCTAGGAGCCTATTTGGCATCGAGTGGACCAGATTTTTTGTCACTTCTTCAGGAATTGAATCCCATATTTCCATCAAGGCCTTTTTAAGGGTTTCTTTGCTAGAAATATGATAGTCCTTTAATTTTGTTTTCATAAATGCCCAGAGATGCTCAATTGGATTTAAGTCCGGGCTCTGTGGAGGGTGGGGAAGCACTTTTTTAGTGTTGTAAAGAAACCATTCTTTAACAATATGGGCCGAGTGCTTTGGGTCATTGTCTTGGACAAACACAAATCCATTCTCCAACCCCATTTTTTGGGCGGATTGTGCCAAATTATTCTTTAAAATATTTAAATAGTCTGTTTTGCTCATGTTTCCTTCAACAAATACGAGATTTCCAACGCCATTTGCACCCATTGCACCCCAGACCATCACATTACCACCTCCGTGTTTAACCGTATGCGTAACATTACGCTGATTTAAAGCTTCTCCTTTATTTCTCCATACGTAACATCGTTTGTCAGAGGTAAATAAATTAAATTTGGACTCATCGGTAAACATAACTTTATCCCAGAATATATTGTCTTTGTCTAAAAACTGATTAGCATAGTCCAAGCGCTTTTAAACATTTGCTTTAGAGAGAAGTGGTTTTTTTCTAGGTGCGTGTGCATGTAGTCCTTCCGAATGCAGGAAATTTCTTAGGGTTTGTGGAGTGACATCAACAATATTGCTACTTTTAAGCTCTTTTGCGATCTGAACGGCGGCAACTTTTGATTCTTTTTTAACAAATTTGACTATTTTCCGTTTAATTTGGGGAGTATTAATCTTCTTAGGGCGTCCACTTCCACAGGGTCTTTCAAAAGTCTTATTTTTTTTCAAATGTTTTTATTACATACTGAACCGTAGTGTGGGGTTTTTTAACTATTTTCCCAATATCTCGCACTGAGTTTTTTCATTCCATAGTTTTATGATAAGTTCTTTTAAATCTTTTGAAATCTGTTTTCTAGCCATCTTTTAACACTTAACGAATATAGAATGCTGCGATCAGTTTGAAAAACAAAACTCCAATAACTTTACATACAAAGTTATCAATATTCGCTTTTACATTTTATAACGGGACTTTTTTCATAACGAAAGAGACAAGTGTACAAGTTTTTTTTTTGCTGAGTGAAATTGGCATATTTTTGTTTTTGTTATTTTCTCTCTTGGAATAGAGACAATTGGAAGATAATTTTTATTTAATGTTACAGTATGCGTTTCAAGCTTTACTTTGATATATAATAAGTATATATTTACTCTATACTTTTTACAGTTTATCTCAATTTATTTGATTTCGGTTAGTGTACAACTTTTTTTTTTGCTGACTGTATTTGTCTAGCTAAAAATACAAAATGGCGAAGAAAACTTAATGCACATTGATTGTAGTATTGAAATAAAAAATAAATGGATTATAATTTAAAGCTTTAGGTCAAGTAAGTTCTGAACGTTATCACACATTGCCTTTATACAGAGTTGTTGTTGAAGCCTTCTTTCATAACTTAACCTAAAGCTCTGAATTATAAACATGTAAAATCATCAGAGGTCACAATTAATTATATAAATCTAAATGTATAAATATTTGACAATAGCTTAGGGGTCGTCCATAAACTACGTTACCAATTTAGGGGGAGGGAGGGGTTTTGAAATGCACTACGATAAGTAACGGTAGGGGAGGGAGGTGTTTAGATATTGTAACGTTACCAAAAGTCGAAAAAATCGACGAAAAACCTCTAATTAATAACACAATCATTTCAAAAATTTTTAACCTTACATGTTTATGTTTGATCGTCTAAATTGATGGTTAACTTTTGTTTCAACGATTTCTTCCACCACCTTTTCCCTCGACACAGGAACCTTTTGGTATTCCTTCACCATCTCAGCACACGTCTGAGAAATTTGGGTCTTTGCTTTTTCGACAGGCTTTGACGTTAAGGCTTGAATGTTCTTGATCAAAGGAGATACCGTATGACATGTACTGTCCTTATCAGAAAGAAGAAATCGGTTCAAGGTCGTGTCCTACCTGCGGCTTGTATTTCGTTTTTAAAACTTCTATGAATTGCCATAAGTTTGTATTATATCGTTTACAATATATCGGAATAAAAAATACTATTTAAATAAATCAATTTTCAGAAAGCATTTACACAAAAACACAGAACTTGGTGCAGCTCGGGTGCAGCCTTTAAGGGTACTCTGTCAAAGATCAGGTGAATTTCTTTGCGTTAGAAATGAGGATTCACCAATGGGTCGACATAGAATCCGATGAAAAGTTCTATTTTGAAGAATCCTCAACAAAGCTACCAGCTTCTTCTATCCCAGCGATTGAGAGCATCGAATCTTGGATCGCAGATGGAATAGCTTTTACAGATGATATTAATTATTGATTGTTTTCCAATTGTTCCTTTAATGTATCTAGTCATACTAGTCACTAATACTAGTGAAAATTGTCAGAGCTAGTCAAAATATATAATCATACGAATGAGTTAATTTCATATGTCACGTTACTTTAGGGGGAGGGGTTTTGAAAAGCACTACGAAAAGTAACGCAGAGGGAGGGGGGTTAAAAAAAACCGGAAAAATCAGTAACGTAGTTTATGGACGACCCCTTATCAAGGAAAGGCTTTATTTGAATTAACTATCTAAAGAATTATGTTAATAACTACTAAGACATTAGAAGATGTTAGCTTTTAGTCTAAATAAAACTTTTTTATCTAAACAAGTTGCATGCAAAACTACATATATTTCATCCATTTAACCATTGTTGGGGTTACTTACGCTATCAATCGATACATTCTGTTTAGGCAAGTTTGAGTGGGTGTTTTTTTGCACCATAAACCAATAATAAAAATATAACAGAAATGTTGGAAGAGAATTAGTGTTTGTTGTTTGAATATTAGGCACTTGTTGTATGGTAATAACATTGAGTATTTGTTTTTTAAATTTTACAACGATTTTCTGTATTTTAGCTACTTACATTTTCTTGTAGTCGTAAACTAAGCCCACGCACTTCTTCGTTGGCGTTTTCGAGCTGATGTGAAACTTCTAGGAATGAACGGCGCAGCTGCATTAGTTCGGTTTGTATAGCATAACTGCAAAATATGAGGCAATCAGAATTGAAACTAAATTTACAGTTCAACAACAACCTTGTTTCCTCTTCTTCGGCGCGTGAAACTTGGCCACGCACCAAGCGATCCGCCAGCTCAGCGCTTTCAGCTTCAAGCAGATCATTACGTTGCTTGAGCAGACGATTTTCTCTTCTCAGACGACGTAGTTCTACCATTTCTTCCTGCTCTTTTTTCTTTACGTCCTGATATTCCCTCTCCATTTTTTTCATGCGTTTCGTATTGATTTTTATGGAATATGCCAGGTTAAAAAAGTTTTCAGGATCAGCTTCAACGCGGCCGGGTAGCTCTTTTTGAAAGAACTGAAAGCGGAAAAATATTAAACCCAGTTAGGAAAATATAGTCAAAGCCCACCTTAAGCATAGCTTCCATATCGAGACATAGCAATGTTTCCTTGCCCAATAAAAGTAGCGCCAGAGCCACTTTGAATATAAACTCCATGCCTTCGCTGAGAAAAACATCCATTATGCGAGAACTTAAATTGAGATTCAATGTTGTTGTGTAGAGTGTCAGGAACCAGCTAGAGGCATACATCGTCGTTTGAAAGGCCTGGAAAATAATACATGACAGATTAAGGAAAAAAAAAATTAAGTTTTAATAGAGCTTCTTAATACCTGTTGCTGAAAATGTATATGCATTTCCGGTATTTGTTCCTGTACCAAATTTTCCAATTGATACATGCACAAGCCCAACTCCGACATCGATGGTTTGAACATATCACGCATACGATGTTGTTGCATTATTTGCACTAAAACGGCAAAAGCTTCCTCCTCTGGCATCTTGAGAGTAAAAAAAACTATTTAATTTCAAGCACTGCCACTCTCAAATTAGACACGAACCTGCATTAGGAGTAACCCAACAATAAAGCCGGAACCTTGGCAATAGCCGACTTCACGATCATGTAGCGAATAGGCTTTAATAACATTAAACAGTGCCTCCTGACCAGGTCCATCCTTCTCTTTGAAAAAATCCACCTCAGGATAGGTGCGTGCTATATCACGTCGTATAACTTTTTCGCATGCCGATGTTGCTTTAATGTACTCTGCATACTGTTTTTTATCAGCATCCGCAGCACCGCAAAGCTGTTGCCAAACAATTGCTCTATAAAAAAAAAAAAATTGCAAACGGTTTATAAACACAATTCATTACATATTAGTTGATTTATAATTGAATAGTTTACTTTAACTTTATTTCACAGTTTTTAATTTTTTGTTAATGTTCTTCAATCTTTGTGTTTTTTATGGGGACCCCAAGAAAGGTGACAGAGAAAAATTGGAGGTAAAACCATGATAGGACTTAGTGGTACAAATTAGCTCTGTTTAGGGCTTTTTGAGAGAGTACAAAAGTTATAACGAAATAAGTTTATAATTTCAAAACCATTTAAATGAGAAACATTAAATGAGTAAAAAGCAGAGAGGATTGTTTCACTCAGTTTATTTGGGGAGCGACATATATGAACGGAATACATTCAAGAGGGATGAAAAAGTTTTGATCATTCTTCTGAAGATTTAACGAAAGAGCGCTCATAATAGAACCGTTTATTTTGGAAGCAATAAAAGTTCCTCAACTTCCATTTTTTGGGCATAATATATGTGCTTAAACTTCAGAGTATGAAGTATCGAAAAACATTTTAAAGATTATGAATAACAAATCCCAGAATAAATGTTGCGCCTTTTTAATCATGTTTTAGCAATGAACAGGGTTAGGTTTATTACATTTGAAGCAAAGAGTTTGTTTTTAATCATATTTGCAATCGAAAACAATGAAAATAATACTGAAACATTCACATTGAAATGTATCACTGTAATGTATCATTGTAATTTTTTTTAGAATAGTTTCTAACACAATAATACTAACATAGAATAGTTGTGTTAGAATTATTGTGTTAGAATAGTTTCTAACACAATAATACTAACATAGAATAGTTTCTAACACAATAATACTAACATAAAAAAGTAAAATTTTTTGAGATTACTGAAGTCTTTGAACGGTTAGTTAGGTTGATTGACTTTGGAAATACGTTCTTAAAAATATTAAGGCATCTAAGGTGTCATCCCCCTGGCTTGACCGAATTTTGGTCACAAAATTTCCAGCTGAAGAGAAACATATTTCGGACTCAACACTATTAGGCGGAATTGTTATCAAATAATCATATGCTTTTTGAAGCAAATTTTAGAAACAATTCTAACACAATAATACTAACATAAAAAAGTTAAATTTTTTGAGATTACTGAAGTCTTTGAACGGTTAGTTAGGCTGATTGACTTTGGAAATATGCTCTTGAAAATATTAAGGCATCTAAGGTGTCATCCCCCTGGCTTGACCGAATTTGGGTCACAAAATTTCCAGCCGAAGAGAAACATATTTCGGACTCAACACTTGAAGGCGGAATGGTTATCAAATAATCATATGCTTTTTGAAGTAGATTACCGCCACCATTTAAATATATTTTTATTTCATTTCCGAACATTTGAAGTAAATTTTAGTTTTTTTAAAAGTTTTTACTCGAATGTCAAATTAAAGTGTTGCATTTTTGCAATTGAAGGCAATCCCAGAATCCCGAAAATCCCGGGTTTTTAGGCCTTATAATCCTGGGACTGTCGGAACTGGAAAAAGTCCGAGATCCCGGTATTGGAAGCCTTAGCGGTTTCCAAGTTATTCGTCTGTCTAAAGTGAGCCCAAGATACTTTAGTGAGCCACTTTTTGGAATACTTTCACCGGTGATGGCAATAGGTGGGCAGTCACCTCTTCTTAATGCGAAAGTTACATGTGTTGATTTGTCAGAATTGACAATCATTTGCTACTTTTCAAGCCAATTAGTAAGCTGATCAAGTTCATTCCGAACGAAAGAAGATGTGGTGTAGAGACATTAATTAACACCAACAATTTCTGTGTCATCTGCGTAAGTAGCTATTGTAACATTGTGGGCATGTCCGAGGTAAAGATTGTGTACAGTACAGGCCCAAGTACGCTGCCTTGATGAATTTAATGAATTTTACTATAGATATATATAATATATATTCTCGTCCCTTACAAATATAAAGATATAAAATAAATTAACTTTTTATAAAAAATTTAAGAAAACTGTGTTTTTTTAATTCCTTATGACAATTTTTTATTAAAAAAATTGCTAAAAGTCAAAACGACACAAGTATCTGTAAAACAGTCAATTAAAATCGATCTTGAACTCACTCAAATTAAATATATAACAATGCATATTTCTGTATATTTAATTAAAAAAAAACCCAAATTTTGAGTTGTGACTTTGCTGATATGTGATTTGCTAATCAAATATTTCAGAGCCGATTTAATTTTTATCTGTAATTTAAATTATAGCTCCTCAAGTAAAGAAAAACGAATGGAAATCAATCTTTTGCTTTTAACCACATCTAATTTTTTTAATCACATCTTTATTAAATTCTAACTTTTCTGTGGATAGATTCATAACTTGAAGTTTAGGAAAGATCACCAGAGTTCGAATTATTTTTTAAAGAGTGCAATTTTCAAAAATTCGATGTCAGAAAACTAACCTAAAATGATGCGGTATGCCGCGACGCACCAATTCGCGCACGCATGGATTTTTGCGTTTTAAACTGCCATCCCAATCGTTCAATATGGTTGCCCAGGTAGTCCAGATATCTTCTTCGGCAACTGAGTTACCACCTGCAAAGGGATTTCAATGAAAATTTACATTAAAATATGAAACTAAAGCCTAAACCTACCCGAATTGATGCTTATTTGGCTGGTATCGGAATTTTTGCGACTATGAGTTGAATGTAGAGAATTTAAACTTTTGGCATCGCTCTCAATAAGCTTATTGGCCGCTTCTAGTTTAGCTAACAAATCCATTTCAGAAGTGGGTAAATTTTCCTCTGGTGTGGACTTTACCTCCATTTTTTTACTACTCTCTTGCTGCGTAGCGGTAGTTAAGGTCATTGCCTTTTCTGCTTAGCTTTTCTATGAGTGATGATGATGTATCTATGTTGCTTTTATTGCTGTTGTTCTTGCTGCTACTGTTTTTTGATAACACTTTTCTATGGTACCCAAGATGATGGAGTTTATCTTCAGAGTTGTGTTTTGTTTTGAGTTTGCAATACCAATATCCAGCTTTAGGCTATTATAATAAACATTTTATCAGCGATGCGGAAGCACTGAAATGAAACAGATGTAAAATAGTTTATTAGTTTGTGTATTTTATATTAGATATAAGTATGTATATACATATGTATTTTCAAAGGAAATTTAAAAAATGTTTCATATTCCGTCGTTATTTTATATAAATGAATATTCAATACTTGCTGCTTTTACTCTATCTTTCATGTATTGACTCTTATCCAACATAAACATTGTGGCTTTGTTTATTTTTTTTTAGTATTTCACATGTGCTGAAAAGTTTTTAGTGAAAACACATTTTAATGGGTCACATTCAAAGTTTATCAATTCGGAACGCAGAGTTTTTGATACAGTTTCTGTTTAGAAGAAATTTTAATTTGTTTTAATAATAAAAAAAATTAATTAAATTATGGCAAAGCAAAGACGTCAAGCATTTAAGTTTTGTTGTTGAACTACCCAGTGACACCTTTAGAACAAACTAAAACACTTGTATAAAAGAAAATCCACGATAACCGAAAATTTAAACAGTTATTCGCCGTACTAAAATTTATATCAATAGCAAAACAATGTCATTTGTAGAGTTTTCGCTCTTGACGACCTTGACCAAGTAAGCTCAATAGTGTTTATGGACTTAATATGTCGCTTTTCCATAATTGATAATAAATGCTTGTAGGCATTTATTTAACACTAAGTTTAAGTCGGTCAGGTTTTGTGTACGTCAGACATTTAGACTAATGAGTTTGTTTTTATACAATTTTTTTGTTATTATTTTGGTTAAAATAATTATTTTTTTTTGTACAATGCACACCAATTCCTCCCACCAAAAACGCTTCAGTATTAAAGAATGGAACTTCAGAGCATATCAGTGTGGCACAAACAAATATACGGGGTAATGCGGAGGTAATTATTGCATATTGCATGATTCTACTGTGAGACAGAATAATTGGGCGAATTAAATATGTCCTACAAATAACGGCTTGTCGATAATTTTGTCCAGTTGGTATGTAAAACACAAAAAGGAATTGATAGCCGCCACTTTATTCGTGTTGAGTGTGTATATGATACGCACGCACAATGTACACACGAAAGATGTTATTATGGTTTGGGTGTATGTTTAGACAGCTTGTCGGAAATGCATTAAAAATAGGTTAATGAGAAGCATACCATTACTTGGTATAACCACTTGGTATAAGTCAAAGAATGTATAAAAGAATGCCAGTTTCTTAAATTGAGCTTGATACACTCACTGACAAAGATGTGGGTGTGATGAATTCATAATAGAAATATAGATCTTTAAAGTCTCTAATCGTAATCAATACATAGAAGATATATAAATCTGAAAAGATAACCGAGAGGGAGATATGTTTTGGAAAATAAGCAAAACACATCTACTCTTACAAAAATTTCAACAAATTCAAAATCGAAAAAATTTAGGTTGTGTAAAAGCACTAGAAAGAAAAAAAAATAGGTCTGTATTCTTGACTTAAAATTTTTGTCTCCACGAAATGGACCCCTTAAATAAGCCCCAATGCAATAACACCCAATTTAATAAGTCCCAACGAATATGAAATAAGCCCCAAACAAAAAAATGAAAGAATGCCCAAATGCAATGAATAACACCCAAATGGAAAATTAAATAAGTCCCAAAATTTGGGATTAAAAAACACCATTAAAAACTTGATTTGTAAATAATTTTTTTTATATGCGCTTTTTCTGAAAAAAATAATGCCAAAAAATTATCAAATTTACAAAAAGCGGAAAAAGCTTTTATACAGTTTTAATAAAACAAATCCATTTTACCCACTTCTACCGTATTATTGCTTTAATATTCGCCTTTTACAGAAGGAATAATTTGTAAAACGCGCAGCTGCGCGGAAAAAAATAATGCCGAAATTGATCAAAAATTACAAAATGTGAAAAAAATTAAACTAAATTTTATTGTAAGCAACTCTTCGATAACCTAAATTAAGCACAATGAAATAACTCCCAAATAAAATGAAATAGCCCAAACCTAATGAAATAAAGCCAAAAAAAAAAATCAAAATGAAATTTGATTTGAACTTATTTTATTGGGCTTTATTTTATTATAAAACAAGACCCAATAAAAAAAATTATATATTTCTCAAAATTTATGAAATAGTTCCCAACAATTGGAAGTTATTTCATATAAAGTAACGCCCAAAAATGTATGGACATTTTTTGGGGCTTATTTAATTTTTTCTTTTTTCTTATTTCAATTGGGGTCTATTTCGTGGTGCCAAAATTTGCAAACGAAAGACCCTTTTATAAACTAACTCTATGTTTCCTTCTACTCGAAATCTTGAGGTTTTGTGAGATTTCGTAAAATCCATATTGAAATCAACAGAGTTTTCTATACAAGTTTAAGATTTTAAAATCTTGTGATTTCAACAAAATCTAATACAAAAGCTCATAAAATGCAATGCGGTATCCCTGAAAAGTTATATCAGTATCCAGCACTATTCAGCTTATGTCAAATTTTTCATATTGACAATTGGAAATGACATCTAATTAATTATTTTAAAAAAAATAATAACAATAAAAATGAAAAATGACTTTGTTTTGACAAAGGAAATATGAAAATAAATAGGCTAGGAGCTTCAGTGAGGAGTAATTGTTAATGGCAACTTTGGAGAAAAAAATTTAAGAGCTCCGGAAATGGCAAAAGAAATGCAACAACGCAATTGCTCCTTCTTAAATTTATCAAATGAAGTCTTAATTGTCAAATGAAATCTAGCTGTTATGACATGCCAGATGGAAACACTTTGAAATCACTATTTCAAAATCTCAAGATTTCGAGCAGATGGAAACATAGTATAAGTGTGATCTTAAAACGTTTATTATTGGAATTTTTGAAATACAGTTTGATTTTGTTAATAATTTCTGTTTACAAAACCCTTGACGCGCTCGTTAGAGAAAAGGGAGTGGCATGTTATGATGATTATGATTCGGACATGCAATTTTGAGAAGTTTACCCGAGATTGGAAATTTCAATCCTGAAATCCCAGGATCACTTCCAAAATTGAAAAAGTCTGAAAAAAGTTTTTATAAATTACAATTGAAAGTTTTCTATATGACCTTGTTATTTATTATGTTGATTTTCAATACAAATTCTTAATGTCTGATGGTTTAAATTATTCCTGATTTTAAATACAAATTCCAGTTGTTTGATAATTTAAAATCGTTTATTGAGCTTTAGGTCAGGTTCGAACAATTAATTGAAAAGGAAAACAACACTAGCTGATTTGATTGCAATTTCGGCCCTGCAACAGGCTTCAGCAGAAATCTTTGTGATGCCACCGCCGCACAGAGGGGTATTTTAAGTATCTGGGCGGCCAAAATTCGATTTTTCAAAAGTCAGTGTTTTTAATAATTACCGATTGTAGGTTAAAGAGAATAGAATGCTTAACTAGATTCCGTTTTTTTTTTTTCATTCCTTTTTTCTTACATTCGTTTTCTACACGCTGTCAAAGTTTCTTGTTGTTAATTGTGTATTTACTACTTTATTGCTTTTATATAAAGTAACAGTTTTAGCAGGCTGTGCGAAGGCGTGTTGTCAGTTTAAACATTTAAGTAAAATGGAAAATTGTAAAGCAGGTAAATATTATTTAATCCACTTAACTAAATAATATTATAATTTAAATTCATACTAGTAAAGCAGCATTTAAAAAGATGGTATATTTGTTAATTTCAATGGGTACCAATAACGAACTCTGGTCAAAAAGTTATGCATCACCACTTATCACCACTTCAATCTGTGATTAAATGTTATCTTTAACGTTGTATTGTTCAGATGGAAAAAAAAAATTGAGCGTT
The DNA here is from genome assembly GCA_963920525.1 of Dichetophora obliterata. Classification (NCBI taxonomy): domain Eukaryota; kingdom Metazoa; phylum Arthropoda; class Insecta; order Diptera; family Sciomyzidae; genus Dichetophora; species Dichetophora obliterata. The sequence goes on along the minus strand of OY986439.1, from coordinate 86,809,576 downwards.
TTGTGTTTTATAGCCATTTACCTACTGCGGAAAAATATATCGTAATTTATGTTGCTTTACTGTACCACTTTCGTTTTTTGTATATTGAAAAAACATTTATTCCAAATTTAGGTCCTTTGAAAATCAAGTACATAGTACGTGGAGACGTTTTGCAAGTTACCGATAAAAGCAATTTTTCTGCAATAAACACTAACATTGAAGCCACCAAAAATAGTGAGCTGCAATTGGGCAATTTTTTTAAAGAAAAGCGAGCTTTAAATAGTAGTTTTGGGAAATTAAAAAGCGAATTTAAAGCAAAATGGCTTAAAGTCTAAAGAAAACCCAAAGATTTTCTCAAAAATAATCATTCATGGATCACGGGATGTTTTTCGATACCGAGTGCTGTTAGTTGTGCTGGGCGGCCAGCTAAACGTTTCGAAGATTCCTGCGAAAGAACCCAAAGGCGCAAAACGGAGGATTTACGCAAATCCAACGACACACGTGTGTTGGTTGCAGCTACGCAAATCAAGTTGCAAACATACGGAAAGAGAAATGCTGCTGAAATACTGAAAACATAACTTCGTCGCCAAATCGCGCACACAAATATAAAGTGGCTTACCAACAGAGTCAATCTAACTCGAAATGCACTGGAAGGTTGCCACTATTAAAAGCCCTTTATATGTTCGTTGAAGGCAATCTTACACGAAAACAGTACGAGGTAGTTAGGATGAGCCACTGTAAGTAGTACCCTTGCTACAGCGTTTTTTTTCCGATCCAGATTTGGCAGCAGAGATTACGGTGTCTGACCGAAACCTTATTTTTCGTTTAAAAGTAATTTTAGAAGCAATCTGCAGTGACCATAAAATTGACGAAAAAAAATTTAATCACTATGCTACCGAAACAGCAAAAATGTATGTTAGTTTGTATCACTGGTACCCGATGAGTCCAACAATGCACAAAATTTTGATACATGGACAACTTGTGATTGAAAAAGCTCTACTACCTATAGGCCAGCTGTCCGAAGAAGCCGCAGAAATAAACACCTTGGCCAATACCGTCAAAACTATGCGCAAAAGTTTTTAAAAGAAGCCTGCAATAGGGATGTTATAAATAGATTGCTGCTAGCTTCCGATGCCAAAAATTCCTTAAATTTTTAAAATAAATACACATTTATTTCATATCTAGCATTTTCAACTTCAAAAATTTGAAGTATTTTCTTCAAAATGCTGTAAAAGATCCCCTCTACCCGCCAAATGTTAAAAAATTATTTTTTTACGCCTCACCAAATAATTTTTTAACATTCTGCTTCATAAATTTACTTCAAATAATTTTGTCCGCCCAGATCGTCAAAATACCCCTCTGTGCGCCGGGAATCGAACCCGGGTCGTGGTCGCCGTGCAAGCGCATTTTAGCGCACTACATTAACAGAGGCGGTAATTCATAGTTTTAGCTGTGAAATTATAAAAGATTCGTCAGTATAACAGTTTCATAGCTATTAGCCGATAAATAATAAATAAATAAACTGGCCATTTCAGCCCTTGGAAGGACTTTGACCTAGCTTCTATTAATCAATTGTGTTGTGCGTGTTATTAAATGTTTGATCACAAATGATCGAGAACTGGACCTAAGTGTTTTATGCCTACTCCGAACGGCTTATGTTCTCAAGAAGCTTTACATGGCAATTTTTACTCTCTGAGGTTTGCCATCGTCTGCAGAGAGGTGACGACCGAACAGAAAAATTATTTCAATTAAAAAAACTTTCTGTCTGAGCTGGAATTGAACCCGGCATACCGCAGTTCTTTAGCTTAGGGGCCACGCACTCTACCCACTAGGCTACCCATTAGCCGATAGGTGGCGCTAAATACGTCACATACTGAAATTAAGAAGAGAAAAAGCAACATAACAACAACAATTATATACAAACTTTAACTCGCTATAACTTAAAAAAAAAATAAATTTTTAAGAAATAAAAAGTCCAGTTTGCACATCTACAGGTCTTAACCTAACAAACCATACTAAATTTGTTAAGATTGGACTTGTGCTTAAAAAGCCTTTCGCCGTACAAAATTTGCGTAATATATATAAGAAGATGTTCACACTGAGAGATAAATGCTCATTTACGAACAACCTTTGCTCCTTGTAGGAGTAACAGGGAGAAATTTATATGGAAAATGCTTTAAATTAGCATTTAGCTCTCAGTGAGAACTAGGGAGTTCAATCCCGGAAGCTTTTCTCGATTGAGATTTTCAATCCCTAGGATTAGATTAGTTCGGGATTGAAAACTTTAAGAATTAAATAATTCAAAACTTTTTAATAGGGAACAGTGGGAGTTTTGAAGCATGGGGAGTTGCGAAGCACGGCCATAGATGTCGCTTAGCAGTGGTTTTGATAGCTCTTATAAACTGTCAACATTTTTTTGCCTAATATCTCATTTTTGTACTAGCACTCGTCTCGATAGCACTCTTTTTTGGTCGGGTAATTGGTCGACGGTTATACTTGCGTGCCTTGCAAATCGGAATGATTGAGCCACTTGCCATTTTTCACATTTTTTTTCTATAGAATTTTAATTTTTTCCATTTTCTTAACTCTAATACATAATAATCAAAATAATTTGTCATTTTCTCTGATCCCAATAAATAATTTTCACTAAAAAATGAATTTTTTGGGGTTTTTAGTCGTGCTTCGCAACTCCCCACGATTTTTGAAAACTACAAAAACCAGTTTTTTGGGCCAACAGGCAAAAATTGTCGATGATTTTCAATTTTATGCAAATTCTTCAACCAGGAAGTGTCTTTTAAGATGCTTTAAAGACTCGATTCGAAAAAATTTTAAAATTTTTTGTGATAGTTTTGACACCCAAACAAAGCGTACTTCAAAACTCTCCCCTACAATTTTTTATTATTTATTATTTTAAACTAAAAAATAAAAATCAATTCATTTATAAAGCAACAAAAACAAAACACTTTAAGGGTATTCACAATTGCGTTGTTTGCCGTGTAGCTAAAAAACCCCGTGGTATTGATACCACAGTTTATCGAGTGGTTTTTATATTTTTTGTTGTTTTACATGAAATCTCTCAAAACCATAAGTGTGTTAATTATGTAGCCCGTGTGTATACGTGGTTTGAAAAGTTCAATAAACAACAGATCGGTTGCTAGTTATTTTCTAATTGCAAAAATGGAAGAAGCTCAAAATGCAAATTCAACTTTTTTTATGCCATATATGTATTAATAAAATATATCAAATTGTACAGTTAATTTATTTGCATAGTAACAAAAAGCTATAGTAGGAAGTTCCCAACAACAAATTCGATTTTAAAGGGTGCTCATAATTGTGGTTTTCATCTATGGCAAAAAAACCACAATACCCACTATACCACACAATTGTGAATGCACTTATTGTTAATAAACACAAAAAACTTAAATAATATTAATGACTGGCATATTGTATTAATTTAAAGAACAAAAAATATAAAAAAATAAAATGCAGAACAGTTTAAGGCATTACTATATAAATGTTAAATATTTTTTTTTTTGGACACCGTCTTCATGATTTTTGTGTTTTCGGCAAATTAAGGTTGGAAAAAACTTTTCAAAGTTAAATTTTTTGTTTCAATTATTTTTAAAGCAATTAAGTAATTAAGCTGATCAACGCGTCTTGCTTTTCATTAGAGAGTTTTGTTCGGATATTATTACAAATATAACCCGCTGATGAGAAGCACCGTTTTGATCACGATGAATACACTACGCGACAATTCAAGGGTCACGGAATCTAACGAAAAAGCGACCAACACAGATCGATGGTACTGATCTAGATCAACAAAACCCTAAAAGGGTTTTGCAAAGTTAGCTCGCTTTTAAAATATATTGGCATTGAAATTTTGACTCTTGCAGAGTATTTTTTAAAAATGAAGTGCTCATAGGGACGTATAGAATTAAAAATTCTTTTTTTAATTTCTCATTCTAAGAGGTCTCCAAAGTTCCATAGGGTGGTCTCCCAAAAAAAGGATGTCTCCCTCTCCCGCAAGGACAAAGTTGTTTTGAGAAAAACAGTAAAAATTAACGATCTATAAATGCTTTGATTTTTGTAAGAAAAACTAAATATGTCTTAAAGCAAAAGTAAATATTGACTTTAACTAACAATATCTCGCCAAATAAGATGCCACTCTTGGTTTTTACTCACAGTGTTTTGTGTGAAGGATATTCGAGTCTTAAGGTACACTAAAAATAGCACACAACTTTTGATTGCTATCTGTTTGTGTTAATTTTAGTGGTATTTATTAAAGTGTTTAAGTTTTCCTCATATTTGGTGTATTTAAAATTTCCACATTTTTTGCCTATGCATTTACTGTTTTTTTTTAAAAACATACTTGAACCCAATTTTTCAACTTTTTGAAAAAATTAATATAAGTCTTTATATCTCAGGCATCAGAAGTGGTAAAATAATTTTCGCTTTTTGAATTCTTCAGATATCTCCTTTAAGGTTATTTTTTTTAAAAACACATCTTAAAAGCAATTGTTAAATCAATCATGAGTCTCACATCATCGAATCGCAGGCTCAGAAACTCAAAATTTTAGGTTAACATTTTGGTAAATGATGAGCTGAGGTGTACAATAATAATAAATTTTATGCTACGCAGAAATTTTTTTAAAAAATCGGAACACAAAAATCGTGGTCTTAACCTGGTGTTTTAAAAAAATACTTTCAGACAGTGTTTCGTTCAGAAATATTTTAAGAATCCAAGTTCACAAAGTTATTTTCGGTACCACTTCTGATGCCAAAAATATATAAAACATTATCTTAATTTTTTTTAAAAACTTATAAAATTGCATTCAAAATACATTTCGCGAAAACAAGAAAATGCATTTGCGAAAAATATGCAAATATTTAATTCGCCAAATTTAAAGAAAACGTAAACACTTCAATCAATAACATTTAGACAATCAGATAACAATCAAAAGTTCTGTGCTATTTCGTGTGTACATTTGGATTCGAGTATTTCTCACACAGGACAATGAAGGTAGAAATCGAGAATTGCATTTTGTTTGGCGAGATATTCTTACTTAAAGTCGGTATTTATTTTGCTTTAAGAGATATGTAGTTTTTCTTACAAAAACCAAAGCATTAATAGATCGTTATTTTTTACTATTTTTGTCAAAAAACAACTTTATCCTTGTGTAAGAGGAAGACATTCTTTTTTTTCTCTCTTTATTTTTTTAGATCTTTACCACCATGCAACTTTTGAGTCCTCTTAGAATGTGAAATTTGAAAAAAATTGTAATTCGATACGTCTTAATGAGCACTTTATTTTTAAAAAATACTCTGCAAGAGGCAAACTTTTAATGCCTATATCTTTAAAAACCGAGTGCTAAGTTTGCAAATTCCTTTTAGGTTTTCCTTACTATACACTAGTACTATCATTCTGTGCTATCCGCTTTTCCGTTAGAAAAATGTGTTGCACAGTGACATTTGTAATAGAAATTTTTTTATTTAAAAATCCCGGGATCCCGGAAAGAAAATCTCGGGATTTAATGGGACTTAAATCGTCCGGGATCCCAGTATTAACTTCCCTAGTGTGAGCATAGCATAAAGAAGTAAAAGTAGTAAAATTTTTTTTGACCGAACGTAGGGTTCGTGCATTGAAATATTTCGAAATATCTTCGTTCGATTACAGTTCGATCTTAATCTATGATATATCGATGTTTTTGTCTCGAGAAGATAAATTTTTTTTTCTTAAAGTCATTGATCTCAAGTACTCCATTCTTGCTTACTTACCAAATCTCAGTTCTTACCATCCTAATGCACCACCCTAATGTCAGAAAATTAAAGCTCGCAAAAAATCATTAAACCGTGAGTTAGTTTTTCTGCTAAAAACAATAATGTGTATGAAAGCCATGAAATATTAATTAGCCCTGAAGCTCCTATGTGTGTAAAAATAGATACCCTCTCCAATACGATTTTTTGCTCAACTGGACATCACTTTTCACCTCCTTAAATTGCGGGACACCCTGTGTACAAAAAATGTTCTGGTTGAAAAAATACAAAATACAGCTGCTTAAATTCTTCATAATAAATTTGCGCCGAGGAACGTCCAGAACTTTTTAATTGACTAAGCCAATTAAAGAAATTTTTTTTTATAAAATAAGTCCATCCGTTTGCAATAAATATACTTATATGTATATAGCAAATAATAAAAAGTTAAAATGTAAAGACATTATAAGATACAAAAGTTGAATTTTCCTGAGTGATGCGCTCCCGGTGCCTTTTTTTGGTTCTTACGGACTTTTAGGACTTTTTTTTTGGTTTAAAACAGATTTAATTAATTAATTTTTAATAAATTTTTAAGCAATAAAAATAATGCTTAACCCTGCTTAATAAAATGCTTAATAAAAATAATGCTTAATAAATTTTTAAGCAATAAAAATAATGCTTAACCCGTGCAATGGCTAGGCTAAACTAACAACAAAATAATTTTTCTTAGGTAATATTCCTATCATTTAGGTCCTAAAAAGATGAAAAAACATACTTTTGATTTTTACCTGCTCACTTACGTTTTGTAAGTTTTTACAAAGAAAAAAATTGTTTTGCTCCTGTTCGGCACAAATTTTTTTTTCCTTGTAGATTTTTCAACCCTTTAGATCTTTGTTTTTTAAACCCTATTAGTGTTATTATCATTAAAGCCATAAAAAGATAAAAAAAAATAAATTTAATTTTTTTTGCTTTTCTTCGGCACAAAATCGAAAATCCAACTGACTTTAATGTCAAAATCTCTCTAAATTTATTTTTATCATGTTGGTTCATCTTTTTTTCATAGAACCAAACGATTTGATTTTAAAAAAAGTGTTGGAAAATAAAAATAAAAATTACTTTTTGACGTGTCCAATATATTGGGCAAATCCACTGAAAGGGTTAAATATTTTTTTTTCTCATTTCATAAATATTTCTAGTGTCAAAATTAGGATAAGAAAAATACAAATTAAATGGTATCTAAAAATTTATGAATGAAAACTTACTTTTTTAACAACACTTCATAGCATTAAAATCATCTTACACTACAGTTAATTGAAGAAGCCTTCGTAGCCAAGAATGCTAGTGCTTTTATGACACTTTATAAATTTCCACCATTATATTGTTACAATGAGTCTTAGAATTTTTAATAAAAGATCTCCGATTTAAAAAAATAAGACGAAACAAACTAAGCTATTACGTTTTCAACGTTTTTGGAGTCGTTGAAAGAGAATAATTTAATGGGAACTCTTAAATAATGGGGAAATGAGTCACTATTTAAACAGGAATTCAGGTAAAAGAAAAACTTGGCAGCTTAATTTGTTTTTTTCATTAAATAACAACAAACAACTTATTTTTAAACACATTTGTTATGGAGTAAAAATGCTTTGAAGAGCGTTCAAAAGGCTGGTGTGACCAACGTTTACGTATTATGTAAAAATAACAAGTTATTATTCTTTTTTAATATTTCTTTGTTTGTATCTTATAACTACAAATTACGTACAAATACTCAAACGTGATTTTGTTTACTTTTCAGTCAGGTTGAATGTAACACTCCGAGTTGTTATCTTTGCATAAATATTGTTTTTGTTCATTGGAAACATGCATTTAAATATTGAACAAACAAAAAAAAAACACATAAAAAATAAACGCGTTTAAGGAAGACAAAACAAGACAATAACATCAACTCACGTCAAATTCGGGCAACCACAAGAGATGTTAAATAATTTCATGCTTACTCAAACTGTAACAAAATCTCAAAGATTCTGAAAGTTAGATGTATTCACAAACAACTAGATATACAAACAAAATTTGCTAAAACGCGTTCGTTCACAAAAATATTAAACTTCCAAGTAAAACGTAGTGAACTGAAATACCAAAACAACGCTAAGAGAATTCAGTCATCTTGTTTGGTTTTTGTATTTGAAAAAACAACATATATTTGTTTTAATTACAATAATTAAACTACCTAAAAGTTTGATGAAAAAAAATCGGCTGAAAAAATCAGATAATTTAAATTTCATACAATCACAACAACTAAAAAAAAAAGCAATTGAACACCTAAAAAAGCTGACGCTGCACAGTGGAGCAAAAGTAACATTATTAAAATGGCATTTATAGACTTTCTTTTTTTCTTTCAAGCTAACATCAAGAACTAATATTATTTATCTTCTCGAGCTACAGTGATGGACAAAACTGTTCACGAGTTACTAAAAATACCACACAAAAAGGTTTAACTTTAGTTTTTCATTTAATTTATTAAAAAAAAGAATAAATCCAGCAACGAGTAAAAACAAAAAAAAATCTATATTTCATACAATAATGTGGTTTTTGAAAATATCAAACGTGTGAACACTTATGGCTTTTATTCGGTTCGGTATACTTTTTACAATGTTCTCCAAGGTATCAGGTATAATTTTAGCCATACTAGTAATGCTCGTTCCCAAAGTTCATTCATATGCTTTGGAGGCTTTTTGTATGCAAATCCTTTTTTAGAATTTTCTTAAGTTGTTCGATGGAGTCATTTCGAATTCGGAACTGCGCAGGCCAATCTGGAAGTTTGATCCCATTTTCATTGAACTACCTCTTTTTTATTTTAGTCATATGCTTCAGAACGTTATCTTGCATTAAGATATCATCCTAACGCTGTTTTGCCTCAAATATATCCAGAACAAGGGAATATGAGTCTTTCAAAATATTAATATAATCCGTGACCTTCATTTACTGTTCATTCGTCGCAGTACTTCGACTTAATTGCAACGAAAGCAACCTCAAACATCATCGCCAAATTTCTATGTCTTACAAATATTTCGCTCCTGAAACCCTCTAAAGGTCGATTAATTCAAGTACACATGCGCCCATCTGACCCAACACGGTTTATTTTAGTTTCATCTGACCATGTTATTTTCATCCAATCATCTTTGCTTTTGGTGCTTATCAGTGGAAGGAGGCACATTTCCTTGAAGCAATCACATTAGAGTCATTTTTTATTTTATTGATCAGTCCAAGTGATTTGTTACATTTTTTCCAATTTCTCTGTAAGATATTCTATTTTTATATCTTTCCAAGCGGCCGCCTTCAAAACTGAGTTTTTGTTTTTCCCACGTCTAAAGAATTTTAATGGTTACAATAACACTGTACAACTTTTTTGAGGTCATCGTAGGGAATATTGTTTTGGTTTCTTAAGCAAAGTTGTAGATATTGGATTAGAGAAATAAATGCAAAAGAAACTTACCTGAAAAAAACTACATTTTGTGCCTCAAAATCGTAAAATTTTTCTTTTTTACCATTTTAATGTGGCGTATGAGTAACATTTATTCCGAATTCTTATTGAATACTTTTGCATGCAGCTTTTATTAAATTCCATGAAAAATGTTAACTTTATCGCCAAGTCATCACGCTGCAAAGCACTAAACATCACCTTAAAAAGACTTGACTCAAAAATAGTCAAACTATATTTATTGCATGTGACTTTGAGCGTCTGACAGACTTGAGTGACTTTGAGTTCATTGTCAACAATGCAGCAAGAGCATTCGTCCACGTCCAGAACAATGGGATGAACTTTTTACGTTACAAGTCTAAGTCCCAAAACGATGAGCTCAAAAAAGTTGCATAGTGATGTGAATTTGGAATAAATGTTACTCATACGCCTTTATCATAGACTTTATTAGCACGTGTCGCTAGGTAGAAATTAAAAAAATTTCTACTAAATACGAGAAAAAAAGATAAAACAGCAATTTCATTTTGAACATACGCCTTACGGAATGACCATCTCCGATTTGGGTGAAATTTTGCATGGAGCATCACTGACGGAAATAAAAAACTTAATTTGGAGGAAAAAAGATTTTTTCAAAGGACACTTCGTCGTGATTTTAGCGGAGTTACAAGGTGCACAGAATGGACAAAAATCGGAAAAAACGTCGAAAATGGATTTTTACTAGAATTCATGTCTCAATCACTTCTTAACCGAATGTTAATTTTAAAATTTCAAAAATTTAGTGTAACATTTTTGTCAATGCTGAGGTGAGGTGTTTTCACGAACTAATACGAAAAAATAAAAATACGAAAATCGTTGTCTTAACCTGGTATTTTAAAAAGATTCTTTCAAACAGTGTTTCGTTCAGAAATATTTGAATAATCAAAATTGAGAAAATTATCGTCGGTACCACTTCTGATGCCCGAGATATAAAACCTTACAATTATTTATTTAAAAAAGTTAAAAATTTGCATTCAAGTATAGTATACATTTCTCCAAAACAAGAAAATGCATATGCGAAAAATATGCATAGTATGAATTCGACAAATTTAAGAAAAACGTTAGCACTATAATCAATACCACCAAAATTTATACAATCAGATAGCAATCAAAAGTACTGTGCCATTTCGAGTGTACCTTTAGATTCGAATATCCTTCACACAGGGCAGTGTGGGTAAAAATCCAGAGTGGCATCGTGTCTGACAAGATATTGTTAGTGAGAGTTTATATTTACTTTTGCTTTAAGACACATGAAGTTTTTCTTACAAAAATCAAACACATTGAGATAGTTATTTTTTACAGTTTTTTTCAAAAAACAACTTTGTCCGTGTGGGAGAGGAAGACATCCTTTTTTTTCTAAAAGTTTTTTTGGAGGATTTCTTTTATTTTTGGTCTTAAACGCGAAAGAAATTTTAAAAAAAAAACAATATATTTTCATTGTTGTATAAGAAATATGGCGTTTTGGGCGAAAGACTAATATAATGGGTCACTAATTAACGGGCATGAGTCATGTTAACCGTCGGAATAAAATTTATATATTATAGGTACGATGGAAACATAGCAGATCCTTGAGAATTAAGACTACACTCTAAAAACTGGTTGAAAAATCACTACAATAAATGTTGTGAAATTTCACATTTATTGGCGATTTTGTAAAAATATGGCGGGTTTTTTCAATTCTCTCTGAAACTTTGCGTTTTTTTTTCCAAAATATGTATATATTCTCTACTTTTCACGCTATTTCAACTTGTTTTGCGAGTCCTAAAATATGTATATTCTCTTTACTTTTCACGTTATTTCAGCCTGTTTTCGCTCAGAGAGTCCTAAAATATTTATATTCTCCTAAAAAGCTCCATCAGCGATATTTTACGCTATTGGAGCAGGTGTTACGCTTGACCTAAAATAAACACCTCTGCTTCAACGTCATATGATTTCGAAGAGTTTATTCGAACAAGTGTCAAATTATATAAAACTTAAACAGTAGATTGGTCACAGCTTAATTACTCAAACCTACTGAAATTCGAAAGTGTAGCGCCTTTTGCTGTGTCATTTACTCTATACAGAGTATTTGTTTTTTATTTTTTGTTGTTGTTGTTGTTGTCTTGTTATAAACTTAATTGAGAGACTTCGCGCATATCTAGCGTTTTTTATAAGCGAAGACATGATTGAAAGAGATTATTTTAGAAGAGAGATTTTACAAGAGTGCGAAAGAAATAATTGTAGGTGAGAAGATTCACGCATTTCTAGCGTGAAATATTTCCAATTTTTCTCTATGGGATTTCACGACAATAAAAGTTCAAAAACCATCAAATCTACTGTACAGAATTCATATCAAAAATTAATCAAGGCTAAGAAGATAAATTTAAGTTTTGTACAGATTCAGCATCTGTATGATTCTGTGATGGCAAAAGAGAAAAAGAAGGTAGAAGCCGGATGAGTTGTCTTAATATGACTCTGGTTTCTAGGTATATAGATTTTTATGTTTAATCCATTTAACTTCTTAGTTTTCCTTTGCACCAAAATTCAATTTTTTTTAAAGCATTTATCTGAACGCCAACCACTGAATTATATTAATTTTGTTGATTATGAATACCTCCATACAATCCTTTTATTCACCAGGAAATTTGTTTTACTTGCATAGCTTTTTAACTTTTTTGTTTAATTTGGGCTCAAAATCCGGTTTATATTTTTTTTTAACGGAACCAACGGTCAGTGGATGCCCCCTATAAATGTGAAAACATTGTGTTGATTCGGAAGATGGGTGATAGTTAGTTGAAGGGTGGATAGATGGAGTAGTGTCGGTGAAGATTTGTTTTAAATTTGCACAGCTCAAAACTGTCGGGGAACACGCTTGCAGAGAGACTATTCCACAACTTTACCGTGCGACTAAAAACTAATGAAATTGCGAACTTTTTAGTATATCTTTAAGTTTCCATCAAGAAATATTTAAAAAGTTAAAAAAATTTCCCGATTTAAGCGAAAAAATTTGTTTAAATGGCAATTTGTTTACCTTTGAGAGAAAAAAAAACTTATTAATTTTGTATTATGAAATAAAAGTTTTTTCTAAATGATCTTGTTATTTATTATGTTGATTTTATATGATTTAAATACAAATTCTAAATGTTTGATAGTTTTAAATCATACTTGATTTTAAATACAAATTCTAGTTGTTTGATAGTTTAAAATCGTTTATTGAGCTTTAGGTCAAAGTTAGAACAATTAAGTGTTCTAACGAATCTTTCCAAAGAAAAAACAACAACGACAACGATTTTTCAATATGAAAAGGAAAAAAATCACTAGCTGATTTTATTGCAATTTCGGCCCTGCTAAAGGCTTCATCAGAAATCTTTGTGATACCCGTGTAAGCGTGCACTAGCGCACTGCACCACAGAGGCGATGAGATTTTAAGTGTCAATTTTCCAGTTTTTCTCCCATTTCATATTTTCTCATTTGTTGTTGTATTTTTGCTTTACTTTAGTCTTTATGCTTATATTATTATTATGGAGTCCAACAGTCTGTTGGAAGTCTTCCACTAACAAAGCATGGTTTATGAAGTTTTTTTTAGATTTTTGCTGATATATTTTCAGCTTGTTTCTGTTTGGTCGTGCTCTACCATTTGCGATCAGCTAGTGATTTTTTCCTTTTCATATTGAAAAAACGTTGTTGTTGTTGTTGCTTCTTTGGAAAGATTCGTTAATTGTTCTAATTTTGACCTAAAGCTCAATAAACGATTTTAAACTATCAAACAACTAGAATTTGTATTTGAAATCAAGTATGACTTTAGAACAACATTTAGAATTTGTATTTAAATCATATAAAATCAATATATTATAAAATTTTATATTTTATTTCACTATAAAAAACATTTATACTATAAAACATTTAAAAAGTTAAAAAATTTTTTTATATGGCAATAATTACCTTTGAGAAAAAAAACTTATTAATTTTATATTATGAAATTTTGTATTTTATTTCACTATAAAAAATTACATTATGAATTAAACTCTAAATTAAATTAAAAATTTTACTTATATTATGGCTAGTCTTGTTTTTTTTAACTTTGCCGGAGGGCATTCCCTTATGGAGTGTCGGGTAGGACGATCCTGCGGATCCTGTTTCATTGCTTTTGTTTTTTAATTCTATTAACTTATATCGGATAGCTTGTCGACACTAGTCCTCATAGCTACAGACAAGTTTCCGGATCATCTTAAGTTTTAAAAAAAAATCTTTGTGAAAAGTAATCCTTATGATTTAGTAATAAATAAATAAATAATAATAATAATAATTTAAAACTGCGATTATATCTAAAATGGACCGCCATTTTTTACAAAAAACTTGAGGGTTGAAAAAAATGTCTGCATTTAAAAAAAAATACAATATGTCATGTTTCGACATTTCTTTTAACATTTATTAATTAAAAAATCTTGTTAAAAACATTAGTATTTTTCGACCTTTTTTACATAAAGATTGCTTTACTGAGCACCATATGTCTTAGATATACATTCCTTTTTTAGCACGATTGGAAAGAAGATGTCAACAAACACATCCTTATCAAAAATTTTAGTATAAAAGCCAATTAAAACAGATTTTTAACCACTTCTACAAATATTTATATATGATGCAATTTTTTTTTGCAGAGGTGTATATCAGAGGTGTTTAACCCCTAAATCAAGTTTTATAGCAAATTGACTATTTTAACCTACAGCATATAAAAATCAGTGCTGCCAACTTTTCAATTTTAAAATCCACTAAAAATGCGAAAAAAGCGCTTTTTCCATTTAATATGCATATAAATAAAATCAGTGCTGCCAACTTTTTAATTTTAAAATCCACTAAAAAAGCGAAAAAACGCGATTTTTCCTCAAAAATGCACCAGTTTTATTAGGTTTTACAAAACACCAAATGAAATTCACAAATTAAATTATATTCTGAACTACTAGTTATTTTATTTTTCAAAAAATTATTTACCTCATAGGTTACACAAATTTAAAATGCTTAAAAGCTTAGTTTATTTATCTAACCTTACACAAAAAATTACTAATGTTTTTATATACTTGTACCATCAAAGCACATCTTGAGATCAATCTCCATTAAATATTAAGACACAAAATAAGGCTCCGAAATTAAAAAAAAGCACCAAAAAATGCACCAGGCACCTAACCTCATTTTTCTTGCGACAAAATGTTAAAACAGAGCCAAATCTGGAGGAAAAGCACCAAATTGGCAACAGTGATAAAAATACCTTTTGATTTATCGACATTAAAAACTATCAATATTTTTTTAATCAAAACCCCCTTTAAATGCTGACTACGGCCCTGGTGTATATAGAGCAAAGTCGTGAAATGTGTTACTAATTCCATAACTCAAGAATGAAGCGTTCGATTTGCTTCGGGATTTTCTTGTTGTTTTTGTAATTATCAGGACAAGGTTTGTATAAAAGAAAATATTTGTCACAAATCAATAAAAATTATGGTTGTTTAAGTTTTGGTCGTTTAAGATAAAAATTTGGTAATTTAGTTTGTTTGGTTGTTGTCGGAAACTGTACTAATAATGGCTTTTCACGCCCCCTTTGACCGCCCACAAATCAATGTAAATGCTATATTTCAGATGATCTTGATCGTTTAAGATTACAATTTGGTCAATTAGATCGTATTGGTTACTTCCAGCAACTGTTCTAAAAATTAGCGTGCCACACTATGTTTACGCTTCTTTGGGATAAGCATGAAGTGAAGCAAAGTTCGTTGAGTCTAAGCAAAATTAAGCTCAAATGTTGGCACTGTTGATTTTATGAGCCGAGGAATTTTTTTTTTTTGGCATTAGGTTTCCAAAAAAGTGAACATATAAGGTTTCTTTGTTTTTTTTTTTATTTCGGGTACTTTTTGTTCAAAAGTTATGTATGTTTTAATATACTTTAACGATAAGTTTTCCTCCATCAGAGGCTGTTGTTGAATTTCCAAAAAATTAACGATAATATTCTTGTTAGTTATATAGTAGAGCATTGTGCTTTCCAAGTTCAAAGAAAATGACAAAAAACTGTTCTAGGTAAAGAATTTCAAACTACTTATAATAGGACTTGGTGAATAAATTTGAAAATGTGATTTGGTATTTTTCAAAATATTTCATTAAAATGTCATATTCCGTTACATATTTAAACCAGTGCCAGGGCGGAAACATTTTAGGGACGTCAAAATTTTCGTAGGCTGAAAAATTTTTAGGAAAAAAAATGTTAGAAACGGAATCTATTTGGTTGCAGACGATTTGACAGGACGGCAAAATATTTTCGTGGCAAATTTATAAAGAAACTCAATATAAATCAATAAACTAGTTTGACGAGTTTAGTAAATTTTTGGACGGCCAAATGTTGAGCGACAAATGTTTAAGAAAACTAACAAGCAAAAACTTCGCTTACAGGTAATGAAAAAAATGTTGCAGAACACTCGTGCAATCGATTACGTTTTGGGTTACAGAAAGTATTACTTTAATATGGGCATGCCATTGGTATTCATTTAAAAGAAAAATCAATGAACAACATAATGCAATTAATGTATTTTTGGTCTTTCTGACTTAATATAAGATATTATTGAATAAGAAATTAGGGTAAAGAATTGAAACATTTTTTAAATGTTTTGTTGAGTGTATTTAAAGGGCGGAATTATTATGATGGCAAAAAAATCTAGAAGACGACAGAACAATATCGTAGCTTAGGGGACGTCCATTCATTACGTGAGGCATTTAGGGGGTGAGGGGTTAAGCAGAATCTCACTAAATCTTACGTGAGGGAAAGGGGGTTCTCGCAAAAATGACTTAATTTTTAATCAGCAAGAAACAGTGTAGAATTATGAGAACTGGTTAAATTGAGTAAAACGTGTTTCTCTACTAAAATATGACTAAATTTTACACTATAATATTTTTCGCGGTTATGCGAGTGCAACAAAGTAGCATAGTAGCTCGTCGATTGTTTTACCACCGGCTAGCCGAACGTGCGATTCGACGAGCGCTGCGACTTGTGACAGCGGCGCATGGACAAATTTCTACTTGTTGTGTTTACGTCCGTAAATGTTTAGTTCAGTGGTCGGCACACATGAGGCACATCCAGTAAGTACATTCATGCATACAGCATTACTGATGTAGGCATACGTTTGATGTTTTGTATGCATGTCAGCATAAATGCAAGCTCATTTCCATTTTACATGGCGATGTCAAACAAGAGCATGTGTACTGTGTACCCGCACAATTACTATTGCTGCATGCATGGGAAATTAGTAGTTCTCTATGCATTCAATGTCATTAATACTGCATGCATACATTACCATTAATACTGTATGTATACATTTGCATTAATATTGTAAGAAAAAATTGATGTTGTCATTAATTAATCATCTTATTTATTTCAGTTTTTAAAGTTGTTATATTCTGTTATATTAATTTATACTTTGTTAATAAATTATGTACAACTGCACTCCTTAAAGTTAAAATGCACAATGGCAGTTCATATTTTTTGAGCAAGACTATTATGCATGCAAGGTTCATGCCTTAGTACTAATACAGCATGCATATTTTAGTATGCACGCTACTGTGTACAAACAACACGCATACTCAGCGAATTTGGATAATTGTTGTTTATTTTAATGACCATACATGCCTTGTCCATGCTTCTGCCTGCTTACAGCATGCATGTTTCATGTATGCATGCTACACTGGACATACTGGGTAAGGCGCCTCACGAAATAATTGTTGTAAAAAATAAATTGTCAGAAATTATAGCCGGAAAAACGGTCTTCCAATCTGCATCAAAAAATTAAAATTTTTGCATTCGGATTAAAAATAATGCTTTTTTCATGCATTTTTTTCAAATTTATTTTTACTAAAATTAAAAAAACTTAATTAGTTCTGATGCGATCCTCCCTTTCAAGATATCGTTGGAAAGGTTTTGCGTGCTCGCATTGATTCCTAGTTAGAATTGCTTAATTTGATGTATATTAAAAGTAAAATATTAATTATAAAATAAACACCTACTGAAAAAATATCGTAAGAAATTAATAAAAAAAATATATAAAAATAATGGAATTATTTAAATTTTGAAAGTTTTTGTATGGAAATTAAATAGAAAATATCAAAAATATGCATGAAAAATAGCGCTATCTTTAATCTGAGCAGATTGGAAGACCTTTTTCCGGCTATAATTTCTGATAATTGAACAATTACACCAGCCAATATGATTACAAAATAAATCGAATTTTAGAGGTTTTTTTCAAACCATTCCAGCTCACGGATGGCTATCGCTAGAGTCGAAGTATTTGGGGAATCATTATAACATAAACCAAGGATTGTATTGAGCATTTGTGTCGAACATATTTTTTTCTATAGAGCGTGAGGCACCTTAATACTGGGGCCACCTCCACCCTATCACGCAGATTGATGGGTATCTGACTATCCCAGATCCTGGTGAGCATGACGGAAAGTTATTTGCTCCCTTTTTGATTCGCCACTACTTACCGATTCAACCTTTGCATGCCTTCATGGACTTGCCCTATGACCTCTATTGCCCCAGTGTACGTGGTGATCTAGAAAAAATATGCTGCAATACATGCGGTATTAAATTTTCATCCATCACAAGAGCTGCAGAGCATCGGCGCGCAGTCTACCGTGCACCAGCGCGCAAAGTGCGACCTACACGGATTATCACACGTCGAGCTAATGAGCTTCTGTGTGCAAACGATAACGGTGGCTAAAAGGAGCAGATGTTTTTACCTAAAATCACATGGACATGCTGGTTCCAGTAGTCACTCTCGAGACCGCACATGAGTCCCCATGGACTGAATTAGAATGAATATTCACCAGTTTTAGAAGTTCTAATGTTAAATGACTTACTTTTACTTAATAAGTATTTTATTGTTCGATTTTTTTCATTGTCATTTTAAACTACGATCTCAGTAGTCTTTAATTTTAGTCTCAACTAGTCCTAAATAAGAATAATGAAATAAATTACGAGTTTTTTTTAATAAGTCCAACACAATGAAGCATTGATTAACATATTTACACTGAAAACACGCATTTTGAACAATCTCACGTTAGATTGGAGGGGGGAGGGGTCGAGACAAATCTCACAATATCTCACTAGGTGGAGTAAAAAAATCGTAAAAATCATCTCACGTAATTAATGGACGCCCCCTTATTTAAAATGTAACTTTAAGTTGAATTTATTTAAGTATTCCTGACAACTTTCGATACAACTTTTGAAGAGGACCGCATGGTTTTATAGAAATGCAAATTGGACTGACTTAAATAAATTTTATAACAACTTCATTTGGAAATTATGTTTTGCTGATATAAAAGAGAATGCCGCACTGTCATGGTACAAGAAATACTTTATGGGATGTGCGGTCTTTAATTGCCAATAAGATGAGAAACATTAAACCAAAATATCACTTATGATTTAATGAGTCTGTAAGGATTGCAGTCATGTCTAATAAGGAAAGACATTCAGAATTGGTGTTCCCACAAGAATACTAATAACAAAAGACTTCCCGTCGAAGTGAGCAAAAATTGTTGGACATTTGTTAAAAGAGTAAACAATCAGACATTGTCATCAATTCCAACTCTTTTAAAAGATGATCAAACCTTTACTAACTCGGCTGATAAAGCGGAACTATTGGCTGGATTGTTTGCACAAACTTTCACTCTCTCGGATAGCAATCAGCCACTGCCCTTTGTTGAGGGTTGATCTTCTGCAATGCAAGAAATTTACTTTCGAACGAGAGCAGTTAAAAGGCTTCGTAAGGTCCTGATGGAATAACACCAATTGTGCTTAAAATGTGTGCGTCTTCTCTGGCTCGGCTTTTGCGCAACCTTTCAAACATCTCCTAAATGACAGGAGTATTTCCATCTTGTTGGAAGGGAAGGTCGCAAATGTGCAGCCAGTACCTATAAATGGCGATGCCATGAACCCTGCAAGCTGCCGACCCATTACGATATGCTCTACGCTTTTCAAAGCTATAGAGAGCGTAATAAAATTTTACATTATGAACTATCTAGAGCACAACCAACTGCTCAGCTCAGGAGTTCTTAACCAAAAAATGGAACCAATGTGCTCACTTTTTCGGAGAAAACAAGGTTGTTGCTCTTAATATTTTAAAGGCGTTTGACCAAGTGTGGCATAAAGCACTCGTGTCCAAACTAATTCCATATGGTGTTGGTGGTAACTCTGTTCGATGTACCATCTGTTCGATTTTTCCTCAAAGACAGAACGATTCGTGTAGTAGTTGACTGTATTTCGTTAGTTCCACAGCTAATCTTGTTTCTGGTTTTTATAAACAAATTTCTTTCGTTGACACATACATCCGTTTGTTTGTCGACTTTGTCATTCATACTCATTTAAAAAATGCCCAAGCTTTATGAAGATTGAGAGGAAGAGGGGAAAAAAACAAATTAAAAACTATTTACGGGCAACTATGATGCCTTATTAAAAATTGAAACAAATCTAGTACAAAAACTATGTTATGAGAACGTAATAAATGATTTCGCACGAGCATATAATGAAACTATTTATTTTTATTATGGTGTCTATGTAATGTGTGTAAAAAATGAAAAATACAATTTTTATAGTTTTGTTCTATTGTAAGAAAAACATTTAATATGTAAGAGGCGGCAAAATGCCTATATCCGCCACTGATTAAAACCACGGTAATGAAATAAATGTTTAAGTCATATGTTTTTACCCTTATTATATTATAATTATACTTTTTTAAAAAGATATTTTTTTAAGGTATATTATGCCTATTCTCAAAACTTCTGCGTTAATGAGTTAATATCTGAATAACAAGAATAATTAACAATGCTAGGTACTTAAATTTTGGTTCCCATTTCAATAATATCTAACCACTGTACGTCGTTCACCTCTTGCTCAGTCGAGTGATAAACAATGAGAAAAACGCAAAAAGTCAACTTGTGCCAGCAAAAAAAAAAAAAAAAAAAAACAATGAATGATCAAGTATCAAAAGATACGAATACTCGTATAACAGTCAGTGAGACTATCAACTTTGGATTAAAACACATTGTGAGTTGGAACCTGTCAGCCGCAAGCTGGGATTACAGTTGAGTCAAATTAAGTGAATCGATGTGGGAATAACACAAAATAATATAAATAATTTTAAAGCTATTGACTGTGCGTGAAGGAAGATTTCGAACCAAAGTTAAAGGTTGAAAGATTGGCACAGAAAAATAAAACCAGCTACTGTTTTTATTTTATGGACAATAAAAGCTTCAAGCAGGTGACAAAAATAATAACAATAAAACAACTTGATTGCAACAGCTGGGTAACAACAACAACCTCAACATTATCAAAGGAAAGCAACATGTAGATAAAGTTTCGATTGATTAGATATCGAAATAATGAATAAAATTCCAAATACTAAAGAAAAATTCAAACATACCTTCGAAATACTTAGTTAGTATTTATTAAAAGTTGAGAAGCTGATGTGCTGAGGACGACCACTTCAGCCAACCTAAGAGTGTTGCAAGAAGTTGTCAAGCAGCTAAGAACATTTCGCAAGACCTTTACAGTTCATTCCGTCCCTTGACATACAATACCGAAACGTATTTGCAACCATGACAGTTGAATTAAGCGAAAATTTCTACATAAACAACAAAAAGAAAAACAACGTCAAGATTCAGGTGAAGCTCGATTCAGCAGGCATTTATTTGCGTCGCGAAACTGAACAGCGCGGACACGTCAACGAACAGTTGATCAAAATTGAAGACATATTTGGCAGCCGTTGCGGACCCAGACTAAAGAAACGTGCACGCGGTGGCTTGAATTCGTGCAGGCGTCTGCCCGAAGAGGAAGACCCTCCAGCTGGCGGAGAGGGCAGTGAGAGCGGTGGAGTAGGTAGTAGCCCTGCAAAGGATACCAGCGCCTATCTGTACATTTATGCTTACGTTAAGAAAGAAAAACCTTCGCGACGCATACGCACCGTACGCATTCTGCGGTTTCGCTCTTCCAACAAATACGAAGATAATATTAAATCGGCCGAACGTTGGCATCAGACCCTAAACATGCTCAACAACAGGCCAGGCGCCAATCCAGAAGAACAACTGGCTGAGCTGCAGCTGTATGAAGATCGTCGTGAAGTCCTGATTTTACTTAATCCCAAATCAGGTTCAGGCAAAGGTCGCGAGATGTTTCAAAAGCAGGTTGCACCAGTGCTGCAGGAAGCTGACGTCCAATACGATCTGCACGTGACTAAGTATGCCAACTTTGCTCGAGAACTTGTGCGTCTGAAAAAGGATCTGGTGCAGCGTTACAAAGGCATCATAATAGCAGCTGGCGATGGACTCTTCTATGAGGTGCTCAACGGCATCATGGAGCGTGACGACTGGCAGCTTGTCACTCGTCAGCTGCCACTGGGCATTATACCCTGTGGCTCTGGCAATGGATTGGCTCGATCTATAGCCCATTTATATGATGAACCATACGAACCGAAGCCTATTTTAAATGCAACACTGACCTGCGTCAGCGGTCAGTCGGCACTGATGGATGTAGTGCGCGTTGAACTGGCTCACAATGGAAAGCAAGTTGAGATGTACTCATTTCTTTCGGTCGGTTGGGGACTAATAGCCGACATCGATATTGAGAGCGAACGTTTGCGTTCGATAGGTTCACAACGTTTTACACTCTGGTCCATACACCGAGTCATTAACTTGCGCACCTACAAAGGCAAGGTCTACTATGTGCCATGGATACAAAAGCAAGAGGTGAGGCCAGAGTCAAACGCTCAAATACTTGACAAACAGATGACGACGACGACGCCACACTTTTCCCTAACGTCACCGTCGGAGTTCCAGGATCTCAGCGACGAAACGAACGAAGGAGGCGATGAGTTTCTCGACGTCATATCCCTGGATCGCACCAGCATACGTCCCATCGATAGCTGGCATTCGGCAACATCGCAACGCACTGCCTACTACTCCATAGCTGGCCAAAGTATGCGTTCACATCGCAGCATTGCGAGCAAAATAGAAGCAGCCGCTGCCGCGTATAACACACAAGCACCTGCGCCTGCACCCAAAATACCAGCACTCACTATGCCGCTACCCAAGGAAACATGGCAGTGTCTAGAGGGTGAGTTCGTGATGGTGCATGCCGCCTATACAACCCACCTGGCGTCAGACTGTCATTTTGTGCCTGCCTCACGTCTCAATGATGGCATCATCTATTTGGTCATCATACGTGCTGGTGTTGTGCGCTCCCAATTGGTGCAATTCCTGCTAAACATGAGTTCTGGCACACACTTGCCCGAACAGACGAATGAACATATTCAGGTGCTCCCCGTCACTGCATTTCGCATAGAACCCGACAGTTGTGATGGTGGCGATGGCATCATTACGGTGGATGGCGAACGTGTAAATTATGGTGCTGTACAGGGTGAAATATTTCCAAGTATGATAAAAGTCATGGTGCCAAAAAAGAAGCCATGCACTTAGGCGAGATTCACTTGACCACGTACAGAATGCTAAAAAATATGTTTTTTTTTAATTTTTCACTTCATCTCTCCACACTCAATTGAGATAATAACAAGGAACGCTCTTTCACTTGATTGAAATAATTTTAATTTTTGCATAAAACTTGCTGAAGGTGGTCAGTAAAATCCCTCCTCTTTAGGATTGGGCTAAAATATCAAATTTTTTATGCCAAATTATAAATACTTGGGGCAGATAAGGAATAGGTTTTATTATAATTTATTATATTAAGAAGGTGGCACAAGTTAATGGAATTTGTTTTAACAATATTATTTTGGCAGAGATGCAAACGTATATTAAGTTTTATAAATTAGATCTTAAAATAAACTTTACAGTTCTATCAAGTACAAATATACAAAAATGACGGCTCAACAGCTACCAAAAGTTAGACACTTAAAATTTACGCCGTGCGGCGCCTGCAGGTCACAAACCAAAACTTAAATCAAAAGTGAAAATTTTGTTTGTTAACTTTACTTTAAAAAAATTTTAAAAAATAAATAATACTAAATAGTAAACTATTTTTAAGGAAAAAATAATAACGTGCTAAATTACATGTAACGTAAAGGTAGCGAATTCCGACACTTCGAATGAAAATTCCACTTTAGAAGTAAAAATAAGATATGTGTAAATATGAAACTAGTAAAGTCACATTTTTAAATAAATACCTTACTTTTTTAAAGCCATAATACTATAAAATTATATTGATATGCATTGTAAAATTTTTTAAATAAATAAACAAAAAGTCACTCTTGGTGTTTTTTAGAATAACTAATATCTTGAACGAAAACTGCTGTGTGACCTAATAACGACCTTTCTTGTGCATACTATAATTCCGAATTTGAGCTATACTCGTAGTTGCGATAAATAGATATGTTATTATGTTTTATTAATAACACAAAAATATACTAGTTAGGAATTATCTTCTAGTGGACCGAAGTTAAAATACTCGCATAGATGTATTTAAGTTTATTCGAAGTCATGAATGTTGTATTATTTTGATGAAGTCACTTTTATAGGGCGTGGTTTTGATCCAAATATTTCACATTTGCAACTCAGAGTCCTTCCTATTTCGAAAAGCTTATGCTATGTTCACACTGAGAGCTAAATGCGCATTTTCGAAATCCACATTTACGAACGGCCCTTTAGTCGTTGTAGAAGTAACAGGACAAATGTATATATAGTAAATGTTCTAAATGCGCATTTAGCCCTAAGTGTGAACATAGCACTATGTGCGCAATATAAAGTTTATATATTATTGAAACGAAGTTCCTTTTACGCGGCTTGCGAGTGGTATGATTTGGTAGAAACCGTCACGTAACAAAGAGATTGTTGTGTGTGTATGCGTGCAAGCGTGGAGCAGACTACAAACTAGCACGCGAGTGCGCAACTCTATCTTTCTCTTTCTCTCTCTCTACCTTTCTCTTTCTCTCTCTCTTTCTCTGTGTGTCTCTGTTTCTGACACGTAAAAATTTCGTTAAAACGTATTTGTTATTTTTATTTGTGTGATTGTTTTAAATCATTCGTGAGAATCTTTATTGCAGCCAAGTTTTAAGAGATGGAAACTGCAGCAAATGTGTGTAATACAGTGTAATCTTATGTTAGAATTTCAAGAAGTTTTTTTGACACTAGGGTGGACCCTAACCATGTTTTTATTTTTATAATTTTTGTGTATTTGTGATGGCAGTATTAAGGGGTCACTGATTTAGAATCTGATATTAGAATTTCAAAATGTTTTTTTTTTTGCTTTATACTCTTTGTGTATGTGCGGGCAAGTGTTAAGGGGTCGCTGATCTCGAATCTTATGTTGAAATTCAAAAAACTTTTTTGACACTAGGGTAGACCCCAGAAATTAATCAGTATTAAGGGGTCGCTGATTAGGAACCTGATGTAAGAATTTCAAAAAGTTTTCTGACACTAGGGTGTACCCTAAAAATGTGTTTTTTGGCTTTACATCTTTTGTAGATGCGCTGGTCGCTGATTTCGAATCTGATGTTGAATTTCAAAAAAAAATTTTTGTCACTAGAGTGGACCCTGAAAATGTATTTTTATGTTTTATACTCTTTGCATATGTGCTGGCAATCTTAAGGGGTCGCTGATGTCGAACTTGATGTAAGAATTTCAAAAAGTTTGTTGGCATTAGGGTGTATCTTCAAAATACGTTTTATGGCTTAATACTCTTTGTATAGCGCTGGTCGTTGATTTCGAATCGGATGTAGGAATTTCAAAATGTTTTGATACTTGGGTGGACCCTAAAAATGTGTTTTTTGCTTTAAACTCTTTGTGTATGTGCTGGCAAGTATTAAGGGGTCGCTGATTTCGAATCTTATGTTAAAATTCAAAAAAACTTGTTTGACAGAAGGGTGGACCCAAAAAATTAATCAGTATTAAGGGGTCGCTGATTAGGAACCTGATGTAAGAATTCAAAAGTTTTCTGACACTAGGGTGTACCCTAAAAACATGTTTTGACACTGGGGTGGATCCTAAACATGTGTTTTTTTTTGCTTTAAACTCTTTGTGAATAGTAGCATTATTAGTAGCAATATTAGTAGCAACTATTAGTAGCAATAGTCGCTAATTGAATTTAAAAAAAATTTGTTTGGCACTAGGGTGGATCCTAAAAATGTGTTGTTGTTGTATACTCTTTGTAGATGCACTGGTCGATGATTTCGAATCTCAAAAATTATAAGTTGAATAAATAAATTTTTTTTTGTGTTATACTCTTAAGTAAGTCTAGTTTTCAGGTCTAGTTAAACTTTCTATCAATTCAAGCTCCATACGAGGAACATGAGGATTGTTCAATGCTAAACGCCCTGTTGCGTCATGAAACAAAAATCGCTGGCAACGGTAACTGCCTATTTTCATCTCTCATAGGAATTTTACATCTTAATTTTCAATAAATTAATTATTTTTTTTCTAAAATTTTTAATTACACTATTTAAATTGATTGTTCATTTAACTTATTTGCCTTGAAAAAATTATATGAAATAAATTTTATTTCGAGTTACATTCGGAGTTGATTAAAAAGCGTAAGAAACTCCGTTTCTGACAGCACCACTTTTTTTTAAATTTATGAAGGTTATTCTATTATGATGGCGTCACTATGTATTGGAGGTGGGCGGAATTTTGATTTTTTTTTTTTTTTTACAAAATTCCAAACATCGATTGCATAGTTAAGATTAAAACTGATTTGCAGAATTTTAAGCCATTTCACTCATATTTGTGGAATTTAACCCTCTCTCTAATGACGTGAAGGTCATACGGGTGCAAATATGGTTTTCACTTTTTTGCTTGTTCGGAAATTCTGTATAACTTATTTTTGTAAATAAGGCTATTCACAGTTTAAGCGTACATTTAACAAATCGTATTTATAGCATTTGTTGTTGTTGAAACTGTGAGCACTCCGCCATGTGACTGTCGTATTCAAAAATTATGCAACCCAGTGATGTATTTAATATGGCGGCCGTAGACAGAGCATAAAAATACGAGATACGTCCAAGGGCTACTTAAATTTACGCGTGTTTGCGTATTTTCGTTTGCATGCAAAACAACAACAAAGCCAAATACGCTTACGTAAATTAGCGTATAAATAATCATACAAATAGCAGATCCAGCGTATTCAAACTGTGATTAGCCTTAATTATATGAGTTTTGGATAGAAATTCATGCAATTCATAAGCGAGAATTAAAACTATATTATCACATAAAAACAGCTATCTCATACTAAATTTTTTAAAATTTCGTTTAAAAAAAAGTATATTTTAGTAAATATATGGCAATGAAAATTTGGGGAAATGAATATAAATATTTGTACTACAATAAAAACAAGTATTTATACAATAAAGTATATTCAAACTATTTTTAACAGGGTCCTGAAAACAGGATATCTGTGGAACAACTGATGGCAAACTACTAGTCGACAGTTAAAATAATACGTATAGGTCGCTAAAGTGCTTTTCCTATGAGAGAGACATTTGAAATTTTTGGCCAGCCCTATTTGTACCCCTGTGGCCACAGAGGGTTAAGGATCTGTCATCAAGTCACTTTGTATGGGAGGAAGACGTGGTTTTAATTCCATTTTTTAAAATTGTATACTCAAAATGCATATTAACCCGAATCACCCTGAGTAAATTTTTTTTAAAATTTTTAGAATGACCTGTTAACGCGAATATAAAATGATTTCAACTAAAACAGGCACATTTTAAGTGTTTGTGTTTGCGTTGCAATATAGCAACGACAGGGTGTTTCGGGTTAAGGGTTTAAGCTTATGTGCAAAATTTGAAGTCATTAGATTAGTTTTTGTGGAATTTAAAAAGATTCTACTACTTTGATAAAATTACTTTGTAAATGCGCTGTTTTCATCCGATTTGAATTATTTTCGAAGTGGATTTGTATATTTTTAAGATATTTGTATTGCGAAAAATGTAAAAAAAATATTTTTGGAATCCGTCACACTGGATTATTGAGAAAAGTAAATGCTGCAAATATTTCAGTTTTTTTATTAGCTTAATTTATTTGCGAAAAAAATTAGGAATTTAAATTTAACAGCACGGTTGGCATTTGGTACGTTTACGATATCGCCCTCTTACCCTGCTAATCACAACAATACCAATTTAGATGTTTTATATGAAAAATGTGTTTGCACCTGTTTGACGGGCTGTGAAATTTATTGATAAGATTATTTTCCAGTGAACATAAATTTAATCCAATAGATTGAACATACACTTGAAGAAAACCGGTCTGCAGATTTTATGAGTGATAAAATTTTCAAGGTCAATATAAAAATATACAAACGTGTTATTATCGAGTTTTACAAACTGTTGACATTTACATTTTACACTCTCACTACAAAAGAAGCACACTCAAACTTTACAAAATATAAGGAGTCATTAAGAAAATGTTTTTAAAGAGAAAAAAAAATAAAAAAATTATAGTCACTGATGTGGAAGGGATGCGATTCAAGACGTTCCCTTCCACTTGAGCTTCTTTTGGAAGCACTTTTTTGCTGGGTACCTTCCCCCTAATAAAGAGCCCCTCTCATACAAAATTTACGGTTGCCGGAAATCATCCACGTATGTTTTTAATACAAGTCATAATCTTTCAACCGATGTGATCCAAATTGGACACATTTATTTTATGAAACCAAGTGTGACTTTTACAGCCAAACAAAAGGGTATGATAGTGAAATTTGGAAAAAATAATGCAGAGATTGAAATTGCATTGGACAGAAAAAATTGGGCATTATTGATACGCCCACTACGCCCACGCTTACCCCCCTTATAAAGTGTTATTTCAGATAGAACTTTACCATCTTGAGCGAAAATCATAACATAGCTTCATCACATATGCTTTAAGTTTGAGGTGATTAACATCTCTTTCAATTAAACTCAAAATCTGGTTAAGTACTTTCTTTTTCTTTTGCTTTTTAGCCAAATATCAAAGAGTAGATTTCGAGAAACTTACAAATTTGATTAGTGGTGAAAAAAATTCGGGCAAAACTAATTGCAGAATCTGAAAGTCGGCAAATTTCTTATATGTTTGGATAGTAGCAATAAATAGAATTCTACAGAATTATGTAAGTTTTACTATATTGAATAAAACCATTTTTCTGCAAACACTCAATTTTAGGAGATTGTCTATTTTAATGAATAACAAATTAGAAGATGATACCTAAGTTACATGATATTACTAGTTAAAAAATGCCCAAGTAAATAAAATCGAAAAGATTCATGCCAAAACATTTATGCAAAAAATGTTTCCTCAAAGTTCACTAAAAATTGCACACTATGAAATGGGTTTCTGAGCTTGTCAACAGTGCGGCAATTTAAGTTGTTGTTTTTTGTTTTGTTTTGAGTACATATTCGTAACAGTTACATATTCGTCTATTGCTTTTAAAAAAATCATTGTGATCGGAGAACATTTTTTTTGTACTTTTTGCATTGCGGTCACTGTATATTAGGGTGGCGCTTAACTGTATGCGAATTTTTTTTTATAAATTGAATATGTGCTCTCGTTTGTTTCTTATCATGTCAAAAGTATATTCTGAAAATTTCAGGAAAAAATATTAATATGTAAACGTGCAGCTTGCGACTTTAAGTTGAATATCTGATTTATATGGGGAAAAAGTGATATTTTTCTAAAAAATCCCAATAATTTTTTAAAGTGAATATTTTAAAAAAAAAATGGTACGCACCTCGTTTTTTATTTTATTTTTCTTCAAAATTTTATCTCAAGCATAAAAATTAGACAAAAACTAACAGAGTTGTGTGTTTTTGTGTTAATTTTTTTCATTGTTGTATTAAAATAATCGCAAAAATCCAAATTTAAAAAAAATTCATTGAAATTTTAAGGAAATATTTTCTTAAACTATATTTCAAAAATATACAAAAAATTGTGGGATTACGTTAAATAACCTGGGCACTCATCACGTATGACGAGAATCGTTTGATGATATCGTTTCAACGATACTTTAACAGCACGTAACCTTTAATTTTATGTATCGTCTACGCGATATCGTTTTGCTAGCTTCTTGAATGGCAAACAACTGTCAAATGATATCGTCGAAACGATTGCTTGGCGCGATAGAAGTTGAATATGGGATAGTATCGTTCAAGCGATAGTCGTTTTAAATGTTACGTGATTAGAGCCCTGGTCATTATGAAATTTTTTAGTTGAAATCCTAACCTTTTTGGAAATATCGAGTTTGGTCGTTTTTACAAAAAGAAATCCCCAAAAATTTTAAAATGCACATTTTGAAAAAAATAACCGAGAACTGGATTAGGGATAGTTGTGAGCATTTTTGTGCAAAAAATTAAAAAAACCAAAATTCGGATACCAAAGTTATAGGCTTTTGAAACTTGACTTTTTTTCGAAAATTCTCAGAGTGCCTGTTTTCTGGCATTTCGAGCACAAGAAAGTTATACAAAATCTAAAAAACTATGTTTCTTATATTAAATGACTTCAATTATTTTAAAAATATAAATGATTTGTTAGAAAAAAATGTTTGAATTCCAGGGATGCCAACATATCATACCCTGGTTTTGGCGTAAAAAAATATTCAAAAAACTCCAAAAACCAATAAATTTAATTTTTGCTGCTGCTACTTGTCAATTCTCTGTATATTGTGGTAAGCTTTCACTATCTGCCGTTTATTTATTTAAACTTAAGATTTTTTGTTAATTTTTGGTGATTTTGGTGAAATGTTCATTTTAACCAAGCGTTTACGTAAAACCTATAATAAGCCCACAAAATTTTTTCTTCTGACAAAGTGAATTTTGACTGGTGTCTAAATAAATAAATTTTTAGACAGTGTATCGCCAACCAATGAAATTTGTTGGCTTTTAGGTTTTTTTCATTTTTTTACGCTCCTAAAACCAAGGTATAATATGTTGGCTTCCCTGGAATTCGAAAATTTTTTCTAACTTAAATCAGTTATATTTTTTAAAATAATTAAAATAATTTTAAATGAGACACATAGTTTTAAAGATTTTTTTATGATTTTTTTTTTTTTTTGTGTTCGAAATGACAGAAACACGCACTTTGAGAGTTTTTGAATAAAGTCAAGTTTCAAAAGCTTAAACTTTTGTATCCGAATATTTTTTTTTTGCACAAAATATCTCACAACTATCCTTAATCCTTTTCATGGTAAATTTTTCAAAATGTGCATTTTTAAATTTTTGGGAATTTTTTTTGTAAAAATACCCAAACTCGAAATTTCCAAAAAGGTACACTTGTACCAAAAAATTTCATAACGACCAGGTTATTTAACGTAAGCCCACAATTTTTTCTATCTGTTTGAAATATAGATTAAGAAAATATTTCCACAACATTTCAATGAAACTTTTGCAAATTTGGATTTTTGCGATTTTTTAATCAACAAGGAAAATAATGAGATTTTTTCGAAAAGTGGAAAATCACTACTCTGGTAGTTTTTGCCTAATTTAATTCTTGGAGTTCACATTTTGAAGAAAAATGAAATCAAAAACAATATGCACTTAAAAAAAGTTATTGGAATTTTTTAGAAAAGGAACACTTTTTCCCCATATAAATCAGATTTTCAGCTTAAGGTCACAAGCGGCATGTTTAAATATCAATATTTTTTTCTGAAAATTTCACTGCTTACTACTGTTTAGTACAGGAACAAAACTCCGGCCCGCAATTTGTTACTTTCAAAAAGAAAATAAGGGCACTCTAATGTATATATATAAGACTTTTTCACGTCCGCTTAACCCACCCAAAAATCAATATATACTTTATACCAGATGTTTTTAATGGAACAAGACTAAAATTTGATCATTAGGCAGTGTTTAATGTTGCCTTAACCAAAACTGGGCGTGGTCATAATATAGCTACGGCCACTTTCCAAAAAACATTAATTTTGTTATAATTGTCAAATCAATGTTCAAAGAAGGACGATCGATCTAAGCAGGGCTGTAGCCAGAATTTACCCATGGGGAGGTTTGAAGAAAATTTTTTTATTCAAATGGAAAAAATTCTATTTCTACCCCTCTAAAAATTAACCTTGGTTTTTTTAATAACGTTTCCCAAAATATTTTGGCTGTAGCGATAGCGGCCAGTGAGCTAAAATATTTTGCAAAAACCTCAAAAAATCATGTTTTTCGTAAATATATTGGCTGGTAGAATAGTTGTAAAACAATAAACTGTCAGGTATTAAAGGCCGGAAAAGGCTCTTCAAATCTACATCAAAAAATTTTAAAGTTTTGCAATAGCATTAAAGATAATGTGATTTTTTTTTAATTTTTTTCATTTATTTTCACTAAAATTGAAATAACTTCATTATTTCTAAAGCGATCCTCACTTTCAAGATATCGTTGGAAAGGCTTTGAGTGCTTGCTCATGTTTAGAATTTTGAACATGTGTACATATTAAAGCTAAAAAATTTATTATAAAATAAACACCTTCTGAAAAAATTTTGTGAGAAATTTAAAAAAATTAGTTTTTTTAAAGTTCAAAGAACCAAGGCATGTGTATTATACAAACAAGGTTTGGTCTTTGACTTAAAAGGAAAGGGATAGATTATTTAGAGGAATTCATTGGAACCATACGTGAATTATTGATTAAGCGAAACAACCGTGAAAGGCAATTTGAATTGCTTTTAACCGAGGCTAGTGTTATGCCTTAACCTCGGCAAGCATTTCCAGTCCTTAGTTTTTTCTGTCCTTTAATTCCACATTGTCCACAATTTTAGCTGTGGATTTTTAGTTTTCCATAATTTTTAAATGTAGGAAAGAACAAAGAAAGTGAAAAGAACCTTGCCCGAGCCCGGATTCGAACCAGGGATCTCTGGGTTGATAGTCTAGCGTACTCTCCACTAGACTACAAAGGCCGAATGTGAATTTTTATAGTTTTTGTTATGGAAATAAATGGGTCTATTTCGGTTCACAGCAATACACTGCTGTGTCTTACTTTAAGTATTAGCAATGTACACAATAAAAACTGAAATTACTGTTGTGTTGTGAACCGTAATAAGCACAAAAATTGAAAAATATGAATAATTAAGTCTTCTTTTTTTTGCAAATTCTACCAACACGTCCTGCTCTGTTACTGTCCAATCACTATGTATGCTAGGGATGCACATCCATTCAAATGGTTCTCGGCCAAGTGAATTACGGGGGTATGTTTTAAGAAATTTCAGAAATGAGAACGTTATCTCATTTATCTCAACTTAATAAAATAAGTTCTAAGAATTCACAATATTACTTAAACGACTGACCTAAAACTTTTCCTCGGGTCAGACTTCTGAAAAATGTAAGTCAACTTTTTAAAGCTCATGAGTAACTTCAAACATTCCTCAAAAATAAAATCAGGTTTAGACTCAAAACTTCAATTCGAAAGTAAATTGTTTAAAAACTCTTGACTATAAAAGAGTCACAATGAAAGGGTAGAAAAATTCATTAACTAAAAACTATTTTGTGCCATAAATTACGAAGAGACTGTGATGCAATGCCGCCATAAGCAGATTTAAAGAAAATGCAGAACATACAATAAACTCCATTTGCATATTTGGAATAAGCCAACCAACTCCAGGGACATAACCATGAATGCTAAAATTTAAATTTTCGATAACCGCTCGCTCGAGTGAAAATTTAAATAAGTTGTTGGCCGAAGTATACCTTAAAATCTTTCTGGGCGGTCCTAGGATATGTCAATCTTGTTGGCTTCACTGTTATCATCACTACCATTATCTACAACTGCCGATGTCAAGGGTGGTGAAAACAATAGTGATGGAAATTTTTTAATGTTTCACGTTTGGTCCGATAAATCACGACACATTTGTTTTCACTATTGTTGCTTACACGAATCAACTTATAACAAAAACTTTTACACGTAAACACAACTTCAGTATATGATTTGTTAAGTTTGGATCCTCTGGGGCGGTTTGAAACCCGAAAATCCCCCGTAGCTATGACCCTGGATCCATGGACTAAAAAATATAGTGAAGCTTCAAACTACAAATTAGCATACTTTGAAAAGTTTTAAAAACTATCTTTGCCACATAATTTGACATGTTTAGTAAATGCTTTTGTCTATTCAAAATCAAAACCATCATCAAAATCAAAACCAAATCTAAGGACCAAAATATATGGTGATGATTCAACTTACAAATTGGCTTTCCTGAAAAAGTGGTAAAAATTAATGTCTTCACTTTATTTCTTAGTTTAGTGAATGCTATTTCGAATTATAATGCACTATTCTAATACACTACATTCAATACCGATAGTTTAAAATTAAATTAAAATTTTTTCGTGATCCAAAAAATTCATTTGTAGTGTCTGTCACACGTCTATATTTAAAGCAGTTTGTTTGGTATTTCTGTCATCAAAAATAAACTTTTTGAATAGTATTTCAATACATTTTCATGGAATTAGTTAACTCAAAGGCCAAACGAAATCATCTTCTATTGTTATGTGCACTATTCAGATATAAAAAATTAGCATTTTTGAGTGAAAAACATGGTTGAATGCATCAGCTTTGACTCTGTTATTTAACAAAGTCACTTGACTGTGCTTTTTACGTGTTGATTGTTGGTTATAATTTTGCTATATGTTGGGAAAAAATAGAAACACAATATTCTGCCAATAGAAAATAAAAAAAATCACACTGATTTTTTTTTTTAAATTATTTTTAATTATTGCGTTATTTTCTTATGATGAAATTAAAATAAAACAGTAAACCACCTTCGACTTAGGGACTTTTTTAAATTTTTTTTTCTAACTAGAGTTGTTTTCTGAATAACACTGCTAAAAATCTTGAACGAAATATTAGTATAGCTAAAATATTTAGTACAGCATTGTTTTAAAGTTTGCAATTAAAAATTAACCTTTTCAAAAACTAACTCATAATTAAAACTCTACTGCATTAAAATGTAAACCAAACATGTCCATGTAGTGACCCGATTGGCACACGTGGCCCTTCATACAAATTTTTCTTATATTAAATGTTGTCTTTAGATAAGCCAAAATAAAAAAGCACCTGCACAAAACAGCAACACACACGGCATTCGTCCACTGTTCATTACATTTTCCTTTCACACTATATCATGATTCAAAAATGTGATTCACTTTCTTTCGAATCAATAACATATGAGTCCTACTTTGGAAACTACTTATACTTATTCATACTCATTTTTGAGTAAGTGGCTCATTGATTCAAAAATGAGATTCGTTGCAAATCTCTGGTGAAATTTTGTAAAAGTAGTGAAATTAGTAGTGAAAAAATGATAGAGCGCCAATTTCACTACTTTTAAAAAATGTTTATGACAAAAGTCTTAATTGTGCCCCTATAAACTATATATCGTTAGAAAGGTGGTTTAATCACCTTTCATTTGATATGCTTAACAAAAAACTGTAACGCACAGATTTTGAGAATTTTTGATTTGAAAATTAGTATCATGAGCGCCAATTTCACTACTTTTAAAAAATGTTTATGACAAAAGTCTTAATTGTGCCCCTATAAGCTATATATCGTTAGAAAGGTGGTTTAATCACCTTTCATTTAATATGCTTAACAAAAAATCGTAACGCAGATTCTGAGAATTTTTGATTTGAAAATTAGTATTATTAGTTCTTCGAATCAAAAGTAAAACTCGTACTTTGCAAATAGAACGAATTTAATTTCCTCCCAAAAGTTAAATATTTACTTTTTAGAAAGAACGAATTTAATTTCCTCCGAAACGTTATATTCGTACTTTCCAAAAAGAACGATTTTAATTTTTGGAAGAAATTTTCTCCCAAAATTAAATGCGTACTTAGCAAAAAGTACGAATTTAACTTTTTGCGGAGCAAAAATTTTGGTTTGAGTCTTTGCTTAGTTAGCGTCGGATTGGCGAATTTATCTTCTCGCTCTTTAGATAGCTTATATATTGAATTTCGTTACGATACCTCTTAAATTACGGCTGTTATCTTGATCACAGACAGACGGACAGACGGACATGGCTAGATCGACTCAGGAGGTGACTTTCTGATCAAGAATTAATTCACTTTTTTATACCTGCCACGCCTTCTTATCGGCGTTACAGAGTGACAAAGTTAATATACCCTACATTTTTTAATGCGTGGGGGTATAAAAATCGAACCTTTGCGGGCAAAACCGCGGGAAATAATTGCTATTATTATAAAACACTTATTTATAAAATCATAGTGAAGAAATGTGTTTTCAAAGCATTTTTTGAAAAGGCTTTGATTTTGTAACTGTAGATAAACTTATTGCAATCAGTATTACAGAATGACTGTTTAATTGCAATACGTTTAGAGAACTACCAATATTACCAGCTACAACTTTCAGTCAAAACTATTACAAGAAACTGATTTATGACTCAAAAGATAAAATATTATCTTGATCTCGATTCTATTATTTTTTTAGATTAGTCACTTCAAAAACTTGAAATTCTATTACGAACCTGACTAAGAAGAGGATTCTGACTGTCTATAGTTTAGCAGCATCCTGGCCTTTGAGATTTGAAAGCGTTCTACGGCAATTAGGAGGGTTGCCTCTTATATGCAGTTATTGTACTAATATTTATAGCTATAGCATTTTTAGCACTGCCACATTCAGCGCTGTTTCTCACTGAAATATAAAGGCGCAAGCGATAAATATTAAAATTATAACTAACCACATACATAAAAGACAGGTAGAAGATATGAAAGGTACGATGTAAATTTGGCACAAGCACGAACTGCTATAAAATAGAAAAAGAAATAAAAAAGAAAAACGCAGGCCAACAAGTTACTGACAAGAAGATTCAACAAAATATCTCAGGCAAAAGATACAGCGATATAAAGAAGAAGACATTCGTAAGCTTGAGAGTTCGTTTTGGTTTGGTTGGGTTTGTTTGCGGGGATTGAGTTGGTAGTGTTTTCTGAGTTGAAAGTGTGTCGAATGGATGCATACGCTTTAGTAGCGAGCAGGTTTCTGACTAATCGATTCAATGCACACATACTCCAAAAAAACCACAGCAAAAACGTTAATAATAACAAATAAAAATAACAATAAAAACAAACTACACGCAAGAAACTACACACAGAGAAAGAAAAAGTGGAATTATAAGAAATAAAAACAAATACAAACAAAGAAGAAACAAAAAAGCTCACATATTAAATGCACAATAAAGAGAAGTGAGTTGCAAACACATTTTTTGAATAACCAAAAGTTTGCGAAAGCGAGACTACGTAGCTCCACTCATCAGAAATTCGTAATCAATATTAAAACCTATCATAATTCACTGATTTCAAAATAAGTTAAAATAAGCCTCTGTCATCCTTCATTATGACAATATTATGATTTTTCTATAAAAAGGGTGACATTAGTTAAATGGGCAGCTTTGATATAATTCACATCACTCACCTTTAAAGAGTTGTATTTTATTGACAATGCTAAAAGAACTATAATAAATCATGAGATTTCTAGATTGACAATCAAGATCCACTCAAATCTTTGGCGTATTTGAATTGTATTTAGACAATGTTAGGTACCTGCATATGATTGGAAGAAAAAATAAATACCAATGACAACAGAGCCACACAAAAGACTTAGCAACGATAAAAGAAGACTTGCCATGAATCAGACTGGAAATACAAACAACTTACTAATTGTACAATAATTTGCTTTTATAATTGCCTTAAAATTAGCAACTCTTTATATATCAACTAAAATAATTACAACCGAACAAATGGTTTTGTATGTCGGAACAATAACATTTGCACCTAGAAATATGCCATGAATTTTTTAATGTTTTTGCACTTATCGCACAAACATGAGGGTGTGTTTGATATCAGGGTAGAATTTAAGCACATGAACATGGTATTATTTTTCCCCGAAGGTGTGTTCGCTCATTTCTTTGATCAAAGGTGTTTCGAGAGATTAATTATTTTTTTAATTAATATCAATCAAATTTTCGCACTTTCTAAAATAAAGGACATTACATAAATACGTAATGTGGTATTTACAGACTTACTATGTTTTACTGCATTGAAGTTTTTTTAATTAAAAGGTTACTTTATTAGAGACAATTATTTCAAAGTGAGAATAGTTTTTCAAAAGGTTATATTTTCATCTGAGAACTTAATGTAATAACATTTTAATCATATTGAGAATTTATTTGAATGCTTTTGACTTTTTAAGCGACTTCATTTGACTTACGGTTCTCTTTGATTTCCCCACTCTTGAGGATAAAAAACATGAGCGCTCTTTTGTTAAATGTTCAAAGAGATCAATTTTTTTGCATCCCTCTTGAATAGTTTTCGCATACAGATTTCGCTCCTCAAATAAACTAAGTTGAACAATACTTTCTGTATTTCTTCTTTTGTCGCTCATATAATTTTTCTCTTTACGAAGTTTTTGATATGATAAGTGTTCTGTTCCCGTACTAATTTCAATTAATTGTAAAAGATTAGAGAGTGTCATTTAACATGTTTTTTTTTCTCTCTCGAGCTTCAAAATAAAGCTTCCAAGCAACTTCAAGCTACTTGAATCGAGTACGGGAACAGACCTATAATCTCATTTCCTCAATCCAATACAATTTTTGCACTCTCTGAAAAAAGCGCCAAATGAGGGCTCATTTCACAAAAATTTTAATTTCACCGGAGTTTCATTAATTTTTCATCACTTACAATTCTTTTCAAAACACCCACTCATGTATGTCACTGTTCTTAGGTGAGATGACATAACGTACACGGACTTAAGGTTCATGGACCAAACGGTCATTTAGTCCGTGGACCTTATGTCTACTTCCATATCCATGGACATTGGCCCGTATGGATATTTTTTGGGCGCCACGATTTAAAATATTTTCTGGCAGAGAAAAAAAATGTTTTGACCGAACAAAAAATTGATAACTCAACTACTTCTCGAGTTATCGATTTTTGAAAATTTTTTTCGTACCAAAAGTTGTGTTTGAAAAAAATCCATATCTTTGCCATTATGCAATTGATCCAAAAGATTGACATATCATTTGAAAGATAACTAAATTACCTTTTTAATGATATGCAATACAAATATCACTTCAAGAATGTTTTATAAGCAAATTTACATTATATTTGCATTTTTTAATTGAAAGAACCGTTATTTTCTACTAAATTTGCGTTATTAAGGTACTACAAATGTATTGTGTTCAAACATTTACCTTTTGTTTGATACATTAAAATCAGGGGCGTACCAAGGACATTTTGATGGGGGGGAGGTAGCAAGGTATTTCGGCCGACTGTATTTTTTAAATACAACATAGCAGAATTAACTAAAGTTACTCATCCGTTCGATCAATATAAATAAATCTTAAGGGGTCTTTTTCATTTGAATGGCTAAGAAAAACACTTTGTTTGTAATTATTTTTGGTCAAAACTTTTTTAAATGATGAAAAAATACTTGTGTACATTAAAATACATATAATTAAGTATGTTTTGAATTTTGAAGTTTTTATCTGCCATTTTAAGCTTTTCACAATTTGGACCTTATTTTTCGAATCCAAAACGGTGGCAGATAACTGAAAATTTTTTAGTTCATCTAAACGATAATACTTGAAACTATAAGATTACTTATAATCAGCCAATTAAGCCTCATACCTGTTGTTGGCGCCATTTTAAAAACAAAAATTGAAAAATTACCTTATTTTTTACTTTTCAAACGGTCTAAAAATTCGAGTTTTAAATTTAGTACATGATTGTAGGAAACGCCGTAGATATGGGGGTCAGGAGGTTCAAACCCCTCTTAGCAATTAAACATTTTTTATATATTAAATAAAAGCAGAGATATTCCAAATTATTTAATTACCATAATATAAAGATAAATTGGAAAATGTTCTATACATGCTTAGTTTGTTCAGCAGGCATTAAGTTAAATATAATACAGTTTAAATGGTTTTCTTATTCGTTTTCCTATGTATTGTGTCTTACGTACTAGCGTTTGCAGAACGTATGCATATAAATTTAACAAAATTATTCTAAGCCAGTCTGTGAAATTCAAATGATGATAAGCAATGCTTCATTGTTCGTTAAATTACACTGTAGGTAAATTTTCAACTTTTGAAAAGACACAAAAAAACGCTGAGACAAAAAATAACTTAATTTTCGGTCGTAGAATTTAGTGGTATATTCAGTTTTTCCAAATCAGATCAAATTCTCGAGATATTCAGATTTTTGTTATTTGACCATCATTTGACCTTCATTTAAAAATTTTTTTATAGTATTTTAATAATCTCTTTTTATTATATTTTCGAAAATACCTCCAACGTGAAAATGAAGTTAGCCTTGTGTAATCTATGATTTTTCAAAGGTTAAGCAATTTTGCATTTTTCTCCATTTTGACCAAATTTGAATGTTAAACGTAAAATCTTTAAAAAAATCTTAAAATTTTTTTACTCAAATTAGTATTTTTATTAGTAGATTAAATTCTGAAAGTTTAAGCAAAATCGGAGGTGGTCAAAATTTTTGATCTCCAAAAATAAGGAAAATATAACTAAAAATG
This sequence comes from Dichetophora obliterata, assembly GCA_963920525.1. Classification (NCBI taxonomy): domain Eukaryota; kingdom Metazoa; phylum Arthropoda; class Insecta; order Diptera; family Sciomyzidae; genus Dichetophora; species Dichetophora obliterata. The sequence goes on along the minus strand of OY986439.1, from coordinate 86,769,843 downwards.
GGTCTAAAAGTGACTAAATTTCAATAACAAATATCTCGAGATTTTGTTCTGATTGGGAAAACCTGAGCATGCCACTAAATTCTACGACCAAAAAATAAGTTTACGTTCTCGGCATCTTCGTGTGTCTTTTTGACATCCCAACAGTTTTGTTAAATGAACGTACAAGTGAATTTAATTTGTACATTTGTCAGTTTCACGATTTTTTAAGCTGTGTGTGACTATCGCAAAGTGGTTTTAAAAAAAATATTCTCCTCAAATTCTAGCGGTGACACTTCGTCTCAAGCACACCAATTAATGTATGCAGTTACGAGTCCAGAATTTTTCGTTGCAATTTATTTAATACATAAAATATATTAACTTATGTCAGCTTTGAATATACTGTTTTAAAAAATCGATAAAGATTAAATTCATAATTCATATTAAATATTCATTAGGATATTCCTATGAACGAGGAAACTGTCATCGATAAATTTTTTGATGCATATTGGGCGAACTTTTTCAAAAATATTATTTCAGATCATTTCACTTTTTCTAACTAACACACCAGCCAATATTTTTACAAAAAAACTCGATTTTAAGAGGTTATTTCAAACCACTGCAGCTCAAGAATGGCTATCGCTGGAGTCGAAATATTTGGGGAATAATCATAACATAAGCCAAGGATTATTTTGAGGAACTGCCCCGAACAAATGTTTTACGTGAGGCGCCTTAAAGTATATGTACATATGTTTTTCTTTTTAAAATGTCTGATTTCGTTATTTTACATAAATAAATACTTTTCATCCTGCTCCAAAAGAAGCGATTGAATTGATTTTTTGTATTTTTTGCTTCAGCAACCCCCCCCCCCGTCCCCCATCACCCATCAGAATACACAGCTTTGTAAACAGCTCACATTAGTTCGAATAGAAATTGAGTAGGAAAATTAACCCCATGGTATCACAATGGGCCTCATTGGCTTAAGTGTGTCTCTGAAAAGTGACAGCCACTTTAACCTAACCTAAACCCCCCCTTATAAAACACCTACCTACGGCGTTGACCACAACCACCATAACATTTGGATAATAAGAATAATCTACGGCGTTGTTCATACCATAAACCAAAAAATCTCAAAAATTTTTAAGTGAAAAAGATCAGTTAAAGGCAGTTTTCGTATCGTTCCCTCTTTCAAAGAAAATAAAATAAAAGTATTTCAACATTATCGAATCAGCATTTAAAAATTGATTTTTGTTTTAATAATTCATAGTTTATATATGCGAAAAAATAAACAAAGCTGTACAATTTCTTTAACTCTTCTTCTTTTAATTTTTACAATTAATTATAAAAAATAATGTTTTAAACCAAAAATAAAAACTTTAATTTGAAGTATAGCATTTATGTATGAATTCTTCTTTTTCTTAATGGACCCCATTGATGCGCAATATTATCTATGTTAATGAGATCAACTATGTTCTTTTCCGATGAAAGTATTAATAAGTCATTAAGACGTGAGTCACTTTGCGTGGTGCCTAAATAAGTTTTAAATAATTTTAATTTGCTGAACCTTCTCTCATTTCCTGCAACAGTAACAGGCGCTGTGCACAGCAAACGAAACATTTTGTTAACTGCAGGAAGGGATTCTTTTATTGGATTCTGAAATATTAGCTGTACTCGATAAAGTTTCTACGCCATCGCATAGATCATAGAATACTTCAAACTACGTTTTCAATTGAAGTGAATCCAACAAACAATTTTTTGGTAACAATGTTATTGATTCTAGAATTCGCTTTGGGCAAAGTTAGTAGAAGATAGAATTGGATTAAAGAGTTCATACAGCCGCTTTATTGTTTCTAAGCAACTGCTTAAACTATCTCTTATTAGTGAGGTTATCTTAACCAATACAAGTTTAAATTCTCTTCTATAAAAACAATTCGTCGAAAGATAAGATCGTCATTTAAATTTTTTATTAAGAATGTTGGGTATTTCTGCATAAAAATTTCAATCTCAAAAAGTGCTACAAAAATGTATTAATTAGGTTTTAAAAAAGGGTAATATGTGTGGCGAATGAGTACACCTTTGCTCGTATGGGCTTGTTTCATTTCACTTATTTTTCCAACTTTTTGACAAGGTATTTGTATCAGGGACTGTTATCATTAAGCAATATCAAAAAACTTAAGCATTAATTATTATTATACGATTTTTAAGTTTTTGCCCAGATATAAAAATAGTAATCTGATTTTATTTTTTAAATCTTAAATAAAACAAGTTCAGAAAAGTAGTATAATTTTTGATAAAAAAGTACGGAAAGAGTAATGCATAGTAATGTAAAAGGGAGCAGCGGACTAAATGTCAAAAATAGAGCATTATTAGTCCAATTGGGCAACCATGTCCTTGGCCAAAAATAAAAACCGAAAATGATATTTGTTTTTGAACAAAAAAATATTAATGATAATGTGACTTTTTCATAAAACATCGTTGCCTAAGAATGAGAAAAAAACGACATGCAAATCTAAGTTTGATCTTTCGATGCATATATCTCCGCAGCCCATTACTATATTTCATTCCAATTTTTTTTTGTTCAAAAGTTCAATAAAATCACTTCACAAAAATAGGTTGAACTGTACCGTTAAGTCAGTGTATATATGTTGTATGATTATGTCAAAAGAGGTCCAAAATATTGACTTTTTACTCAAAAAATGACTCAAAAATTGTTGTTGTAAAAACGAAATCAATTAAAAATTGCACATCTGGCTACCTTTCATATGACATAGCATTTATTTGCAAAAATTCTTCCAGCTAAGCGCAAAAATTATTTTATTGTTTTTGTCATCAAAACAACAAAACCCTTTGATTTTTTTCGCGAAATTTATTTTTTCCAAAATGTTGTTTTTATATTTTTTACAAAAAAGTCAAGTCTCAAAAATAATTTATGTGCAAAAATTACCCCAATATCTCCTTCCAATCAAAAGTTATGGCTATTTTTTTATACCAGACCATTAATAAAACTGAGTTTTGTTTTCAAATTCTCTATATAATTTGAATCTAAGAAAACAGTTGTATGTCTAGGGTAGTTATGAACATTTTCGTTTATTTTATATTTATCTTCTGAGTTTTTAAATTATCAACTGAGTTTTTAAATTAAAAATTCTTTATGAGAAAGGCAAAACAACTAAGGTAAAAATGCTTAAAAAGACAACTTTTCGTACAATGGCAAATCATCACAAAAAATAAAATAAAACATAAAATAAAGCATATATATTATATAATGAAAGATACATTTTTAAGCTTTAATAATTTTTTTTCCATAATACATAGTAGTAACGATAGTTTTTGAGAAAATAACGGTTTTATGCAAGCAAATATTTTACTTTTACATACAAATAGCCATAATATATGAAACACTCAACGGATTTTATTTATTTGGACCTTATGTTAAAGCTTTATGTATTACCTTTTAAATAATTTAACCTTAAATATATCGGTTATACATTAAGAAAAATATAAATAGTTTTCTTAAAAGATACTTATTAAATAAATCGAGTTTTTCTTCGGCCAGTCTTCTTTTTATTGAAAGTATTTCACGAATCCATTATCAAATCGCGGTGCTCCGAAAATCGTAGTCCCCTTAGAAATTACACCAACTTATACATTCAAATAGCTATAAAATGTGAAATACTCAACGGATTTCATTAATTTAACATTTTTATGAAAATTTATTACGTTCTCTTTTAAATAGTACTGCACTCAATCGGTAATATAATAAGGAAAATATTGCAAGTTTTCTAAGACGATCACCAAAGAAAAATATTTTCAAATATCGATAACTCGAAAACAAATCGATAAATCGATTTTTGCTTAGGCCATTCATATTTTTATTGAAAGTAGTTTACGAATTCATTGTCTCATTGTAATCTCCCCACTTTTGAGAATCGATAGTGACCGAAAGTTATCTTCATGGCCAAATCTTCTCAATTTATAACATTTTTCTATTTTCGCGATTAAAATTTATAAACATTAACATTTTGAAACAAATTTATAAAAACAAGTCAAATCAAAAGCACACTAGAAAAATTTAATAGTGATCACTTCCTTTATGCATATCAAATACAAGCAAGTTTTTTGAAAATAGTGTAGTCAAAAAAGGAAGTAAGCACTATATAGTTTTTTATGCATATCAAAAGTGAAAAACAAGTGTTCACTACTTAGTCCAGTGTTTACTTTTTTTATGCATACATGCTATTTTTTATGTCTGAATAAAAACGGACTGTGACCTTTTTGCTTGGACATAATGTCTACGAATTTTGAAATGAACTAAACCCTTTCGCCCCGGAGTTTTATTTCAAAAACTGGCAAAGATATGTAAATTTTGGCTTCAGTTATGGATACAGAACAAAAATTTAAGATGTGTATTTATTTATTTATTTATTTTTTATTTATTTACTTGATTGCTAAACCTTAACAGGTTTTATAGCAAATTTAAAATTATAAAATAAGATATTTAATACAATTTAAAAATATAGAGTATGATTTTGAATGAAATAATGTATTATTAACAAACTAAAAAGTTTTAGTAAATTGCTTAAAGTATATAATTTTATTAAAGTATAAAAATAATAGAAAAAAAGTTAAATCAAAATCGATAAAATCAGACAGCATAGCAGGGTTGCGTTTTCAAGACAAACAAGGTCAAGTTAGCAACAATTTTTGTATACGGCGGAGTCGTGTGACAAACAAGGTCTCATACCCAATAAAACACCACTCCAATAGGTATATATATAATATATATCGTTCTGTCTCCCTGAAGCCGGTGAAATCCTGGCTTGACAGGGTGGTTACTCGACAAACTAGGTCAACTTCACCAAACCAATTTTCATAAAATAAAGAAAACCAGTTGCGAACGCAGGCACCAAGACAAACTAGGTCTTATCGGCCCCTCATATTAATATATTACAAATCGATCTAACGTAGTGTTTCAAGAGGTAAAAAGACACCAAGACACCACGGTACCGTCGACAAATGTAGTCACAATCATCATGAAGATAAGAGGCAAGTGAAGATCCCAGGTTTAGGTCCATTCAGATTATTTAGATGTTTATACCCCAAAATTTTCCATTTTACGCTTAGGTCCATTTATCCATTTAGATTGTTATATTAATGTTTTTACAAATCACCAGATGCATCAGATATATGTTTGAAAGAACTTCACATAATCAACGACGGTACTGCAGGTAATCTATAATTTTATGTTTGATTGAGTCCATGGATTCACTTAAGGATATAACATCAGATACAAAATTAAAATCACCGCAAGCGCTTCTAAGAGGTTCATTTTGCAAATAATTAGTTCTACAAAAGTTCATGTGGAGTAACTCAAAAGATCTTCTAGGACGAAGAGGAATATTAAAATATATTTTACTTAGCCATGCAAAATTTTTATAATCCAACAAGCATTTATCATAATTCTCCGATTTTTTAAAGAAGGAAGATTTAAGAGTTGTAACCGATATTCATAAGGTGGTAAGTGAAAATCAGTATTACAATAAAGATAGCTTAAGCAAAACAAAAGAAATTGTTTCTGCACTGATTCAATGTCGTCTATGTAACAACCGTATCGTGGGCACCAAACAACTGAAGCGTATTCTAAGATAGGCCGCACTAGGGAAGTGAATAAGGTTTTCGTTATGAAAGGATCATTAAACTCTTTTGCCCAACGTTTAATAAATCCTAAAGTACTATTTGCTTTATTTATTATTTTATTTACATGAATATTAAAGCGTAGTTTAGGATCCATTGTAACTCCAAGATCATTGAAACTATCTAAGGACTCCAATGGATAACCACAAATTTTGAAGGTACATTTAATTGGTGGTTTGCGCGAGAAAGACATATGCTTGCATTTCTTCATGTTAAGGTTCATACGGTTCGTTTTGCACCAGTTATGAAGATGATCAATGTCGGCTTGCAAAAATACAGCGTCATTATCATTTTTAAAAGAAAGGAAGAGTTTGACGTCGTCAGCAAACATTAAGATGCTAGAATGCATTATGACAGATGGCAAATCGTTTATAAAAAGTAGAAACAGAAGAGGCCCAAGATGACTTCCTTGAGGTACTCCTGAAGTAACAGGAAACTCGTGTGATTTTTTGAGCTTAAAAAGAACAGATTGTGTTCTATTGCTTAAGTAAGATTCAATCCACTTTACCAACGGTATAGGAAATCCAACAAGATGTAATTTTAAGATCAATAGTTTGTGATTTACAACGTCAAAAGCTTTGCTAAAATCCGTGTAAATAACATCAGTCTGCATGCCTATTCCAAAGTTTTCTATTGTTTTTGATGTAAATTCGAGAAGGTTAGTAACAGTGGATTTTCCAGAAAGGAATCCATGTTGGAAAGGAGACATTAAAGATTTAACGCTATGCGATAGTCGTGATGTAACAATTGCCTCTAAAAGTTTAGGCAAAGCGCTCAATTTTGCGATGCCACGGTAGTTATCGATTAAAGACCTATTTCCGGATTTATGCAGCGGAATAATAAATGAATGCTTCCAGGCTGCAGGAAAATAGCACGATTTTAATGATGAAGTAAATAGTAAAGAGATTGGAGTTACTAATTCTTCACAGCAATATTTAATATACATGAAGGTATGTTATCAGGACCACTTTTATATGATGTTTTAATATTTTTTAAAAATGATAAGACTGTGTTTGTGTCAATTATTGGGAAATAAATATCCCCAGATTGAATATTGAAAGGATAACTTAAATAATCATAGGACGATGATGAATAAGTCGTCTTGAAAAAGTCAGCAAAAAGATTGCAAATACTATTATCATTATCAGACTCAACCGAATTATACTTCATAAAAGAAGGATAGGAATCAATCTTGCGTTTTGTGTTAACAAAGTTCCAGAAGGATTTAGCATCAGATTTGATGTTTAATTTTACTTTTGTTAAGTAGGTATTATAGGATTGTTTGCATAACTGTTGATAACTGTATTTAATCGAGGTATAAAATCCAAAATCGCATATGTTATGTGTTTTTTGATATTTCTTATAGTATTTAGATTTCAAGTTCCTCATTTTTCTTAATTCATTTGTATACCATACCGGACCCGATGTCAAAGAGGCTTTCCTTTGCGGAACAGCTTTAAGAAAACAATCATTGAGCGTTCTATTAAACGCATATACCGCATCATCAAGACTCTGAGAAGATAAACTTTTTGTATTAATATTTAGAATAGAATTCCAGTTAATGTTAGACAAGTTATTTTTTAAAATCACGTAGTTTGTTTTTTTAAAGTTAAACTCAATAGGTGGTTGAGAATCATAATACTGTAAAGATGGTTTTGGAAAATTTAAAATAATTTCTAATGTTGGATGATGAGAATCTTCGGGTGTAACCAGAGGATCTGATTTAGACACAGAAGCGATATTGCTGTCATCAAAAAAAACCAGATCAAGCAAACGATTATTTTTGTTAAAAATGCAGTTAAGTTGGAATAGCCCTTGGATTGAGAGCTCGTTTAAAAAGTAATTATCGGATGAACTTTCAGACGAAGGTAAAAATATTTCAGGAATTTCAGAACAACAGTTCCAAGAAACGTTTGGCAGGTTAAAATCTCCAGTTATTAAAATATGATCATTAGATTGCAGTTTTGAGCAAACTTTACTAATAGAAGCCAAATGTTTGCTATAAACTTCTAAGGTAGAAAGGGGAGGAATATATGAGCATGTAATAAAAAGGCTCAAGGAACCAAACTTAACATGAACACAACAGAATTCAATGTCCAAGGATTCTGGAATTAATAACTCTTCAGAGAAATGTGTCGCTTTGACTGCAATCAAAACACCCCCACCTTTAGAGCAAATACCAGGAATGGAGTTTCTGTCTTTGCAGTATATGTTAAATTTGTTGCACAGAATTTCAGTATTTAGAGTGTTAGGTTTCAGCCAAGTCTCACTAAAAGCCATTATATTAAAGTGAAGGTTGTGACCTAAAATTAATAAATTATTTAGTTTTGTGTTAATGCCACGAACGTTTTGGTAAAGGATAAGGAACTGAAAGCAACAATCTAGTTTTTTTGATTCTTGTTAAAAACCGAAAAAGTAGCCAAGGAAGTTGTAGGCCGAGGTCTAGAAATAAATTCATGCACCATCGTATTGTCAGGCCAAAACTTTTGATCCAATACCTTGTGAAAAAGATCACCAGGCAAAGATATTTTAAAAGAGGACGTAATTCGCTCGTATGAAAAATTGAATTTGTAAACAGAGATATTTTTATTTACAACATTCAGCTTAGAGTTTATATAGAATAACACGTCTTCACCGGATGTATCAGCTGCAAAACGAGAAACAAATATAGATTTTGCAGGCTCAATAATCACAAGTTCTTTATGAACAGGGGCTTTGATACTGCTGTTCGATACCTGTTTCGGTATCGCTCCTGTAGAAACCGGAGTAATCTGAGAAGGTGCAGGGACCACATTTGAGGAAATACAAGTTTCAGCGTAAGTTTTTTTTGTGGCAGAAACGCGAGGAGAATCAGCATTTTCCTCTATGATTGGTATTGCTTCAACAGAATGTTTGGCGTACTTGAGAATTTTCTAATCCTTTATACATACTGGGATATATTCCGTACTCTAAAAGGCGCCATATTAAATTTAATGTAACGTCACATTGGCTATAACCAGCAAACAATCAAAACGCTTCCAGCGATACCTCATTTGTCAAATTATGATAAGTAGTTTAGAAGTGAGGGTGGAGCAGATGAACATACATACATACATTCATACCGGTAAAACACATATATAGCGCTCTTTTTGCTTCGCCGCAGTCGGGTAATAAGCAAATACTCGCAAGCTGCAATCAAAAAAGACGGTATTATACATAAAAAACTTCCACACTAAACGTACTAACGCACGATTTTTTTTGAATACTGTTTACTTAAGTGCAGAAAAAATGTTTAATTTTGCATTTAACCAAAGACGAGACATTGAACTGTTATTGGGACAGTAAAAAAATTATATTTTAATATGAAAGTTCTGAGAAAAAGCCTGCCAAATTTGCTGGGACATATAATCCCAGTAGGGGCGAAAGGGTTAAGGAACTAATCTCATTACAATATAGCTAAGCATGTTGTTATTATCATTCCGTACAAGGACAAGTCGCATTTTTTATGGTTTTTTATAATAAAATGATTTGCCCATGTATGGAATGTTGTTATCACCAAAAATTATTTAATAACATGCCTGTTTTTTTAATAACTTTTCAAAGTCTCCTTGGAGTCTTTTTCATTAGAAGGACAATAAATCTGTTCCAATTTTACTTAAGCCCTTGATTTTTAATTGACAAACAAAAACGGTACTTTCGATTTTAAGCGAAAACATTTTTTTTTTATATTTCTCTCAGTTTGGAACTTATGTCCGCTTAATAGAACATATTATCCATGGACCCTAACATTTTGTTTTGCCAGGGTCCATTTTGTCATCCCACCCTCTTTTAAATGTGCAACCATAAAAACAAAAAACTAGAATAATGTGAAAATAGTTCATGTCTGAGAGGAGTCAAATGCATGAACTACTCAACTACGCACACCCACGCCTATCTGGCACTCTTGTTCGGAGAGTACCAATAAAAAAACAATTATTTGAAACCACCCATCCTGTATCTGTCACCTAAGAAACTAAGTTTTAGCTGACATAGTTTCTTCCCAGATATGTTCCATCTTTCTTCAAATAAAAACTGAACACGTTAAAAATATTTTACAAATATTTGACAAACATTACCAAACTATCCGTATTAAACCTATGTATCCAAACTATCCTTATTAGTCCATTACTAAAAATCCGTACTAACTTCAAGTAATTGTAATAGAATAGAGTGACATTTTGCATGTTAATCTTCTCTCTCAAGCTTCCAAAATTTTTAAATAACGCTTTCAAGCAACTTCAAGTTAGTCTAATCTCCTTGATTTCATATTGATTGATATTTGATGGAGGGATCTTATCAAATACGGTTCCGAGGCGTGTTGTCTTCTGAATTTGTTGCAGAATCGTGAGTTCCTTAAGGAAGCCATCTGGGTCCACTTCTGTTTATTTTGACAATTAATGATGTTACCCACACCATCAAACACTCTCATTTGCGTATTTATGCAGATGATATGAATATATACAGAACAATTGATTCTAATGACAATTCAGACCTGCTCCAGTCAGACTTGAAATCCTTTGTGGTGTTTTAAAAATAAGATGTTTTAAATCCAGATAAATGTCAAACTATGACCTTTTCGCGTAAAAGGAACAATTTTATTTTTGATTAAAAATCCTTGTGATTATAAATGATTGATGATTATAAATCCTTACTGAAATAAACATATGGATAAGGAATTGGCTTAAAACATTGGTTTATGTATATAACTTTCGAGTAGTTTAAAATATTTGAAAATTTTTTTACAGAAATTCTTTTTTAATCTGTAGAACTTTGTAAAAAATATAAAAACATTTTGAAAAAATAATTTTCATCAAAAAAATGACAGGGGGTAGCCCATGATTTTTAATGATAGAAACTGTTAATTGAATTATGTGTCAAAATGAAGCAATTTTTCCACATAAATGATATGTCATATGAAAGAGTGGGGAAAATGGAAATTTGCGAAAAAAACATATTTCCAACAAAAACAAGTTTTGGCCTATTTTTTGAGCAAAAAAAATTAGTTTTTTTGAAAAATAAGGTGAGATAACGATAAATATTTATTCATTTCTCCAAAGTCATTTAATTTAACTTTTAGACAACAAATTTGATTAAAATCTATTAGAAAATGGCGGAGATATTTGCTTGCAAAGTCAAAACGTGAAATTTCAATAGTTTTTTTCTCATTCTGTGTCGATGGCGAGGTCATCGAAAATACGTTGTACTGAGAGAATCTATAGTTTTCAAAATATCGGAAAAATGTGGATGTCAAAATAAAAAATATTTTCAAAAAAGCTTTCGCTTACCATTATTTTTACTAATAAACAACTTTTCATACAAAAATAAACTGTACTGAGAAAATCTATAGTTTTCGATATATCGCAATAATTGTGATGTCATAATAACGGCATTCTTTTCAAAATTTACTATAAGTAAAAAATTGCACTATCACAGTATATATTTACATTTGTTACATACAAAAATCCTTATTGTAGGGTATCCGTAATGCTACCAACTCATGTTATTAAAAAATAAGTATATTTGCTTCTTAGAACACTGAAAAGTAAGTATTAGTAAGTATAATTTTTTAAAATAAGTATAAGTAAGTATTTTACCTTTGAAAAATAAATTGAATATTTTTTTTGATACAATTTACTAATTGTAATTTTTTAAAATAAGTATAAGTAAGTAACCTTTGAAAAATAAATTGAATATTTTTTTGATACAATTTACTAATTTATGTTAAAATCAATAGAACCCACAATATTCTTTAAATATTGTAACACCCTCTTTTTGTTTTCCTTAAAAAATTTTGTGTATGCAATCTATCTAAAACCAAAAAGTCTTCAGATAAAAAAAAACCAAATTATAATTTTATATATTTGAAATTCATATATATTTCTAATACATAAATAGTTTAAAAACAAACAAAAGCATAACAAAAAATTAAAAGTTATACGCACTTTCAAAATAGTTAAATAAAAAAAAAATAAAAAAATCACATTCAAATGTATACAGAGACCAAAGAAAAGTTATCATTATTCACTCTCACTGTCACTGAATTGAAGCGCTACATTAATTTGTTTTTTGCTTGAAATTGTGTTTGTGTTGGCTGTAAATTTTATTTAAGAGTGATGTCTAATTGGTCACTTTCGAAAGTTTTTTTCTTTTTTTTTAAAATTTTTTTAATGTATGTGTATCTAAGAATATTGTATTAAATTTTTATGAAGATCCTTGCAGTATAAGTAATTTTTTCAACCCAAAACTTTCTCTACCTGAACTCATGTTAGAACGCATTTAAAAAACTTTAAGAGCGTTTTTCTCAAAACTACGTTTTCTCGGACGGCCCACACTACTTACAAAATAGACTATAATCGTGTTAAAAATTTGATGTTTACCATATTTTTTTACAAATAACAGCGAAAAAATAATTTTTTTATTTTTCTTTTATTTTTGTTACTTAAAGTTAACAACAATTGCTAAAAGTTAATATCAATAGTCTATTTTATAGTCCTTGTCATATTGAATCTAAAACACTCTGGTTTTTTGTTTCAGATAAACAGATGCCGAGATATCGTGTTTGAGCCGACCTGCCTCCAAATTATTAAAAAACATTAATAAAATTTTTTATTTTTATAATTTTAGACTTCATTTATCATTCCTAATAACTTATATAAACATATCTTTCATAGCAAGCTCACGAGAAATTCCCAAAAATAGCCTATTTTTTAGCCGACGAACTAGAGTACACCCTTAATATTTAAGGTCTTGTCTTTAAAAAATTGTAAAATTCGACACAGCTGTATTCAATATTATTTTTTTAAGAATAAAATTGACTCCAGAGTCTGTATTTTTAACGCTGTTGGTTACAATTTTCAAACTTTTTCCGCTTTTGCAAATAAAAACGTTCAACCGGAGCTGGAAAATAAGTATAATTAAGTATAAATCTTAAAAGTAAGTATACTTATAAGTATGGAATTTTAGTAAGTATATGAAGCTGAAAATAAGTATGATACTTACAAAGTAAGTATAGTTGGTAACATTAGGTATCCGTAAGTGATAGCGAAAAAGTTCAGCAATGTCTACAATTCCCGCTTACACCATGCTCTTCCATCTCTTATAGTTTAGGAGTTATTACGGAAATTCTCTTTAAACGCTCATATTTCAGGTTAAAGGTCATCAATCGAAAAACCATCATGCCCCATTCTTTAATCCGCCTATCCCGATATCTCAGAAACCCTTATCTAATGAAATAAATATATATTTATGACAGCCGGACAGACGGGCATGGATAATCGACTCACGATGTGATGCTGATTAAGAATAAATATACTTTTCGATACCTATCACATCTTGAAAATTACACCTATGGAAAATTACACAAACGGAGTAACAGAGTTAATTTACCCCTAGCACAGTATGCGTGAGGCTATAAAAATAAAATTGCTTTTTTTAATGTATTTCAAAGTTTTCGTTTTAGTAGATTTCAAAGATTTTATTTGATATATTTAATGTTTTCTAATTTGTATTTTTAATTATATTATTTTAAGCTAGGACATATGAAGTAGACATATCACCAAATTCTCTTAAATTAAATAAGACTATTTTTCTGTATATTAAGTTTTAGTCCACTCGCATTACACTGTGAAGTTGCCTCTAAAACTTTTTGTTTTTAGAATGTGCTAGCAAACAGTATGTTTATCTATAAGCACCTAAAATAAATATTAGTTCATTAAAACTATTAAAAAGGTAGAAAAAATAATGGTTTCGTATCGTTGGTATGACTTGGTTTTCTAATATCGTTTAAACAAAAATAAGCTTCTCCTTTGTTTCATAAGAAAAAACTATATTCATAAAAGAAAAACTCAGCCTACATTAATTACTATTTATGTTATCAGCTAGAATGTACTTGAAATATGTACTTAAACTAATTGAACAGCAAAGTGCACTTTTATATGGGTGCAGGCAGACGAATGAATGCATTGTAAAAATAACAAAAGAATCTCGAATAAGAACCACAACACTTTCTGTACAAAAACAAACAAATACCGTTGCAAAATTAGAACTATTGAGAAGATACAATAGTTTGAGATAAAAGAAAAATAATTCTTATCTCTTACGAAGCAGTTTTTAAGTGTTGAAAAATTTAAATTTCAAAATTAAATAAAAACAAGTAACAATAAAATTAGGGGCGTCCGCATAGAGTTTTAAGAGTTCCACTAAGTTTCGAAAATAGCTGCAGCAGCAATAATTTAAGCATTTAATTGAAATAATTCAGCTATTTGGGCTACCACCCCATTTTTTAGTCAAAAACGGTGCAATTTTAAGCTGCTTTGTGAAGGTCTTCAGCAAGAACAAAACGAAGCACAAAAGTTTGATTTTCAAAATATGTAAGTGGATTGTTTTTTTCAGACAGAGAGTCTATAGTAAGTGCACAAAAGCATCAAGCGTGCCACCAAAAAAAAAAATAAAAATTAAAAAAGCCTACAAAACTTATAAATAATGCAACAAGAGCTTGCGAATGAAAAAACAAAACCAAGTGTCGTGTTTCTTTTCTTGCTCCACTTTTAACGATCAATGTATTGTTGCATGCGACTGAGCGTAGATTCGATTGAAGATACTGTTGTTTTTTATTCGTTTTACAGGTGTGATACAAGTACAGCTACAGATACTATTTTACGCAGTGGTTGGTAGACGGATAGTTGCCGAAGTTGTAGACGAAGCAGGCCAGTTGGCCAACAAGTGTTGGTAGCAATGCAGACGATGATGGTGATGACAACGCACAGTGTAACACTTTCATATAAACTTCGGTCAAAACTATTGGGAGTCGTCAAAGAGTAATAACATTTGGTATAGAATACATTTTTTTAGATTAAAAAATTTCGTGAAAATGACTGAACGAGGGTTATGATTTTAAACAAAGATCTCATATAAAAAACTACGAAACCATTTCTTAAAACGTGCACTATTTACTAAATTTTAATAAGCAGCCTTATTTATTTTTTTGGAAAAATTTTATAAAAAATACAGCAGCTTGGTCAACTTTCAGAAGTTATCTCCAATATAACCAAATTAAAGAAAACACCGTGTATCTAAACAAAAATATTTTTTAATTCAAATTTTTGTTAGGATTTTGTTACAATGCCCATATCTCATGAACACATTGAGTCCCCACCCTAATTTTTATATTGTAGCATTGAAAATACCTTATTGAAAAGGTAACATTGCCAGCTTTAAGAAAAAAAATAATTTTAAATTTTTAAATGGTGTTCTTCGAACCTCTTAAGATTAAAGTCCGTTTAATTGCCTTTCAAACGGTAGTTGAAACTTTAAATTCAGTTGAGAAATGCGTTTGTTATTAAAAAAAATATTTGTGCTTAGTTGTAAAAATTACAATGTCTCGTTAACTCATTGAGTCCCCACCCTAATTTTATTAATGTTGAAAGAAAATTTTAGCAGTTTTAAGAAAACAATTAATTTAAATTTTTAAATGGTGTTCTTCGAACCCCTTCTTTGAAATCAATTACCTCAACGCAAGGGATGGAACCCCCACCAAAAATTCCCAAAATTAAAATTATTTTTAAATTAAAGTCTGTTGAATTACCTTTCTAACGTTAGTTCAAACTTAACATTCGGTTAAGAAATGTTTGAGATATGAACTTTCCATTTAAAATGCCATTTAAAATTAAATTGCTCATTAACTTGATTTTTTTACACATAGGCTTTGATATTTAAAACGATACCTGGGTTTGGAAAAAACTATTAAAACTCCGATTATTAAAATATCAGATCGATGTAAAATGGCGTCATTAAAAAAGCAAAAAGTCAATAAATTCCATTTTAAATGTTTTGCATTGTCTTGGCATTTTAAAAGTAAATCTTAATACTTAAGACTTACTCTGAATTTTAAATTTGGAAAAATTTAATAAAAACAAGAATATCCCAAATACAAAATGACGCCATAAAAATTATAGAACTTTTAAAACTTGGATTTTAGCAAAACGAGGCTCCGGGGTATTTTAACTTCGGCCTAGTTGAAAATAACTTCTTACTAGTTTTTTTTATAAAATGATACAATCACGTTAGAATATCAATTTATTACATTGTTGCCGAAAATGGGTGTGATCTATATGCAGTTCATCCTAAATAACTGCATGTTTATGTAAAACGAAACGTAGGCTGAACGTATTTGTATTTGTATTTGAATCGTAGAGGAATTGATTAGAACCATATGTGAAATAATGATTAGGCGAAACAAACGTGAAAGACAATATGAATTGCTTTTAACCGAGGCTAGTGTTAGGCCTTAATCTCGGCAAGCATTTCCAGCCCTTAGTTGTTCCTGTCCTTTAATTCCACATTTTCCATAATTTAGTTGTGGATTTATAGTTTTCCATGATTCTTAAATGTAGGAAAGAACAAAGAAAGTAAAAAGAGCCATGCCCGAACCCGGATTCGAGCCAGGGACCTCTGGGTTGATAGTCTAGCGCACTTTCCACTAGATTGCAAAGGCCGACAATTTTGGATTCATCCTATGCTTTTAGAACAACCTACACACTCACTAAACTGTTGGAATCCAATGTAATTTTTGTGAACAAAGCGAACGAAAAGCCGGTCAGCATTCTTTACAACGATCATAACCGGCTTTTTCGTCGGCGTCAACAGTCGTTATCGTTTCGTCGCCCCTTAGTGAGCATGTATACATAAGAACACATGGTAGTTATATGTTGTAATTTCGTGTCGTTTCGTTATTGCCGGAAGTGGGCAGAGACCTTAAGTTTTAAGGCATGATTACCATTTCTTGGGCGCCGCGATTTAAAAATGTTTTCTAATAGAGGGAAAAAATTCTTCTGACCGAACAAAAAATCGATAGCTCAACTACTTATCGATTTAAAAATTTTTTTTCTTACCAAAAGTTGTGTTTAATATAGCATCTATATCTTTACCATTATTCAATCGATCCAAAAGATTAACATGTTATTTGAAATATAATTAATTACCTTTTATGTGATATGAGATAAAAATCTTATGAAAGTATATTTAAAATTTTACAAGCTTTTTTATATCATACTTGAAATTTTTTTATTAAAAAAGCCATTATTACGATTGAAAGTTTTCTATATGACCTTGTCATTTATTATGTTGATTTTCTATGATTTATATACAAATTCTAAATTTTTAACAGTTTAAATCATTCTTGATTTTAATTACAAATTCTAGTTGTTTGATAGATTAAAAATCGTTTATTGAGGTTAGAACAATTAATTGCTCTAACGAATTTTTTCCAAAGAAACAACAACTACAGTAACCATACTTGACTGATGACTCCATATAAGAGACTGTTGGACTGTTGGAATAACATAAGCATAAACTAAAGTAAAGAAAAAATAACGACAGGAAATATGAAAGGGAAAAAACTGAGAAATTGGCACTGAAATCTCATCGCCTCTATGGTGTAGTGCGCTAAAATGCGCTTGCGCATTAAAATCACTGCTCGGGTTCGATTCCCGGCGGTGGCATCACAAAGATTTCTGATGAAGCCTGTAGCAGGGCCGAATTGCAATAAAATCAGCTAGTGATGTTTTCCTTTTCATATTGAAAATGCTGTTGTTTTTGTTTCTTTGGAAAGATTCGTTAGAGCAATTAATTTTTCTAGCCTGACTTAAACAATATGATCAAACAATAAGAATTTGCATTTAAAATCAAGAATGATTTAAACTATCAAATATTTAGAATTTGTATTTAAATTATAGAAAATCAAAAACCATTATTTTCTACAAAATTTGGGTTAAGGTACTGAAGTAATAATTCATTTTAAAAGCTCAAAGTTTTATCTTTCATTTGGTATATAATAATGTCGAATAAGCAAAAATCAACTGTTTGATTTAATAAAATGGAAGCCATAGATCAAACTGATCGATGTAAAATTTTGAATTTTTTCACTAGCTGGAAAATCCTTATAACTCTTATAAATATTACAGCTACAATGTTATTTTAATATCAGTTGTTTATTGCAATGGTGATATAAGAAAATATGGAGTTAGAAAGCAGATCAACTAAAATATATATGATTGAAATAACATTCCGTGCAAGGAAAAATTATTTCATCGTAAGAAAACACCTTAAAAAATCAAATAAATCATATATGTTATACACCAAATTAAAGATAAATTTGTAAGCTTTAATTCTTCACTTTTCATAATTCATAATGATAACGGTAGTTTTTGAGAAAACGAACTAAACGAATAGTTCAGTTTAAAAAAAAAATTTACTTTTACATTCAAATAGCTATAAAACGTGAAATTTGATTAATTTAACATTTTTATGAAACCTTATTATGTTCTCTTTAAAATAATACCTCAACCATCTCAATCCGTAATATTATTAGGAAAATGTAGAAAGCTTTCTAAAACGATCACCAAAGAAAAATATTATTTTCAAATATCGATAGCTCGAAAACAAATCGATAAATCGATTTTTTCTTCGGCCATTCCTATTTTTATTGAAAGTAGTTTACGAATCAGGCGGGAAAAAAGAGGTGAGATGTATGGTGACAGGAATGAGGCTCGAAAATTTTTCCAAAAAATAAGACGCCTTGCCGATGGTTTTGAAACCGGGCCTCTTCCTGCAAGGATGAAAACGGGAATCTAGTGACAGATGTCCAGAGTACACTGACGTTATGGATGAAACACTTCTCTAAGCTTCTAAATGGCGACGTTGACAACAATCCCGCCAATAGAGATGATATCCAGGAAACCAAAATGACGGATGACAGCGTCGAAGGTTCCGCTGCCCGACTATGATGAAGTTCTGACAGCTATAGCTTGGCTTAAAAAAAACAAAGCCGCCGGAGCTGATGGCTTACCTGCTGAGCTGTTTAAGAACGGAGGCGAAGCTCTACTTAAATGCATTCACGAGCTTCTATGCAGAATATGGTCGGAAGAATGCATTTCGAACGATTGGAATCTCAGTGTGCTCTGCCCAATCCACAAGAAAAGCGATCCCACTATCTGTACCAATTATCGTGGGATAAGCCTTCTTAACATCGCATATAAGGCCCTGTCGAGCGTTTTGTGTGAAAGATTGAAGCCCATTATAAACGAACTGATTGAACCTTATCAGTGTGGCTTCAGACCTGGAAAGTCCACCATCGACCAGATTTTCACGCTACGAAAAATCTTGGAGAAGACTCAAGAAAAACAAGTCGACACCCACCATCTTTTTGTCGACTACAAAGCCGCCTTCGACAGCCCAACAAGAAAGCACCTGTACTCCACCATGTCTGAATTTGGTATTCCTGCAAAACTAATACGACTTTGCAGGATGACAATGAGCAACACCAGCAGCGCAGTTAAAATCGGAAGGACCACTCCCCACCATTTGTTACCAAACGAGGTTGCTGCTGTTCAGCATTTCAGATGAAGACTTTAGAAGCATTCGAGAGAAAGATTCTTCGTAAGATCTATGGACCAATATGCGTCAATGGCGAGTACCGAATACGGTGGAATGATGAACTGTTTGAGCTGTCTGTATGAGCTGAACTGTACGAGCTGAGATGATGAACTGTCGACAAGGTCAAGCGCATTAAAATTGAGCGGCTTCGCTGGCTTGGTCATGTTCAGCACATGAAAGACGATGCTCCAGTAAAGAAAACATTCGATTCGGTACCCAGCGGCGGTCAACGCAGAAGAGGACGACCGCATCTTCGTTGGAAAGACCAAGTAGAGGACAACCTGACGAAGCTTGGAATTTCCAACTGGCGCCAGCAAGCGAAAGATAGAAATGGCTGGCGCAAATTCTTAGATGAGGCCAAGACCGACATACGGTTGTAGCGCTAACTAAGTAAGTTTACGAATCCATTGTCAAATTGCGGCGCACAAGAAATCATAATATCCTCAGTTTTAGAAACAAAAACTTTAACTTTTAGCTCATACTATTATTTGCAATATCTTAATTTTTCAAAATGTTTAAAAATTTCTTACATTTAATTCTGTCGATCTGTGTATTCATTTCTGAGAAATTTAAAAACATTTTTGTGTCTTTGCCGCTTATGCTACACTGTGCAACGTCAATGATAAGAGAAGATGGAACGAGGCAATAAACAACCAAAAAGTGTTTGGGTTGTTGGCGATGCAGTTTGTAGTCTAGGTATTGGCTATTGTTTTTTGTAGTCTTGCAATTTGCTGTTGTTGCTCTTGATGTAGCAAACAACTTAATAGTTATCGTTGGTTCGTTGTTGATTTGTCAGATTTGTATTTCCAGATATTTCTCACAAATAATGGTTATATTGACACAGTAACTAGCTGTTTGGTAATATTAAAAAAAACACGACAACAACAATCACAACAAAACAGCAACAGTAACATGTATAAAAGTGGCTTAACTTTTACAAGATTTTTAACCGCTATGCATAAAGCAATTAAACAAATTTAGGAAAGATGCTAATGAAACCTAAATGTTTGCTTCTAATTTTTGATCATCTATTAAATATTTTATCACACTCTTTGGAATAGATTATAAATTATAATAAATTTTTATTTTAATATAGTGACACAATTTTATACAAACCGAGAGTGTGAACGATATCTGTTTCATTGAAACTTTGTAGGTAAATTTAAGGTCGCACTTTAAATTAAACCAAAAGAATTAATCTTCTCGGTTGGAATAGCTTTAACTCAACCCTATCCTAATCTTTATTTATGTTGACTTGCAGTATTTTACCTCTTGAATGCAAACGATATTTTAAAAAAAGTAGGTCATTTTTTCGAGTTTAATTGAAAGTGTTTTTTAACATCTTGACATTTTCTTTGACAGCAATGTAAACAAAAACTTCAAAATTAAAAGCCATTAGAAACAAAACTATTTGGAGAGGTTTAAAAACCCAAGGATGACAAGCACTCAATTAAATCAATTATGTATAATTAAATTAATATATTAATATACATTTATGAATGATAATATGCCGAAGCCAATGGCAGCTTTAATGGATTAACTCCTTTGTACCATTTTCAGCACATTAACGCTCATGGTTTGTGTTAAGAAAAGAAAAGGTACGCATTATTTGCATACATCACTAGATTTTTAGTGCAGTTCTTAAATATTGGTTTCTTTTTTCTTTAATATCTTTATGTGATAGCGAAATTCTACGTCTGGACTCCGATTGCTTCTGTTTCTTGTTACTTTTATGTTTTTGCAGTACTTCCATTAATTAAATTAGAACAAATGATATAACATTAAAAAATAAATTCTGTCTTAGCAATACACGCAAATAATATGAGTACCAATGTAACTTGTCATCCAAGACACAATTAAAGCTGATCACGATGATCCACTAGTACCGAGCATGCGAATTGTAGGTGTGAACATAGCGTGTGGGTGTCCAGGCAAGGTTATAGTCGACGGAGTTTGTGGTTGGTACTCGAAATACCAAACATAAATAAATTTATGATAAGAGTTAAGAAAATTATTTGAAGCGTCATGAGAAAGTGCGACTGTCGCAAGTGCGGCACCTGCGCGCATCACAAGAAGGTAGGTCAAAGCAAGTAATAACATCAACAACTGAACTAGGGATACAATTTAGGGAGGCGCAGTTCGCGTCGCTGCTTTCGCCCTCAATCATAACCTGACTGACTGCTGGCTGCAGGAATTGAACAAAGATAAAGCGAAATACAGGAGACAATGGAGGCTGAGTGAAACTTATGTCAGCAGAGCGCGGCCACAGCCCAAATGACTGCATGATTTAACAAACACTGAAAAGATCTAAATTAAAAACAAATAATATGCAGCGAACAAAATAACTACTAGTTTAATTACTTACAAATGATTGTGATTTAATCGTATAGAAATCAAATAAAACAGCATGAAAAGAGCACTAAAATAAACAAATATAAAAGAAACCGCTCCAGCTTCAGATGTACTGAAAATTAATCATCGGTAGCTCAATTTGTCACTCGTTTAATTTAGGCGAAACATTTTATTTTTAATTTTTAATTACTTTTACAGCAATTTTTGTATGACTTCAAATTATTATTTTCCATTTATTTTAAAATTTATTTGTTTAATTTTCAATTGTTGCAATTTTAGAAACTTGCAAACGTCACTTGTTCACAATTTTGGGCTGCTTCTTCTTGCTTTGTCTGCACTTTGCAGAGTTTTCACTGTTTTTATTCATGCATTTTTTTTTATAAAATTCGATATCAATAACCATACACCATTAAATATTCACCTTTTAATTAGATTATCAGTTAATTTTTGCATCAACTTTGCATAAATTTTCCACCAAACACTATTTTCTCTTTGATTCATATAAGAAAAACACCAAAATTTGTTTCAGCTAGTTTTTCTTATTCGTGTAAAACATGGCAGAAATACTGTCTGACTTCACTTTACTGCTTCAACTGTATTCGTTTTTCCTATTTGTCTTTATTATTTCATTCGTTAATTTTTTTTACTCCGCTTGCAGAAGGGAGCAAATATTACGTACGATACACGTCAACCCTGCAAACAGTCAAATATGTATGAAAAGATGCAATCACGAATATTTATAAATTGGGAGGAAGGTGTTACATATTTTAAAAACATACAAAATTCTAACTATGGCTGAATTTATTCGAAAAAGTACTCAGGTAGCGCAGTTCAGGGAACATGTTCTGTGAGCGCATACCATTCAGCCCGAAAGTTGTGTAACAGTTCCTTCCGCTGAATGCAGCCTATGTGTTCATTACACTACGTTTACATACGAGATTAAAACAAATAAGATTAAGAAAATCCCCTTTTGTAATTTACACTGTTTACACTGGTGTGAAAGAGATTAATTTTGAAATTTCATTGCTTCGTAATGTTTTGTTTTAGGTTTGGGCTATGTTATGGTGGCTGTTAACGGCATGTCATGAACTGTTGTTGTTTTAAATGTAAATGGGAACTTTGAGAGAGTGAAAGTGTTAACAACATTTGTGTTTTACAGCCCTATTCTGGCAGCTTAACTAAGCTCACCACATTAACAAAATAGTTAATATTAACAATTTGTTAAGGTTTCGTATTCTGCTGCAAATTTAAAAGCTCTTTTCCTTACAATTTTGTTAATAACAGAAAGAGTCTTAACAACGAATGAAATGTATGTGCTTAGATAGAAAATTGTTGTGAAAATAATAAAATAATACAAATTATAATATAATATTAAGTTTAAATACATTAAACTGAAAAATGGAAGAATTTATTACTTATTTTAAGTGTTGATAATGAAATCTTTCAGTAGCCGTGGCTAATTTTTCAAGCGCTTGCAAAGTCACAAGCTGCACTCGAAGCATCTGTTTATATAGCGCATCTCTTCTTTCAAAAGGCATATCGATTTTCACCATGCATGGTGAACTTTAAAAGCTTTTTAAGCTTTTATGTTGTTAATGATTTTTAAGAATACCAACATTTACATAACATAGCAATCAGCTTAACAAGAGCTCCTTAACTATTTCTTGTTAAGCTAACAACCAGAATAGGGCTGTTAGCATAAAAACACGTGATTGGGGATCTTATAAATGACACCATAACATAGTCATTATTGAGGTTCAATAAGTCAGTTTTCTTTATTCCGACATGCAGTATTGCAATTTTTAAGAAATTTCCAATATTTACAGAGTTGCAAATTTTTTTAGAAGATAAGCAAGGATATTAATTATTAAACTACTTCAGCATGATGTTAACTTTTCTATGGCTAATCTTATAACATTCACCAAGACTTAGGAGTTTATCTAGTCGAGGGCCTTAACCTCGTTTTAATCTCTGTGTTATCGTAGTATTAGAAAGCTTTGCTTTTAAAAATTTTAGTAGTTCACAGGAAGTTGGTGGTTATAGTCCAACTTTCATTCATTTTTATAGGAACTCTCCAAAAACGCAACAAAGTACTTGGACAATTTATGTTGTTTTAAATTTTTAAGTCTTTCTGTTAGACTAGCCACAGAAAAGTTAATTTCATTCTGTAGTAGATTAATATTAAATCTCCTTGCTTATCTTCTAAAAAAGTCTGCAACTCTGTAAATTTGAGGAATTTCTTAAAAATTGCAACACTGCAAGTGGGATTAAAGAAAACTGGGCCGAATTACAGCATCCGTGGTCGAGCAAAATTGTATAAGATTGACAGGCGCTTGTCTCGTCGTGCCCTTCTGCTGAGGTCAGACGATGCTCGTTTGCTCGGCGAGCAGATAATTTTGTTGTTGCTTCCAATGCGAAACTGTCAAAAATTTTGGAGAATCGGCAAACGAGCATCGTCTGACCTCAGCATTCGGAATTTTGCTCTATCACGGATGATGTAATTTGGCCCCCGACTTATTGAAGGTCAATAAGAGCTATGTTATGTTGGTGGTCATATGATCCTCGATCACGTGTTTTCATGCTAAAACACAAATGTTTTGAATAAATTCACAACGCAACCTGTTTTGATCCTATGATTTGGTCAAAATTTATTCCCTTGCTCACTCTCTCAAAGTTTCCATTTACATTGAAACAAAAAGAAACTTGACGTGTCTTTGACCGCCATCATAACATAGCCGTAACCTAAATCAAAACAAAACCAATTTGATTTTGCGTTATTATAATAAGGTCTTATAATAAGGTGGCGGCCGTAGCCTAGTGGGTAGAGTGCGTGGCTCCTAAGCTAAAGAACTGCGGTAGCCCGGGTTCAATTCCAGCTCAGACAGAAAGTTTTTTCAATTGAATTAATTTTTCTGTTCGGCCGTCACCTCTCTGCAGACAATGGCAAACCTCAGAGAGTAAAAATTGCCATGTAAAGCTTCTTGAGAACATAAGCCGTTCGGAGTCGGCATAAAACACGTAGGTCCAGTTCTCGATCATTTGTGAGCAAACATTTAATAACACGCACAACACAATTGATCAATAGAAGCTAAGTCAAAGTCCTTCCAAGGGCTGAAATGGCCAGTTTATTTTTTTTTTATATAATAAGGTCTTCTCATTCGGAATATCAGAAAAAATAGGCTTATATCTTAAATATCACAAAATGTAGAATTACTTAGATCAATTTTTGGATAAGAACCCAGAGCTGCCTGGCGCATTTTCTCCCAACACGAGGGCGCATAAGCTGTAGCACAAATAAGATATTTAGAAACTTTTTGAATTGAAAACTACTTGAATTTTCAGAATGTTGACCTCTTTTGAGCTGAGAAAAATGGGGGAAATGCAATTTTTTTATTTGATATTTGCTACACTGTGGTTTTTAATTCCAATGTATTACCCTGCATCTGCACGGAACAGTAATCACTTACAAAACGCAACTACAAGTGTAATGTCATCGAATGCAAAGATTATCGCTGCAATTGCAATTTTATTTAAAACTTTTATATCAAAATATAATTATTTTTATATAACTATAAAATATTAAAAATTTATTAACTATAAACTCTCTATGATATAATTTTCTTTAATATCTGCGTTGTATTTACCTTCGCTTCAATTTTTGTTGCAATCATTAGTACTAGTTGCTTATTTAGGGTATTCACAGTTTCCTTTTAAATTAATATATAGTAACACTAAAAAGATAACACATTTAAAGTGCTTTTACATATTTATATCAAAATTTACACAATCCTATTCTACATTTTGTGATATGTTGTAAACAACAATGCCTCGGAAAAGCGGAAAGGAAAAATTATTAAATGCTTTATGCTATAAGAACGTGCTACAGCTAATCGCGCAAGAATCGAGCAAGTTAATGGCATATTATCATAGTCAAAATAAAAGTAGACTCTTAATTTAGTAAAAGCATTTTTGACTGTTTTGTAGTATAATACGTTGTTAAAAAGCTTGCACTAGATTTAGAGTTGACTTTTATTTTGAATATGATAATGGGCCAATGTTCTATATTCCAACCAATGCCAGTTTACCACAAGAGACAAACATGTATTAAAGCAAGGCAATTTCAGCATTTTGTGTTATCTATGCTTTGCATGCAAAATAAAAACAAAAATAATTACCGGGTGGCAAAATGTTTTAAAGTTAACAGGTGACAAAGTCAACAAACCAGATAAAACGAAACTATGAGCACCCTAATTGTTAAGTAGCATATATCCTGAAAATCTGAAAAATATTACCAAAAACCAAGACTTTAATCCCTCTTTTTGACATTAACTTTTTGACCGCAAGTACCAAAATCCACTGTCTCTGAAATTTCGTAGACAGTAGCGCTAATAGTAAACAGTAAGCCGCGGGCATTGAATCAAATGGAGTATGTTAGTGTGTACTCACAATTTATTTGAGTGTGTAGTCACTGTCCGCTGTTCACTATCAGCGCTACATTTAAACATTTTTATTAAAGGCCCCTATACTACTAATCGAACAACTGGTTGATCAACTTGTTTATGTTTTTTCCTACAGATACAACTTTCAATTGATGGCAGATGTTAAAATTCAAAACATTTTATTTATAAAATGCCCATAGCAAAACTTCAACAAAAACTGAAGAAAAAAAAATTCAATGTTCCGTTTAGATGCTAAGTTTGCTAAAAACACGATATCAAGTTGATCAACTCGATGAGCTTGAGCCGAAAAATTAAAACTTTTTGATTTTCAGCAACTGGTTGGAAAACTGGTTGAAAAACTGAAAAAACCAAAATCCCACCTACATACTGCTTATTTTCATCAACCTGCAACCATTTTATCAACCAGTTGTGCGATTAGTTGCTCGTCTATAGGGGCCTTAACACATTCACATCCCAGCTAGACATGTAACTGTTAGATAACGTGTTATTTAACACGAGCGCTAACACGTTTCGTGTTATTTCCCCTTAAAAAATCCAAACAAAACTTGTTACATTTGTTCTAGCGGTAGGTAAAAGTATAACACGGTTTGCATCTCTGATTCTCATACGTGTGATCTAGCATCTCTGTCTGCCACCCATGTTTTATCCATAAGAAAAAAGTATACTTGAACTGCTCACACCAACAAAGAATTTTATATGAAAATCAGCAACAAACATAAAAAAACAACAATGCAATTTTTCGCAACATAAGCACACATTTTTTTACAAGTTAATAGCTTTAATATTTTAATAATTTTAAATTATGTGTACATTTCCCTTAAAATCTTAACTCATATATGTTAAATATATCATTAAATAAGTATGAGTGTTTGCAACGCATTGAACTCATTGTGTTTGCAACGCCATGGCTTCAAAGGCTGTCAATAAATTGTTTTTAACCTGATCCTGCAGAGTTAAAATGTGGCACAAACTTGGAGACAGTTTCATGACTGTAGCAAACAGACTTGCATATCAGTGGTACCTTTGAAAATTATCGCAATATTATTGATGACAGAAACAATTGCTGACGTTTTTTTGATGGTTTTTATAGATGAGTTGCCGGTATTGTTGAAGAGCTGCGAAAATGAATAACAAAAATATAGCAAAATAAATTTTTAAAGAAGATTTTTACATACATTTTAAACCACCAACCCATCACCATCTAAACGATTATGTTGCGTGATTAACTACTGCTGCTGCTGCTGCGACCATTATTTTTTCCGTCTTTAAAAAATTTTAAATAAAAATGTTAAAATCTTATATATTATTTTATTTTAATAAACTTTCCTTCAATAATCTACACAGCTCACTTTGATATGTTCGTTTATATTTTTGCTTTTTCAGAATATTTTAGGCGAGTGCAAAAGGTGGATATACATACGTATATAACTTTCCTTGTTATAAAAGCATAGGAATGTATTAGTGAACACAAAATATTGTTTCATTGTGTTTGTAAACTTGTTAGAGCTGTCCAGCTGGGATTTGATTCACGGACCACTGTTCACTATCAGAGCTACTGTCAACAGTTGTACAATTTTTGTTGTTGCCCTGCACATTATACTAATTTACGACAATGCAATTGCATTTGGTATGTTTACCGCTTGTCATATTTCACTAGTGCTGTAGTTCGTTTCTGCAATATCAATAGAGAAGTTCTCTTTTGTTGATGACGTAGTTCTCAAATTCACTAAATTTTTCTCAATTGTTGAGACTTTAGTGGTTCTATACACTAAATCATGAATCACATAGAAAACTCACTCATAAATGACTTATCGTATCTAAACTCATCGTTTGTAGTTAAAAGTTACTTTAATTTTATTGTTGAATAAATTTTCGAAATCGCAAATTTTCGACGAGCTGATGAGCGACGAGTGCTTTTAAGTTTTTTTCGAAATATTTGTCAAACTGTTAATATATTGGAGCCTAATACATTTAAATAAATTCTTACATTTAGAAGTAAAGAAACCTTTGTGGATATAAATATATATTCATAATGACTTTTTCATAAAACACATTTACTTGTGCGCACTGAGCACGTCTTTATTTCGTATTTTAAAACGATTATTTTAAGCCCCGTCAGCTCTAAATTATTCTTCGTAAGAAACAGATTTTCCTTCTTATTGTCGTTTTTCTTATTGTTTCACTTGAGACACGGATAAAGTGGAGGATGTAAGTCAAAATTCGGAAGGAAAAGATCGTCTGAAGTGACCTCTAGGATTGAGTAATAAAAATATACTGTTGCACTGGTAATTCAAACCTTTGAAGTTAATGGTGGCAATTGCAGCCGCTAGGGCCGAAAGGATTAATCAACTAAATAGCTGGTGAAATTTTGAGCAAACTTCATTAAAACAAAACAACAACAATTGCACTGAATCTATCTTAAATTAACGATTTCGGAAAGTTTCGAAGTGAAATGTTTACCCTAAATATAACAGCTTTTTTAATAAAAACATTAAGGCTATTCGAAGTTTCAGAGTATATTTAACAAATCGTATTTATAGCATTTGTTATTGTTGAAACTGTGAGCACCCTGCCATGTGACTGTCGTATTCAATAATGATGCAACCCTGTTATGTATGTAATTATGCGGCTGTAGACAGAGCATAAAAATACAAGGCACAAAAAACACGTCCAATGGCTACACTTATTTACGCTTCTTTGCGTATCTGCGTTTGCATGCAAAAAAAAAAACAACAAAGAAAACGCTTACGTAAGTTGACGTAGAAATAACAGGCCTGCGTATTCAAACTGTAAATTTTTGTTTTTTTATTTTGTCGGACAAAATTTAATAATTACTTTAAAAAATTATTTTCTTCGGTCACCTGTCTGTTTTTTCAGTCAGCTGTATAAATACGACAGACACACAATAAAATATACTCTTAGGTATACTGTTCCCAAACTAACCATAAGAATAGTACTGTAATGTTTTGCAACGCTGATGGGCTAACCCAAATAATGCATATTGCTTGGCAGCATTTTAATTTGCATAAATGTCAAAATTTGCCGAAAAATAAAACGCCTGCAATTAACTTCAGGAAATTTTATTCTTAACTAAAAAATACTATCAAATAATCTACTATTGAAATGTCCGATGCAGAAAAAAGTGTTCCTGAAGGTTGGGAGGTGCGCACAAGTCGGTCGACTGGTAAGACGGATTCATCTGGAATTCGCGTATTGATTTTGTGTCAACATGTGCGTTAAATTGTTTTTATATATTTTGCAAACAGGGCTTACCTATTATCTAAATATATATACAAAAGAATCGCAGTGGGAGGCACCGACTGAGCCGGCTAAGAAAGAAGCTACCGGTCCCAATGAAGTGCGTTGTTCGCATTTGTTGGTCAAACACAAGGGAAGCCGTCGGCCAAGTTCTTGGCGCGAAGAGAATATAACACGAAGCAAAGATGAGGCGCGTACTATATTGGAGGAATATAAGAAACAAATTGAGGCCGGCGATGCTACTCTAGAAGAATTGGCTCAGAAGTTCTCAGACTGCAGCTCAGCGAAACGCGGCGGAGATTTGGGCATGTTTGGCAGAGGTACTGTAATGAACTGACTTCAATCGAATATAAGTCATTTTTTATTATTTCCATTCAGGCCAAATGCAGAAGCCTTTTGAAGAGGCTGCCTTTAGCCTCAAGGTGGGCAAAATGTCAAAAATCGTAGACACGGAATCTGGCCTACACATTATACTAAGAACTGAGTAAAGGATTCGAATGCCAGAATATTAAAATAAAACAGCTGAAAAGTCACATTTACCACGGCATATAAAATCCTTTTTTTAATAGTTTTTATTATTTGGTTTTTTTTATTTTGAGCTATTATTAACTTATTAATTAACAAAGTTTAAATAAAACTTCAATTAGAATTCTGCAATTTAATGATTAGCTTATAAAGCCAATTTTTTCAATAATAACTGTCCACCACTTGAATTATGTTTCTTCAATTTCGCTAGAAGGGGTTGCACAAGTTTCTTCAGCGCCTGCTGGGTAAGATCACCGTTATTCTCTACTACATTCAGCAAAACGAAGCAGCCGCGATTTACTGACAACCAGAATTCGAGCTTAAGAAGAAGATCAATTAATTGTTTGTGCTTCGTGCAAAAAATGTGAAACTTACTGTTTCAGAGTTCAAATGCTGCACCAGAATAGAACCAAAAGTTTCAGCTTCTGCGCTTAGTGCCGCTCGCTCTTTATCATTCTTGATGATTTTCTTTAAAACAATGTGTAAACCAGCTTCTTCAATGCCGGCAATGGAAGCAACGATATTTTCCTAAAAATTATTAAGAAAAATTGTAATTATTTAGTTTAGATTTAATGAAAATACATGAATTAATGAAAATAAATTAAAGTAATTACTAATAAACAATTATATATCGAAAAATCAGCAAAATAGCGTGTACAGAACACCGTTGGCACGACGCAAGTGATGGTTGTTTACTTTATCGGAAGCTTTTGAAAAGTCAAGTAGACAAAGTATCGTCATAAAGCCAGCATCATAAGCTGATCGTATATGAAGTGCATGTCTAGCTCAAAACCCAGATTGAAATGGGGATACCATTTTTTTCAAATGAATGATTTGTGAGACAAGAGTTTTTCGCTAATATTAGCTAAAGGCGATAAGATGCTTATACAATGGCAACTTCTTATTTTTTTGTTGGCAGAAACATCATTATCAACAAAAATATATTAAGAATTTGACAATCTAGAAAGCAGTTAGTGTTATTTATGAAGCATGTTGGGATAACCAAAGACACCGCATATTTTTAATACTATAAGGAGCTACATAAAGGGACATGTTTTTTAATTAGAGATTTAATAGGTTCTATGAGTGAACTTATCATTAATGTTGTGGTGAAGCCAGCAGGTATTAAACGATATCCAAGAAGTGTGGAAGAGAGACGTATAATTAATGTGCTTTAATCATGATCAGAGATGAAGTATAATTGATTAAAGAGTGAAATTACTGAAGGATCAGAGACATTAAAGTAGTCAAGAAGACTAGGAGAAGTGCAGTTGGAAAATCGAATGGGCACTGAATACGGATAAACCTGACGATGATGTATTCTCAAACAATAGTTGTTTTAACAATTCATTTGAAAGAAGGTTAATGTTAAAATCACATCACCAATCACACCTTGCAAGTGTTTGTTTCTTTCATGAAGATGTTGTCAATATATAAACCTCAACTTGCCTCTAAAAAGCTCAAAATGCTTGGAGCACTCAATTCCTATCAAAGGGTGAAAATTATTTATCTTTGAATTTCAGATAGAATTAAGTTGTTTTGTCAAAAATCCACAGATTTGATAATCACAATCAAGTTTGTGTTGCGTTGCATTTAAATTTACCCTTAAAATATCTTTTATAACGGGTGTCTGAAAAGTCTAGGTAGTGGCATATGCAATGAAAATGCTCTTTAAATTTTCATCTTTCGAAATAGGAAGCACCAATAAGACGACATCCGAATAAAAATCAGCAACCTTGGTGTTGTTGTTGTATCCGCTGCGAAAGATAAATGCATACATTCATTGAGTGAAAATTAATGGTCGAACACAATAGGGGAATAAATAGGTGGGTAGTGAATCAAAACCCGGCTAAATCAAGGAAGCGAGCTGAGGGACAGTGTCGTAAAGTCTGTTAGTTTAGAAGGACAGTCGAAAATATGACGCGTCGTATGCTGTGCGGCGTATGCTGTGAAATATAATTAAGGCGGCAAATATTATTTTAATCGATAGGGAATGCAAGAACAAGTAAAAAAATGTGTGAAGAGTGATGGTCTATTTTGACCTTGGAGAGTTATGAGCTATTTATATCATAACACGCTCTTACAGTGATAATTTTTTAAATAGATTTTTTTGCAAAGATGTTTTGGAATGATAAGTTTATGGCCTTTTCAACGATATGCGACACTAGTGTAACGAACAAGATTTTTTGGCGGTCAAACCAGAAAATTTTTTAAAAAATACGAGATTTTTAAGTTTAAGGTGAATTTTATCAACAGAATTACTCTGTAAACCTGTCATTTTTATGTCAAATTACGATTCCTCTCAAAGTTTTATTAAAAAATTATATAACTGTTCTGTACTTTATTGCAAATCTTTATTAAAAATTAGTAAAATATATATGCACCTACATTTCAGCTTAACCTGGATTTTTAAGAAACACAAAGCAATTATGATAATTTGATTTTTGTGTTTTGTTTTATTAATCCGATGATTCTGAGTCGTAATGTGTCAAGTATATCTTCCTGTGGCATAAGACATTTTTGCATCTCTGAAGTTATTGATTTATGGTTTCTTACGGGATTTACGCAGTGTGAGTTTATGAAAGGATCTAAATTACAGGCTTCCTGAGCCTTCTCTGACAATTGACCAATAGGCTCAACACTGAATTACATTTCCATCAGAACTGGTTTTAACCGATTACCATCAGCGCGTTCAGACATTTGAGCAGCATAGCGTAATTTTTCAGCGGCATAAGGCTCCAGCAGCTCTTGTACTTTGCACCGTTTTGCTCGCTCCGTACAGCTTTGAAATGATTTTTGTGTTCTCTCTTTTGGAAAAATTAGGTTGCTACTCTAGAATATTATCAACATCCTTCTCTACGATAATAATCATGTCAGGAGGTTAAAACTAATTTTGACAATATTTAATAAGCCTGTAACAAACAAACATTGCAGTTGATCATAATCAAAAATGAGTATGTCAAATATAAGTCATACTTATTCTTACAACTTCCGGCTTTATAAAAGTTATTATTGAAACTTGAAAGATATTTTGAAACTTTTTTTAAATATTCACCATATCAATATCTTCCACAGAATTATTTGTTTTTCTGCAAATATGCTGCACCATTTTATTTAGTCTTTCACTTTTAGTAACATCGGAACATACTTCAAAGATCTCATTTCGAGATAAAACCACCTTTTACATTCCATTTCAGTTAAGCTTTAATTAGCAAGCACTTAAAAAAATTTTAATTATTTCATGGGATGCGGTTGCTTCCTGGTGCTCATCGAATAATCTTTGTCTTAACATATCTAAATGCCAGTCTTTTTCTCTGTATAGGAGTAACTCGCCACTATTTTTTACATACAATATTAATGATTTAAACCTTGAAAGATTTACTATCAAAAAAGATGTAGGTATTATTTTTGATCGCCGTCTTACTTTTAAAGATCACTTCGACTACATTAATCCTAAAGAATACTCTAAGCTTGGTTTCTTAAAGAGAAACTCTAAGGATTTAGAATACTGTTGTATCATCTGGAATCCATCCTATACTAGTCATTCTCTTAGATTAGAAAGAGTCCAGAAGCTATTTACTAAAATTTTGTTTCTCAGATTGAATCGGCAAATAAATTGACCGTCCTATTGCACAAAATGTGCCTTGTTTAGCTTAAATTTGCTTGTATGTATAATGTTTTTCGTTGTGTTTGTTAGAGATGTTATTCATAACACTATTCATTGCTCTTATTAACTTTTATGCTCCTATTAGAAATCTACGTGTGCCTTTTCATTTCCGTTGCAATACTATACGAAGCAACTTTGCTCAGCAAGAACGTTTAGCACATTGTTTATTCTTAACTAATTTATAATAAATAAAATAGATTTGTTTTGTAACTGTGCCAAGTATTGTTTTAAGAATAATCTTCGCTTGTCATTAATTCAAGCTGGGGTACTTGAACGTTTTTAGTTCAATAGTTCTTAAGACATACTTTTTATTTTTGTATTAATTGTATTTTTAATTATTAGTTGTTTAATTATTTATGTATCTAGTCTGTAAGAGTTAAGTGCTCTGCTTGATGATGATCAATAAATAAATAAAACTAGAGTCTACTCTTTCACCTCAACAGAAGAAATAATCAGAGATTGAATTGTGTCAATAAGCAAAAATATTTGCTTAAAAAAAGAACAACAATTAAGTGAACACTTAATTTGCGAAATATGTAAACATCTTTAAAGTGCAATAACCTCATGCTGCTCAATGAATTTCTATTAGAAAAAGCAACAACAGAACCACAACAATAATAATATTACTATACATGTTTCAACCAAAATAAATTAAGAACAAAATGAATAGATGAATTACACTAAAATACTGAAGAATAGCGTGGTTCCTTTATAAATGCATTATAAACTACATAATACCTTCACACAAAATAAGGGGTTAGATAAGGGGGTACATAAGTCTTTATAAAAAAATTAAGTAAAATGAAGAAAAATCTAAAACTTTTAATATATTAAGTAAATATAACAAACTTTAAGAAAATCTTTCAGTGGATTTACCCCAATATATTGGACACGTCAGAAAGTAATTTTTATTTTACACAAACTTTAAGAAAATCTTTCAGTGGATTTACCCAATATATTGGACACATCAGAAAGTCATTTTTATTTTTATTTAACAACGCTTTTGTTTTTAAATAAAATTGTTTGGTTCTATGAAAAAAAGATGAACCAACATGATAAAATTAAATTTCGAGAGATATTTGACAGTTGGATTTTCGATTTTGTTCCGAAGAGAAGCAAAAATTTTTTTATCTTTTTATGGCTTTAATAATAATAATATTAATAGGGTTTAAAACAAAGATCTAAAGGGTTGTAAAACTTTCAAGGAATTAAAAAATAATAATTTGTGCGGAACAGGAGCAAAAAAATTTTCTTTGTAAAAGCTTGCAAAACGTAAGTAGCGCAGGTAAAAATCAAAGGCATGATTTTTTTCATCTCTTTATAACCTAAATAATAGGAATATTATCTCAAAAAATATTTTGTTCTTAGTTTACTCTTTAGCCTAACCTTTGAAAGGGTTTAAACTGGAAGTGTGCAAGGAATGGCACTTGGTAAAATTCTAGCTGGATATGGCAAAATTACCGTTTTTGACAATTCAAGCCTCTCCTCAAATAAAAAATATAAGTAATGTAAAATAATAGTTTTTTGTACTAACAATTTGATGGGCGTACTGTGGCGTACTATTTTATTAGTCCAAAAAAAATGTATCTATCTATTAAAAAATATCAAGTTCGAGAATGAGCCAAATCGGAAAAAAACACGCTCGTACGAAAATCTCTTAAAATTCCACAAAAATTGAGTTACTAATTTGAAAATTATATCAAATCAATCAGCTTGTTTCTGTTTGGTCATGCTGAAAATATATCAGTGCTGAAAATATATCAGCAAAAATCTAAAAATAACTTCAGTAACCATGCTTTGTTAGTGGACTTCCAGCAGACTGTTGGACTCCATAATAATAACATAAGCCTAAAGACTAAATAAAGTAAAGCAAAAATACAACAACAAATGTGCAAATATGAAAGGGAGAAAAACTGAGAAATTTACACTTAAAATCTCATCGCCTCTGTGGTGCAGTGCGCTAGTGCGCGCTTGCACGGGTATCACAAAGATTTCTGATGAAGCCTGATGCATGGCCGAAATTGCAATAAAATCAGCTAGTGATTTCTTCCTTTTCATATTGAAAAAACGTTGTTGTTGTTGTTGCTTTGGAAAGATTTGTTAGAACAATTAATTGTTCTAACTTTGTTCTAACAATTAATTGTTCTAACTTTGACCTTAAGCTCAATAAACGATTTTAAACTATCAAACAACTAGAATTTGTATTTAAAATCAAGTATGATTTAAACTATCAAACATTTAGAATTTGTATTTAAATCATATAAAATCAACATAATAAATAACAAGGTCATTTAGAAAAAACTTTAATTTTTTTATAAATTATTCAAAGTTCTATATATATAACAAAACCTTTCATTTACATATATTAGATACCCAAAAAAGCGAAGGGTTTTTTTGAGGCATGTTGAAAAATAGCTTCAATGACATCTCAAAAGCACTTACTGAAATTTTTGTACCAAAATATTAACCCTTAGGCACTGCTAGCCTTTAATTTTCGTAAATTTTACCACATAAAGTTATTTTTCAAAAATATATCAATAGAGGATGTGATGATCGATATGGATGGTTTATCTCATGATCTAACTTTATGTTTTCGAAGTCGCTGAACACGATGATACTATTTTTAGTTTTGTCCAATCAATATTTTTATATCAAACAAAAACACAAAATTGACAAAAAACAAAATGATGAATTTTCATATTTTTCGACCAATTCATGGCAGAATAACCAGGTAGGCGCACTAAAAACACGCTCTATACGGCAAACAAAACAATAACAAATGCGTAGTGTGGGTTACGTGGTTCCTTTAAATTTGGACATTCTAATAGCGTGCCCAACTCAAACTTATATACTTCTTTTACCACCACTTTACGAGAAATAAGAAGAGTTTTTTTTCTAGAGGTAATTGTCTAGCATAGTTCCGCTGTACATTTATTTCTGCCTTCTCTTAATAAAATTACAACTATTTATAATTAAATTTACATGAAGAATTAATAGCTATTACCTCAGTATTTCCGCCACTAGTCATACGCAAAGTGCAGAGATTGCACTTTGTTGTTATTTGTGTTTCTATTCTGTCGATTTTGTTCGATTTAATTGATCGCAGTGTCTTAATGTTTTACTGATGGCTGCTCGTCATCTGAGACTTGGAATACTTTATAAACGTAATATTTTGTGTAAAAAGAAATAGAATGAAAAGTAAACAAATAGAATAGTACTACTCATTGCTCGTCATCTGAGACTTGGCTTACTTTATAAACGTTATTATTTGAGCTTGACCGAAATTATGTTTTGTGTAAAAAGAAATATAAAAAATAATGCAGGGTGAATCATGTTCATATTGTGCAGGTACAATGCAGTACAGTAGCTGTAATGTCAAAATATATTTTGTCAATTCAAAACAGCCGTAATATAGCGACACAAACAAATTGGTTGCTGAACAATCTAACTAGTAGTCAAATGAAAATTTTATTCAAAGTGAGCTTTTATTTGTTTTGTTCATAGCCAAAATACAATTAGTTCTGTATTATAACTAAATCACAGCTAATTTTATTATATTTTTAAGGATTTTGATAATTTTTTTATATTTCACACACAAAATCTGGGTACTCTGGCTGAACGAGTGAACGCCAAATGTAAAAGGTGACATTATAGTTACGCCTTTCTTTTGCTGTCGTTTCTTGCTCTCCGAATTTCATCCACCTGATTATTCTGCCATGGACCAATCCAAATAAGCCAGATTTTAGGCCCATCAAAATCTTAGATTTGTTTATTGTTTAGAAAGCAATTTAAATACGATTTTCGTAAGTAAGATATCATTGGAAAGGTTATTTAGATTTTTTTTTTCAGGGAAAATTATTTATTTATTAATTCTTATTTATATTAATTTATAAAATATATATTTATTTATAAAATATATCTTAAGGTGCTGGGCTACAAAGACCATTTTGCACCGAAATACAATATTTCAATGTAAGTACACATGTATATGTTGTTTTTTATATCTCGTAGTTAAATAAATTATGTTTAGCCAAAGGTTCATTGATTAAACTGATGGTTTTTTTCTGCAATCTAGTGCCATATCCTTGGGAACGTTGGTTTTTGACACTGGACAATCATTTAAAACATGTTTTACCGAAAGGACGACAGAGCAATGGACGCATTTTCTTGGGCTAGTGTGGTTGTAGTAATGCTGGGAACTAAATATTGTGGTACCAACTCTCATTTGAGCAACCCTTATGCATTCTTCGCGAGCAAAGTCAGCATTATATCCGTGTCTATTGAATTGTTGTGTTTTTGAAGAAATGATGTCGATGTGTTCCATTTGGTTTGAAGAGTTCAGCTTGGATAGCTTTGTTATATTTAGTAATAATGGAGGGCAAGCATGGCACATCTGTTATAAGCGGCATATTGAGTGCATCTT
The DNA here is from genome assembly GCA_963920525.1 of Dichetophora obliterata. Classification (NCBI taxonomy): domain Eukaryota; kingdom Metazoa; phylum Arthropoda; class Insecta; order Diptera; family Sciomyzidae; genus Dichetophora; species Dichetophora obliterata. Next base: position 86,732,039 of record OY986439.1, on the reverse strand, counting down.
TTGCAGAATTATCTGCAATTTCATTTCCACTTATTCCGATGTTTCCTGGTATCCAGAAAATCTTTATAATGTTGCATGTCCTTATGCCTTCAAAAACATATTTAAAGAAAATTTACTTTCGGTTGGTGAGAGCCTTAACAGCGCTGAGGCTATCTGAGCATATTAAAGTGCGATTGCTGGATTTAGCTGCGTAGCGAATGGCAAAGAGTTCTGCATTAAAGATGCCTTCATGTAATGGTAACAGGGCTTGCAGTCTGTTTTGATAATCCGTGTTTCAAGTTTCTTCGACAAGGGCATAAGAAGCTTGACCATTGAAGAATGAACCGTTTGTGAACAAGGTTAAACCGGGGGAGAAGTTGTGTTTGTATCTTAGATAATTCGCTTTAAAAATATTTGGATTACTTTCGCCCTTTTTAAATATGCTGAGAGATGTGTCAATAACTACGTTTAGGTTTTCATTAAGAACGAATTTAGTTGGCTTTGTTAGTAATGGTGTACCTTTATCGTTCAGGTGGTTTATAACATTTCTGAGCCCTCAGGCGTTTGTTCGACTATATTAATCAGAGACCAAAAAGCGTCATGTAAAGCATGTGAATGTGAGGTCAGTGCTTTAGTAGCAAGTTTCGTTGACCTATAACAACTAACCAATCGAAATCATGAAAACTAGCTTCTACCCTAAGCGCGTGCAGCAGTGTTGCTATTAGAATGCCAGTCACCGTTCTGAAGCATCTATTGATTGTTGAATTTATTTTTTTTGTTTGTAATTGAAGTCCAACCATACATCGTGATGCAGTGTTGTGCAACTCCTGTAGTGAGTGCATTACAAATTAAAATTGCAGTTTCTATGTGTGGTCCTTTTTTCGAGAGCAAATAACTTTCAGAAGATTGTTGATTTTGTTTATTTTTTGACAATGACTCTCGATGCTCATTCCAAAGCTAATTTTTTGAGAAGGTTACACCAAGTATTTTAAGTTTAGAAGAGAGTAGGACATCTGTATCTCTTATCTTCAGCGATCTCTTATCGCATTTATATCTTTTGCATATATGAAGTGCTTCCGCCTTGTTGACTGGTACAAGCTCTTCTACTTTTTTAGCCCAGCGATTAATTTTTGCATCTAAATTGTTGAGAATCGATGTTATTTCTTCTGATGTACCCGATGAAACTGTAAAATTATTATCAGCATAAATACCCAGATAGTCGATTCCTGATGAATTTCTTAAAACCCTTAACAGAGAGTTAGCGTTAGCGCTGTAAACTACAACGAAAAGTGGGGAGCCTTGCGCGACTCTATTGTCCAACTTAAGTGTGTGTGATAAGAAGCCGTCTATTTTAACAGTGACAATTTTTTGGGACTCCCTACTGATAGAGTTCTTTAATGATTTGTGTCGCGGTAATTCTGTCAAATGCTTTTTCAAGGTCTTATGACAAAATGACGCTGTGCTTCTTGCAGGAAATTTTTTTATTTATTTGAGATTCAAGAGAATGGCATAAGGTGTGAACACCGTGGTTTCGTAAGAAGGAATGTTGTTCTTCAAACATATTTTCTTCACTGCAATTCCATAGTCTCTGAGCTAAAATTTTGGATATAACTGGTAAAAGAGAAATTGGTCGGTATCCTTCTATTCCGTTAGGATTTTTTACTGGCTTAGGAATTGGGGATAAAAGTGCATGTTTTCAGTCATGTGGATACACCTTGCAGTTCAAAATATTGTTGTATAGACTGCATAGCCGCATTTTAGTGGTTGTTGAAGCGATTTTGAACATGGAATAGGTAATTTTTATCTAAGGATGGAGTTTTTCCTTTTGCATTTTTAAGTGATATGTATAGTTCGTTCATGGTAATATCATTCAATAAAGAATTAAGAGTGGGCTCTCTTTCCTGCATGATGTCAATATTTAAACTTATTTTTTCCTCGACAAGATTTAAATCAAACGATTGATCCGAGCTTATTAAGCTCCACGACTCAACAAATGCGTTCGCTATAATTTTTGGATGTGTTTAACTGCGTCATTTTGGAATATGGGTGGAAAGTTTGGAATATGTTGCGATTTTATTCTTTTAACTTTGCTCCATAATATCCTGATATCCATCGTTGGATTTAGAGAATTGACAAAATTCCTCCAGGTTTCCTGCTTTGCTTTTTTATAACTCTTTTTTACTTGCGCACAAGCCCTTTTATATTGTAAAATATTGGGCAGGGTTCTTACTGCTTTAAACAGTTTCCAAGATTTATTTTTTATGTATTAATTTACTGATTTCAGAATTAAACCATTCTGGGATATTGTGTTGCTTATGATGCCGACTCACGGGTATAGCTTCGTTCGCAGATTTTCTAAGAAGCATTTTAATTTGTGCTGCTTCTTTATTCACGTGAGTTGTTTCTGTAAAATTGGCATTTTACAGATAAATGATACAATAGCTCAGAGTTGTTGTAAGATGGTTGAAGATTAGAATTGGAATATGATCACATACTTCGGGTAGGAGAAAACAGTTCAAGTGTAAAACCAATGCTAAATCTTCACTAGCCATTATAACGTCCACTGCTGTGAGCGTATTTCTAGTGTTGAATAGCTTTGGTGAACCGTCATTCAGCACTGAAAGATTGCAGTCATTAACAAAGGTTTCCCACAAAATCCCATTTTTTTGTGTATTTTGCGAACCCCATAGTGTATTTTGTGCATTCAAATCTCCAGCAATCAAACGATGTCCCGATGTATAGTTGGGGATATCTTCTAAAAGAAGCGATGTTAGATAAACGTCTGTTTCTTTATATATGTTGGTAATATGTAAGTTAGTTCCCATGTACTGTAACTGACTGATAAAGTAGATTATCTACCGATGTTTTATGATCAGAGACATTCATTGTTTCTACAACTAAAATAGCAATGCCCGAATATTGCTTGAATATTGAATATTGCATACGAATATTGTTTGTTGTGGTGGAAAACTTTGTAATGCGTTAAATTTAAAAGGTGCAGACTTTTTTTAATGATATGGGTTTCTTGCAGTAATATAATATTTGGTTTAAGTTTTGCTACTAAGGTTTCTAGTGCAAATTTATTCTTTTAAAATCCCTGCATGTTCCATTGAATAATTTAAATATTTATTCCAAGGTTCCAGGGTTCCATGAATTAAATTGCGAGCTTTAGATCAAGTAAGTCTTTAAGAAGGCAACAACAACAACAACTCTGTATAGAGTCAATCACTTAACTGACTAGCTTGTATATTCTATACAGATTTGTTGTTGTTGTTGCCTTCTTAAAGACTTACTTGATCTAAAGCTCGCAATTTAATTCATGTAATAATTTAATAGATCATAAGACTAACTAATTAACTATTTATTATTTATGTTAGACTGTTGATTTAGTTTTTTTTTAGTGTGGATTAGTGTGGTTGAATTTGGTTTATTATATCATTATATATTTGAGAGGAGTGTGGAGAGAGAGTTATGTTATTATTTACGCGAGGTTCTATAGCTGTAAATAATTCTTCAACATCAGTATACATATTTTCGGGTTGAGTATTTGTCGCTTCATTTGTTACTGGGGTGTAATTTCCATACATGGGCATACTGCAGTAAATATTTACTGCATTACTAGAAGCAGTATTCAGTAAACTTTTACTGATAATGAAATTCAATTTGCATTACCAGTAAATTTTTACTGATTACTGGAGAAAATTGCAGTAAAAATAAATTTTTACTGATTACTGGGAAAAAATTGCAGTACAAATAAATTTTTACTGATAATGAAATTCAATTTGCATTACCAGTAAATTTTTACTGATTACTGGAAAAAATTGCAGTAAAAATAAATTTTTACTGATAATGAAATTTAATTTGCATTACCAGTAAATTTTTACTGATTACTGAAAAAATTTGCAGTAAAAATAAATTTTTACTGATTACTGAAAAAAAATGCAGTAAAAATAAATTTTTACTGATTACTGAAAAAAATTGCAGTAAAAATAAATTTTTACTGATTACTTAAAAAAAATTGCAGTAAAAATAAATTTTTACTGCTTACTGAATAAAATTGCAAAAATAAATTTTTACTGCAATATTTTCAGTAATCAGTAAAAATTTATTTTTACTGCAATTTTTTTTAGTAATGCAGTAAAAATTAATTTTTACTGATTACTGAACAAAATTGCAAAAATAAATTTTTACTGCAATTTTTTCAGTAATCAGTAAAAATTTATTTTTACTGCAATTTTTTTCAGTAATCAGTAAAAATTTATTTTTACTGCAATTTTTTTCAGTAATCAGTAAAAATTTATTTTTACTGCAATTTTTTTCAGTAATCAGTAAAAATTTATTTTTACTGCAAATTTTTTCAGTAATCAGTAAAAATTTACTGGTAATGCAAATTAAATTTCATTATCAGTAAAAATTTATTTTTACTGCAATTTTTTCCAGTAATCAGTAAAAATTTACTGGTAATGCAAATTGAATTTCATTATCAGTAAAAATTTATTTGTACTGCAATTTTTTCCCAGTAATCAGTAAAAATTTATTTTTACTGCAATTTTTTTCAGTAATCAGTAAAATTTTACTGGTAATGCAAATTGAATTTCATTATCAGTAAAAATTTATTTTTTTTTACTGTTTAGCTGTTTTAGTGATTAGCTGTTAATTCTTGCTTGTTGGTGTTTAAGTCGGAAGGTTTATTGCGAGCAGTTGCAGATTTACTTGTAGTATTTGTGGTGCTTTGTGTTTCGGAATATGTGTTAATATTTATAGTTTTTGTTGAGTAAATGAGGGTTGTATTGTCTCTTGCGACATCAGCATAAGATTTTTTTGATTTTTGTTTTGGCTCAATTTTGTATGCAGATCGAGTTATTGTTATACGTTTTCCAGGCTTCTCGAACCGAGCATATTTTCTCGTTTTTTTATTTTTATAACTGCTTTATGTTTTAAAAAACTTGGCCATGAAGAGGGCTCGTTGAGCTGTGTGAATTGAGTTCGCAATTAACGCAAAATTTACGAGAGCAACTTTCATGTGGGGGTAAGACCACACTCTTGACATAACGTTACATTGCGGCACCACTTTTTCGTGTGTCCAAACTTTTGACACTTAATGCACCTCATGGGATTAGGAGTATATTCTTCCACTGCAACTCTTTCCTACCCAAGCTTTATATATTCAGGCCGTTTAATATAATCAAAGGTAAATCATTAACGCTCCAGTTGGAACAAGAGATCCATAATTTTTTTTTTTTGTTAATTTTTTTGACGCCAATGACTTTCTGCTATTTGAGCTCTTCAATTAGTTCCTGTTCGGATAGATTAGCTATTTTTCTTGAAAATAATCTTCCTTGGCTGGAGTTTAACGTGCGATGATAACCAATTTTCACTTGAACGTGTGTAGTTTTAATAAATGTTTCCTCTGCTTTTCGATTGAAAGTTTTTACCATAAGATCGCCGGATTTCAGTTCACGAACCTCAGAGTAGTCACAAGAAATAAAATTAAGGCCTTTTTTCAATTTGGTACATGTTATATGAAGATATAGGACGAACATTTCTGAATCCTTTTGACTGGTTTCTGATATAGTTACGTAACGTGGCTTGTGGTCGTCGTTCTGTTGTATTTCGGGTAAGGTTACAAAATCTTCGGAGCGTATGCGTTTATTTTTGATCGGTCTTACTGCATGATAGTTCAAGTCCGGATCAAGGTCTTTAAACCTATTGTGGTTAGACGGATTAAGTCGTATTTTTTTCTTGTCCCGTGGGACTTGCAAATATGTTAGAGGTTTTGCCTTTTTATTTATTTGTTAAATGAAAAAAGGACTAAGAATATACAGTAGCCTGATGTACAGTAGCCCGATGTTACGAATGCGGAGACAAAAGAACACTCTAAACACGAGAGAACACGAGGAAGTAGATCTTTTCGCGGCGATTGCCTGATAAGAACTAAAAAAAATATTTAACTTTTCAAAAAATTGCAGAAAGTTTGCCAATTCTTAATTAATACCATGCCAGCAACAGGCGCTATAATTTTTTTCATTGTCATTATATTAATTTTTTATACGTTAAATTATTTTTCCAACGATATAATATGAGGGTGTGCTTTGGAAGGGTTCAGAAGTTATGGCGTTAAACGTGAAGTGTTAAAGAATTTCCAATACAAATTTAACCAGCGTTGAATTTGAAATTGAACAATTTGAAAGTTGGACAAATCCAAAAGCTTTGATACTGTCTGTCCCAATCTAATGTAATAATGAAGGTTCTGCAGTACTGCCTTGTTTGAAATTCCAGAAATATCTTGTCTTGAACACTCAAGCAGCCACAGTTTTTCATGGGTTGTGATGACTATTCTTGAGGGTACTCATTATTATTCAGAAGAATTATGAAGACACAGACCGAAATTTCGCGTCCGTCAGGTTCGACGTCTTTACAGCAAAACTGATTTGAACAGTTTTTCATGGGTTGTGATGACTATTCTTGAGGGTACTCATTATTATTCAGAAGAATTATGAAGACACAGACCGAAATTTCGCGTCCGTCAGGTTCGACGTCTTTACAGCAAAACTGATTTGAACTAGTCAGAAATAATTTTCAGAATCCTACGAAATAATTCCTTTTTTTAACTTTATTTTTCAACATTTAAATCTTGGAAAAGAAAGGCTTCAAAATTACAAGATTTCATGATTATAATCTTTTGATAAGCATAAAATCTGGCTTATTTGGATTGGTCGAAAAAAATTTCATCCTCTTACTGTCAAGCACTGAAAGTGAAAATTCATAATTTTTTTTAAAATTTTGTGTTTTTGCTTGAATTTTAATAGAAACCATGATCGGACAAAACCATGAATAGTCCCATCGTGTTAAGCGACTTCGAAAACATAAAGTTAAATCATGAGATAAACCATCGATCTATTGATATATTTTTGAAAAATAACTATTTCTGTGGCGAAAATTTTCGAAAATTGGAGACTAGCAGTGCCTAAGGGTTAATATTTTGGTACAAAAATTTCAGTAAGTGCTTTCGGGGAGTGCAGTAAGGGACTTGCGATTGGAGCTAACGATTTTTACAAGAAACAACAGTTTCAAAAGGTTTGTTTAGCCCAGGATTGTTATTTGGTAAAATTACACTTTACGCTACGTTGTTTATCGATAAACTTGCTGAATTTTTTTTCAAACGAAGAATGCAATTCAACTTGTTCAACACTTCTTCACACTTCAAGAATCCGCTTTTTTAAAGATTCTGCAAACAAAAAATCTGGGAGAAGTAAACTATTATTTTTATTTGGTCTTGGCATTAATCACAAAATAGCGTGTTGGATAGATAGTTGCGTCCATAAAAATATTTTAAAAATTAAGATATTTCATTTGGCATTTGAAAGAATATATCTTTTGCAATTGATCTATATTGATTATAAATCAAGAATATTATTCTAAGAACTAGTTAAAGTTGCTATGGTTTTGCACATCCTTTTTAACACGTTTTTATTAGCTTCACTTCATGTATGTATGCATGTATGTCCCGTACAAATCTTGGAGTCCATTTTTAAGCAACTTCCCGATGAACTAGGATTTTGAAATTTAAAATTTAGGTCAGAACTGGATGACAACACATATAATTTAGGAAAAAATTTTGCCACTCCCCCTTTACCGCCCACAAATCAATAAAAATTATATATTTCCAAAACTACTAGGCCGATTAAGCTGAACTTTTGGCAATAAATTTCCCTCAAGTAGAGGATGATTTAGGAAAAATTTTGCCACTCCCCCTTTACCGCCCACAAATCAATAAAAATGCTATATCTCAAAAACTACCGGGCTGATTCAGCTGAAGTTTTGGCAGTAAATTTCCTTCCAGCAGAAGATGGTTTCGGAAATAATTTGGGCACTCGTCCTTTTACCGCCCACAAATCAATTTAAATCCTATATCTCCAACACTACTGGCCCGATTGACCTAAAATTGTATCAATACATTTATTTCGAGCAAGAGGTGGTTTAGGAAAATATCACAAAATGATAGAAACGTAAAATGTTATTTAAAATATAAATGAACTTTTGTAAACAAACAAAAAGAGACTAAAAAGTAAATAATAAATATTCAAGTAAAAAAATTTTTAATATAACGTTTTAAAAACGAACTAAAAAGTATAAATAATTTCTTCTAGAGTGGGACTTTTAGTTCAACTAAAAACGTGAGCCGCATGCTATAGAGAATAGTAAGAAGTGTTATTAAAATTGTTTTTATTTATAAACGTTTAGAAGAGATTGTTTTGGTTTTTTAATTGTTGTAATTATAACTATCTATCTATGATTTAACATATTTTACTGGAAGTTAAAGACTACTCATTCAAAGAAGAAACAAAACATTTGTGGTACTGATCAAGTTGGCGGTGGGATGACATAACGTCCGCGGACATCCAAAGGTCATTGACATTATGTCCGTTCCAAATGGACCTGGACCTTATGTCCGTGGACGCTATGTCATCCCACCCAAGTTGGCACAAGAATCGGCTGTAATTTTACTTCATAAAGGTCAAGATATAATTTAAATTATTAAGTATGCTTAGACTTTTCAAAAAAGTTAATTCGGCTTGGGAAAAAACTTGCACGAAGGACAATTAAGACGAAGATCAGTGTCCAGAAAGGAATTCAAGCACATGAGTTTGAAATTATAGCACAAGAATCGTGAAATAGTTTCTAACATATACCAGAAAATTTTTACGTATTGCTCAATATGTTTTATCTTCTGCACGGCCCAAAGAGGACATATATGTTCGTTATTTTTTTAATTAAATTCATATGTTTCTCAAACCTTTTCCGCGTTTTTCGCATCCTCATCATTGCTGTCACTGTCTTCTTCTTCATTATTATCGTTTGTCTTTTCTTCCTTACTTGCAGCTATTTTTTTCTTCTTTAACTTTGTGGCTGCTACAATAACTTTTTCGATATCCTGTGGCGCTTTTTTCATCTTATCTTTTCCATCCTCCTCTATGGCAACGCTCCAGGTAGGATTACAAATAATTAAAGCTAAGGCTTTCGCTGCTTTTGCGAAATAAGCAGCGCTCACTTAATTTAAAATAGAAAACGAAAAATTATGCAAAACAATAACAAGACAAAACAACCTACATTTATTTAGAATGCCTGCTGTTACGAGAGCTATATGTTTGTTGGATATCCAAAATTCTGGTTGTTCTGCAATAGCACTTGCAATGGGCTCTTCGACTTGTTCAAAGATTTCCTTGCGACGTAACTCTTTATCTTTCTTACCATACTGTAAACCATCCTCAATGCTGGCAATGAATGAGGGATGGAAGCAATTGGTGTCAGCTGGAGTTATTAACCACTCAATGACACGTCTGCCCCACTGGCTAGACATCAACGTCTTTAGTTCTGGATGTATATTATCGTAGATGGCTTTTTTGATGGCTTTGGTGTCATCAAGTGAGTTTAAAACTGCCAGAATGAAGATGTGACCATGCTCATGCGTGCAGATTTTTACCAAATGTTCCTTTATTGTTTTGATTATAGCCTGCCAGTAGAAAAAAAAAATAGTTAGAAGTGTAAAAACAAAGTTAAACTATATTCTACACCTACTCTGCGATTCTTTGGTGTCGCTTTGTAGAAACAAATAATAGCCGCCTGAGAGCCGTCCTTGGTGCTAAGCATTAGCGGTATCAGCGATGCAAACATCGTGACAGTTTCCTCCACCTTTTCTTCATCGCACTCGCTTAAGTATTCCAACATGACGGCATGCACCAGCGAATTATCGACCAGCTGCTTGTTGGCAATATGATCCAAGTTAGATTTCACCGAACCCAATATGGAAGCTTTCATGTCAGGAGTCTCTTTGTAAGCATCAGCTAGCTCTTTGACTTTGGCATCCTTGGAGCGTTTATAAAGATCACCGTAGAATTCTTGGCGCATGTGTATCTTCTGTTTAGCACTGGCCACTATCAAGTAGACATGATCAAGTATCTTGCTGGAAATACTGTGGGCCGACAGCTTGACAATGTGTCCTAAAAAACTGTCAACCAACTTGCTTTTAATGTTGGGCGAGCCATACTTGAACATACGTAGCACGCAAAAATGTGAATACTTGGAGATGGACATTTCAACGGAGAGCGGTAGTAGTTTCTATTGAAAGCAAAGGTATTGAAATAAATCAGTTTTGGGTAAATCAGTCAAACGTACCTCAGATAATTGTTCGCGTAGTGGCGGTGCCGCAAATTTCAGCATACATTGTATGATGCGTGCTGTATCGTGCGCCATCACGATCTTCTTCAATAGGTCATCAGCACTTAGCAAATTGTAGAGCTTTTCGACCAACTCGCTTTTCCGTTCTGTACGCCGACTACATACAAAAATAAATCATTACAACTTCTTTCTAATTTGACTTGCTTACCATTTGAGTTTCTCGTATATTTTCTTGGCTTCAATAGAGACATCGTACGAATCTTTTGTCTGTTTTCTTTTCAATTTAAGCTCCTTTTTGTCTTGCTTGAATTTGCGCCAATCTGTTTTTTCCGGTTCACCCATATTTTTATCACCCACCTTAGCTGCATTCGGTTTCCCCGCAAATTTGTTGTTCTTGTTTTTAAATCCAGTTTTTAGCGTAAACTTGCTCTTCCCAGCTGGCACTGCTGGAGGAGCTCTAGCCTTGCCAGTTTTCTTCGTGTTTAGACTGAATTTTGTCGGTTTACCTTTTGTTCCTTCAGCTGGTCTTTTCGCAGTCTGCTGCTTGTTTGAGTCCAACTTTACAATCTTGCGCTTTATTGGTTCACCATCTTGGGCTGGCTTTTCTGAAGTGCGTTTTTTTCCTTTAATCATTTTTTAATTAATTTTTAAAAAATCTTGAGTATTTTCTAATCAACACACGTGCAACAAAAATAGAGTGAAAACCGCAGTTAAAAACAAAAGTTGACATCACTTCTTCGATACTTAAAGACAGGGTGTTTAAAAAATATTAAGGCTAATATAACCTTCCACTGCATTCACAAAGGATAGTAATCACTTGCAAGGAAAAAATACGTCACGATTACGATTTCCTGACCGCCGCGATTTGAAAGTGTTTTTTTATTCAAAATCGATAGCTGAACTAGTAATCGAGTTATCGATTTTTTAAATTTTTTTAAAAGATTTGTTTAAGAAAACATCTATATCTTTGCCAATATCCAACGGATGTTAAAAATTTACACTTTAAAGTTTTTCTATATGACCTTGTTTTTAATTATGTTGATTTTCTATGATTTAAATACAAATTCTAAATGTTTGATAGTTTAATCATACTTGATTTTAAACACAAAGCCTAGTGGTTTCATTGTCAAAAATCGTTTATTGAGCAATTGTTAGAGCAATTAATTGTTCTAACTTGACCTAAAGCTCAATAAACGATTTGAAACCATCAAACAACTACAATTTGTATTTAAAATCAGGTATAATTTAAACTATCAAACATTTAGAATTGTAATTAAATCGTAGAAATTCAACATAAAATTTACACTTTATTTTTTTTTTAATAATTTTCAGTAGCCAACTGATCTTTAATGAGTGAAGTCGTGTCACTGCGTGATATAAGCAATCGCGTGTTACAATTCGAAGCAAAAACAATACAAATAGAAAAAAAAAAACAAACAACCAAAACCAAAACAATTGCAATAATATTCGGTGTTTACGAATAACTGCATTAACTCAACATGAGTGAAGACGCGGAGGGAGACGAAGATAGCGCAGCTGGGTGGCAGACAGTCTACGCTAGCAATGCCGTCAAAAGAAAACATTTAGAATCGCCAGAACTCGCCAGAAAGCGAACACCTAATAATTACGAAGCTGTCGCCAACCAAAACCGGTTTTCCGAATTAGAACATGAAGACATAGATGCGTTTAATGACGGATTCACCGAGGAGAGAAAAGAAGAAGAAAACACTAATCAGCCAAAACCACCACCCATATTCATACCAAACGTAACAAACATAAGTAAAATGATAACAAGTATTGCAAAAACAATAACAAAAGATCAATTTTCTTATAAGTCATCTACAGGTGGACAGATTAAACTTATGGTTAAAAATGTTGAAAGTTTTAGAAAACTAGTAAGCTACTTAGAAAGTAGTAATGTAATGTTTCATACTTATCAAATTAAGCAAGAAAAACCTTATAGAATAGTTATTAAAAATTTGCATTATTCTACTCCAATTGATGATATAAAAAATGAATTAAGAGAATTAGGTCATTGTGTTAGGAACATAATAAATGTGAAAAGCCGCACAACAAAAGTCAGTTTATGTATGTTTTTCGTTGATTTAGAGCCTAATGTAAACAATAAAGCAGCTTTCGATATCAGGTATTTAAATAATGCTATTGTTAAAGTCGAGCCTCCGAGAAAATATAGCGACCTAGTTCAATGCCATCGTTGTCAGCAATTTGGTCACACAAAGGCATACTGCAAAAAACCGTTTAGTTGTGTTAAGTGCGGTATGGATCATCCATCAACAGAATGTCAAAAAGTGAAAGATGCACCACCGCGATGTGTACATTGCCTGCAAAATCACACTGCCAATTACAAGGGCTGTCGCGTGTATCAGGAACTTGTTGCTAAAAGAAACAACTCTAATCAAAAAAGAATTTTTCCACCAAATCCGTTTCTTGAAAACTCCCGAAATAGTCCAAATCAAAACGTTAGAATTAATACAGTAAATGAAAACTTCGAAAGTCCTCTGTCATACGCTAACGTTGCTAAAGCTGCTACAACAGATAATATTGAAAGCTCCTATCTCAAAAAGATTGAAATAATGATAAACAAGCAAAATGAGCTTATAAATACGCTTATGAATATGATGTCTACTATAATATCCAGACTATGTCATTAAATCTTCGAATGGCAATATGGAATGCGAATGGTATTTCCAATCACAAATTAGAGGTGGAATATTTTCTTCACTCTAACTTTATTGATATCTTTATGATTTCCGAAACTCATTTAAATAGTAAATCGTTCTTTAAAATAAGAGGTTATGATCTCATAACTGCTAACCATCCGACTGATAGAGCACATGGTGGATCTGCTTTGTTGATAAAATCACAAATTAAATATAAAGAACTAAGTCCAATAAGGAAACCCTCAATGCAAGCAGCTAGTATACAAATCAAATCAGAAAACAGTTTTATAACAATTTGTGCAATATATTTTCCACCACGATTTGCAATTAGCTCACAAGAATACAAGGACTTTTTTGGAAATATGGGACAGAAATTCATTGTCGCTGGAGATTACAACGCTAAGCATCGCTGGTGGGGTTCTAGGTTGAGTAATCCTAAGGGCAGACAGTTGTATCAGTGTATATCAGAAAACCACTATTCAGTCCTGTCAACTGGCAGGCCCACCTACTGGCCAACTGACCCAAACAAAATTCCAGATCTGATGGACTTTGTGGTATATCATGGTATTTTATCTAGCGCACTTAATATTGAGGAAACTAATGATCTTAGCTCCGACCACTCAGCAATTTTGCTTAACTTCAATGGTGAAGTCCAGAAATTGTCAAAAAAATATACTCTTTTTTCCAAAGCCACTAATATACTTCAATTTCAACAATGGATTAGCTCTCATATAAATTTAAGAACGAGTCTCAATAAAGAAAGTCAAATAGATGACGCTGTCGAATTTTTCACTAATCTAATACATAAAGCTGCTTACTACGCAAACCCACCACAGCGAGAATCAAATAACTCTTCCGTTAATAATAACTCATTGAGGTCATCCAGAGAAATTCGAAGTTTAATACAAAAGAAGCGAAGTCTAAGAAGAATATGGAAAACAAGTCGTAATCCTATCGATAAGACCAACTTTAATCGCGCGAAAAAGGAATTAACTCTGCGACTCTTGGAGGAGAAAAATAATTCCATCGAATACTTTCTCCAAAACTTAGATGTTACAAAAAATGATGAACACAGTTTGTGGAAAGCGACAAAGTACTTAAAGCGCCCTATAAAGAGAAGCGTTCCATTTAAAGATGAGCTCGGAAATTGGTGCAAGACGGACGGTAAGCAAGCTGAAGCGTTTGCAAATCATTTAAAGGAAACATTTACACCATTTTCATTTAACACTGATCCTAGTGACATTCTTAATTTTCTTGACTGCCCTTGCCAGATGGATCTACCTATTCGTCATATATCACCAACTGAAATCACTAAAGAAATTGAAAAACTAAACAACATTAAATCCCCTGGCTACGACTGCATTAATGCTAAAGTTGTAAAGAATCTTCCTAAAAAAGGTGTAATTTTCTTGGCAAATATTTATAATGCTATGCTGCGACTAAATTATTTTCCAACACAATGGAAGTGTGCTGAAATAATAATGATCGCTAAGCCGGGCAAGCCAGAAAACTGTTTAAAATCTTACAGACCAATAAGCTTATTGGCAACATTCTCTAAAATATTTGAGAGAATATTTTTAGAACGATTGCTGCCAGTTCTTCACTCGCGCCAAATATTGCCAGATCATCAGTTCGGGTTCCGAAGCCAGCATGGGACACCTGAGCAAGTTCATCGTGTTGTAGAGGCTATAAGTACAGCGTTAGAAAAAAAATTGTACTGCTCTGGAGTATTCCTCGATGTACAACAAGCTTTTGACCGAGTATGGCATGAAGGATTATTGTACAAAATCAAACAACTTTTACCGTCTCCATACTACCTTTTTTTAAATCATATTTAAACCATCGGCATTTCTATGTCAAAGTCCGAGAAGATCTCTCACAAATATGTGAAATAAAAGCTGGTATACCTCAGGGCAGTGTCCTGGGACCAGTTCTCTATACAATATATACCTCAGATATGCCGATAACAGAAAACACAACAGTTGCAACTTATGCTGATGATACGGCTATCTTAGCCTCTTCATTATCTGCAGATCAAGCAACCACTATATTGCAAAACCATTTAGACCAAGTAGAAATTTGGCTTAAAAAGTGGAATATAAAGGTCAACTCGAGCAAATCCACACAAATCACATTCACAACAAGGAGAGCAGAATGTCCAAATGTAACAATCAACCAAACAACCATACCTAAAAGTAGCACTGTTAAGTACCTTGGAATGCACCTTGACAAAAGACTTACATGGAAAAGTCACATCAAAGCAAAACACCAACACTTAAAACTAAAAACTAAAAACATGTGGTGGCTTCTTAATCCGCACTCGAAACTGAGATTAGAAAATAAGCTCATACTATATAAAGTTATTTTAAAGCCTGTGTGGACCTACGGCATCCAATTGTGGGGTACAGCATGCAACTCCAATGTTGAAATATTACAGCGATACCAATCAAAAACTTTAAGAATCATTGCAAATGCTCCGTGGTATCTCAAAAACAACATCATTCACAGGGATCTTAATATACCAAAAGTAAAAAACGAAATTACTAGATTTAGTTGCTCATATCTGGAAAAGCTATCCAATCATCCTAATACGCTAGCCAATAACTTGTTAGATAACAGTCAAGCAATCCGTAGACTTAAGAGACATCATGTATTAGACTTGCCATCTAGATTTAATTTCTAGCTCTAAACTTTAATTAAGTAGTTTGTTCCTTTGTACACTAAGTGGTACAACGGACTCTGTTAGTTTAAGTATTGTATAAACAAATTTGCTTAATGTCTAGATTAAGATAGATTGCAAATAAATGAATAATAAAAAAAAAAAAAAAAAAAATTTTTTAATTTGTTTACTTGTTTGTTTGAGTCTATGAATTATAAATTCTTACATACTAGACGTAAGTAAAAACATAATAAACTAAAACTAGATAATAAACTAAAACTAGATAAAAGAAAAGCAGTTTTATATAAATTTTTACAAACGAAAAAAGAAACGGAAAAAGAAAACAACTTTAAATTGCAAGACAAGCTTATAAGATAAATGACAGAAAGTCAACTGTCTACACTATCAAGACTGTCATAATAAACAATACAATACAATACAATACAATAATAGAATGGCATAAACTGGGCCCCAAATTAAGGAGGCGTTTTCCAGCTTAGATCTTATCAAAGAGTTATATAGTACTTTAAATGTGTGGGTATCCCAAAATTCACTACAATTACTACGAAGAAAAGCAAGGAGTGAAGACACTTTGGGCAGAATAAAGTTCAAGTGCTCTATAAAAATAAACTTTTCATCAAAAACTACCCCAAGGTCTCGAATCAGCTTAACTTTTACTAATGGGCAACTTATCAATGAATACATTGAGTTAATAGGTACTGAAGACTTGCAAAAGGTAGCATGCAAGCATTTCTGGATGTTGAGAGGCAAACCATTACGAACTCTCCACTCCTATACATTATTACGATTATTATTGAAGATAATTAAATTATCTTTCAGAAAAAATACAAATTCAAATTCAATGCAATTTTATATTATATTAGCTTTTTATTACTGATAAACCGTTATTTTCTCAAAGATTTGCAATATCAAGGTGCTAAAATTCTATTTTATTTTTAAAGCATGAAACTACCTCTTATTTGATATACAAAAGCTTAAACTTTTTTAAAATTCCACACTACATTTCATATATTTGTTATAAAAACAAAATTATTTCTTCAATAATCAGCCGTATCATGAATAATTCTTAACACGGAATCGGAAAAGGGAGTTTTAATTTTTAAGATAAAGCTCAAGAACATTTTGGAAATTTTTAATGCAAATTTGTATAAAAAAATATGGAGTAATAAAGAAAAACAACTAAGGTAAATTTGGAATAACAACATTCCGTATAAGGGCAAATCATTTCTTCTTAAAGAAAACACCATAAAAAAAAAATCAAAAAGTCATATGTATTATATACCAAATGAAAGATAAATTTTCAGGCTTTAATAATTTATTTTTCATAATCCATACTAATAACTTCACTTTTTGAGAAAATTGCTGTTTTAAATTAGCAAATATATTACTTTTACATACAAGGACCTATAAAATGTGAATAATGAAAAGATTTAGTTTTCTTATAGCTGATCTTAGTATCTTTAAAAAGATAAAAACCTTCAATATCGCTTGAGCACTAAGAAAAATATAGGTACTCTTCTTAGAAGATCTTATAAAAAAGAAATTATTTTAAGAAAACAATGGCCCATTATAATAGTCAAAACAACAGTCGACTCTAAATTTAGACTAAGCATTTTTGACAGTTTTTTTTATATGTTGTCAAAAAGCTTGCACTAAATTTAGAGTCGACTTTTATTTTGACTATGATGGGCCAATAACTCGAAAATAAATCGATCAATCGATTTTCCATTCAGGTATTCTTATTTATATTAAAAGTACTTTACGAATACATTGTCAAATCGCGGCACCCAGGAAATTGTAATCTCCCAAGAATACATATTGGGTGTTGTGAATAAAAACTGAGTGGCCATAAAATCGCTATTTATGGCCACGATCTCCCACTGCACGCCGGCATGATACAAAGAACTACAGATAAAGTATTGCGCATGTCCGCTATCTTTGCTGTGACGTGCAAGGTGCTCCTTGGTTGAAGCGTAGTCACAATTTATTCATCGGATTAATTTTGACGTATACAGGTAAGGTGGGAAGTGGGAAGGTGAAAAGTTACGTAAGGCAGCATTTTCAAAAATTTTAAAAATTTTGCGATTCATTTTGACGTCTGTTACTTTGAAGTTTTATTGTTTGTCGTTTTCCTCTTGGTTCTCTCATGTTTTAGCGCAAATAAATTTTGTTTTGCATTGGTTGGGTTTTCAATTTTTTCTCATTTCTAATTTTTTGCGTTGCTGTTTAATTTAAGACTTACAAAGTAATGAATTTTTTGAAATTTAACAGCATATTTTATTGAGTTTTCTCGGAATTCAAAATAAGGCGGTCTTAAAAAAGTCGGTAGTAAGAACACCTGACAGATGCATAGTGTCAAAATAACGCCATTACTCTGCCTTTTTTTAAGGCGAGTGAGAACAGCGTCATGGTGCGCCGGTATGAAAATACTGCAACCATGGGTCACACAAATTTTGTTCTGACAGTTTTCTTCTTCCGAAATTTTATTTATAATTGGGCATTTTGTTGGTGAATATTTGGAAAGCAAAAATATATCTTTAGTTAACTAAACAAAAAATTCCTCGTCGTGCTGTTCGGGCTTGGAGCAAAGTTGCGTTTGTGGTAAACTTTTAACGGTTTAACATAACACTCCGTTCCCAATATTTTTTAGTATGCAATCATTGGGTATAAGCTGAGTGGTATGCCGTATACGAGTCTGGCAGCAACAAAAAAGTAAGTCCGACTGTTTAATAAAAAAACCAACTAACCATAATTATATACTAGAAAATGAGCGAATAAATAATTAAGTTTAATCACTTATTTTTTTGGTTTGTCTAACAGATAAGCATTTATCTAGAGATTACAGTTTTGTTGGGTCTCGAGCGGTAGCAGTTCGGTCAGGCAAAGAAAGGATTTCTAAAAACTAGTAGCAGATAAAGTTAGGGCTTGGCAAAATAAATAAATCCAAACAAAATGCCCTGCGAAACTACTACGCTACAACAATGCATTGAGGTGCCGATAGATGAGAAGATACTAATTGAAGTTACCACCAAGGCAAAAGATTGGGCCATAATGCATGGCGCTGCAATGCGTTCCAAGTCCAACTACAGTCCAGATTCATTAAACGTAAGTCCATAATGATGACAAGCTAAATATTGTTTATCTACTCTGATTACATAATTTGTAATTAATTTGTTGCTATCTAGTTCGCTCCATTTGTATTGACGCCTTCGTCATTTCCACGCAATGAGTTTGAAAAAGCTGTCGCCTTGCAAACAATACTAAATCGGCTTATGCACAATGTTGCGCACGACGAGGAGTTTCTCACCACCACCTTGGCTGAAACAATTAAAGTAGATGAGTTTACAGGAAATTTATTTACGATTTATAAAAAAGTTCTTACGAATGGATTTACTCAGGTATTTACATAGTAATTTCTCCTATAGAATAACTCTGCTTTTATATAAAAAATCATTTATTATTTAATATTTTGAAAATGCACAAAAATTTCTTACATTTCATTATTTTCAGTCACTCGATAAATATCATCGATAGAAAAAAAAGAATTGTTTAAAGTTTAATCTTTTCAGTGCAATAGAGCAGCATCTTAAATGTTTTGTTAGGATTTAGTTTAATAATTGTTTTTAATGTTTCAAATTAAAACTTCTAAGAAATGAGAAAAGGTCTACTAAGTCGAACTCGCTCATGTCAGAAAAACGTACTAAAAAACCGTAATGAAAAAAGGGTTTTGCTCTTAACAGATTTTAAACTAATATTTCATAATAGTGTTGCTTATAAAAAGCATAGTTCTGTGATAGAAAAAAATCTGTATTTATTATGAGAATCTATCTTTATATTGTCCAATCGTTTAAAATCATTCCATCTAAAAGCACAACACATATTAAACATAGTTTAAAAGTTCCCTGTCCACGCTCAAGAAGTTAAAGCGGCACTGCACAAGCGTAACAATATTAGCTTAAAAGATATAAACAAAATGGCAAATGCTTCTTTCTTCACAGCCTAACATTTAATGCATCTCTTTTTTGTTTTTATTTCAAAACCTTTTTCGTTTATCCACGCAATTATTATTGAAAGCCAATTTCTTTGGGACTTATACGAAGTGATTTGATGTTGGAGTCGAGATGTCCAGAACTAATAGTTGATCATGAAACGGGCAAAAAAGAAAAACCCTGTGCCTACTGTTGCTGGAAACAAGTTGAAATTAACACCATAGCTTCTGGGTTTGGCCATTTAGGACCAGCTAGCAAAGCCATACAAAGGTGCAGCATATACAACCTTATTACCTTATATTTCTGTTTATTCTCCATGCTTTGTTTAATTTCCATATTATTATCCGTATACATATTGCTATACAAAAGTATATTATATTTTTTAATATATGTCTGGTTCAGTGCTTAAGTAGAAGTTAATTGCTATAAATATGATTGTTTTTGAAATGATAAAAATTGCTTAATTCAATAACACTGAAACACAAAAAATGATGCCCAAGTGGTTCTAACTACCAATAATAGTAGGCCAGTAGTCTAACCTAAGGGTTTTACCAATTTCAGCTCACATTTTTATAACTTTCTGAGTTTATCATATTTTAGCTCAATTGTGATTTTAATTTTTCCAATTAATCTTATTTTACGCATTTGTGTAATACTCTTCTAGGTTATTCTAGGTTATTTTTTGTTGAATTCTTTTTGAATCCGGTTGGTTGGTTTTTTATTTTATCGGAATCTGTTAAATATATTTTCAGCTCTATGAAATCAAATAACACCCCAAAAACCATGTCAGGTTTTATAAAAAACTAATGATGGCATTTTTAATTACTATTTTGTGTTTTATAATTCTAAAAAATATATTTTTTTTATACGAGTATAGAAATGATTGTGGTCTCATTTGATTTCCATTTTTGATCCTTATTTTCTGGGTCCTTTTTTCCTAGAGCCATTTTTTCATTAAATATATTTTTTGGCAGCAGAACGAAAAAATGTGTCACTTTAGTTACCAAATTTCAAATGGAACGACGACGTGATTGTTACCTTATCCTTTTTTATCTGGTTTGGTGGCTATCTGTCAAACAAAGTAATAAAAAGCACGTGGATTGTTCACTAACTCTGAACAGAGTTATTTTCAATTTAATTTCAAAAGTAATATCCATTTTTATTGTGGAAAGGAATTGTAATGTTTTGTTAGCTTTAAACTAAGGAGTTTAGGTATTTCACCTTTTCACTCAAATCTGCCATGGCTCGAATTGGAATAATAGATAGGTGGAAATGCAAGGGAAATTAAATGAAATACGTGAGATTTTATATATTAGATAACAAGCTGTAGAAACATTTGAATTTAAATATGAAGCATACAACTTACATACAAGCAACTACAACCGTAAATTTATAAATGAGTCGTGTTTAGTAGCAAACCCTGACAACCTCAAAAATGTTTGGTGTTGGTGTCCTTAGAATCTAATAGACTCTAGCTTCAACAACATTCAAATTTGGAATGAAAACTCTCCCGATAGCTATTAAAATTAATTTTGAAATTAATTGACTACTACAGAGTTAAAATCTCGCAGCGCGAGTTCGAATATTTTGGTCCCAATTTATCGGAAACAAAAAAATCAAAGTTCATATTAATAAGGGTACTTGTAACTACAACCTATACTACAACTATTAAGTTTGGCCTAGTTGTAAAAATTAAGCGCGACTTTTTAATCAAAGCTGTGTAGCAAGGGACTTGGTTAGAAAGCAACAGCGTCTGTACCAGATTACTCGCGTTGCTATTTTTTCTTGAAAAAATGAACCTACGATTGCTTTGTACGCTTTTTAATTTATATAACAATATGTTTTTTCGATTCAATATTTTGATCGTAGTAAAAAATTTATTATATTATTTTCAAATCTCTCAAATAATTTTCAAATACAAATTGTATTTAATCAAGTATTTTAAAGTAAGGTATTTAAGTAGGTGGTGGCCGTAGCCTAGTAGGTAGAGTGCGTGGCCCCTAAGCTAAAGAATCGCGGTAGCCCCCGGGTTCAATTCCAGCTCAGACAGAATGTTTTTTCAATTGAATTAATTTTTCTGTTTGGTCGTCACCTCTCTGCAGGCAATGGCAAACCTCAGAGAGTAAAAACGGCCATGTAAAGCTTCTTGAGAACATAGCCTTTCAGAGTCGGCATTAAACTCGTAGGTTCGGTTCTTGATCATTTGTGTTCAAACATTTAATAATTATAACAATACAATTGATCAAAGAAGCTCGGTCAAAGTCCGATTGTTTTTTTGTTAAGGTATTTAAATCAGGGTTCAGAATATTCACACACCTTCACTAACAAACATTTGCTTGAAGCACACAACACACAATTTTATTTTCATTTAATTTTTGTATGTAACGTAGTTATCGTGTTGTTGATCATCCAACATGAATTCTTCGTTTTAATATTTGCTTGTGCGTCACAAACTCAAACAATGATCGATCTCAACAATTCTCTGTGTTTCAGTTTTACACTTATGTTTGCGTCAAAATGTTCATGTTGGAGAATTCAGTCAAAACCAAAACAAAGACAATTTTTCCAACATGAACAAGTGGTGTTTGCAAAATTGTCTTTGTTTGTGTCGGTCATTAAGATCGATCACTACCGTCGTGTGGCGTAAAAAACAAATACTGTTCTGGTTGCTGTGCAGCGTATTGAACTGGTTTTTGGCCAAGTGTAGCAAATTTCGGCGTCAATTAGAAAATATTTTAAAATATTAAAATAATAACCTAATAAAATGTCTTTCCAAGAGTTTTAAACGTCATTTATCAGTGTTAAGGGGACGCTGATTTCGAATCCAAAATCAGAATTTTAAAATTCAAGATGGTGGATAGGGTTGCCACCTTAATTTTTTGTAGTTTTATGTATTCGGGGCTGGCAAAAAAAAATGGTACACCAAAAATGGGTCGCTTAATCCGAATCCGTTGTCAGAATTTCCAAATTATAAAATTTTGAAATAATAGGGTTGCCACCTAATATTATTTCTTTTCAAGAGTTTTAAACATAATTTATCAATGTTAAGGGGTCGCTGATTTCGAATCTAATATCAGAATTTTAAAATTTAAGATGGTGGATAGGGTTGCCACCTTAATTTTTTGTAGTTTTGTAAATTCGGGGCTGGCAAAAAAAATGGTACACCAAAAATGGGTCGCTGAATCCGAATCCGTTGTCAGAATTTCCAAATTACAAAATTTTGAAATAATAGGGTTGCCACCTAATATTATGTCTTTTCAAGAGTTTTAAACGTCATTTATCAATGTTAAGGGGTCGCTGATTTCGAATCTAAAATCAGAATTTTAAAATTCAAGATGGTGGATTGGGTTGCCACCTTAATTTTTTGTAGTTTTGTGAATACGGGGCTGGCAAAAAAAATGGTACACCAAAAATGGGTCGCTGAATCCGAATCCGTTGTCAGAATTTCCAAAATTACAAAATTTCGAAATAATATGGCTGCCACCTAATATTATGTCTCTTCAAGAGTTTTAAACGTCATTTATCAGTGTTAAGGGGTCGCTGATTTCGAATCTAAAATCAGAATTTTAAAATTCAAGATGGTGGATTGGGTTGCCACCTTATTTTTTTTTAGTTTTATGAATTCGGGGTTGGCAAAAAAATGGTACACCAAAAATGGGTCGCTGAATCCGAATCCGTTGTCAGAATTTCCAAATTATAAAATTTTCGAAATTCGAAATCAGCGACATCTTAACACTGATAAATGACGTTTAAAACTCATAAAACTACAAAAAATTAAGGTGGCAACCCTATCCACCATCTTGAATTTTAAAATTCTGACTTTAGATTCGAAATCAGCGATCCCTTAACACTGATAAATGACGTTTAAAACTCTTGAAAAGACATAATATTAGGTGGCAACCCTATTCAAAATTTTATAATTTGGAAATTCTGACGATGGATTCGGATTCAGCGACCCATTTTTGGTGTACCATTTTTTTTTTGCCAGCCCCGAATACATAAAACTACAAAAAACTAAGGTGGCAACCCTATCCACCATCTTGAATTTTAAAATTCTAATTTTATATTCGAAATCAGCGACCCTTTAACACTGATAAATGACGTTTAAAACTCTTGAAAAGACATATTATTAGGTTATTATTTTAATATTTTAAAATATTTTCTAATTGACGCCGAAATTTGCTACACTTGGCCAAAAACCAGTTCAATACGCTGCACAGCAACCAGAACAGCATTTGTTTTTTACGCCACACGACGGTAGTGATCGATCTTAATGACCGACACAAACAAAGACAATTTTGCAAACACCACTTGTTCATGTTGGAAAAATTGTCTTTGTTTTGGTTTTGACAAAGGATTGAATTCTCCAACATGAACATTTTGACGCAAACATAAGTGTAAAACTGAAACAAAGAGAATTGTTGAGATCGATCATTGTTTGAGTTTGTGACGCACAAGCAAATATTAAAACGAAAAATTCATGTTGGATGATCAACAACACGATAACTACGTTACACACAAAAATGTAATGAAAATAAAATTGTGTGTTGTGTGCTTCAAATAGTGTTTATTTACATTTATGTTGGAGATTTCTGTTACATGACTGAAAATTTCTGAACCCTGATTTAAATATTATTTATAATAAAATGATAAAAAGTGAAACTATTATAAGGAGATAATAAAATAACACTTTACATTTATAGATTTAATTTATTTATTTTAATGATATTGAAATTGTCCATGTTTTAAATTATATAGTATTATTAACATTTAAGTTTTTCTTATTTCTTTCACTCTAGTAGTTACATATTAAAGTTTTTGCAAAAGGAAAACATAAGAAATGTATTTATTATTGGATTTTAATAGATATTTAATTTATTCGATCAACTTCAAAAGCAAGCACGTTCGGTTGTCTCTAAAATTTGCACGCCACTCTCTACTCGGTTTTCACACTCGTTTTTTCATTGCAATCGTATTTCATCAGAGCTGCCAGATTTAACAAAATAGAATTGATACCTTACACTATGCAACAACAATCGTTACAGCTGTAAGTTTCAACCCTTTAAATCGTCGTAATGACGGCAAATTGTTTTCTAGTCTTTTTACAATAAATGTTTAAAATTGAGTCTTTTTTTTTCAACGTTCAATGTCACCTTAAAGCCTCATAGCACAAGGCTTTAACTTTTTTGCCGTTAACAACTTCCTGGACTCTATTAATTGGAATTTGATTTTTGACTAACTTAGGTTAGGAGCAATGTATAAACTTAAACAAGCTCTCAAGGAATGAATTTACTTATATGTGCTTACTTACTTTACTTACTTAGTTGGCGCTACAACCGTATGCCGGTCTTGGCCTCATCTAAGAATTTGCGCCAGCCATTTCTGTCTTTCGCTTGCTGGCGCCAGTTAGAAATTCCAAGCTTCGTCAGGTTGTCCTCTACTTGGTCTTTCCAACGAAGATGCGGTCGTCCTCTTCTGCGTTGACCGCCGCTGGGTACCGAATCGAATGTTTTCTTCACTGGAGCATCGTCTTTCATGCGCTGAACATGACCAAGCCAGCGAAGCCGCTCGATTTTAATGCGCTTGCATATGTCGATGTCAGCGTACAGCTCATACAGTTCATCATTCCACCGTATTCGGTACTCGCCATTGACGCAGATTGGTCCATAGATCTTACGAATAATCTTTCTCTCGAATGCTCCTAAAGTCTTTTCATCTAAACTGCTCAGCGTCCAGGTTTGTGATGCGTAAAGTAGGACGGGCATGATAAGCGATTTATAGAGCGTGATTTTCGTTCGTCGAGAGAGGGCTCTGCTTCTCAATTGCCTACTGAGCCCAAAGTAACACTTGTTGGCAAGAGTTATTCTTCGTTTGATCTCAATGCTGATGTCGTTGGTTGAATTAATGCTGGATCCCAGATAAACGAAGTTCTTCACAACCTCGAAGGAAGTATTGTCAACGGTAACGTGGGTTCCAAGATGCTGGGACTGTTTGTTTGTGGACACTAAGTATTTCGTCTTATCTGCATTCACTGCCAGACCCATTCGACTTGACTCTCTTTCTAATCTGGAAAATGCTGCACTGACTTCGCGCGTATTATGGCCAATGATATCGATGTCATCAGCATACGCAAGCAGCATAACACTCTTGTAGAATATTGTGCCACTACGTCTTAGATCAGCAGCTCGGATGACCTTTTCCATCATTAGGTTGAAAAAGTCGCACGATAAGGAATCACCTTGTCTGAAATCTCGTTTGGTAATAAATGGTGGGGAGAAGTCCTTCCCGATTTTAACTGCGCTGCTGGTGTTGCTCAGTGTCATCCTGCAAAGTCGTATTAGTTTTGCAGGAATACCAAATTCAGACATGGTGGAGTACAGGTGCTTCCTTATTGGGCTGTCGAAGGCGGCTTTGTAATCGACAAAAAGATGGTGGGTGTCGACTTGTTTTTCTTGAGTCTTCTCCAAGATTTGTCGTAGCGTAAAAATCTGGTCGATGGTGGACTTTCTAGGTCTGAAGACACACTGATAAGGTCCGATCAGTTCGTTTACAATGGGCTTCAATCTTTCACATAAAACGCTCGACAGGACCTTATATGCGATATTAAGAAGGCTTATCCTACGGTAATTGGCACAGACAGTGGGATCGCCTTTCTTGTGGATTGGACAGAGCACACTGAGATTCCAATCGTTCGGATGCATTCTTCCGACCATATTCTGCATAGAAGCTCGTGAATGCATTTAAGTAGAGCTTAGCCTCCGTTCTTAAACAGCTCAGCAGGTAAGCCATCAGCTCCCGCGGCTTTGTCATTTTTAAGCCGAGCTATAGCTGTCAGAACTTCATTATAGTCGGGCAGCGGAACCTCAACGCTGTCATCCAAAATTGGGGTTTCCGGAATATCATCTCTATTGGCGGGATTGTTGTCAGCGTCGCCATTTAGAAGCTTAGAGAAGTGTTCCCTCCATAACGTCAGTGTACTCTGGACATCTGTCACTAGATTCCCGTTTTCATTCTTGCAGGAAGAGGCCCCGGTTTTAAAGCCATCGGCAAAGGGTCTTATTTTTTTTAAAAATTGTCGGGCCTCATTCATGTCACCATACATCTCAATCTTCTCCTGCTCGCGCTTTTCTGCCTCTCTTTTTTTCCGCCTGAAAATATGTCTCTCTTCCCTCCTCTTTTCTTTATATCGCTCCTTAGCAGCGCGCGTTACAACCGACTGCAGGGTGGCTTTGTAGGCGGCGTCTTTCTCTGCAGTGGCGTCGCGACACTCCTGGTCGTGCCACTGGTTTCGGCGAGGGCGGTGGTAGCCAATCACCTCTTCAGCAGCCGCACGCATGGAGTTGGAAATGTGTGTCCACTGCGCGCATGTATCATCGATTGGAGGAGTGCTTTGAAGCAGGAGTGAGAGTCGAGTGGCGAAAGCATCGGCTGTCTGTTTCGATTGCAGCTTGTCGACGTCTAGCTTTCTCTGTGTAGGGTTGCGTGTATTCTTAGCTGCGCATAGACGTGTGCGGATCTTGGCTGCAACAAGATAGTGATCCGAGTCAATGTTTGCACCACGGATCGTGCGTACATCCAATACACTGGAAGAGTGCCTTCCGTCGATCAAAACGTGATCAATTTGATTCTTGGTTTTTTGATCAGGGGACATCCAGGTGGCTTTATGAATATTGAGATGCTTGAATCTAGTGCTACTTACGACCATGTTTCGTTCTGCGGCAAAGTCAATCAGCCTCATTCCGTTATCGGAGGTGTTGTCGTGGAGGCTGAACTTTCCGACTGTTGGACCAAAAATATTTTCCTTGCCCACCTTAGCGTTGAAGTCACCAAGCACGATTTTTACGTCGTAACGGGGGCAGCGCTCGTAAGCATTTTCAAGGCGCTCGTAGAAATTTTCCTTGATCTCATCGTCCTTGTCTTCTGTCGGAGCGTGCGCACATATTAGGCTTATGTTGAAAAATTTAACCTTGATGCGGATTATAGCAAGTCGTTCGTTCACAGGTGTGAATCGCAGGACGTGAGGCCGTAGTCTCTTGCCAACTACAAATCCGCATCCAAACTCGTGCTTTTCCGCATGGCCGCTGTAGCAGATATCACAGGGTGCATGCCGAATGCAACCCTGTCCCTTCCATCGCATTTCTTGGATAGCAGTGATATCAGCTTTGTATCTTTCCAAGACATCAGTCAGTTATATAGAGGCACCTTCCCAATTAAGAGTTCTCCAGGTGCATATCCGTAAATCATTATCAGTTTTTCGTTTGCGGAGGTCGTCATCAGATTTGGGGATCAGTTTTCTTCTTTTCTAAGTTGTTTTCATTGAAATGGGTTTTTACGGGTGGGCTTCAAACACGACGCACAACCTATTTTAAGCCTAGGGAGGCCCGCCGCTCAGATTAGCCGCCAAACTAACGGTTGTCAGTTTTGACGTTGCCCAGGAAACACCACGTGGAGGTTTGAGTCGACTTGAGGCGATTTCACAAAGATTATGCTGGCCTCGCCAGGTTGAGACAGTCAGACATGTTACATTGTTACATCGCCCCCAGTTCCCTTATATGTGCTAATAAGATACAAATGGCGTCAATTCAATCAACCATGGTATAATCGAGGCTTAATTACATTTAAAAATTTAAGAAAGCTCACAAAAATCATAAAAATACGATGTCATTCGATGAAGGCGTATTTTCTGCTACGTCGGAGTGGATTATATTTTCTGTCAAATTTTTAATATAAAAAATATCTTGACCCAATGGAAATATCCAACCCGAAATCGTGGTCATTTTACAATTAAAAACATAAAAGTAACGGTCTACCTAAAATTATGGAATTTCCAGTTTTGTGAGGTGATAGTTTAACCTACAATGACCTTCAGTCCGATACTCATGCACTTATTTCCTGGTGTTTCAATAACGGACTTAAATGAATTTTAATTAATGCAAAGTAATGACTTTGACAAAGAGTTGAATTACTCAAGGACTTGTGCATTCACTTTGATGCAAAATTTTCATTTAGTTGTCATATTGTTTCCATACTGAACTCCACATTTGGTTCTTTAAGAAAAAATTCTAAAAAAGTTAAAAATAAAGCAGATCTCTCCTTGAGTACTGTACTATAGTTTTGAGCCCATACCATGAACCTGTATTCTTGTGATAACATGGCAGGCTATTTTATACGTTGCCAATTATTAGATATGAATATCTAAGGCGGAATACCCAAAGTAATCTGTTCACAAAAATTGGCTTGACGGCAAAGTATACCGTCCAAATTTGTTGAAATCAGTAATATTTAACTTTCCAGCTAGAAACAGAATGTGGAATCTGTTCTACACTGACTTTCATAGAACAAATCCTGGCTGCAATGAGCCGATATCTAGATGCTTGTCATTATGCGATTTAGTCACTCACCAAATATTCTTTTTGATAGCAGAGAAAAATTTACAATAGTTAAAATTTAAACAATTAGCTTAAGTTTAAACAATTAGTTTAAGTTTAAATAATTAGTTTAAGTTTAAACAATTAGTTCAAGTTTAGATTATCTGTAAGAGCATAGTCCAGTAGATTGAAATAATAAAATAAAAATAAAATAAAAAGATCGAAGATATCTGGCTTTAATGAGTTTTTTTAATTTTAACCGACTCAGATATAATTGATAAATTTTAATTGCAATTGATTGATCTTAAGGAAATAAATGAAGAAAGCTTAAAGAGTGTGACCACTTGGTTGTCTGCTCTCTCGAGCTTGGACTGCCTCATATGACTATTGTACTATTATTGTCAAGAGATTGTTTCAGTTTTGAAATTCAACCAAATTTCCAGACTTGCGCTGCAATTTTCCACACTTCGTGACAGAACTGATACAAATGACTAGTTCATGTATAGTAAAATATATTTAGTAGATAAAGTATACAGATTTGGTGGAAGTATGGGTGTAATTAGGAGAAAATACTCCTTTCTCCCACAATTTCAACAACTTCATGTTCCCTAGTTGATGCACTAATCAAGATATGCTTCATAAAAGCTACCTTAATTTTAACAAATAGTTCCTTCCATTGAGTATTTTTCTACTTCTAGTCCTATTTGAATTTGAAAATTTTAATGTTACGAACCCCTGGATTGGTTTAAAAAATTTCGGTACATATTAATACAAAACAGTTATTTAAAAAAATTGCTTAAAAGATATTTTTGAGTTTGACAGCATTTTGAGTTTGCTTAACTCTAAGTAGTTTACACCTTTATTAAATATATATGTGATGATTTTTATCATTTAAATTGGAAAAATAAAACATAAGTAATAAAATATGCTGACTTCAGAAGAACATAAAAAATTAGCACGAGCCAAACCTGTTGGAGTTAGGGTTGTCTTTGAGGGTATTTTCGTTTTAAGTTGAAGCCCTTTATGCAATTGTGACGACGTGACAATTGTTGCGCTGTGCAATTTTTTTATATAATAGAATCCATTTTTCAAAAGCAGCATAAATTTTCTTTTTTATTTTAAAAATCCTCAGAAACAGATAGTTTGATTTTAACCCTTTATAAAGAGCTGATATTTTATTACCAACATTTTCGGTGAAATACGCTGTGAGAATATGTTACTTATAATGTATACATAAAATGTACCACTTATGTTTTGTGGGAAAAATATTTCCTCTGACTTATAAAGAGTTAACATACTTTGTTAGAACTTATTATTATTCTTGGTTTTAAGTTTCGTTAGTGATAAGAATTAATACTGCTGTTCCCGATGCACTCTTCCAATAAAAGCAAAAAAAAAAAAAAAAAACAAAATATATAATTTAATATTTTTTTTTCTTAAAATAGAAATAAGTTTTGCTTGTTACCGAATCGTGCTTATTAGTTAGAGCATTAATAAGGTCATATTGTAAATTAATTTGCATGAAAAAATGAATACCTAAATTAATTTGTAATATTAACCGCCTAATATTTTTGCTTGCTTGATTAAACGCTGTTATGTTATATTACTAAGATTTTAACAATGTCAAATTCAAACAAGTGCTATTAATATGATCCCTCGAACCCATTTCCGCGATGATCAGATTAGTAAGGAAATGTTTTTTAGTTTCGCTTCATAGGTTGTATAATGCAAACAGCTTGGCCGGGGAATTTTCTGAAATCAAATGAGTTTGCTTACTTAAAGCGTGAGCCATGTTGAGCATTCCGGAACTCTACTACAAGCTCGTACTCTTGCTCTCAATATTTATCACTTTCTCACCCTTTTCTCTGTCTGGTGTGCCTTCAAGCGCAACCATATCAAATATTGTTTAGTATTACCAAATCAAGCCATTCATCTCATTATCATTTCACGCAAAATTGATATTTAATTAAAATTCTTAATGAAACCTAACTCAGTTAATATAATTTTTTTTCTGTAAATAAACGCTCATAATTGCAAAAAAGAATAATTTAAATAAATTCAAATTACAGGCATATTCCGTCGGTCTCTTACGTTCTGACTATTTGGCTCACATTTACGAGGGAAATGCTATAAAACAAGTCGAAATCAACACGGTTGCCTCTAGTTTTGGTGGAATATCCACACATATGAAGCCTCTGCAGAGGTATTAAATACAATAAAGTTTTAGAATAGTTTAGCAAAAGTGCACATTTGGAATTTGGTACCTACAAATTAAGCAAAATTTTATTTAGCAAGAACTGTCTATTAATTTTTTATTTAACCAGCCGGAGTTGTGCATGTTTTTTAGAGCATGAAGCAATTTCATATGTTGTAAAACTAACACGTACCTTTATTAAAGCAGTTATTGTAATATCTTGATTATTTAATAAAAAAACTAGAAAATCTATGTATGTATGTAAATATATAAAGTGTAAATATAATTTTTTAAAATACTTCCATATTTTTTGTTTTCTCTAGCTATGTTTTGTCTGAACTAGATCAAGCCGAAAAGCTCAAAAACGTAAATTTATTGATTTTTATGATCCGAATAATTAATGATTTTTTTATAAATTTTAGATGCCAGATAACAACGCATTGAGCGGTCTTTGTGATGGCATGATTAAAGCCTGGGAAATTTATGCAAATCCAAAAGCTGTTGTAATGTTCATAATCGAAGATGTTTCTTATAATATATGTGATCAGGTAATGTGATTGCGGTGTTTGTTTAGATATTTCATGTATAGTTAATATTATTCCTTTCTGATATACTTTAGTGAACCAAGCAAGAATGCTTCTTAAATGAATTTTTGTACGAAATAAAGAAAGATAAAATAATTTAAAGACATACCCATAAAAAATTTTCTTAAAAATCTAATACATTTAAATTAATCTTGAATGTAGCTTTAATGAAAGTTAAATTGCTTGAGTTCTTAAATTACAATAAACATAACCATAGATAATTATATTTTTTTTTCAAGGAAAGAGCGACTCTAATGGCGTTTTCGTTTTTCGAAAAAAATGGACCAGAATTTGCCCATCCTAAATGAAAGTTTTTGTTGAAACACAATTCTCAAAGAAGTTTCATGGTGCGGTGTTGTTTCAATTTTATAAGATGAACGATACAAGTTGACTAAATCGTATTAGTTGAATACAAGTTTTTACATATTTTCAAAGCTTATATCTCAAGAATTACTTAGAACTTGGACAATCTTCTCGTTTTGAAAAAAAATCATATATCTAATTTTTGTCTACAATTTAATCTACAAATAATACTGTGCGGCCCGAAAATCTGTATTTGATAATTTCAACTTTTCACTTAATTTTGCTACTTTAGCAAACATCAGAATAAAATTTTTTTAAATTATTATAGCTCGGAATCAAAAATTACTCAAGATATTCTCTCATTTGAAAAACGTTATAGCCCAAACAGAATAAGCATAGCCAACAGGCAGCCAAAAATGTCAACATAGAAGTTGGTTGCCTTGCAACCTTATGAAATGAACATAATGAAAATAACCAACACGTAGCGAACGCAGCCGACACAAAAATGTTGACTAACTTTTAACTTTTGCCGCAGCCAACGGTAGCGAAATGTCAAAATACATAGTTCAAATTAGAAAACTTAAAATTGACTAAAACATTAGTCCAAATTAGTAAAAAAAACAAACAAGTTATTGTATTCAAAAGGCTGTATCTATTAATTTAGTAAAAAATAACAAAATATTGTAAGCATAAAGCGCTATCTGCGTTATCAACACAAATTCTATTCTGTGCACATTTCGTTTGCTACGTTTTCGACAGCTCGCTACGTGTTGGCTATGCCTATTCTGTTTGGGCTATTGTGCTTACAATATTTTAGTTTTTACTAAATTAATATTTACAGCCTTTTACTTACTTACTTACTTAGTTGGCGCTACAACCGTATGTCGGTCTTGGCCTCATCTAAGAATTTGCGCCAGCCATTTCTGTCTTTCGCTTGCTGGCGCCAGTTGGAAATTCCAAGCTTCGTCAGGTTGTCCTCTACTTGGTCTTTCCAACGAAGATGCGGTCGTCCTCTTCTGCGTTTACCGCCGCTGGGTACCGAATCGAATGTTTTCTTCACTGGAGCAACGTCTTTCATGCGCTGAACATGACCAAGCCAGCGAAGCCGCTCGATTTTAATGCGCTTGCATATGTCGATGTCAGCGTACAGCTCATACAGTTCATCATTCCACCGTATTCGGTACTCGCCATTGACGCAGATTGGTCCGTAGATCTTACGAAGGATCTTTCTCTCGAATGCTCCTAAAGTCTTTTCATCTAAACTGCTCAGCGTCCAGGTTTGTGATGCATAAAGTAGGACGGGCATGATGAGCGATTTATAGAGCGTGATTTTCGTTCGTCGAGAGAGGGCTCTGCTTTTCAATTGCCTACTGAGCCCAAAGTAACACCTGTTGGCAAGAGTTATTCTTCGTTTGATCTCAATGCTGATGTCGTTGGTTGAATTAATGCTGGATCCCAGATAAACGAAGTTCTTCACAACCTCGAAGGAGGTATTGTCAACGGTAACGTGGGTTCCAAGACGCTGGGACTGTTTGTTTGTTGACACTAAGTATTTCTTCTTATCTGCATTCACTGACAGACCCATTCGACTTGACTCTCTTTCTAATCTTTAAAATGCTGCACTGACTTCGCGCGTATTATGGCCAATGATGTCTATGTCATCAGCATACGCAAGCAGCATAACACTCTTGTAGAATATTGTCCCACTACGTCTCAGATCAGCAGCTCGGATGATCTTTTCCATCATTAGGTTGAAAAAGTCGCACGATAAGGAATCACCTTGTCTGAAACCTCGTTTGGTAATAAATGGTGGGGAGAGGTCCTTCCCGATTTTAACTGCGCTGCTGGTGTTGCTCAGTGTCATCCTGCAAAGTCGTATTAGTTTTGCAGGAATACCAAATTCAGACATGGTGGAGTACAGGTGCTTCCTTATTGGGCTGTCGAAGGCGGCTTTGTAGTCGACAAAAAGATGGTGGGTGTCGACTTGTTTTTCTTGAGTCTTCTTCTCCAATATTTGTCGTAGCGTGAAAATCTGGTCGATGGTGGACTTTCCAGGTCTGAAGCCACACTGATAAGGTCCGATCAGTTTGTTTACAATGGGCTTCAATCTTTCACATAAAACGCTCGACAGGACCTTATATGCGATATTAAGAAGGCTTATCCCATGGTAATTGGCACAGATAGTGGGATCGCCTTTCTTGTGGATTGGACAGAGCACACTGAGATTCCAATCGTTCGGAATGCATTCTTCCGACCATATTCTGCATAGAAGCTCGTGAATGCATTTAAGTAGAGCTTCGCCTCCGTTCTTAAATAGCTCAGCAGGTAAGCCATCAGCTCCCGCGGCTTTGTTATTTTTAAGCCGAGCTATAGCTGTCAGAACTTCATCATAGTCGGGCAGCGGAACCTCGACGCTGTCATCCGCAATTGGGGTTTCCGGAATATCATCTCTATTGGCGGGATTGTTGTCGGCGTCGCCATTTAGAAGCTTAGAGAAGTGTTCCCTCCATAACGTCAGTGTACTCTGGACATCTGTCACTAGATTCCCGTTTTCATCCTTGCAGGAAGAGGCCCCGGTTTTAAAACCATCGGCAAGGCGTCTTATTTTTTCGAAAAATTTTCGGGCCTCATTCCTGTCACCATATATCTCAATCTTCTCCTGCTCGCGCTTTTCTGCCTCTCTTTTTTTCCGCCTGAAAATATGTCTCTCTTCCCTCCTCTTTTCTTTGTATCGCTCCTTAGCAGCGCGCGTTACAACCGACTGCAGGGTAGCTTTGTAGGCGGCGTCTTTCTCTGCAGTGGCGTCGCGACACTCCTGGTCGTACCACTGGTTTCGGCGAGGGCGTTGGTAGCCAATCACCTCTTCAGCAGCCGCACGCATGTAGTTGAAAATGTGTGTCCACTGCGCGCATATATCATCGATTGGAGGAGTGCTTTGAAGCAGGAGTGAGAGTCGAGTGGCGAAAGCATCGGCTGTCTGTTTTGATTGCAGCTTGTCGACGTCTAGCTTTCTCTGTGTAGGGTTGCGTGTATTCTTAGCTGCGTACAGACGTGTACGGATCTTGGCTGCAACAAGATAGTTATCCGAGTCAATGTTTGCACCACGGATCGTGCGTACATCCAATACACTGGAAGAGTGCCTTCCGTCGATCAAAACGTGATCAATTTGATTCTTGGTTTTTTGATCAGGGGACATCCAGGTGGCTTTATGAATATTGAGATGCTTGAATCTAGTGCTACTTACGACCATGTTTCGTGCTGCGGCGAAGTCAATCAGCCTCATTCCGTTATCGGAGGTGTTGTCGTGGAGGCTGAACTTTCCGACTGTTGGACCAAAAATATTTTCCTTGCCCACCTTAGCGTTGAAGTCACCAAGCACGATTTTTACGTCGTGGCGGGGGCAGCGCTCGTAAGCATTTTCAAGGCACTCGTAGAAAATTTCCTTGATCTCATCGTCCTTGTCTTCTTTTACAGCCTTTTGCATATAATAATTTGTTTGTTTTTTACTAATTTGGACTAATATGTTTTAGTCAATTTTAAGTTTTCTAACTTGAACTATGTATTTTGACATTTCGCTACCGTTGGCTGCGGCAAAAGTTAAAAGTTCGTCAACATTTTTATACCGGCTGCGTTCGCTACGTGTTGGCTATTTTCATTATGTTCATTTCATAGGGTTGCAAGGCAACCAACTTCTATGTTGACATTTTTTCAGTTGGCTGCGTGTTGCTATGCTTATTCTGTTTGGGCTATTAGAATCATAAAATTAATACTTCTATATTGGCAGTACACTAATGGTTCATTTCCCAACATTAGAGTACATATATATTGCTATATTAGCGAGAAATTATATAAACGAATGCAACCGAAATGAAATTTACAAATCAAAAAAATCAGAAGAGGCTTTCAAAAAGCTTTCAGTTAAAATTTTTCTTATTGGAATTTTATTTCAAACGTTTTTTTATTTTTATTGCTTAATTCAATTAAAAAGAGAAAAAATTTTGCGCAGCTGTATTTTCTGCAAAACAAAAAGAAAAAGAAATCAAATAATTTTGGATGCCTAAGTATCTACATATCGTCGTAACAAAAATAAACTAGCGAATCTCAAAAATTTAATTCGCTTCATAACGCACTCACCTTCTTCACTACATTTTCTGTTTTCTCAGGCATTCGCATTCCTCAAGCAATTTTGTTTGCTTCGCATTAACTCTAACTTTTTTAATGTTGAGTGCGAATTGTGCTCTCACTCTCTGCTCTACAATATGTGCTTGCTTCGATCCTCTCGTTGCGAGTTGGGCGAATAAACGAACAAACATAGTGAATATACATTGGCGTCGGAAGCGGGGGGAAAGGTGGGCAGTTGCCCCCCACTTTTTTAGCTAGATAAACAATTTAAAAGTAAAACTTATTCAAAATTTCAGTTTTTTTACAACGATAATATTTTTGTATTATATATTTTCCTCTTCTTTCTCTCTTCTTCATGTTTCATGTGAAGAAATTTTGGTGAACTTTTTTTGCACCACCATTTGTACTGCCCCCCATTTGTACTGCCCCCCAGATGAAATTCGCTTCCGACGCGCTTGTGAATATAGAGATAATTTTGCCTGCTTCGCGATTCAGTTGAGAGTTGTGTGATGCTTCGAATAATCATTGCGAATAAAGTGAAAATTCTGCCTGCTTCGAGATAAAGCTAGCTACGTTGTTAATGGGACTCTCCAAATGCTTTGAGTTGTGCAATTTGCCTTGTGACAAAAAATATTTGCATGGTGCTCTGTATTTTATTGTCGCCGCATGTCTTATTGGGAAAAAACCTAAATCCTGCGACATTCATATTGCAATCATTCCTTTTTTATTTCCTGTGCACAATAAATATCAGCGTAGTTGAAATAAGCTTAGTAGCTAACTGCGTAGATGACTCGCTGTAATTCGCCCAAGCATTGAGAGTCATGCGAATAGTTTATCTACTTTCTGTGAATAGGGCGAGTGAGGAGCTTTGAGAGGCTGAGTGTTTGTAGCTTTATCTATTCGTTACAGCGAGTCTCTTAAGAAATACAGTGGTGAATAGCAAGCTTAGCGAAGTTTACTTTTTGAGCGAGTCCACATTTTGTATATTCGTTGAAAGAGAATGCAATGCACGATAGCTACTCTCATTTTCAACGAGTGCTTATATGTATTAGTGAAGCCACTCATGCAGTTCTCTGGTAGAAATCGCCCCTGGAACGGTTGAACATTTTCTTGTATGTATTAATTCGAAAATATTCAAATATACTAACATAAGCAAAGTATTTTGATATAGGCTATCTCTCTTTGATTTCGGAGTTTATATTCATTAATAAAGCAGGTTGCTATGAATATAGAAGTATTACATACATATATGGTTAAAATTATCAAATACAGAGAAAACAAGGGTACAAAAAAGCTGACACTGTAATCTATATTGCGAATTTTTTCATTGTCTTTTGGAAAATATAATTATGAAAATTATTTCAAGGTTTTTTTTTAAAGTGTATTTTAATAAAAACAATGAAACAGAATATAAATTAAATTTGAGATGATGTCATGGCAGAATTATCCAGGTAGCATTGACAGTTGTTATGGAAAACGTGTACAGTCAAAAAATATACTCAAAAAGAGAGCGCTTTCAATCGTTCATTTCAAAATGTTGAAATGAAAAAAAAGAACAACCTCACTCGAGAAACAATTTGTGTCCGTACCAAACTACTCAGGCACAAAAGTCCAGAGTATCGGACTCAATTGTATTTCTAAAAGCTACGAGTAGTAACGAAAAACTGCGAAGCTTATGAAAAAAAAATATAATCGCACATTGATATTAAGCCGAATGCAAACGAGCTTCAGCAAACAAGACCCAAGAAAAAAAATTATATATTGTGTCAATAAATTAGCTGATATGTATCGAAGCTGGCCTGAGTCTTCACTATAATGTACCCGAAACATACCCAACAAGTATCTTGCAAGGTACCTGAAATAGTACCGTAGTAAGTCTGTATTATGTCAATAAAGTGTTCAAAAACGACTATATTCGGACATAATAAACTGACGAGTGCCCGAATCGGTCTTCGTTCGCACATTGTGCCTGTCCAAGGTGTTCCAGAAATAGTACTTCTTTCGGTGCAGAGGTCGGACATTTACCGACACAGGCACCAGACATATATCAGATACTTTATTGACACAAAATATGAAATTGTTTCTCGGGTCAGCAGCTGCAGATACATATGGCCAAAATAAAATAAATATTCATTAATAATGGTGTCTTTTTGGAAGGTAAATAATATGTTTTGTGCCATGATATATTGATTAAATTTTATCTTATTGTACGGCGAGTTTGGTTGGCTTAGCTTAAGCGGGAATACTTTACTTGCATTAACATTTACTTGCATTTACATTTTCGCTTTATTTCACTAACAACTGTTTTTGATATGTTTTCCTTTCGAAGAGAAAATAAGCAGTTGTCAATGCTACCTGGATAATTCTGTCATGAGTTAATGTATTAGCTTGTAATTGTAACTTATTCCTATTCCTTATAAAAACCTCGATGGTTAAAGATAATTTATATAAAACGTCAGTATATTGAAAAATATTGAAAAGTATATAAAAGGGTTAAATTCAAATTTTCTTACTAATTTTTACAAAAATAGTTAATTTTTAAAGAAATATTTTTACTTTTTAACAACATTTCAGTAAGTTATTTTGTTAAGATCGCAAAATATGGGAATTAAACCGAATCAAAATTTAGATTCAGCAGTTAGGAATCTTAAAAACTAGAGGAGCTCTTGCAAACGAGTTCTGCGTAATGAATATTAAAATCGTGGTAATTTCATCGGAAAGATTTTTATTCTCCTGCATTAAAACCATCTTCAAAAAATACAAAAATTTTAATTTTTGATATTTTTAAAACACATTTTGTTCTAACTACTCTTAAAGTTTCCATTCTCCTGCATTATAACTTCTTGAAAAAATCATGTTTATTGATATTTTAAAAACACATTTTGTTTAAACCATAGTATAATAATACAAGTAGTAGCGACAGTTCTAGCAGCGACCAACGAACGTCAAATAAAATAAAATCAAAACGAGAGCGTACTGATACAATGGCAACTGATACAAAATGGAGATATTAAAATTGTTTTGTCAAAATGTTTGTTAGTTTCATTTTGCTTGACATTGGCTGACCGCAGCTCGTGAGAAAATAAGTTAGTTGACAAAGCTACCTACCCGAGAAATAATTTCATATTTTGTGTTAAAGTAGCTGATATATGTCCGGTGCCCGTGTCGGTAAATGTCCGACCTCGAAAGAAGTACTATTTCTAGAACACCTTGGGCAGGCACAATGAACGAACGAAGACCGATTCGGGCACTTGTCAGTTTATTGTGTCCGAATATAGTCGCTCGTTTTTGAACACTTGATTGACATAATACAGACTTACTACGGTACTATTTCAGGTACCTTTCAAGGTACTTGTTGGGTATGTTTTGGGTATGTTTCGGGTACATTATAGTTAAGACTCAGACCAGTTTCGATATATATCAGCTTCTTTATTGACACAATACATAAATTTTTTTCTCGGGTCCTGTTCGCTGAAGCTCGTTTGCATTCGGCTTAATATTAATGTGCGATTAATTTTTTTCATAAACTTCGCAGTTTTTCGTTACTACTCGTAGCTTTTAAAAAATAAAATTGAGTCCGATACTCTAGACTTTTGTGCCTGAGTAGTTTGGTACGGACACAAATTGTTTCTCGGGCTAATATATTGTTAAATCATGGTTTAAACTACTCTAAAAGTTTAATTTCTCATTGAATTTTTTAAAATTTGATCCTTTTGAAGGTTTATCTTACTGTCATCGGCTTACCAATTAAAACTTAATTTGAACAATTTCAGAACGTTGAAAATGATAACCTTTTTACAACAAAACTAAATAAATAAAAATTTATTTTTTAGAGCAGTTTTAACAAAATGCGTTATAAAATGCCAAAATTTAATAACGTTCATGCTACAATTTTTATTATACCAAAAATTCCGAAATATTGATCTATTAAAAAAATGTGAGTACGCTTTCTGTCCAAAATAAAAAGTTTCAAACAAAAAATAAGTTTTTTTACCATAAAGTATCTCCAGTAAAATCATCGTGTAACCATAATAAGCAGAGCTGTAAAAGAATGCATTCAAGTTGATTTTATTGCACGAAATAAGAATGCATTCAATGAATGCAAAATTAATTTATAAATAACATTTTTAATTCACATTCATTTTTAATAAAATTATTAATAATTCATTTCAATTATTCATTTTCGTTATTCAGAATAATGAATATTTTTTTTAATTATGTTGATATTATATGATTTGAATACAAATTCTAAATGTTTGATAGTTTAAATCATATTTGATTTTAAATACAAATTCTAGTTGTTTGATAGTTTTTAAAATCGCTTATTGAGCTTTAGGTCAAAGTTAGAATAATTAATTGTTCTAACGAATCTTTCCAAAGAAACAACAACTTTTTTTCAATATGAAAAGGAAAAAATCACTAGCTGATTTTATTGCAAATTCGGCCCTGCGAAATTCTTCATCAGAAATCTTTGTGATACGCCGTGCAAGCGCGCACTAGCGAACTGCACCACAGAGGCGATGAGATTTTAAGTGTTAATTTCTCAGTTTTTCTCCCATTTCATATTTTCACATTTGTTGTTGTATTTTTGCTTTACTTTAGTCTTTATGCTTATGTTATTATGGAGTCCAACAGTCTGCTGGAAGTCTTCCACTAAAATAGCTTGTTTCTGTTTGGTCGTGCTCTACCATTTGATTATAGTTTTTTCTAAAAGACCTTGTTATTTTTAATGTTGATTTTATTTATTTGAATGCTATTGACAAAGAATCCAATTCACAAAGAATTTCAGAATTTTCAGCTATTCTTTTTTATCCGTTATTAATTCGTTATTAATTTTTTATTCATTATTCTTTTGTTATTCGTTATTAATTTTTTATTTATTTATAATTTTTTATTCATTATTCATTTGTTATTCATTATTCTTTTTTTATTCATTATTAACTTTTTATTATTAATTTTTTAATCATTATTAATTTTTTATTCATTTGTTATTCATTATTCATTTTTTATTCTTTATTCAATTGTTGTTATTTTTTATGTATGGCTTGGGACTGAATAAAAAATGAATAAAGAATAACAAATGAATAATGAATAAAAAAATTAATAATGAATAAAAATTAATAATGAATAAAAAAATTAATGATGAATAAAAAATGAATAAAGAACAAAAAATAATAATGAATAACAAATGAATAATGAATAAAAAATTAACAATGAATACAAAATTAATAATGAATAACAAAAGAATAATGGATAAAAAATTAATAACGAATAAATAATTAATAATGAATAAAAAGGAATAATTGCAAATTCTGAAATTCTTTGTGAATTGCATTCTTTGTGAATATCATTCAAATGAATAAAAAAAATTATTAATTATTCTGAATAACGAAAATAAATAATTAAGATGAATAATTAATCATTTTTTTATAAATGACTGAATTAAAATTTTTATTTATAAATCAATTTTGCATTCATTGAATGCATTCTTATGTAGTTATTCAGTTGTACTTAAAATTCTAAATATGAATGCCGATTTTAAAACTCTGTAAAATCAAAACTCTACTTCGATGAATTCTATTTTCGTTTTAATTTATTTTTAAAAAATATTTACATATATTGTATTGACAGAATATCAACGATCAATAATACATTCGCTCCTTTAATTTAATTAAATTTAAAAATTATATATATTGTTTCGAAGAGCTTCGCTAATATTTAAGTCTCCCGAATGACACACTTGTTTTCTGTACATTTCGCTCCTTTTTTTTGTCGGATGAAGTATGAAAATGTGTACTCAAGTAAAGTGAGCTTTTTAATGCTTTATAATTATACATACATTTACATATACATAATTATATAATTATGCATACATATAATTTTATAAAAATTTATATTATATATGTATGTGCATTAGGGCGGGTCAATTTGTATGGACGAATTTTTTGGTGGTCTGGCTCAGCGAAATTCGTAAAATACATGTAATTTCAAGACTTTTTCTCCACTACAGCATATACAAATTCTGAAAAAAAGCTGTGCGGACTTTCGTAAATAGATTTTGTTCTCAATTATAAAATATGAATGTATGAATGTATGTGTATGAATCTATTTACGAAAGTCCGCACAGCTTTTTTTCAGAATTTGTATATGCTGTAGTGGAGAAAAAGTCTTGAAATTACATGTATTTTACGAATTTCGCTGAGCCAGAATTTGACCCGCCCTAATGTGCATCCTATTGAAATCCTATTGAGATTTTATTAAAAATTTTCTTGATTTGTAATTTTTGGATTGATTTATGTTCATATTAAGATAAGGTCCCTATGGGGGCTTTGAACCCCGAGAAACCCTCTCAGCTACGGGCACAAACACAAAAATTTATATTTTTATATTATTATATAATTTAATTTTTCCTTTCTCCGTCGCTTGTTTTGCTTAATAAAAGTAAATGTATGTTTTAAATATTAAATTTCAGCGGTTTCATGAATTCTATATACGCGAGAAAAATCCAAATATTAAAATTTTGCGTAAAACTTTAACAGAAGTGTTCAACGAAGGCAAGCTTGGTTTGAAGAAAGAGCTCTGGATGTGAGTTGTAAATTTACGTCATTTTTGTGAGCGATTAAACTTACAAATCCTTTTTTTTCCCTTTTTAAAGTGGTACTGATGAAGTTGCAGTCATTTACTTTCGCGCTGGCTATGAACCAGGACATTACCATTCTCAAAATGAATGGGATGCACGTTATCTAATGGAATGTTCGCTTGCCATTAAATGCCCCTCAATACATTATCATTTGGCTGGCACAAAAAAGGTACAACAAGCACTCGCACAGCCGGCAATGTTAGAGCGCTTTATAAGCGATCCCGATGAGGTAACAAAATGGGTGTTTTTATTTTTATTTTGTTTTTAATACATTTTTTATTGCAGATTAAAGCCGTTGGTAAAATTTTTACGGGCTTGTATTCGTTAGAGGATACTGATGCAGGCTGCACTAATTATGAGATGGCAATAAAGGAACCAGAACGATTTGTCTTAAAGCCACAACGTGAGGGTGGCGGTAATAATGTGTATGGTATTGATATTCCTGATGCCTTGAAGGTAAGCTTTTTGAAGTATAAAACAGTGTTTTTTTTTTAAAAAAGAAAAGGTTTAAAAAGTTGTTTACACATAAATTTCGACTGTTCAAAAAACTTATCTGCCATAAAAAACTAACTGTATTTTGCTATTTGTTATTTACGAATGCTTTAATTTATTTAATGAAGCATTCATAACAATTGTAATTTTTACACAGCGAAACTAAACACTTCAAAATCTGAAGTCATATTTTGCTCGTAAATTTTAATAAGGGATAAAAAAGTTAGTTGTCAAAGGAAAATCACACTTTTTCGAAATATAAAATTATAAAATACTCGGCTTACCACACTCCAAATATCTTCAAAAATCTCAAAAACTCACGCTAGGATTCTAAAATATGTCACAATAAAAAGTGTCATTTAGAATTAAAATCTGAAAAAACGGAATGCGCCCGCTTTTTGAGGAAATTGTTTGAACCGTGATGACGATTTTTGATACATGTCAGCGTGAATTTCAAGGTTATGATTTTAAGAATGGTTAACTGGCGTTGTTAAATAATGGCAATGAAGTGAAACTTCATTACCACCGTGAGACTTCTTTACCACCGTGAAACTCGATGAAACGAAAAATGACGTAAAAAACATATATAAAAAACCACGCTTGGTGCACTGCTACCCATATGCTCTTGATTAGCTCTCCTGTAGCTCGTTCCTGTAACTCAAAGCGATCGTAACTACCGACTCATATTACCGATTTGACGTCACTCTGACGCCACTCTGACGTCACTCTCACTAGCAATGTTTCTGTACGAATCTGAATCGATTTCAGTTCAAACCTCACTGGCTTTGCAGCAAGTGAGAATTCTACCGATTTATCTAATGTCAGTAATTTTGTGTATTATTAATTTATAAGCAATCGAAATATACCTTTAAAAATGGTTACTTTCATTTAAGTTGAATATTTTACTGATAGAAATATTTCGTTGTTATAGAACGTTTCAATTTTCAAGCTAATGCAATTTAGAAATAATGCCTATTTAAATAACAGTTAAAAATTTTAGCAAAGCAATAAATGTTTGAGCTATAAAAAGTACCTGGTTGCATATATTTGTAAGTTTTCGTTGCACGTCAAATTATTTACATTCATAATTGTTGATTATTTTCGCAAACATTACATGACTACAGATCATTATTACATAATTATTTTTCCTAAACTACAAATATTTACTTTTTAATAACAAGACAAGCACCTATTTACTATCAAGTTTTAGCGCACATAAAATAATATATTCGAATAAACAGCTGCTTGTCATTTGACTCAATTTCGCAAGTTTCTTCTCGATTTATGTTCTTATTCATCACGGTCCGAATTTTTACCGTTTGAATGTACAGAAACATTAGTTGTAACGATATCGGTAACTAGGGATCGATAACAGCTGACGTCGCACTAATCCGTAACTTGCCGATTTTGTTACAGGAACGAGCTACAGATTTAGGCTTTTCATAAATT
The DNA here is from genome assembly GCA_963920525.1 of Dichetophora obliterata. Lineage (NCBI taxonomy): Eukaryota > Metazoa > Arthropoda > Insecta > Diptera > Sciomyzidae > Dichetophora > Dichetophora obliterata. Next base: position 86,687,379 of record OY986439.1, on the reverse strand, counting down.
TTACAACTGTGTCTAGATTGGTGCTCCAAATTGTTGATGAAGGCACTACTGTAGCTCGTTCTTGTAACTCGTAACGATCGCAGTTACCGATCTATGTTATCGATTTGAAGTCACTCTGACGTAATTCTCACCTACACTGCTTGTATAATAATCTGAATCGATTTCTGTTCGTTTCGTTCATTCCAAATCGATAAGCTGGCACATGTTTTGATTTCACTTCAATGGAATCTTCAAGGAAGTATTTGTGTAAGAAGAGTGAACCGATCAAAATTCGTGCTTTTCTTACTCTGGCAAGTGACAATTCTACCGATTTGTATAAATGACAGTAATGTAAAAGAAGGAAAGTCTTTCTTACATAAAAGAAGAAAATTTAAGCAAAAATATTTGTTAGTGCAATGCAAAAGTACCCGGTTGCAAATATTTCCTAAGTTTTTGTTACTCATCACTTAGTGTCAAAGTATTTACATTCATAATTGTTGATTTTTTCCGCCAACATTATAACACACATATAACGTTTCTTCTCGATTTGTGTTCTTTTCCATCATGAGCCGGATTTTTACTGACTTCAACGTACATAAACATTAGTTGTCACGAAATCGGTAATTAGGGATATAACGAGTGACGTCACGCAAATTGGTAACTTGTCGATTTTGTTTCAGGACATATACCTCCGCCTGGAATATGGTTGGCGTGCATCCCATTGGAAGAGCTTTTTCAAGTTTTGACCCATCAGTATGCATTATTAGTATGCTTAGTATGTACACAAACCAATTTCAAAGACATTTTAAACGTTGCAGTAGCTGTTGAACTGTCGGAAAAATTAAGAGTCTACTTTTACTCGTTGTAGGAGTAACAGGGACAAATATATATAGTAAATGTTCTAAATGCTCATTTAGCTCTCAGTGTGAACATAGCTTAAGAAGTATTTCAATATCAAAATTTACATAGGTTGAAAAGGGTCGAAAGAGGTTTAGTCAAAACCAAGTATAGAGGTGTTCACACGTCTGTCAAATGACTGCTTTGTGTTCAAATAATTATTTTTTTCGAAATAATTTGATACTAAACAACAGACAAGTAAAAAAATGCAACCCTTTGACTGATTGATGCAGGTCTAGAGGTCAATCAAAATTTTGACTGATTCGATGAAGAGTTTGAAGTTCATTTTCGCTCTCGCAGAGAGTTAATTTTTTAACATAGGAAAGCAACAACAAATTTTGATTGATTCAATCATTTGACAGACGTGTGAACACCCAATATGCCTACATCTAATACAGGATGTACACAATATGTGTACTAAAATTGAGTAAAATTCATCAACCACCCGTTTAGATTTTTAATGAGGTCAAACATAAAAACGAACAAACAAACAGAAAGTGAGTTTTATTGATAGGTCTGTTTCCGTACTCGTTTCAAATAATTTGAAGTTGCTTGAAAACGTTTCTTTACACATTTTTCAAGATCGAGAGAGAAGAAGAACAAGCTAAATGTCACTCTCTATTCTATTACAATTACTGGCGAAAGCCGAAAACATGAGGAACTAATGTTTCTGCATGATGATGCTGTTTTTTGCCGACCCTAAGTTTCGTTGTTATAAACAGCAACATATTGAGTGACTAATTAGTTAGCACTGCATTATCGGCGTGTGCTGCACTCAGTGCATGCGAATATTTTTATTACTCACTCAATATTGTTGACCGTGCCAAATTATCATTCGTCAAACCAAAAATATGTAATTTGAATCCTTTCGATGATTCAAATTCAATATGCAAGAACGAAACGCAACATAGGTTATAATTATATTAATTAACTAGAGAAGTATGACCATAGATTAAGACTACTAAGTAAGTTTTGATTAGACTTTAATTAACTACACAAGCTGGCAGATCTCTGCCTTGTTCAGTTTATTTTAAACGTCTCTGTTTGCCTTGGACATAGTTCAAGTCGGCAAACACAGCAGCCTATAGCGAAGGCAAACTCTGCCGCTATAAAAAGAAATAAAACGATCCTTAAATAAATTATAACATGGCGATCCTGCCACTCCGACTTGGAGTCCTGTAAAATACATTTTTGGTGCATCGAAACGACGAGTACATCCCGCAGCCGACAACAATAGCACCGAAAATACCTGTTCCAGTCTATGTGCCACTACGCATCGGTCCAAAGGCACTGACGATAGAGGAGTACCGAAAACGCCAACTCCAACGAACCGAAGAAAAGCTGACAGCATACCCAAAAGTGGACATACCGAAAATACAAAAAAAGCGCGGTGGCTTAAAAGTTAAAATTCGCAAACGCCTGGCGCACCTTTTGGCCATCACTCGAAAAGAACAACAACCAAGCTGGGACATCTCAACTGCAATATGGGCAGAAATTGACAATATCCGCAAGCAGCTCAACACAAAAAAATAAAATAAATGTACGTTCCTTTCGTGAGCACTATTTTGGCAACATCAGGAGCAGGAGTCAACTCGCAAACAGAAGACGCAGAGATGGTGCAAGAAGAGATAGTGATGATGAACGCTAACAACAACAACAGCAGCAGTAACAGCAACAAAACCGACACAATTAACATCATTGAAATAATATGTCTTGTTTTTATAGTTATAGTTACATTATAAAATACACCACAAATGGAAAAAATAATTAAAGAGGTAGAAAGAATTTATAAAAATATAAAAAAAAGTTATGCCAGAGGCTACACAAGAGCTACAATAATATCCAAACAGCAACAGCTAGAAAATTTAAAAGAACAATTTGACTTATTAGCAATTCAAAATAAAGATAGCAAAGAATTAGTAGCTTTAAAATTAGAGTTCAGTAACATTCATTTAAATTCCCAAAAAATAATTTTAGAACAACTTAAAACAGCTGAAGACCATAATAAATAAGAAGAAGAACAAGAAGAAGAAGAAGAAGAAGAAAAATCTGATACAGAACAAACACCAATAATGGCATCCTTTAGTTTAGAAACTGCCTCAAAGGCATTGCCGACGTTTTCAGGCAACTTTAATGAGTTAGATAGTTTTCTCATTACAGCTGAATTAGTAAAGAAAACATTAAGTAGTGAAGGTAAACTAGATTTTTTACAGTATGTTTACCATGTTTTCAAGTTTTGAAATTTTAAAACAACAGTTGAAAGCTAGATACAAAGACAACACAACCATAGCTCAACTACAGACTAGACTTAACAATTTACAACAACGGAACTTACGAATAAACACCTACAAAGAACAATTACTAAATATAATAGAAGGTTTAAACAGACTAGGAGTTGAAAGTTTAGGAACGCAAGCGACAGAAGCCGAGAAGAACGTCATAATAAAATGCAATAACAAAATTGCACTCGATGCATTTAAAAAGGGACTGAATGAAAACTTAAAAACAACCATTTACGCGGCGCGACCAAAAGATTTATTAGAAGCAACAGAATTAGCACTCGAACTAGAAAATGAGTCAATGACTTCGCCAAATGCAATCATGCACTTTCAGCGGTCATTTAACCAACATCGAAACAATGTCAATAACCGCAGTAATATGAGACAGAATTTAAGCACACAACGAAATTTCAATTCATTCCATTCAAACAATAGGCACAATGAACCCAGAAGGTATAACAATAATTTCAACCAAAATTACAATAAAAACGATTACTATGACATAAATTTGAACCACAACAACAACGTCAATAGAAACCGTAACAACAGTAATCGTTCTAACCAAGACAGAAACAGCAACCAAAACAGAAATCAAAACAACAACAGCAACTATAATGGCAACAGATACACAAATAACCAAACAAACAGAAACATACGCATTAGGGCGGGTCAAAATCTGGCTCAGCGAAATTCGTAAAATACATGTAATTTCAAGACTTTTTCTCCACTACAGCATATACAAATTCTGAAAAAAAGCTGTGCGGACTTTCGTAAATAGATTCATACACATACATTCATACATTCACATTTTATAATTGAGAACAAAATCTATTTACGAAAGTCCGCACAGCTTTTTTTCAGAATTTGTATATGCTGTAGTGGAGAAAAAGTCTTGAAATTACATGTATTTTACGAATTTCGCTGAGCCAGACCTCCAAAAAATTCGTCCATACAAATTGACCCGCCCTAATACGCATAATACATAATGAGGGAAACTACCAAGGCTCGGAAGACACGGTTTTTCCAGACAGCCAAAAGTAAAGATTTTTAAAATCTCGGATAAAAATTCTAATTTTATAAAAATAAAATACAAGAACAACATAATGACTTTTCTCATTGACACAGGTGCTGACATTTCTTTATGCAAGCTTAGTAAAAAACTGAATGACGATTTTTATAACCCAGACGAAAAATGCAAGTTAGCTGGTATTACAAACGAACAAATTTTTTCATTAGGTAGCATAAATCTAAAACTTAATTTTGGAGAGGAATCTTGCGAACATGAGTTTCAATTGGTAAATTCAGAATTTCCAATCGAAACCGATGGTATATTAGGCAGAGATTTTCTGAATAAGTTTCTTTGCAAAATTGACTATGAAACATTCGTTATTTCAATTTTAATTAATGAGTCACATATTATATTACCAATGCACTCGAAATCACATAACACACTAATAATAAAAGTGCCACCAAGAACAGAAATTATTCAACCGATCAGATTACAACTAACCGAAGATAAGGTGATTTTTAATAAAGAGATACAAGAAGGTATTTTTCTCAGTAATTCAATAGCTCCGAAAAACGGCATGACACACTTAAAAATTTTAAATACAACAAATGACGAAGTAATATTAAATGGTATTGAGTTGGAAACTGATTCTTTAGACAAATACGACATTTTGAATTATAATAACAAGAAACATACACACTCACAAAAACGTTTAAGTAAGATCTTGGAAACATTAGACATACAATGTAATGACACAAAAATTAAAGACGAACTACATACTATTTTCAAAAAATATCAAGACGTATTCCACCTAGATAACGAACCTCTAACAACTAATAATTTTTATAAACAAAACATCACGACAACAGACAACATACCAGTATACATAAAAAACTACAGACTGCCACACATTCAAACAGACGTGATAAATGAACAAGTTCAGAAAATGCTGAAGGACGATATTATCGAACCATCGCTCAGTCCATACAATGCTCCACTCCTTCTGGTACCAAAAAAGAACACGGCGGACAAAAAGAAATGGAGACTTGTAGTAGACTTTAGAAAGTTAAACGACAAAATTGTCAATGACAAGTTCCCTTTAACGAGATTAGAAGATATTCTAGACAAATTAGGTAGAGCGAAATGGTTCTCAACACTCGATATGACCAGTTCATTTCATCAAATTGAACTAGAGAACGAATCACGACCCTTGACAGCTTTTTCTACGACAAACGGACATTTTCAATTTAAACGACTACCTTTTGGACTAAAGATCTCTTCAAACAGTTTCCAACGGATGCTCACTATTGCACTCGCAGACTTGGAATCAAATGCTTTTCTTTACGTGGATGACATAATTATCCATGGATGTAGCATAAATCACCACAACCAAAATCTAATAAAAGTATTAGAAAGACTTCAAAGACATTATTTAAAATTAAATGCGGCCAAATGTTGTTTTTTACGTCCTGAAGTAGTATATTTAGGACATCTTATCACAAGTGAAGGAGTCAGAACCGACCCAGCTAAATACGATACTGTAAAAAATTATCCAACTCCGAAAAACGCAGATGACGTTAGGCGATTCGTTGCATTCTGCAACTACTATAGAAAATTCATTCCAAACTTCGCAGATATTGCAAGGAGCCTAAACACACTCTTAAAGAAAGGCACAAGGTTTACGTGGTCGGAAAAACATCAAATAGCTTTCCACACATTGAAAGAAAAATTAATAACTCCACCTGTATTACAATACCCAGATTTTGACAAGCCGTTCATTCTAACGACTGATGCTTCAAATTATGCCTTAGGCGCTGTACTATCGCAAGGCGAAATACGTAAAGATTTACCAATATCTTATGCCAGCAAATCTTTGCAAAAGCATGACTTGAATAAACCAGTTATTGAGAAAGAATTATTAGCTATACACTGGGGAATAAACTTCTTCAAACCATACCTTTACGGTAGAAAAATCACTGTTATAACTGACCACAGACCACTAATCTCGTTATTTTCTCTCAAAAACCCTTCCTCAAAAATGACTAGGATTCGACTCGATCTATGTGACTATGACTATGACATAATATACAAAAAAGGTAGCATGAACACTAACGCAGACGCACTCTCAAGAATCCAACTAGACTCTGAAACTTTAAAAGAAATGATACCACAAGAAAACGATGACAAGATAAAAAGATCGTTAATTATTACAAGAGGCATGGCAAATAAAGAAGCCATTAAAAATAATGAGGCAAATATAATAGCAATGAAAAAATCATTGTAGATGGTGACAATACCCAGAAGTCTGATCAACTTCTGATATGGGATTGTACATCCATTAGTGACGTCAAGAATATGAAGAATTTAAAATTTTATACGGCCAAAAATAATGAAAATAAAATATATATTGAAAGTAATATAGTGCACGTAGCGATTAGCGATAATCCATCGAAACCAGTTTCGTTTTCGGAGAAGCTAAGATCTAAACATAATAATTTAAAAATGCATGCGGGATACAGCGATAATTCAACGAATCTAGATTCGATTTTGAAGAAACTGATATCTAAAATGAAAAATGAGAATATTGAAGAACTAGCGCTAGCCAACAATGATAAAATATTCAAATTGTATACAAATAAAGAATTTAAAGAAGCTTATACAAAGATACAACAAAATATTCAAAAAGGAAAAAATCCTCAAAGTCCTCAATTAAAAATACTAATTTATGACCCACTAAAAAGAGTACAAGATGACCTTACGAAATTCAAACTAATCAATGATTACCATAACACAGGCTACCTAGGTGTCAGAAAAACATTAATAAAACTAAAACAAAGATATGTTTGGAAAAACATGGGCAAGATGGTAAAGAACTTTGTGTCACGCTGTGATATATGTGCAAAAAGTAAACAAACACTTCACACAAAAGAACCACTCACGCTAACAGATACCCCTAGCAATCAGACATTGTCAATTGACACTGTAGGACCATTACGAATTTCAAACGAGTACCGCTACATACTGACAATACAATGCGAACTGACTAAATTTGTAATTGCACACCCAATGTCGACAAAAGACGCAGACACTGTTGCAAGAACATTGGTTGAGCAAGTAATTCTAAAATATGGCCACTTTCAGGTGTTGAAATCAGACAACGGCACTGAATTCAAAAATGAACTAATGCGCAAAATGTGCAAGCTTTTGAAGATCGAACAAATATTTTCGACACCATACCGACATCATCACCAGACAATAGGCTCTCTCGAAAGAAACCACAGGGTGCTAAACGAATTTTTGTTGACAACAGCTACTGACCACGAATGGGACAAGTGGATCCCATACTTCACATTTACGTACAACACGACCCCACACATAGACACAGGATACACACCACATGAATTAGTATACGGAAAACTAGCGTCATTACCAAATGACATTTACAATTCACAAACAAAGTTCTATGATTTCGAAAGTTACCTGAGCGAGATGCGTACTAGGTTGAATTTTGCTCTAAATAAGGCAAAAGAAATGCTCATACGAGCTAAACAAAAGCGTACTAATAAGAATTTAGACTACACAAATACACTAAGAGCAGAAATAGGAGATTTAGTTTTACTTAAAATAGAAGATAGAAATAAACAACAATTACCGTATAAGGGCCCCATTTAGAATATAAGATAGATTAGGAGTTAATACTGTAATAGATTATAATGGAGTACATAAGAAAATACACAATAACCAACTAAAACCATACAAGGCAATAATTTAATACTTTAGCAAGATAATTAGTCAAATACATTGAAAAAAAAAATATTATATTACACTATATCATATACATATATATATTTATCATATTTTAATACTATTTTATTACATATATTTTGAGAATAGATAACGCGTTTAAGAAAAATCATTGTAACCCCTAATTTTTCTCTTAAGGATGAGGGTGTAGTGTGCTCTCGTTATACACACTGCCGACCCTAAGTTTCGTTGTTATAAACAGCAACATATTGAGTGACTAATAAGTTAGCACTGCATTATCGGCGTGTGCTGCACTCAGTGCATGCGAATATTTTTATTACTCACTCAATATTGTTGACCGTGCCAAATTATCATTCGTCAAACCAAAAATATGTAATTTGAATCCTTTCGATGATTCAAATTCAATATGCAAGAACGAAACGCAACATAGGTTATAATTATATTAATTAACTAGAGAAGTATGACCATAGATTAAGACTACTAAGTAAGTTTTGTAAAAATGTTATAAAAGAGCCGAGATGGCCAACAATAAATCAGACTTTAATTAACTACACAAGCTTGCAGATCTCTGCCTTGTTCAGTTTATTTTAAACGTCTCTGTTTGCCTTGGACATAGTTCAAGTCGGCAAACACAGCAGCCTATAGCGAAGGCAAACTCTGCCGCTATAAAAAGAAATAAAACGATCCTTAAATAAATTATAACAACATGGCTCAACTTCCAATGACACAGCTCATGACCAAGTACAGCGATAACTTCCTTACCGGCGCAGCCCTTGCTCTTTTATTCATCCTTCAAATCCGCTGAGTTAGCTTGTTTACCTTTGTTTAGCAGCAGTGTATCGAAGATCTACAAAATATGAAGCAACCTTCTAATAACAAGTAAATAAATAAATAAATAAATAAATAAATAAATAAATAAATAAATAAATAAATAAATAAATAAATAAATAAATAAATAAATAAATAAATAAATAAATAAATAAATAAATAAATAAATAAATAAATAAATAAATAAATAAATAAATAAATAAATAAATAAATAAATAAATAAATAAATAAATAAATAAATAAATAAATAAATAAATAAATAAATAAATAAATAAATAAATAAATAAATAAATAAATAAATAAATAAATAAATAAATAAATAAATAAATAAATAAATAAATAAATAAATAAATAAATAAATAAATAAATAAATAAATAAATAAATAAATAAATAAATAAATAAATAAATAAATAAATAAATAAATAAATAAATAAATAAATAAATAAATAAATAAATAAATAAATAAATAAATAAATAAATAAATAAATAAATAAATAAATAAATAAATAAATAAATAAATAAATAAATAAATAAATAAATAAATAAATAAATAAATAAATAAATAAATAAATAAATAAATAAATAAATAAATAAATAAATAAATAAATAAATAAATAAATAAATAAATAAATAAATAAATAAATAAATAAATAAATAAATAAATAAATAAATAAATAAATAAATAAATAAATAAATAAATAAATAAATAAATAAATAAATAAATAAATAAATAAATAAATAAATAAATAAATAAATAAATAAATAAATAAATAAATAAATAAATAAATAAATAAATAAATAAATAAATAAATAAATAAATAAATAAATAAATAAATAAATAAATAAATAAATAAATAAATAAATAAATAAATAAATAAATAAATAAATAAATACTTACATTTTTCTTAGTGGTGAATTTTTACTAACAGTGAAGTCAAACAGGTGAAAAGGTCCCAAATGTATTCATTTTAGAAAAAAGAGCATCCACGTGGGGTAGGGGCAACGGGGTTGGTAGCGATGTAAAACGTTTCAAAGGTTCTGAGAAGCAAATATTTATAAAATATAAAAAATTAAAATACATTTTTTGTTACTGAGTCAGTGCTCACTGTGTACTTACACTAGTTATTAAAACAACAGATTTTTAGTTGTAGAGATCTGTCCTTTGATTTTGACTTATCAGTTAAGCACTTCATTGTAAAATGTCATAGCAGGTTCATTAATATCAACAGCTGCTAACTTTAAAAATTTAGCAGAAAAGCAGGACTTAACAAATTTTACTGAATACCATTATTATTAAACAATGATAACAGAACGACATGCTTTTGAAATTTAAGTTCTAAAAATAGCGTTTTTAACCGGTTTTAAGTGTTACATATACGATTTTTTAAAATAAAACTTTGATAGCGATAGCCACTGATGTTGTGAATTACATATTTCAGATGTTTCGGCTGAATAGCATTTGTTATTCTACAAAACATCGCCGAAAAAAGTAGTTTTGAGATAAATAAGTGTTAAGAGAGTGAGTTTGGATATTTGTACTATGCGCTCGATACTTCCCATAACGGCTGTAGAAGCAGAAATAACCTCAGTATGCTTAAAAAATTTATCAGTATTTTCTCGAAAGCCTATACTTTTGAAATATTAGAAAAAACTAGACCACCTCATGCCTTAAAAAGGAACATACATTTCAGTGTTTTATATAAATAACGTGTTGCTATTGCCTTTTATTTACATTAATTTTATAAGAATAATATTTATACAAAAAGCAATATACAAGATAATATATAATTACATAAAAAAGGAACAAAAAATGCAATAGCTTATTAAGTTTAATGTAACGTCAACTATATGAGTAGCTAACTGCCCTTTTTATTCATATAAAATTTAAAAGTTAAAAATGTTTCGTTTTTTAGTAAATTGGAAAACAATATATTTTCACATATTTCCAAAGAAAATCTATTTCTCTTATCCTTTATTGTAAGTTTTAAATTAGAAAAATTAAATTACATCAGAAAAAAGCAGCTGAGAAAGACTTAAAAGGTTTATCACAAAATTTTAAAGTTATTTGTAAAGAGGTGGCTTTAATACATTTTTTGATAAGAAAATATTACCCAAAAATGTCTCAATGTTATAATTTATCTTAACGTTTTTGTCGAATTTAAGGAACTACCATTTTTTTTATATATTTGCATATAAAAACATATATTCATTTTAAAAAGTATCCTTACTTACACAGAGGCTTAAATAAAAGTATCCATCCATTTTTAAAGGAGAAAAGTATCCAAATTGATTTATTTGCAGCCAAACGGCAACACTGAAGTCGAAATTTTCAACATGGTCCTCATAAATTCAGGGAAGTTTGCCGGTGCTATTATGACTTATTTTTTTCATACCTTACGTTACCTATTTTGTATAAAATAATACAGCACGTTACTGCACCGCATTATTTCAGATATTCTTATTCACTTCAAGAAACCAGGGAAGTTTTCCGGTGCAATTACGACCTTGTCCTTTACGTTACCCATTTTGTATGAATAATACAGCATTTGACTGCACCGCATTATTTGAAATTTTCTTATTCACCCCAGGCAATTACGACCACATATAAACATTTTGCGATAGTATTGGGGCAATTTGACGTAAAATCGAACATCATGCCATCCCTTTCTACAACTCGCCCATCGAAGTTTCCTATCTGGTTATCTGTGGTATTTGGCGTTTTGGCAAAACAGATGTGAAGTTGAAAATTGTTTGACCAAGTGCGGTTAATTTAAATAAATAGTTGTATTCTTTTTTTTTATTGTTTTATTTTGACTATGTGACTAGGCGTTGCATAATCACCATTTATTTGGCTGTGTGCTAGATGCTTATCTGCGTTGCATGCGCTGCTGTGTCATGCGAGGCTAACTGGACCATAAGAAAAGTTAGTACTCGGTCATTTCTTCACTTTCCTAGTCCGCTGATTAGTTTGCAAACGGAGTATTAAGCAATAGCCTCCCTCAACCGACTCACTTTCACATGACGCAGTTTTTTAATGACGCAGAACTTGCTTTACTTTGAGTCTGAATTTTATTTTGTGCTGTTTTTCACGTAAAATATTTTGAAGCATACAAAATTAATGTTAGCTTGAGTGTGTGCTTCTTAGGCGCATGTCACACTTAGCGGATACGGACAAATTTGTTGTTTTCACGGGTAAAAAAGCTCTCTCAATTTCCAGTTTTTTCTTTTACCCGCGAAAACAACAACAAATTCGTCCGTGTCCGCTAAGTGTGACATGCGCCTAAGCGGCATATAGCACTTCGGCTGCTCTAAAACCACAAAAGAAAAAACACTCAAAATGACAAATCTCAAATCAAAGTAAATCGCAAAATTTGTAAAGTTTTGAAACTCTTGCCTCACGGTACATTCATCTTCCCACTTCCTTATCTCTTCTGTAGACGTCAAAGTGAGTCGGTTGAGTAAGATTAGTGTATGCATGATACAAAAATTTATCAGGTAGCCTTGACAACAACCTATTTTGTCACGAGCTGCGTAAAACGAACGTCAAACAAAAGAAAACAAAACGAGCGTTCAATACCAGTTTTTTTTCAATACTTATTTTATATCGTATCGTGGAGTTTCACTTTCTATCAACAAAGAAAAAAATTAATTATGGAATTTATTATTTACATCTTAAATAAAATTTATTTATTTTCTTTGTGTGAAACAAAACATTTTTGATATCTCCATAGCAACCATAGCACGCTGTCGTTTTGATTTTCTTATGTTTGACAAACGTTTATCGCAGCAAAAATTGTCGCTCCTACTTTATAATAATTATACTATAAGTCATTATTATAGAGAATGTAAAATTAGAGAATGTAGGAGCATTTCAGAGAGACAGACTAATAATTTAATTGCAAAGGTTTCTCACTCATATTTACAGCGTTCTTTCAGTGTTTCAGCGAATTTTAACACAGTAGCCAGCTACAAACTGTTGACTCCGCTGAATGCGACCATTGATTTCCTTTTGTTTTCATTCGCATAAAGCTGACTTTGACAATTTTGGATATGGCAGTCGAAGGCTACAGTAGAAAAGAACTTGTGCAGATTTTTGACGTACGTGCATTTTGTTTTTGTTTTTGTACAGAGCACAAGTCCCAAAGTCCTCAAGTGCACTGAATCGTGAAGACCCTTAATGTTGTCATGCAACAAATGTCAACTTTAAATATAAAGATGAAATTTCGTAAGTTATGCAATATAAATATATACATAAAGTGTATTCATGCAAAGTGACAATATTATAATTTGAGCAATTAGTTATTTTTATCAGGCAGCTTGTATGAACAGAACTTAAAGTCGATTGTGCGTTTGCACCAGAAATGTCAGCTGCAATATATTAGGTGTGTTTCCGTACGCATTGTCGAGCAAAAGTCGAGTAAAGTTCAAGCTGAGAGAGTAAAATGTAATTTGAGAATAGTATCTAAAGTACGAAAACGATATCTAGCTTGTTTCAAGCACAAAAACAGCTGATCACCTACCAAACGTAAACAGCGCCAATTTAAATTTGTCAATTTCTTTTTGAAGTAAGCTAATAAATTTCCTGAGATTATTTAAAGCATTGATATTACTTTTAATAATTTTATTTAACATTTAATATGTTATATAACATTTTGTAAGTTTATTTTTCTCCGCACAACATAAGCAAACAAGAAATGTTAATTTGTCATTTTCTTGTTCTTCCTGATGCTTATTATTATTCTTGTTCTCATAGTAAATTTTTCCAGCACACTTTCTACAATCGAGTAAGGAAAGAGACCTATTGTCCTATGCTGCATATACCAGAGAGTATAAATTGTATAGAGGTTTTAGTTCGAAGTTCACTCAAGTTTCGTTGTACAAGCGTCCGGAAAATAGAAAAGCAAAACAAAAATAATTATGCTTTTATCTCAGCAGTTTTTTCATGTGCACCTATAGAAAAGTATAGGCAGCGTCAAAACGAACGCTGAGGCAAAGCATAATTATTTTCGTTTTGTTTTTTTATTCTCCGGACGCTTCTACAATGAAACTTGAGTGAAATAGCATTCGAAGTCGAACTGGGCCTCTATATAATTTATACTCTCTGCATATACTGTCAATAAGTTTTTAAGTTGTTATTTTCGAATTTGAGATATAGCATTTTAATTGATTTGTGGGCATCTTCTACTGGAAGGAAAATGACTGTCAAAATTTCAGCTGAATCGGCCTAGTAGTTTTGGAGATATAGCATTTTTATTGATTTGTAGGCGGTAAAAAAGGGTGTGACAACATTTTTTCCTAAATCATCTTCTACTTGAATTGAATTTACTGCCAAAATTTCAGCTGAATCATATCGATAGTTTTGGAGATGTAGCATTTTTATTGATCAATAGGCGGTAAAAGGGGGAATGGAAAGCACCATCTTCTACTTGAAGGAAATTTACTGCCAAAATTTCATCTGAATCGGCCTAGTAGTTAAGGTGATATAGCAGTTTTATTTATTTGTGGGCGATAAAAGGGGGTGTAGAAAAAGTTCTCATACTATTGCATTGTAACCTGTCTTACATATATATGTACTCACAATACTCGGTGAAGAAATCGGCCATAAGAGTGGATAGTTTCAAAGATAACATTGCTATTTTTTGCTACTTCTATGAGTTTTTTATGAAACCACAAAATTCGAAATAAGTGTCATAAAAGAGTCTTTTAAGATTCGTATTGATGCTCATAAAGAGTGACCAAATTAAAAAAACTATCTCATTTTCGGCACTTTTATGATTATTTTATGAAGAAAAAGAGGGCAAAAATAGGAATCATAGAAGAGTCATTTAAAACTCATTAATGTGTTAACTATATTTCTAAGTTGATGAAAAACTTTCGAGATTCGAACCGCCTTGAAAGTTTTCAAAACATTTTTATGCATCCATCAAATTTTAATTTTCCTCCCAGCGGTTCGCGCAAACTACGATTTAAGCATTCTTGGTTGAACCGTTGGCATTGAATGGTTTACTCCAATTTGGAAAACGCAGCTAATTGGAAGTTTTCCATTTTTTAGACTGGTTTTGGAGGCTCGTGATCACAACATCTTGGTATTTTTACCGAATGACAATGATAACTTTTTAAGTAAAATTTTAAACCTTTTCATTGTGGCCTTTATAAAACTCAATATTTGTACAAAAATGTCGTTACTCTTATTGTTGTTATATTTGTAGTATTTAGCAATCAAAACTATCGATATTTTATTTAATAAACCTGAGCCTGATTGTTACTTTTAAGTCAGCCACAAAGCCCATTGCTTTTTTTATCGTTAAAGCGATGGTGTTAACTTTTACGCTTTTTAAATGTTTCTAGTTTTATCATTCTTATTCCTTAGAAAATGTCTCGAGTTGAGCGATCTGCATGGATTCTGATGGACCTCATACATCCACCCATTTCTAAAGGCTATATGGTGCGTCCTGGCAATCCAATGCCACCAGCACTTGTAGATTTGGTATCCGAGCTCGGCATATTCGGAGTTATTATTGGCGATGTGGATAACATTATCTGCAACTATCAAGCTGGCCACATGTTGCGCACAAAACTGGCAACAGCAAATGAAGGTGGCGTAGCAGCTGGACTAGGCGCACTCGACAGTCCTTATTTAGTGGACTAGTATTTTTATTTTCTAAATTTCTAAATTGTTAAAATTTTCAAATGTATATTTTTATATAAAATCCAGTTTGTACCGAGAATTAAAGAGTGAAAAAAAGAGTGAAAAAAAGATAAAAAATAAAAAACTTTAAATTTTTTATAAATTCTATTAAATAAGTATTTATTTATTCATTTATGGAACAAGTCACAGAGAAAAAAATCAAAAATAGAAACATGGTCTCATTTGGAATCATGTAAAAAACAATTAAAAAAACACAAGGAGATTTTGACCTCAAAACAATTCATCACACATCATTTCGTTCTTCTAACGCACGCATTATCTATTCATTTTATTTTATTTTTGTTGATCTGGGCAAGCCATCTGGTAGAGAAACTGAATCATTGTCCTAGTTGGGCGACCGGTCATACGATTTCTAAGCAAGTAAGGAACGGTGCCAAATTTTGTAAGCAATCCAACGCCACGTATGTCCAAGTGAGCCCAATCGACGCAAGGCACCATTTCCTATATTTTTGATTAACAAAGAAAGAGTAGAAAGTGTACAAGTTAATAGAATTGAAAACAGTGTAATTGGGAAAGTTAAAGCTAAAAAAGTGAGCAAAACGTACATGCAATACAGCTGCAGCTAAGCAGGAGGAAGCTGGACCTGAACCGTTGTTGCTTATGTCGAAGCTAACATTATCTGTGAAGAAATAAATGATATTATATTATGAATTTAAGTACTCCAACTGGACCCACTCGTAACCAATCTTTTGTAGTAGTGCCACAGCGGCAGACGCCAAACCCGATCGCCTGTTAGTGAACCAGCTTTTTGGAATTGCTTCCAAATAAAATGCGAATTCGACCACAACCCTGCAGCACCGCCACCCAAACCTCGTTTCACACCACTGCCCAAGGTGGCGACGTCAACAACCAGACGCGGCTTGTACGTGTTCTGTGCATAAATTAGCGGATCTGCCATCACAACTACGCCTGCTTTATCAGTATCCTAGTGTTTAAGTATTTATTTAGAAAAAATCTCTGTCCCTAACTATTGCTATATTTTTAGACATACACGAACTGCCATCGTTTTTCCATTCAGCAAAGTGACCACATCGCCAGGCTTGCAGGCCATACCGGATGGCATGTTCTCACACAGCGGTATCACAGCTGAAATATTGATAGGCAGAGAAAGAGCGGCAGCTGCTCTGATGGCGGCAACAACGACTGCAGCACCAGCCATGGCACCACGGTACTCATCCATGCCCTTACAAGGACGTAAACAAAGACCACCACTAGTAAAGAGTTAGAAAGAGAAAGGGAGAAAGATAAAAACAATCATTTTTTTAAATTTAGCTAACAAGAATTTATGATTCAAGATACAAGTTCCAGGTTATCTATGGCACTGGTACTTGAATCATTAGAATATGAATTCCTTGAAAAAAAATTCCTTAAAAAGAAAAGAAAAAATAATAAACCCCGTAAAATTTATGCCAACATTTTACAAGAACCACAAATGTTTCAAGTTTTTCACAAAACAATTGGTTTTGCTGTACTAACCCAAATAGTTGTTTTAATCTTTCTTTTAGCCCTTACCTATTAAATGTCATCCCCTTGCCCAAAAGCAATATAGGTTTATCTTCTGGTGCTGTGCCACAGTAGGTGATCTCCAGTAAAACAGGCGGCTCACAGGAACCCTTTGCAATCATAAGAAATGAATTTAAATGCTGCTGTTCAATCCATTCCATGGTACGTATTTCGACCGTAACGCCACAAGGACATAACGCATCGACCGCAGCCTGAGCAAAGGCGGTGGGAGTCATTTGATTCGCGGGTGCATCACTCAAACGTCTTGCCAAATTCTGTGCTTCGGCCTTAAAAAGACCACGCGTCCAGGCATCCACATCTGGTGAATCGTATAGTTCCAGCTTAGGTATATGCGTACGATCCTTCTTTCGCTTATTATCATGGTAACGCCAGATGGCCAATGAAGCGCCCTCAGCAGCCTGTTCAGGATACTCCATCGAGTCAACAAGAACCTCGGAGCAGCCTTGCATCTGAAGACTGCGAGCTCCAATACCACAGGCAACGCGTGCATTTTCCTGAATAGAATTTAATAAATAACGGGTGGATGGACTGAATACTTCGTTTACTAAAACTCAACATTGAAATTTTACAAATAACATTTTTGAGCAACGAATATGAGTGGATTCAAACCAGATCTAATTTTTGTTTTTAAATAAAAACGGAAAAGGACTATTATAAAATATTTTCCAAACACCAACTCGAATCATGTTAGTTCAATTTCTAAAGTTTATAATTTTCTATTCATTGACTTTTTTAGTCAGTGAAAATTTTAGAATTTATATTTTAAAGCTGTCAAATATTAAGAAAAAATAGAAATTTACGAAAATATTTCAAAGTGTTTTACTGAATTTGAAAGATTTGAAAAATATGTCAAAAAATTATTTATATAATGATGAATTTCTAATTTAAAGTTTTTATTATGTAAAACACTTACCATGCCTTCATCGATCATTTCCAACTCATTAAAACCGGCACCTTCGCGACCCACGCCGATCACAGCCACTGAACGAAATTCTGGATCAATGTTATTAAAAATTTTTCCCTTACCTAGCACCCCGTTTATGCTGCATCTGTTGGCAGGATAGTAGAATAGGTGATTGGTTAGAGTTAGCTTTGCTATTGTAATGATTTTTCTTGTACTTACTCCTTAATAAGTTCCGTCACTTTGCCCTGTACGCGATCATCAAATTTTTCACCACTTGAGGTGAGTTTTGGATCCTTTTCGCCTTCCTTCTGGTAGACACCAATAACCAGTCCTTTCTACAAATAGACCAAACAAACGTTATGTTATTCTACATGTTTCAGAATGGTGTTTTTCAGGCTCAGCTCAGATTATTTGGCTTTGCTATTGTCAATATGCATACCGATACTCGCGGATCGTCATGAGAAAAGAATCTTATACCATGAACGCGCTGGAATTTTTTCACATTCTTAAATCTCAAAAGAGATTTTGTTAACCAATTTGTAATGCGTAGCGGCGAGGACATTTCGTAAGTTGTAAATCGATTTTAATTTAATTATTTCCTTTTATGTAAATTTTTATATAAAAAATTGTTTTAAGCTTAAAAATTTTCAATAAAAAATAAATTTAAATTTTGAATTGACTGAATATATTTCACAGCTTGTTGAAGTAAATTTGAAAATTCATTTCTACAGTGAGTTCAATCGAATTCGAGTGCTTGAGTTTTATTTTTGTGCTGTGTTGAAAAAATTCTAATAAAAGCCACTAGATTCCCAAAAAAGATTGCAATTATTGTAGGGTTAAAGTACTAACAGGAATTTTAAGCTTTTATAAAATTTTCACAGTGTTTTGAGAAATTCGGTGACAAAAGTATATATAATTAAGTCTGTTAAAAACCTTCGATGGACGGTAATGCTGAAAAGAAAAACTTATCAAAAAGAAAAAACCTTGACCCAAATCATCAGATATGTATGGCTTAAAAGTAAAACCTCTATATTCAGAAACATTCGGGTACTTCATCTTCATGAACAAAGTATTTCGAAGAACTTTTGCTCAGTACCCATGAAAATAAGAAATATGTTTTCCTCACAGAGTTAATGCCCAGTGGTAAATAGACACATGACCCCAAGGAACAATTTGTGTCCGTACCAAACTACTCTGGCACAAAAGTCCAGAGTATCAGACTCAATTTTATTTTTAAAAGCTACGAGTAGTAACGAATAACTGCGAAGTTTATGTAAAAAAATTAATCACACATTGATATTACGCCGAATGCAAATGAGCTGCAGCGAACAGAAAAAATTCATATATTTTGTCAATAAAGTAGCTGATTTATTTCGAAACTGGCCTGAGTCTTATGGCGTTTTCGTTGTTCTGCCAACTTTGAGAATTCTGAATTTTTTCTACTTTTGAGGTCAACATTTTCAATTTTAGAGTTCACGATTTTTTTCTCAAGAGGGCAGAATTTCCAAACAGGGTAGAAAAAATGTAGCATTTTTTCGAGAAACGAAAATGCCATCAACTATAATGTACCCGAAACATACCCAACAAGTACCTCGAAAGTCAATAAACTGACGAGTGTCTGATTAGGTTTTCGTTCATACACTGGGCCTGTACTTCTTTCGAGGAAGAGGTTGGACATATATCAGATCGGGGACGTAACCAATTATTTCTTAAATACAATGTAGCTGCGAGGCCTTAAGCGCCTATACAATTCTGAATTACATTTGTTCGAGCATGGCCGTTAAAACACTGATTACATCTACCTTACAAAGTAAGTGACATTGGGAGTAGGTATGCACAAGATAGGAGAGAATGACGCACAAAATTGGGGAGAAAAGACAAAAATTTAACGAAAACCCTCTCTATGCCAAAAAACACAACGAAAATTAAAGAGAACACATCGAAACCCAGTGGTAAATGGACACATGACATAACCAATTATTTCTTAAATACAATGTAGCTGCGAGGCCTCTAACGCCTGTATACAAATCCGAATTGCATGTGTTCGGGCATGGCCGCTAAAACACTGATGACATATACATTACACAGTAAGCGGCGATGGGAGTAGGTATGCACAAGATAGGAAATAACAAAAAATTACGCACACAACTGGAGGGAACACAAATAAATTGAACGAAAATCCTCTCTACGCCAAGAACAACGAAAACGAAAAACACACCGAAAAGAAGCCAGCAAAAGGATATGACGCCACAAATTATTTTCACAAAAATGATGAACCAATTTATTTCCTTTTATCGAGTATTTCAGAATTTATATTTAATAACATTTAGTTATTTTATACATAAAACTTTGTTCTGGCTTAAACATATTGATTAATCATCAGGTATCACAAACACACTTCACTGCAAAATTGAATGCTAGAAAACCCGATGTATCTACACAGATGATTAAAGTCAAACTGTTGCTTGAACAATGAAAAGAAAATAACTTGAGCACAAACAAGAATTTGTTTCCGCTTACAGTTCTGCATTACAATGTCATCATCGACAAATTTTTACAAGCGGGTTGTAAATAAATATTGTAATTAAGGGTCTGTTCGGAAATGCATCATGATGCGCAAAAACTGATGCTTTTGCAGCATAAGTAAAATGTTCGAAAAAGGCTTTTGCAGCACAAGTAAAATATTCGAAAAAGGCCAATTTTGTAAAACTGCGAACATCAAACGGCATTGTAATGACTTTTGCCGCGATGCGATTATTGTTGTTATTGCTTCTATATATATTGCTGTGACGGGACATACCCCAAGAGACATAATCCCAAATTTTAAATTTGGGTTTATGACCGCTAAAAAGAGGACACATTGAGGAGGAAGAGGACACAAGAGAGGACGTAATCCCAACGTATTTTAAACAAAGTGTTTGTAAAATACATCGTGAGTTTTACATGAAGATGCTATAACTACACTGTACAACCAGAAAAAAAAACATCACGGGTTTAGTTTTTCCGGGTCACCTAAGATTTTCGTAATACATCTGGAGGCAGTTCCAGGGCTAACCCTAACGCTCTACTGTTGAATCAATATTTCTCCTTTAAGATTAACATTTTTCCCTTTGTTACCTATCCCCTCAAATCAGGGGCGCAACCAGAAATATTTTTTGGGGAGGATTTTACAAAATTTCGGGCTTATATATAAAAGAAGAATGAAGTAACTATAGAGGCTGTGGTGTAGTGGTTAGTGATTCGGATTGTTGCTAATGGTTCCTGATCCGAACCTCAGCCAAGGCAAGCAACATATTAATTTTCAACGGCTTCACCACAGTAATATTTGCTTATGAAGGCATGGTAAAGTTAACAAACAAAGAATTCTATCACAATGGTTACATACATAATGATAATTCAAGTTAAGTGTTTATTAATGTTTTATTAGCATTAAAAAATAATAACACAAGCCAAAACTATATTTTTAAATTCAGTTTGCTTTTACTTTCAGCGAGATTATCTAAAATAGTATCCACTGATGGTGTCATATCTCTGTAAAGATGAAGTAATGTGAAACCGTTAAATCTATCTTGTAGCATCATGCTTCTTAAATATGTTTTGAGTCAGCGAAGTACTGAAAACCTTCCTTCGTTTTCACATGAAGTGACTGAAAGAGTTGCAAGGATTTGTAGTAAATTAAATTATTAGGGAATCCTCTTTATTGAATTTGAAACACTGAATTTTTCCAATCGCTATTTTTTTATTACGTAATTTAAACCAAACATTCAGTTCCATTTTTAAATCATCAAAATCTCCTTCTAAATCATCTTGATAAAATCGAACTAGTTTTTCAAAAGCTCCTAAAGTGTCATTATATAGCGATTTCATATCGTTAGGAAAAAGTGTTTGAAATCCAACAAGAATGTCTCTATGTTTTAAAAATCTATCACTTAGGCTCGAGATAAATGCATGCAAGAAAGGTATGTAAACCGAGTTCCGAAAATAAGATTCAACGTCAGTGTAGAAAGATGCAACCCATGCTCTCGTCAAAATGAAGCCATTGGTTTCTGCTTGTTTTGCAGCATTCACATACAATTTTTTTGGTTCTATTTCAGCACTATCCCCTAAATTGTTTATTTCTTGCAAACTTATATTGGCTAAATCGACTGCTTCTGACAAATCAATGTTTCGAGTTTGAAGAAATTTGCATGGACCATATGAATAACCGAATACTTGGTTAATACACTGCAATGGAATAAGAAATTCTGTTTTTTGTAAGGCAGAATTCAGTCAATTGCATTGGTTAGAGATCCTCATCTCTGGTATAAAACTTTTTTCAATTGAATTAATAATTTTTTTGGCCATCACCTTAGTATTAGTGCTTTTTTCGAATTCGTTTGTGTGTTGTTTTTTTTTAACTGATTTGTTTTATGTTATGAAAGTCTAATAAAATGTACTTGTGTGAAGATTAACGTGTGGTCTTTAAAAAAACCATAAAATTATCGAACCTATGAAACTGCGAAAAAGCTTCGCTTCTCTCGTGTGCCTAACGACGCACCTCTGTTTTTTTTTTATTGCATCCTATTTTCTTTTTGCCATAGTACAATAATTAGGGAGGGGTTTAAATTCCAAAACCCTACTTTGGTTGCGCCACTGTCCTCAAACCCCTCTTTAAGGGGCTCCCATAAAAATGGAAAAATGAAAAAATGGAAATGGAAAAACTACACGACATTTAGTTATGCTATGTTATGACTTTGTCATTCTCAATACATCTCTCTCAATACATTAATAAAACGATTTTACTTTAAAAGAATTGATTTTTTGCGAGTGGGAAGTCCTTGCGATCGTCTGATACAATTTGCAATATTTATTGTTTTTCGTTTTATGAGAAGACTTTATTAAAATCTTCCATCAGCTTTAGTGGTTGTTCTGCCGAATTGCTAACAACATTTAATTTTTAACAACATTATGTTCAACATTATAGCTTGATACATTTTTCTATTCCTCAGGATAGTTGGTTAAAAAATCCGTTGGAATGGAAAATCTTATAAAAATTTTATACCAGCGGTTGAGATCTCGACCACAAACTTTTTTTGTCGTTTATCATAAAACAATTAAGAATATTAGGTAGTGGAATTTAATTAATTTTTTTATGATTTTTTTAGTTTTGTGCTTTAGCTTTCCTACCGTTCACTTTTATTCCCTTTTATGATTAAAAAATTACACGTATGATTAAAAAATAGCCTATTTTTAAAGTTATTGTTACTACTTCTAAAAAAAAGAAGTCGGGGCACTCCCGTCAGGAACGAAGGTCCTTTCGCTTTTTCTTCAACTCCGAATATAAATCGAAAAAAAATCTGTATATATTTATTGTTTTTTTATATTTTAATTGAAATTTATTTTAAATAAATAACGAAGTTTAATTTAATGTTTTAGGAAAAAAGATTTATTTAAAATTCAGATGTTAAATTCTTATGAGAGATGAAAGTGGGCAGTTACCGTTGCTATCGATGTTTGTTTCATGACGCAACAAGGCGTTGAGCATTGAACATTCATCATGATCTTCGTATAGAGTTTGAATTGATCGAAAATTTGGATTGAAAACTGGACTTACATAAGAGTATAAAACAAAAAACACATTTTTAGGGTCCACCCTAGTGTCAAACGGTTTTTTAAATTCTTACATCAGATTTAAAAACAGCGACCAGCCCATCTACAAAGACTATTAAACAAAAACACATTTTTAGGGTCCACCCTAGTGTCAAACAGTTTTTAAAATTCTTACAAAAGATTTGAAATTAGCGACCTTAAATACTGCCAGCACATACACAAAGATCATAAAGCAAAAAAACACATTTTTGAGTCCACCCTAGTTTTAAAATCTTTTTTAAATTCTTACATCAGATTATACTGTCTGCTGTGTTGCTGCAGTATCCATTTCTTAAAACTTAATTGCAATAAAGATTTTCACGTATTATTTAAGGTACTATTAAGGTGTGTAGCTATAAAAAAACACGTACTTTATTAATTTTTTTCACTAGTATTACTTATTTTAATGATTCAAATTTTTCACATAACGAAGAATTATTAATGAGGAAATAAAAAAAATGAGGGCGTTGAAGTTAGCGTGTTTAAAAAATTGTTGCAACTGGCTTCTCGTCTCCAGCACTTACAAAGCGTCTGAAAGTAAAAAATCAAAGTGCATTCTTGAGTTAAGGGTTGTAGTTAAGCACTCAACCTACGCAAATAAAAAAAAAAATAAGTAAAAAATGCCATGTGTTGAAAAAGAATTTATAAAAACCACCTTTTTTTGCCGAAACTTTCAGCCATACAAAAAAATATATAAAATTTTTTTGGATTTTTATAGTTTAAGTGCTTAACAGAGTCTATAAGGATCACATTGAATCAAAATTCATCGAAATCGATCAAGTAAAACTCCAGATATCTTAGAAGCCGATTCGAAAAAACTTGTTTCGAGAAAAACGTGCTTAAAGATTTAAATGTTCTTGAATATCATGCGATATACGAAAATAATATAATATTTTGTATACGTATTCTTAAGACCTTACAGAACCATATTCTAACGAAAAAAAGTTGATTTTTAATTTTTTACACACTGTAATAGTACCTTAAAACAAAAACACAAATATAAATAACAAATGCGTTTTAACCAAATATCTGCACTACTAATTATCAAAAGAAAATATTTTCAATTAAAGCAATTAATTTTTTTTAAATTTTGAATTGCGTATTAAGCATAAAAGTATCTTTCCATCTAAATCTTTTGAAAAATTGGGAAACTGCCACTTTTTTAGATGTGTTTTTCCTGGAAAAATTGAGTTTTTGACGACGTTTGGATGCGAAATTAATTTTTAAAAACTTAATGGTACTCAAATTTTACCCCATACTATTTGAAATTTAAGAACTCTTTTTACCCTTAACCCTTTTTGTACCAGGCTACATAAATGTTTTAATTTCTTAGTGAAATTTTCACTGCGCACTCGCCTGCCTACTCGTTTCTTAGTCTGCTTGAATTTCAACACTCGCACGCACACACACAGTGCACTCGCCTGCTAGTTTGTAGTCTGCTCGGTACCCGCACGCATACACACAGCAATCACACTGTTACGTGATTTTTTTTTACCAAATCGCACTACCCGCAAGCTGCGTAAAGGAATTTCGTTCTAAAAAGTAAAAAAGGGTTATTGATTGAAATAGTTAAAAGTTCAAATAAATTTAATATACAGGGTTGTCCATATTCGAAGCGCCCATTTGGCAACACTGTAACTTTCCGCAGTGATGCCAAATCGACTAATGACATACCGCGTTTGAAGCGTCATTCCAAGCAAATGTTTACAATGGAACAGTACACGCCACGCGAACGCTCTAAAATTGTTGAAATTTACATTCAACAAAACAAGTCAATAGTGAAAACTCAACGTGCTTTCAAAAAATGAGCGATGAAGCTCATTTTCAGTTGAACGGAACGGTAAACAAACAAAATTGCCGTATTTATGCCACTGAAAATCCACAAGAGATTCAAGAGGTACCTCTTCACGATGCAAAAGTCACTGTTTGGTGCGGCGTTTGTGCTAAAATGCTCATTGGGCCGTTCTTTTTCGAAGATGATAATGGCCACAGAGTTACTGTCAATCAGGAGCGTTATCGCGATATGATAAACAATTTTTTCATGCCAATCGTTCGTCGAAAGCGTATCAGGCACTACTGGTTTCATCAAGACGGGTCGCCACCACACACAAGCCGCACTACAATCGATTTTTTGAAGCAATTGTTCCCTGGCCGTTTGATGTCAAAAAATGGTGATTTCGATTGGCCGCGAAGATCACCAGATTTAACGCCTCCAGACTTCTTTTTGTGGGGTTATTTGAAATCAAAGGTTTACGTCAACAAGCCAAAGACCCTAGAAGAGCTGAAAACCAACATCCGTCAAGAAATAACCGCCATTCCCATCGAAATGTTGAAGAAAACCATGGAAAATGCTGCAAAACGGGCACAATATGTCGTAGAGGCCAATGGCGACCATTTACGAGATATCATATTCCAGAAATAATGTAAGCAAATCTACTTGAACCCAATTAAATGATATTTATAACGAACAGACAAAAAATTGTGGTTTCTTTGATTTATTTAAAAATAAAATGGGCGCTTCGAATATGGACAACCCTGTACAGAAACTTCTTTATTACAGCTATTCCACCTGATCGCCAGACAGCGTGACTGATGACTGGTCGAATGAAACTTATATCATTCGAAAGGTACTGCGCCCTATATGTGCAGAATCGTTTTAGATTTTAAATTTATGACCTCTGACCCGAAATATTAACGTTGAAAGTTTGTATTATTTTTAGTAAGGAATCTCAGGGCTAGGAAGAGATAGAATGCTGAATGAGGTACCAAATGAAAGATCTGGCTGCACAGTATGATTACATTTATGATTGGTGACCTTCGACCTGAAATATGAGCGTAAAAAGAGCATTTATTAAATAAAAGCTAAACTGTAACAGATGGAAGAATATAATGTAAGAGGGAATTTTGGACGTTGATAAGGTGTGCAAAAAATACTTCCGACATTTTGGGTCATCTCTTACTGGTACCCTACAATAAGCATTTTTTTACACAACAAGAGTGAATATATAATGTGATGGTGAAATTTCTTACAAATAGTAAAGTTTGAAAAATTTCCGTTATTTTGACATAAAAATTATAGCGATATCTCGGAAACTGTAGATGTTCTCAGTAAAACGTATTTTTGTATGAAAAGTCGTTGAATGAGGAACATAACGGTATACGAAAGCTTTCTTGGTAATATTTTCCAAGGATAGTATGTTAAAAAAAGTCCCTTTAAAATGACATTAAAATTCTTTAGATATCTCGAAAAATTTATATCTTCTCAGTACAACGTATTTTCTTGAAGCAAGGCCATCGCATCACAATGAGAAAAAAACTATTGAAATTTCAAGTTTTGACTTTGCAAGCAAATATCTCAGCCATTTTTTAATCGATTTTTAACAAATATTCTTTGTCTGAAAGATCAATTAAATGACGTTGGAGAAATAACAAAAGATTAACCGTTATCCCATCAATTCAATGTCTTATATTGTTTTAAATCAACCTCTAAAATATTTAGATTTTGCTCAAATCTTATTTTTTTCACACTCTTTAATTTGACATATCATTTATATGCAAAAATTGCCTCATTTTGACACGTAATTCAATAAACCGTTTCTAACATCGAAATTCATGAGCTACCCCCTATGATTTTTTGATGAAAATTTAAATTTTCAAAATGTTGTTTTTACATTTTTTACAAAGTTCTATAGTTCAAGAAATAATTTCTGCGAAAAAAATTTTCAAATATTTCAAACCACTTCATAGTTATATACACCAATCTATGTTTTAAGCAATTTCCTTAGCTACATCTTATATATTAATACGCAAACATCAAATGTTGTCGTACACTTTTTTGATATTTATTTTAGAATAAGGTCAATGAAACGTACTGCACCATAGATGTGCCGAATCATGATAGATTTTAAACTGATGACCTCTGACCCGAAATATTAACGTTGAAATTTTATATTAATTCTAGCAAGGAATTATATTAATTCAAGCAAGTAGAATAGTGAACGAGGTATCAGATGAAAGGTCTGGGTAAAGAGGCTTGGACAATAGGATTGGATCTTAGATTGGTGACCTTCGACCTGAAACATGAGCGTAAAAAGAGCTTTTCTTAAATAAAAGCTAAGCTAGAAGAAAATTATAAATGTTCTCAATATAACGTACTTTTGTATGAAAAGTTGTTGCTAAAAAAAAATTACGGTACACGAAAACATTTTGGGTAATATTTTTTACAAATATTATGTTAAAAAATTTCCGTTATTTTGTTGCGATATCTTGTAAACTAAAGATTTTCTTAGTACAAGGTATTTTTTAAAAGGTAACATCTCGCCTCAAAAGGAGAAAAAAAATATTGAAAATTAAATTTTTTATTTTGTAAGCAAATATCTTCGCTATTTTCCTCAAATTTTCTCTGACTGAAAGTTCAATTAAATCCCTATAGAACAATGTATTGTTTTTAAAAAGCCTCTAAAATATTCAACGTTTGCTCGAAAAATAGATCAATAGTTATTTTTGTTTTATTTTTCTTTTTTTTTTTCATTTTAATTTCTCACATTCTTTTATATGACATATCATTTATCCGAAAAAAACATAGTAGTATTAGAGAAGGTAGATGCATTTCGGAGAGACAGACTGCCGGAAATGTCAAAACGAATTTGACAGCCCATACAAAATCTGAAAACGATGAGAATGCGATAAGCAAAAATAGGCAAGAATAGCAAAATGTTTGAGTTTGACAACTCTGGCTATGAGAAAAAGAGGGCAGTCTGAAATGCATATACCTTTACTAGTTCTACCATGCGAAAAAATTACTTCGTTTTGACACAAAACTCAATAAACAGTTTATGTGATTAAAAATCATGGGCACTAGGGCCTAGATTTTTTTGGTGAAATTTAATTTTTTTTTTTAAATGCGGTTTTTATATTTTTTATAAAAAACTACAGCTACCAAAATAATTTTGTTAAAAAATTTCCTTAATATCTCTTGTCAATCAAAAGCTATAAATAAATATATTTTTCATACCATGAAGAACGAAAGCTGATGTACATTTTTAGTATTTATTATAAATGGAGGGAAACAAATCATTTAGCATTCCAAAGGTACTGTTGCAAACATGAGAAGAAACAAATTTGAACTCAATTTTGTTTGCCGAAAAATGCTAAGACATGAGAGAAACCATAGGTGTTTAAAATAAATGTTTAAGATGACAACATAATATAATCTTCGTATACATTTGACTTCTCTAAGGATCACCTTAAAGGTAGTCTGTGATCAAATCTATGAATTGTTTTCGGCAATTTTCATCATTTGTTCAGTTTTTTGTACGGGTCCCAAAAGGCACTGAAAGGGGTGAATATGTTTGGAAGAAATGTTGGTAGGAATAATAATAGAGCCAGCTCATACACTTTACCCCTTCCCGATGTTAATTCGGGAGGGATATTAACTTCGTTGGACAAATTTTGGCAAAAAAGTTCTTCCAATAAAGCTTCGGAATGACAAAGTTTGTGTTCATTTTTATGCTATAATAGTAAATGGTTTATGTTTGGGTTCACTTACACAAACTTTACCGCTTCAAAAATGGCAAAAGAGTACTGTAATCTACTCTATGCATCTTTAATGTTATGTTTCCTCAAATCTACGCTACAGTGCCTTAACATACGCTACGTTAGTGTTAATTTTTGTTCTCTGTTTTACAAACAGTTGGTCGATTTTCTACCACAGGCGATACTAGTTTTATTTATTGGCCAAGACCTTTAACTAGCTTATCTTATTCTGTTGACGTGTTTTGAGCTAATAGCCTTGCTGTAATAGACCAACCTTCCAGGCTCCGAGCCTAATTAATACCAATAAATTGCGACTTAAGCAAGCAAAGGCTATGCTGCTGCTGTTACTATTAAATCTGCTGCTCGATTTCCTTACATATCAGATCTTCTTTTGCACTCAATTTCTTATCGCGTGCTCTTTTAGCTTTCTGATTCTGATATATTATTTAACAAAACAAAAAAGAGTTTAAAGCAGCATTGGCAAACGACCAAATACTTTTCTAAGAGCTTCTTATAACGAATCACTTGACACTTATAACAACCTCGCTCTTTTAGAAAATTTTTTTGACAACTATAGCAAAATGTATGGTGTGGTGAAAAAACCACTTCCACCTGGATATTAGGACACCATGTCCTATGCTAATATGTTTAAACTTCCACGCATACTGCGTAAGTGGTATTAACTTTGTCTCTCCGTTTGTAACTCCGATAAGGAGGCGAGGCAGAAATATAAAAGTATATATATTCTTGATCAGCATCATCTCCTGAGTCGATTTAGCTATGTCCGTCTGTGATCACGATCCCGAGAAACAATTTGTGTCCGTACCAAACTACTCAGGCACAAAAGTCCAGAGTATCGGACTCAATTTTATTTTTAAAAGCTACGAGTAGTAACGAAAAACTGCGAAGTTTATGAAAAAAATTTAATCGCACATTGATATTAAGCCGAATGCAAATTAGCTTCAGCAAACAGGACCCCAGAAAAAAATTTATATATTGTGCTTATAAAGTAGCTGATATGTATCGAAGCTGGCCTGAGTCTTAACTACAATGTACCCGAAACATACCCAAAAAGTACCTTGAAAGGTACCTGAAATAGTACAGTAGTAAGTCTGTTATAAAGTGTTAAAAAACGAGCGACTATCT
The DNA here is from genome assembly GCA_963920525.1 of Dichetophora obliterata. Taxonomy (NCBI): domain Eukaryota; kingdom Metazoa; phylum Arthropoda; class Insecta; order Diptera; family Sciomyzidae; genus Dichetophora; species Dichetophora obliterata. The sequence goes on along the minus strand of OY986439.1, from coordinate 86,657,175 downwards.
TCGGACACAATAAACTAACGAGTGCCCGAATCGGTCTTCGTTCGTACATTGTGTCTGCCCAAGGTGTTCCAGAACTAGCACTTCTTTCAGTGCAGAGGTCGGACATTTACCTACACGGGCATCGGGCATATATCAGATACTTTGACACAAAATGTGAAATTTTTTCTCGGGGATAACAGCCGTAATTTTAGAGCTATCGTCACGAAATTCAATATATATATAATAAAAAATTAAAAAAATTGCAATTAAGTTAAAAAATGAGCCAAATCGGATGAAAACCACAACTACCTCCTATACAAAGCTTTTAAATATTAAATAAATTAAACTTAGAAAAATTATTAACTAAATGACTTTTTAGTAATTTTCTATTGCCTATAGCATAAGCTCTCATATTTACTTATCCCAATAACCAGTTTTCATAACAAACTTTGCTGAAAGTTTATTTTATTTCATATTATTCCACTCATAGAAACTCCTTGCTCTAATTATTCCAGCGGTCGAGAACTCAACCAGTCATTTTCCACGCTGGAAGGAAAATCAAGTGTAAAAAAAATTGTGCATGAAAATTTCACTAAGAAATTAAAACATTTATTTAGCCTGGCACAGAATGGGCTAAGGGTAAAAAGCGTTCTTAAATTTTACATATTATGGGGTAAAGTTTAAGTACCATTAAGTTTTGAAAAATTAATTTTTGCATCCAAAAGTCGTCAAAAACTCAATTTTTCCAGGAAAAACACATCTTAAAAAGTTGCAGTTTCCCAATTTTTCGATAGATTTCGATGGAAAGATTTTTATACTTAATAAGCAATACAAAATTTAAAAAACTTAAAAAAATTAATTACTTTAATTGAAAATATTTTCTTTTGATAATTAGTTGTGATCTATTCTTTTTAAATTTTTACATGATTTTAATTGTGTGCTATTTATATCGTTAGAAGAAGGCAACAACAACAACAACTCTGTATAGAGTCAATCACACAGCAGACTAGACAGCCTTTTTCGGAAATCGCTATATTTTTCCTCTTCAGTTCGCTAAAACTATTTATGCTAAAACTATATTATTTTTGGTCGACAAAATGTGTTGTAGTTTTCAAATTTCCGATTTGCACGAATAATAGCTGGTTAATCAGATAATTTTATATTTTACACGTTCACGATAGAGCAACAATCTTGTAGATTTCGAATTTTTTAATCAATTTCTACGAGCGATAAGCTCGTTAGAAAGTTAATTGTATGCTTAAAATGATAACGTATTTAGTTCGTTAAAAAATTTAATTATGATAATTTTTAATGTTTTGGAAAAAAAAACAAATTTTTTACCCACATAAAGGGTATGGTCGAAATTTCGGGGGTGGGCGCACTGCCTTCCTGTTATACGATTCTTAAAATTTTTTCCACAATATTTTTTATACCTAAAGGAACATGAAATTTTAATAAAAAGTTAATAAAATATGTTGTTTATTTTTGTATTAAAATTACTTACTTACTTATTACTTACTTACTCAAAAATATATTTTTATCTTTTTGTATGATGACTCGAATCGTCTCCAATTCGTTTATCTTCACGCTCCAGCAGTATTCTGGAAGCAGTGCAACCAAATCTTTTCCTCTATATCCAGTTTCCATTTGATACATTTCCTTGTGAAACTTTTCACGGTGTTCATCTGAAACTTCTCCCAAATTATCCTCGATATCTATACAAAATATTTTTATTTATACCTTTTAATTTTGCATTACCAATCTAAGGAAATACTGATTTTAATTATACAAAGCCTTGACCGTCTTCTTCCGGTCTTTTAAAGAGGTTTTAACGATGCCTAAGTTATTGAGGAGGGGAGGCAGTAGAATTTTTGTTTTTGGCATAAAAGCGTTGGTGATTATATTTGTTGACCAATTGTCATGTTGTCGTAACAAAAATAATAAACAATTGTTACCATATTTTAAAACGCTAACAAAAAATTTTATTTAAAAAGAAAAAATTATTTAAATATACAAAAATCATAACATTTTTATGGGAGACCCATAAGAAGGGGTCGGAGGGGATAAGTCCCGATGGGAAAAATGTTAATCTTGCAAAAGTAATGAGGGTCAGTCATACACATTAACTCTCTCCAGCCCTCATTAAAGGGGGAAATATTGATTTATTTAACAAAAGGGCGTTAAGGTTTTCATGGAGCCGCCTCCTGATGTGGTACGAAAACCTTAGGTGACCCGAAAAAAACTGACTCCATCATACTCGGTTTTAGCGACCTCCAAAACACTAAACAAAGTCGTGAAACCTCTGGGGTTTTTTTTGAGAATTGTTGTACAGTGTTATTAAATGTTAATGTTTTTTTGACCCACAAACTTCTCGGAGTTCAACCTTAACTAACAAATAGGAGTGTGTGCATCGTTTATGCCTACCAATCGGGAGATTCTTGATGATGTGAATCTATCCAGTAGATTCTGATTGCATTATCATCGATTCATGGTATTTTTGACGAAATGCTTATTAATGAGATCGGCTTGAAAAGATAAAGAGAATTGTTTAGAAGACATCGCACATGCTGCAAGTTATAATGAAAATAATATTTATTTTCTGTTACCGAAATTTTCAGTTCTCAGAATTGTGTTACGGAGTCAGAACTCATACAACTTGTAAGACTTTTTTGTAATATTTAAAGAAATGTTTTTACATAACATTTTTATTTAATTTTTTTCGTTTTTGTTTGTACTTTGGCTATATACATTTGATATATACACATATATTCATGATTAAATAAAATAGACTATCGGCTGAAAGTTCTCTCTTTCCGAGTCGAAATTGTCAAAATAAAAAAACTGCTACTGGTTTTTATCAATTCTGACTCTGAGCGATCAGCCATTAGACTATCTTATTTATAAAACAAGGCCTATATTTAAAACAAAAAATATATTGTCTTTTTAGAATTTCAATATATCGTTACCTTAATATAGAAAAGTGCTAACTAACATTTTCTTGTAAATCTATTTTTCTTGCAGATTTCGGTGCGAGATGTATTGAAATCTGCAAAAGACTGGATTTTGAAAATATGTTGGGGCCGTTCTATATCAAATGAGCAACATATAAATTGCAGAGAATATCATTAATTGAGTCTTTGTTTATAGAAGAAGCACTTGAAATTTTTATTTAAAAAATGGCCGATACGTTTGGTCCATGAGGTAGTCCACAAAGTGATCGATGGGATGAACTATAATCGGTATTGCAGCCAACCCAACGGCCGTGGGTACAGTTTTAACAATATTTTTATGCAATTTGGCAGCTCGCAATAGTTTTGCAGAAATCCAAGTAATTCTACATAGAATAAAATGATAACATATAATTAAAAATACTAAAAAAACGAAAAGCAAATGATTCCAACCTATTTATTGTAAATCCTGGTATGCAAACCGATGCCAGAATTTGCCAAATGAACACATCACCCGCCGTTATGGCTACTTGTTTTGGGGTACCACCTCTGTTGTGTACTTTTAATGCTTTATCGCCAGTATCAGCGGCTACATATGAAGTAGCCGCTACATATGATGCTCTTACAAGAATTCTTGGCACTAGTGGACGAAACGCTTCTCCCACTTCGTTGGCGTAACCTGAGAAATATGTGAATTATATTTTTGTAAACTGTAAGTTAAAAAATTAATTAAAATACGTTTATTTTTATTTATGGTAACAAAATGTGTAACAAGTTCAAGCTGAGCGATAAGAACTACATGTGTAATTGATTGCAGAAAGGATTAGGATTAATTTAATCCCAATTTCAAACTTTTTAAAATTGCGATTGCGGCAAATCAATCATCGAACGATCTTATATTATGATTGCAGCAATTGTAATCTTAGCTCATTCGATGAAGGATTACTTCAATTGTAATCGTGAAGTAATCGTAATCCTTATCGCCCAGCTCTGAACAAGATATAATGCATTTGCTAATACAGTAAGGGAAAAACATAGCAAAAACCCTCGCATCACCTGTTTTGAACGCTAGCATCTATAATATTAATGCTAGTAACTTGAATTTTGGGTATCATTTACAGAATTCTTCAGGGAAGAGACTGATGTCTGCACTGCGTAAAATCGAAGAAAAATATCGAAATTCTGATAATAGATTCACAAAGCTAATAAAAAATAAAAATACCCATGTTGAAGCGTTTTAGAAGTCCTGCCATAAAATCTTCATTAAAAATGTTTTAATGCTGTTAAAAAAGTTGGAAAATATTTTATAAAATCATATCAAAAATATATATTCATTTTCTTTTCATAACTGTTAATTGGCTAATAAAAAAATCGTTCGGAAAAATATACTGTCAAAGCTTATCTTAACCCATTATAAGCAGTTTTAAGTCGTCTTTAGTTCGAATTTTTGTGATATATTTATGAACCCATTAAAAGCGGTTGGGTATTTTTTAACCCATGAAAATGATTCTGCAGAATTTATCATATATCAGGATTAGTAACAGGTAAGTTTTTAATTTTTGTTTGTTGCTTTAAGAAAACGTAGAGCCATAAATTGTTCCTGAAGTGTTTCAAGAAATTTTAACCTACTACATTTTAATAGTAAAAAGAGATTAACGTTAAAAATCAGAAATATTTGTGTTATTGCCATTTGTGCAAAATTTTATATTTTAAAAAATGTACAAGCTCTCTTAGCCAATTGACCAACTATACTTACTATTGATAGGAAATTCCTGATATAAAACTGATTTTATACCCAACTCATATCTCGACTACGGTGAAAGATACAAAGTTGAAAATTGATGTGGTAGTTCCTGTGATCAATATAAGAAAGCACATGAATTTTTCACATGAAAAAATCGTACAAAGCGTTTGGGAGCCACGGTTAATGGGGTAATATCTTATTTTTTAATGCTCAAGAAACCTTAACCTTTACACTTCCTGTATTTTTTTACTTTAAAATCCAAAAATCAAAATAACAATTAGAGTTTGCATACGACATTGTGGCGGCCGTAGCCTAGTGGGTAGAGTGCATGGCCCCTAAGCTAAAGAACCGCGGTAGCCCGGGTTCAAATCCAGCTCAAACAGAATGTTTTTCAATTGAATTAATTTTTCTGTTCGGTCATCACCTCTCTGCAGACAATGGCAAACCTCAGATTAAAACTTAACAAACTTTCAAATCAATAAAAAAAATAAAACAATATTGAACAAATCTAGTTAAGGTTAGAGCCTAATTTTATTTTAAATATTTGTTTTACCCTCTTAAGACCCAATTTCTTCACCTGTAAAAGTTACAGTCCCGGTAAACTCACAACTCGCCGGAAATGGAGACATGATTTTCCAGCAAGTTGTTATTTTACCGGGACGGTAACTTACGGAACAGTAAAGGCCCAGTTATAATAGACGTAATGTAAAGTAACGTAATGTTGTCAACTGTCATCGTGACGGGACGTAATGTAAGAAAACTTTGTAGCAATTATAATAGGCAGTAGCCAGGCAGTTGTTTGTCGTTAATAATTGCACGTTCCTGTACAAATACAATTAAATCTTCGTCATCCATAGCTGTGGATACATAAAACTATCACATTAATAACAAAAACTCAACAAAAAGCGTAGTTCCACAATATAAAATAGCGCAATAATCGAATCTAACCTCAATGTTTAGTTGTTCTTTGAACAGACGTAATGTAAAGTAACGTAGAAATCGAAATCCAACGGATCTTTACGTCCCGTTACATTACGTTATTTCTATTATAATCACTTGTATAAGAAAAGTATTGATTGAAACAGTAAGTGACAGAAACACTGCTGCAGTGACATTTCACTACATTACGTTACATCTATTATAACTGGGCCTTAACTTTATCGATTCGTGCCGCGTTTAACTGCATTATTCTGTATCACGAAGGTGCTCACCAACGATGAGAAAGACACGAGAAGCAATATTTTCTTCCATACAAAATTGTATTACTTCTCGTGTCTTTCTCATCGTTGGTGTGCTTGTTCGTGATACAGAATAATGCAGTAAGCCTCCCGCGCAAACGCTTTGTTAACAGCTAACAGTCAACGTCAAAATATTCACAATAACAAGGTTTCTAGTGATGTGTTTATTATAAGTATTTCATAGAGAACAAATTCATCAAACAATTTTATGATGGTGAAAATACTGGTAGATTTTTAAGACTTCGATGGTTAAAGTGGTAGATATTAAAATTTAAAAAATGTGGTAAACCACAATGGTGGTAAAGCCTGTGCCCTGACTGTATGTCTTGTAAATGTACTTTAAATACTGTGTGCGGAGCAGCTTTGGTTGCCTTTTATGTATTAAGATGTGCATACTTTCAGGCAGAACATTTTTGAGAACAGTTGGAGCGATATTGGGCACGGAGCAGCGTGCTTGCCTTTTATATATTACTAGTATAAAAGCCAGTCCTCCACACACTTCCTTTTTGGAGCCATTTGCCGAAAGCACTTTTTTCTCGTTTTAAAGGTTGATTTTTTTATTCACTTGATTTTTGCAAAATACAAATGTACCACTTTAAATAACACTTTACGTATTAAAGCAGTGTTGAAAAATTAGTTCAAGTGTAAAAGTAAAAAAAGTCGAGTTTGGTAACAATCATATTCATACGCAACTTTACAAACTGGCCTTGCAACCTTCATATACGTAGCAACTCATGTGTCGTTTCGCAACTGATACAATTATATTTTTTGGTAAAATCGACTCAAAAGAATTTCATTATATTCGTCATAACTTTTTTATAAAAGGATGAAAAAAAGAGGTAGTTAGATCAAAAACGTACTATTGTAAAAACCCAAAGCTTACGTACATTTTGAAGATTTTTAATGCAAATTTGTTGATAAACCGTTGATGTACAATTTTGCATTAAAATATTTTCAAAATTTTCTTGAGCTTTATCTTAAAAATGAAAACACCCTTTTTCGATTCCGCGTGAAAAATTATTCCCAATAGGGCTGAATATTGTCACTGATAAGTATCAAATATATTTTCTGTGCATACTTTCAGGCTGAACATTTTTGAGAAATACTGTGTGCGGAGCAGCATGCTTGCCTCTTAAGTATTAAGATGTGCATACTATCAGGCTGAACAATTTGAGAGATATTGGACACGGAGCAGCGTGCTTGCTTTTTATATATTAGGACAAGCTTGTACCCTCCGTTTCGCTTGCGTATATCGAGTGTTTTTTTTTTGACGTGAAGCTAGGTGAAAATCATTGAAAGAAATCGCCTGCGATCATTGCGATAGTGTGGGACTTTAATCCACTAAAAACACCTGGTGGAAGCATGATTGATTTCATCCTCCAATTATCGCATCTATTATAAAATGATTGGAGCCTTCATTCATTATTTTTGAAGATTGGATTGAAAATAAAACAGTGGAGCCTATCTGAAATAAAATTCTTTTGCGCAGAATTATTTTTGAAGATTGGATTGAAAATAAAACAGCGGAGCCTATCTGAAATAAAATTCTTTTGCGCAGAAACTAAGAGTAACAATGATTATGAACTAACACGACTACTTTAATAACTTTCATAACAAATCTAAAAGAACCTAAAATTGCTTTGAAAGTTGCAGGTTGCAATATGCAAACTTTATTCAAGTCTATTTTTATTAAGTGATTAAATTGCTGCAGCGAAAGTAGCAAAAGTCGTAAAAGTATTGCTTTTTAAAGCAATAACTGTTTCCCTAATTTCAAAACTTACTACTGCTTAAGCTTGTGCTTGAGAAAAATCAAACAGTAGCAGTCAAAGCAAAAGCAAAAAAATAAAAATATCTGATAGACTGCGAAGCACCTCAGCAGTATACAGTTTCAGCAGCTTTTGTTTTGATTGACTAAAACTGTGAACAAAATCGAAAGTCGAAGCAGCATCAGTTTTTCAACAGTCGTAACAGACTGTTTTGCTTTTATGCTTTGTGCTGATACATTTGTTTGATAGCTGTGGGAATCTAACTTACCTTGCCTTACCTCACGTATTTCAACGATCTCCACACCTTGCAGTATCAACCACAATGAGATTGCTAAAGCACAAGCTGACAAGGACCTGCAAACGTTTCTGTTGCAATCAAATCCGTCTTCGTTGATTCTTAAATCGATTCAACATACACCAGATTCGGCATCTTTATACTGTGACATATCAACAAGCAACGCGCGTCCATTTGTTCCAGTTGGTTTCCGAAAAACAGTTTTCGACGCTCTGCACAATCTCTCACATGGTGGCGTTAATTCAACAACAAAACTCATACAGAAGCGATTCATTTGGCCAAGTATACGAAAAGATGTCAAGAACTGGACTCAACATTGTGTAACGTGTCAGCGCTCCAAAATCTCACGACACACACACAGTGAAATTGGTTCGTATCTTTCAACCTTTCAATCATATCAACATTGATTTGGTTTAACCTCTGCCGACATGTAAAGGATTTGCATATATCCTGACCTGCATCGATCGATTTACCCGTTGGCCAGAGGCCATCCCTATCGAGAATCATTGGCGTAGCAAGCGGGGAAAACTGCCCCCCGCTTATTTAGCTAGATAAACAATTTAAAAAGAAAACTTCAAAAGTTACTCAAAATATCAGTTTTTTTACAACGATAATATTTTTGTATTATATATTTTGCTCTTCTTTCTCTCTCTTCTTCATAAGCATGCTTTCGGATAACCATTTTCTTTCTCTGTGTTTGCAAAAAGATAGAACAAAATGTAGAGTTTCTACTGCAATTCCAATTTGAAAAAATTTGGATACACTGAAAAAACTATTAAATGAAGTTGAAAAACTTGTTGCTTTGGTTTTGACTGTGCCTGCATCAGCAGCTTCATCTGAGCGTTCTTTTAGTGCACTAAGACGACTTAAAATGTATCTTCGAGCAACTATGACACAGAAACGACTTACAAAGATAAAACCGAAGAATTTAATTCGATTCTTTCACCAAAGAGTTTGTTTCTCGCAAGGACACAAAGAAACATTTTGGAATAACTTAAATTAATATAACTTTTTGTACCTTATTGCATTTAAACCATGTAAAGATATACCTAGTCTTGCTTTATAAAAGCAACAATTATTTCTTATATTTTCATATTACCTTTTGAAAGATTCTTTAAAAAATTATCCCTAATAGCGAAATTGGAAACACGGTTATTTTAACTTGGTACATTATTTTCCGAGTTGGTAAATTTTGTAAAAGATTTACAATTTAACAACTTGTTACAAAAAGCGAAATTTGGTAGCACTGGAGAAATGTTCAGACTTGTTTAGTGGAACTTTCATTGCATTAAGTTCTAAAAGTTGAAAGCTTACATGCTTTTCTTGTCATATATATTAAAAATCACATTTTTTGAGACTTGAGGATTTTTTGTGAGAATTTCCACTAAAGCAGAAAAATATCTCCCATCAGAAAATTTTTCTCTCATTACCAAAGAGATTCTAAAACAAATTAAAGACAAGTTCGATTTAGGTTAAGAAGATCTAAATGTTTTGAATATAATAACATCTTCACAAGTTATGTCAGAAAACAAAATTTCTTTATTGCCATAATTCATATTAAAATATCATCTCATAGAATGCTATCCTGACGTTATTGTGACTCAGAGGAATATTGTTCAGGTTTCAAATATTAGTTTTTAAAATTAAAATGACGTTGGGAACAAATTTGGGTATTTTGAGAAAAAGTCTGGGTCGTGAAGAATGGATTGGGGGAAATTTGTTTTAATGATTTTATCAATTTTGTAAATAGTCTGATGTGCCTTCCACACAGCTCAGCAGATGCTGAACCAATATTTTTTTATTTAGCCTGATTAAAACTAAGCTTAGAAATAAATTGGAATATAAAACACTTAACAACATAAAACTCTCTATAAAATTGTGGGTCGAACGCAATGAATCCATTTATATTTGGCCAGCAAAAGAACTATTTTGATGTATTTATTATTTTGTTAATAGCGTAAAACATAACTTAATAGTTTTGTTATGTTTGGTATGTAAACAAATATACTCCAGTGAATTATTATAATAAATGCTATCAAATTATTATATTAAAAAAAATTGGTACATTTTTTCCTATTTGATACATTTTTTAGGAGAATTTGGTACAACAAAAAATAAGCAAGTGGCAACCGTGATTGGAAAAACTTTTAAAAATAATGATATTTTAATATTTTTTATTTAGTTTTATATTTTTTTTTTATTTTGAAACTAAAATAAAAAATTTGTTTATTCATTTTCATGTTTCTTTTAAGAAATTTTGGTGATTTTTTTCACACCCATTTGTACCGCCCCCCAGATGAAATTAGCTTCCGACGCTCTTGTCGAGGATATTCGAGCTTCAACTGTAGCAGATGCATTTTATAGATGTTGTATTTCCCGGTTCGGAGTACCATCAAGAACCACAACGGATCAAGGTCAACAGTTCGAGTCTCAACTCTTCAAGGAACTTACACAACTTTTAGGAGCGCAGCGTATCCGAACATCACCGTATCATCCATGCTCTAATGGAATAATTGAAAGGTGGCATCGATCACTAAAAACAATGATCATGTGTCACAACACTTCGAACTGGATGAGTGTTTTACCTGCTGTGTTACTAGGGTTGCGAGCAAGCTTTCGCGAAGATGTAGACACAACGCCGAGTGGACTCACATATGGTTTCACGATCAGACTACCAGGCGAGATGCTTTCGGAATCACATGATTCACAGCAGTCAAACGAATTTATAAATTCACTTAAATTGAAGATGAATTCTCTGAAGCCCGTCACGCCTGTTCATAAAACGAACCGGGCAGTTTTCGTATCGAAGAATCTTAAAACCTGCAGTCACGTTTTCGTTCGACATGATCAAGAAACCATTCCAGCAGCCATACGATGGTCCATACCCTGTACTTAGTCGAACTGAAAAGTTGTTCAGACTTAACGTTCATGGAGCTGAGAAAGTTATTTCGATCGATCGGCTGAAACCAGCATTTACAATAAATTTGGATATTCATGAGGCTGCAAAGATCGTCGATTCCCACTTCACATACATCACCTCCAACTTTGTCGAAGCAGACTCGAATTCCTATAAGACGAAAGCGCGGGGTGGTTTTCCAATATACATTTTTTTGTGTAAAAATCTCTTCTGATGTGGGAATCTAATCTACCTTTAGAATACTTTGTTTTAAAAAAATATAAATTTTAAAAAAACTAGTTTAAGTTTCGAATAAAAAATGAAATATTTTTTAGTCTTAAAAAGTATCGATAGCAATAAAAAACAGAAATTATTCTTTAAACTTTATATAAAACCTATAGTTAAATAGCTTTCGTGGCAATTTTTTTGTTTTTGATCGCAAGTCGCTTTTCGAAAGGACTCTAGGTGGACCCAAAAATTATGTTTTTTGAAGCGAAGCTTTTACGACTCGTTTTGTGACAGTAGCTTGAATCAAACCTGCACCCTTTTGATCGATAGTCCAGCACGCTATCATCTAATCTAAACAACTTCGTTACTTCAATTGGTTCATTCAATATTAAGCATTAACTGAAGCTATGTTGCAGTATATGGCAAGAATATATTAAAAGGATTGTGCATTAGCTATCCTACATATTCTATTGTAAATGCGTGAAGCTATGATGCAGGAGATCACAATAATCGATCAAAAGCATTGAGTCTGTTCGGGAATGCATCACGATTTGCAGTATGCGCATAAATGGTATTTTTAAGCGTCCAAATTGCAGCGTGAATTTTTTGATGCGAATGATGAGTTACGCTTGATAAAAAAAATTACATTTTAGAATGTTTGACGTTTGCAGTGCTGCAAAATGGGCCTTTTTCGACCATGTTGTTTGTGCTAAAAAGCAGTTTGCGCATCATGATGCATTTCCGAACAGACCCATTGTGCATTAGCTATCCAAACAACAAAAGTAGCAAGATTCCATTGAACGGGTTGAGAAGTGTCACAAGATGCCAATTGTTTTAGGTGTAGATTTTAATTTCGAATTCAGACATGGATGTTCATGGGCACTTAAGGCAAGGCCAGTGATGTAGCGCTCGAAAATGTAAGGTATTTTTAGGATTTTTTGAACAAGTTAAAAAATTAAACAACGGTATTTAAACTTTTAAGGTATATTGCAAACCCATTCATCATAAAAAAAAATTATTTTTTTAATTTAATAAATTCTCGATCTTATTCAAAATGGCGCTCAATGAGACGCTCTCAAGGAAAAGGTACATGGGCGGTGTTGTAGATTTTGACTTTTATATTTATCTGAAAAATAAAAACTAAGAATATTATTAATCACTTTGAGTGCAGCTATGACTGGCACTAGAAAGAAAAAATATTGAAAATTGAAAGAATGACGCGCTTTTGAAAATTTAGTTCTTAAAACAGCTTGTTTTCTACCGGTTATTAAGTGTAAAAATATACGATGTTTTTGAAATAAAATGTTGATTCTACAGGGTCCGCCATCTAACGATTTTTTTTTTCAACTAGTGCTTATTTTGTGAATGGTAACAGCTCATGTCTGATTTAACAGATTAGTTTTATCCTTTCGCTGAACGAATATGGTTGTGTATACGCTTGAACAACGCTGGGAAGTGGGCCTGGGATCGACTTACAGAAGATGCCGATTTTGCCAAAAAAAATCACCTTTTCAGATGAAGCTCATTTTGATCTTGGCGGGTATGCAAACAAGCAAAATTGTCGCATTTGTGGCACAGAAAACCCGCACGCATACATTGAAAAGCCGCTGCACCCAAAACGAGGCACTGTTTGGTGCGGATTTTGGTCCAGAGGCATAATTGGGCCATTTTTCTTCGAAAATGAGCAAGGAGTGGCCGTTACAGTCAATGGCGATCGTTATCGGGCCATGTTGAACGAATTTTTGTTCACAAAAATTGAAGAGGAGGATATTGGCAACATTCGGTTTGAACAGGACGGCGCTACGTGCCACACAGCCGAAGCTACACTTGATGTTTTGCGCCCTGTTTTTGAAGATCGCATTATCAGCCGCAGAGCTGATGTCATTTGGCCACCTCGGAGCTGCGATTTGACACCGTTGGACTATTATTTGTGGGGTGCCCTCAAAGATAAGTGTTACGCCGACAAGCCAGAGACAATTGACGCTTTAAAGGATAATATTAGTGAAGCCATTGGTGAAATACAGCTGCACACAATCGATAATGTGATTAAAAATTGGACCGATCGTGTAGGCTATTGCATGGCCAGCCGAGGCAGCTATTTGAATGAAATTATTTTTCATTATTAACCGGAAAGATTGCACTTTCAAATAAAAAAATAAATTTGAGAAAATATTCAGTAGTTTTTTCTTATAGTATTTTCAAAAAAAAAGTTATTTGGCGGACCCTGTAGTTCCAGCGATAGCCACTGATGCTATGAATAGCATATTTAAATTTCAGATGATTCGGCTGAATAGTTTTTGTTTTTTCTACAACACCATGCCGAAAAAAGTAGTTTCGATATAAATGAGTATAAAGAAAATTAATCTGGACGAAACACAGGCTGGACACCTACTAAAACGGCTGTAGAGGTGAAAATAACGTCAGGAAGACTTTACTTTTGAAATATTAAAAAAAATATCAATTTTAATAAATATAATTTGCGAATGATAAGCGATCCAAATATTTGCACAACACGATAAGGGACAACTTACTTACTTACTTAATTGGCGCTACAACCGTATGTGGGTCTTGGCCTCATCTAAGAATTTGCGCCAGTCATTTCTGTCTTTCGCTTGCTGGCGCCAGTTGGAAATTCCAAGCTTTGTCAGGTTGTCCTCTACTTGGTCTTTCCAACGAAGATGCGGTCGTCCTCTTCTGCGTTGACCGCCGCTGGGTACCGAATCGAATGTTTTCTTCACTGGAGCATCGTCTTTCATGCGCTGAACATGACCAAGCCAGCAAAGCCGCTCAATTTTAATGCGCTTTACTATGTCGATGTCAGCGTACAGCTCATACAGTTCATCATTCCACCGAATTGGTACTCGCTATTGACGCAGATTGGTCCGTAGATCTTACGAAGAATCTTTCTCTCGAATGCTCCTAAAGTATTCCCATCTAAACTGCTCAGCGTCCAGGAGCGATTTATAGAGCGTGATTTTCGTTCGTCGAGAGAGGGCTCTGCTTCTCAATTGCCTACTGAGCCCAAAGTAACACCTGTTGGCAAGAGTTATTCTTCGTTTGATCTCGCTGATGTCGTTGGTTGAATTAATGCTAGATCCCAGATAAACGAAGTTCTTCACAACCTCGAAGGAGGTATTGTCAACGGTAACGTGGGTTCCAAGACGCTGGGACTGTTTGTTTATTGACACTAAGTATTTCGTCTTATCTGCATTCACTGCCAGACCCATTTGACTTGACTCTCTTTCTAATCTGGAAAATGCTGCACTGACTTCGCGCGTATTATGATTATGGCCAATGATATCTATGTCATCAGCATACGCAAGCAGCATAACACTCTTGTAGAATATTGTGCCACTACGTCTCAGATCAGCAGCTCGGATGATCTTTTCCATCATTAGGTTGAAAAAGTCGCACGATAAGGAATCACCTTGTCTGAAACCTCATTTGGTAATAAATGGTGGGGAGAGGTCCTTCCCGATTTTAACTGCGCTGCTGGTGTTGCTCAGTGTCATCCTACAAAGTCGTATTAGTTTTGCAGGAATACCAAATTCAGACATGGTGGAGTACAGGTGCTTCCTTATTGGGCTGTCGAAGGCGGCTTTGTAGTCGACAAAAAGATGGTGGGTGTCGACTTGTTTTTCTTGAGTCTTCTCCAAGATTTGTCGTAGCGTGAAAATCTGGTCGATGGTGGACTTTCCAGGTCTGAAGCCACACTGATAAGGTCCGATCAGTTCGTTTACAATGGGCTTCAATCTTTCACATAAAACGCTCGACAGGACCTTATATGCGATATTAAGAAGTGAGATCGCCTTTCTTGTGGATTGGGCAGAGCACACTGAGATTCCAATCGTTCGGAATGCATTCTTCCGACCATATTCTGCATAGAAGCTCATGAACGCATTTAAGTAGAGCTTCGCCTCCGTTCTTAAACAGCTCAGCAGGTAAGCCATCAGCTCCCGCGGCTTTGCTATTTTTAAGCCGAGCTATAGCTGTCAGAACTTCATCATAGTCGGGCAGCGGAACCTCAATGCTGTCATCCAAAATTGGGGTTTCCGGAATATCATCTCTATTGGCGGGATTGTTATCAGCGTCGCCATTTAGAAGCTTAGAGAAGTGTTCTCTCCATAACGTCAGTGTACTCTGGACATCTGTTACTAGATTCCCGTCCCAATAAGGGACAACTATTGATATAAAATTTGCTAGATATATCGGTGACATTACATCTATATAATATACGTTTGATATTTTAGATATTAAAAACCAATAATTTCATTAACATTTACAAAAATATTTAAAAATTAATGTTAAATAATGTCAAGTAATAAAATTTATTGGTGGTAATATTAGTGTTTTTAGTTAACATTGTGGTTTGATTTAAAATTGTTTAATTAAAAATTTTTTTTATTAAAAAACCCATTAAACTATCAAACTTATGAAACTGCGCAAAAGCTTCGCTTCTCTCGTGTGTCCATCTGTCTATTTTCCAAAAACGCATCTGTTTTTTTGTTTATATTATGTATGTGCTTGCAGAATTTAAAAAAGTTTTTGACACTTTTGACACAAGAACACAATTTTAGAGTCCACCTTAGTGTAAAAACAACCTTTTGAAATTCTTACATCAGATTCGAAATCAGAGACTCCTAAATATTGCCAACACATACACAAAGCACAAACACAAAGAGTATAAACCCTAGTGTCTTATCGAAAAGCAAAAAATTGTCACAAAAGCGATCAAACAATTGTTAGAAAGTATCAGAACAAGGAATACAAGCAAAACGCAGAACAGGCGTTCTAGAAATAAAAGCAGAAATTAAAAAATATAGTCAAAGATACATCGAAAAATTAAGTAACCATAGTAATCCTCTGGCGATCTCCTTACTAGACGAGACAGATGAAATTAGACGACTAAAGAGACAACATATCCTAGACCTGCCATTTATATAACAAACACATTATTATTAAATATTGTTTTTGTAACCTTTCTTTTCTATTATTTTTCTTTTAAAAATATATAAAACATGTACAAAGAACAACGTAAATACAAATATTCTTATACATATATATTTATTGTAAAAACTAAGCACGTTCCATGACATAAAATGACGTGTTAAAATAAAATAAAATTGAATGTTTGTTTCATTTTCTTTTTGTTGCTGTTTGTTTACCCTTATTTCGTGCAAGGCGGGTTTAGTTAAAATATTGTAACTTTGATTTTTTTTTCTTTTTATCTTTTAGTTAAATTTAAGTGTATAATATGATTGAATAATTGAACTGAATATTGGATTTCTAAAATTAATTGAACATCTATTGTATTATTGACTTAAATTAGTTTTTTTTGCCTTTGAAATGTTTCTTGTAAAACTAGTCCATTCTAGTGGCTCATCATTGTATTAAATAAAAATACATAAATAAAAAAAAAATAAAATTCATGTAAAAAATGCATGTAAAAATTAAATGCTATAAATGTTGTATATATTCTAATGTCACTCAATGGAGTGCTGCTGCAAATGTTAGTTTTAATATTCATCAAATTTGCCTATTGTCATACCGACAGATTGTACATAAAGTTTCTTAAAAAAACCAAAAGTTTCAGCAGTAGCAAAGGAAATGAAAAATATTAGAAATTTTTAAACGCTGTTTTTAGTTGCTAAAAACTTCTGAATAAACTACGTTCTTGGTAAGAAAGTTATCGTTTGAAAGTAATATGAATTGGTTTGAAGAATTTCCAATACGTGAAAGTCCGACATACAACTGCCCATGCGAAAATACCTCACTACGCAAGTCAACACCAACAACATTGAATGATTGTCCCTGAGCTTTGTTTATAGTCATCGCAAAACATACTCTTACAGGAAAATTTACCCTTTTAAATTGAATAGGTAAATCTGAAGGTATCATTGGAATCCTGGGAATATAGGTTATTTCACCCACAGCAGGCCCAGTTAGAATAACCGCTTCTATTAAGTTTGGCATTAGGCGTTTGACTTGCAGCCGAGTACCTTTGCAGAGCTTTGGAGGTTTTAAATTTCGAAGTAAGATGATTGGTAGTTGAAGTTTAAGTGTAAGTGAATGTGGGGGAAGACCAGGAGGGTTTAAAGAATTAAGAAATTCAATCGGATATTGAACTTCATCGTCTTTATTTAAGACTGAATCGATTGATTTATACGTTCGGGTCTCAGAACATATTTTTTTAACAATTGCATCATTAATTTCTTCAACAGCGGTGTTTTTAGTAGATACAATTGCGCGTTCACACAACCAGACTGAATTTTTTTGATTTAAATTTTCAATATCTGGGTAAACTTTTGATATAAGATCGTTTATGGTTTTAACGCGTGTACCAAGTGTTGAAGAAATCTTGACTAAACCGTTTTGAGTCGAAATTGAACCTCCACCGATTTTAAGTAAATGTGCGGCAAATTTTGCGGAATTTTGGTCGCCTTTGAGAAGAGCACGCATATTTGTGGTCAAATTAAGCTTTTCCACAAATTGCCACACTTGCGATTTTTTTATGTTTACCCTGACAGTATCAGCTCGAGTGTCTTTAGGGACGACTGGTAAAGTCTGTCGAAAATCGCCGGAGAAAATAAAAGTGACTCCACCCATTACTCGAACGGAAGATCGAACATCTTTCAACATACTATCAACAGCATCAATATGAGACTTATGTGTCATAGTACATTCATCCCATACTATTAATGATGCCTCTTTAAGAAGTTTGGCAATAGAACCATTCTTCCGAATAGAGCATAGTGCTTGTTCACAGGGTGAAACAGAAAGTATCTTAAATGTAGAATGAGCAGTTCGACCCCCACTTAAAAGAGCTGCTGCAATTCCGGAAGATGCTACTGCAACTGCAATTTTTTTATCATGCCTTACTTTTGCCAAAATTAGATTAATGAGAAAAGTCTTTCCAGTACCACTAGGAGCATCAATAAAGAAAATTTTTCCTGCGTTAGAATTAACGCTTTCCAGAATTTTTTTATATATATTTGTCTGATCAGGGTGTAACTTTGGCTCATATTCAGAAAGAAATAGTGAAAGATTGTTAAAATCATAGGTTTTTTCTTGTGTGTATAGAGTATTTTCAATTGCAGTATTGTCAACTTCTGGATCAGGTAAGCCAAAATCCCTTAATCTTTTTTCACC
This sequence comes from Dichetophora obliterata, assembly GCA_963920525.1. Lineage (NCBI taxonomy): Eukaryota > Metazoa > Arthropoda > Insecta > Diptera > Sciomyzidae > Dichetophora > Dichetophora obliterata. The sequence continues at coordinate 86,638,932 of OY986439.1, read as the reverse complement.
AATCGAATAAATCGTGCTTGCAATTGAAGTTAACCCTTTGCTAAAAATTGCTTTGCTATACGATATACCCTGGTCATTTTGCTCTAAGCGAATTCTGTGTAAAAAATCACCACAAAACAATTCTTTAAATTCATTCCAAAGCTCTAATGGGTGCGATATTTGACAAAAAACCAACATTATTGAAAAAAGCTCCCTTAGCCTATTGGCGCTTTCTGATAAAACAGCATCCAAAAGAGTATTTCTCCAGTGCATATCGCTTTCGAGAAGACCTAACGCTTCGCATGCAGCTCGATAAGTAGGGTGTTCAATACCATTTATGGTCCTCAAAAAGATAAAACTTGTAGGTCCTTTAGTGTGATGGAGCAGAAGGCGGAGATAATAGCATTCGGAATAGTTAGGGTGTATTGTATACATTCTTCCAAGAGTTAAATCTCGTTTTATATCGCCCCACCCGTCCACATTTTGCCCACGTTTTCTTCGCTTCCATTCTTTATTTGACCATGTATAATACGAAGGAACTTCACAGTATAACAATGTCTGAGCGAAATCATCGTGTAAACATAGCTTAAAAAAGGCAGTCAGAGTAGTTTTAGGTTCTTGCATAATTCGTTGGAAATTATCAGTTTTAAAAGATACTCTTTGACCGTTTTCTAAATGAACTGCCAAATGAATAACAGGAGGAAAACGTTCATGGACAGAAAATCCGAAAATCCTCCATACAGCCTCAGATGAACAAATATATTGCCCATTTAAAAATTGCTCTACCTCGTCCCTCCTACTTTCTATAGAAAAGGTGGCTGCGTCATTGCCATTATTCACATATTTGCATAAGTATTTTATGGCCTGGACAGAATGACAATATTCAACGTTAATATGTGCACCAAAACATTTTAATAGCAGAGGTGAATATGGCACAACCCAGCTATTATCAATAGTTATTCCAGATCTATCTATTAAAGAAGTAAACCCACCATTAGTTGGAGATCTTCTACGATATTTTGGATAGCCATCATCATTTGTTTGCGTCTCATTGATTAGTTCTCGCGGAAATCTTTTGGTGCATTCGCCGTTATTCATACAGGGGGATAAAATGTTTAATTCGCCGCAGGGCCCATGTATCATATTTTTACAGACAATATCGTATAGGACTGGGTCAATGTCCTTGTTTGGCAATTCAGCACTGATAATTTTATCTATATCGTCTGGCCTAATTTTGTCTTTTAACCAAACTAAAATGTGTGCATGTGGAAGTCCCGTTTTTTGCCATTCAATGGAGTACATGTGACATTGGACGGCCCCGAATACTTCCCTTTTAGTAATCAGATACATGAGATTTTGTTGCTTTAAATGGAAAACTCTTGAAATTAAATCATGCCGGAAGCTTGAGTGTTGACCAGAAAAGAGCTCTGAGCGAATTTCTGGCCACTCAGGGTTACATATGAATGTGATAAATAGATCTGGTCTACCATAGGTACGGACATAAGTAAGCGCATCTTGTGTTGTCTCATGCAAATACCTTGGAGAACCTGTAAATGTTGACGGCAATATAACTAACTCTCCTAAATCAGAGGGATTGCTATCTAAGTTAAGAGCATCTTTCAGATGAATATGGCTATCCGCACGTAATGACTGCTGATGATTGCGAATATGATTTAAAAGCTCTGTTATCAGTTTTGCAGCCATGTCGACGCAGTACTGGTTAAACAGTTGGCCATAACGATGAATGTGGTTAATTGAATTTTCTCTTACCATCAATCTATACGAATAAAAGTTCATGCATGAAACTGTTTTGTATGGATGAAGCGAACCAGTTTCAGCAATAGTTTGCGGTATGTTGATGGTGTATCCATCTTCGCCTCTAACAAACATAATTGGATATTGTAGAGGATCGTATGCACGATGAAACTCAGGTATACGATTCACAGTTTCATTTCTTTTTTGAAGAACAACATCACGTGGGTTATGATCTTCATCTAGCAATAAAACTGCCACTTCGCCAGCTGCAGGGGCGTTGTATCTACCAGCATGACTAACAACTGGCCACTTTTCCGAATGTATCACAACTCTGAAGCTATCATCTTTTGAATGTAATTGTTCGAGAACTGTTTTGAAACTTTTAATGTAGTTGTTGCTGTCATGTAAAATAGTCTGCAAAGATTGCACTATTTCTGGTTTAAGCTGAGGCATAGAATTTTGCCTAAATGCCAACTGATCAAATTCAGAAATAAAATAGACTTGAAGAAATTTTACTTCTTTGCTAGGCATTGGGAGCAAACTACCTATTCGGTGATAAATTTGCCCTTGAATTCGAAAAGTAGGCATAAAGTTTTCCTCTTTCAATTCATAGGCCTCAAAGGATGTCATAGCAAAGGCTTCATTATATTTACGAATATTGTCTATAAAATGTTTTGAATTTGAATGACTACCAAGTAAAAGACTTTGTAGTGGTTCAGGAAGTTCATGACATTGATTTAAACTGATTCGACCATTCAGACAGCACATTGCCGCAGTTTCTGTAGGCCATTTTTTAGCGTTACAATTTGAACAAATTTTATCCATTTTTCCGATATGAAGCTCTGGAAAATTTCTAATGTAATCTAAAGAATCTTCATAGTGAAAAGCAGATTTGTGAGAAAAGTTAACAATCAGACGGTTTCTGCAAGCTCGTTGATTTCGTTCTGCTTCCAGGCGTGTTGTTCTATTTTCAGCGGTCTCAGCATGTCTACGTCGAGAACCTCGTAGTCGCATTCGTTTTAATCGTAAATCTCTCATTGCTGGAGTTTCATCCCTCAGTTTTAGCGCAGCCCTTTCAGCATTAAGACGACGTCGAACCTGGAGGTCTTCTTCAGATAACTGACTTCTATAAACGGAGGAGAACTTTGCTTGTCTTGATTTTCTCGACAAATTTGATTTTGCTTTTGGCATCTTCGGTAGAATTAATCCTAATTTTAAAAAATTGTTAGATCTAAAAAAACAATTCTAGTATTTGTTGTATTCGCTTTTAGACAAAGAATTACCTTTAAAAATGTTATTGATACAGCCTCTATAAGGTTTAAAAAATCAAAAAATATAATTTTTTATATCAGTTATTATATGAAAAAAAAATTAAATAAGCTGCTATTAAAAGAAAAACAACAATAACTCGCATAAGTGCTGTTAGTTTGTTGAGTTTTGGGCTAAAAATCAGTTATTCAATTTCAATATATTTTTTATATAAACATCTTTCTTTCCTGTTAATGTTCTTTAACATTTAAGTTAAAGTCAATAACATATGGACGGACAGTAGGGCGTATCGAATTACAATTTTTTTCGAATTTCACATTCTAAGAGGTCTCAAAAGTTGCATAGGTCAAGATCTCCCAAAAAAATGTTTAAAAAAATATAAGGCCTCTTCCTCTCCCGCAAGGACAAAGTTGTTTTTTGAGAAAAACAGTAAAAAATCACGATTTCAAAATGCTTTAATTTTTGTAAGTAAAACTACATATGTTTTAAAGTATAAGTAAATATAGACCTTAACTATCAATATTTTGGCAAATACGATGCCACTCTTGGTTTTTACCCACAGAATCATGTGTGAAGGATATTTGAATTTAAATATACACATTTATTACAGTATTAACGCTTTCCTTAAATTTGGCGAATTAATAAATTGCATATTTTTCGCATATGGGCATTTCCACAGAAAGTCTAACGTGTCCAAAAAATTAAAACTTTTAAAAAATTATTATTTGATGATATTATCTAAGAAAAACATTTTCATTCTTTAATGTAAGCAATTTATGCATAAATTCATTTACCGTGATAATCAAATCGTCGGCACGGTTTCAAAAATGTAGTTTTTCTTTTTCGTAAATGTTTAGTAAATGTTTGTTAACCTTTTTTTTTAGTGAAAATGGAAGGCATTGTCTAAAGATAATGAAAAAATGGTTGAGGCAAGGAAAGGACAATATATTAAATTTGTTTTTTAATTACTAAATTACATAATAACTTAACTTCCTAGTTACTTAATTACCCAATTAAACTACTATGGAAATTTAAGTAACGTAACGCCATTAACGTAACGCCAGATCAAAAAACCAGAGAAGATTTTGAAATTTGATCACTTGGAAAATAAACTTATGTTATTTTAAACCCTTGTAAAAAAGTTGTATACAAAAAGTCTTGCCCAATTCAGAGAGTTTTGCTAATTTTGTAAACCAAGTCAAAAATCACTTCAGTTTTTTGTAACGTAACGCCAGCACATATTTTTGCTTATATCTTTAAATCCTTAGGGTCGATTGTTTTCATTGTTTTTACTTAATATAGTACTACTTAATTAGTACGCAAATATAAAAGAACTAAGTATATAAAAGAACTTAGAACTAAGAATAGTCAGCTAAGTGATTGACTCTATACAGAGTTGTTGTTGTTGTTGTTGCCTTCTTAAAAACTTACTTGATCTAAAGCTCATAATTTTAATTCATGTAATTATTTAATAGATCATAAAAACTAATTAATAAAAGAACCTTTTTGAAAATTAGACATTATCATAATTTTTTTTAATATTTCTTCGTACAAATCGTCCGTAACGCCAGTTTGGAAATGCCCATATGCTTTTCCTGTTTTGGAGAAATGTATACTTGAATGCAATTTTTTAACTTTTAAAAAAAAATTAATATAAGGTTTAATGTCTCAGGCACCAGAAGTGGTACCGAAGATAATTTTCTGAATTCGGATTCTGCAAATCTTTTTTAACGAAGCCCTGTCTAAAAATATCTATTTTAAAACAGCAGGAAAAGGGCACGATTTTTTTCCCGTTTTGATATTTAAAAAAGTTACTTCAAGCATGAAATGTAACAATTTTCTTCATATCTCCTTTATGGTTATTATTTCATTAAAACACTTAACAATAATTGTTAAGTCAATTGAGACCCATTGAATGGCAACCTCAGAAACTCAAATTTTTAGTATAAAATGTTTGGGAATGATGAGTTGAGGTGTTTTAATAAAATTCTTGCTAGGAATTTTTGTTAAAAAAGTCGAAATAGGAAAAAAATTGTGGTCTTAACCTGGTGTTGTAAATTGATACTCTTGGACAGGGTGCTGTTCAAAAATACTTGAAGAATCTAAATTAAGGAAATTATCTTCCTTACCTTTTCTGAAAAAGTTAAAAAATTGCATTCAAGGTACATTTATCAAAAATAAGAAAATGTTTATGCAAAATATATAAAAATTATTAAATTGTCAAATTTAAGGAAAACGTCAACACTTTAATCAAAATCACCAAAATTTAGACAATCAGATAGCAATCAAAAGTTATGTGCTACCTCGAGTGTACCTTTAGATTCGAATATCCTTCACACAGGACCTTGCGGGTAAAAATGAAGAGTGGCATCGTGTTTTGCAGGATATTGTTAGTTAAAGCCATTATATACTTTTACTCCAAGACATATGTAGTTCTTCTTACAAAAATAAAAGCATTTTGAGATCGTGATTTTTAATGTTTTTCTTAAAAAACAACTTTGTCCTTGCGGGAAAGGAAGACATCCTTATTTTTTCCTATACATTTTTGGGAGAACTTGACCATCCTATGCAACTTTTGAGACCTCTTAGAACACGATCTAAAATTTTCGATACGCCCTAATGGACAGTCTGTATTCACGTTTGGGTAATTAAATTTGGTTTAGAAGAAAATAGGATTTTTTACAAACATCTATACAAAGGCGGCATTAAATCATATTGAATTGAACATTCACCCAAAAATTGGTATATTGTGGCGTGATTTAAGAATAAAAAAAAAATAAAAATAAGGGTATTCTCGCAAATGGGCAATACCCTCATAAATAGTATAAACTGTATAAGTTCATCAGCCTTATAAATGAAATGTCAATTTGTACGGAGAAGCCTTTGCACAAACCAGATATATTTTCTCTTCGATTTAAGTGAGCAAACGAGGTGGCAAGCTTATATGATCAATCTGCTGTTTTCGTTTTTCGAAAGAAAATTAATTTCTTATCAGAAGCCGGCAAACAGCAATATGAGAGGTAAGAATTTGTGAATTGGAGCAAAAGTAATAAATATTTAAATGAAAATTACAACCTAAAAACTTATTGGCAACATATGCAGCACATGAAAATATATTGCAGCTAACATATATGCTGCAAATGAACAAGCGACTTTAATAAAACCTGCTGATAAAAATAACTAATTGCTCAAATTATTGATCGATGTGTCAAAATTTAGATTTTCAAAAAAATTTTCATGTAAGGCCGTATGGAAATCATTACGCCGGCCGTAAGGAAATAGAGTGAAAACAAACTTGAAAATTTTATCTCTAAAAATGCAGCAACGCTCTTCTTAACAGAAATGAGATGGATATCAATGTGTATGTTGATTCATAGCTCAGAAGCTAAAAAAAACCGAATGAAAAAAGTTACAACTGACAAATGTTTTTTTAAGAAATCAAGCTTATAATACAGATTCTACAACGCTTAAAACCCGGTGCGCTAGAGTACTTTTTCTAACCAGTGTAATTTTAAACGCATTTTTCTCGAAACATACTTTTTCACAACGAGCCACACTACTGCAAACTAATGGACCTACTATTTTAACCTGTTTGTAATGTTATTGTACACATCTTTTACCAAAATAACGTCTTCGAAAAGTTTGTCTGCTTTTTACACGCAACAATATGGTAAAAAATAACGTAATTTTTCGACTTTTTTCCACGCTTCATAATTTTCTAAATTTTTTATAAGATAATTTCATTCCATTTTGGAAAAAATAAAACCTGCAGAACCCAAAATACATACAGTCCGGAGAAATTCAAAACATTTTTTTTGTTCAATAAACATATCAAAATATGCGTGCAGGGATCGAGATATATATTTTTATTTCTTTAAAAAATACTATTTTCCAAAACAAAAGCTCAGTCTGCGTCGCACACATTTTAAGTGAGCAAAAAGCAAAGTAAGACAAATTTTCATATCTTTTTACTTTACATTAAATGTAATCTTACGTTTATATAATCATTTGATCATCATGGCTAGTTAATTTTTTTTGTATAAATTGCTTATATAAGAAAAATTTAATTGTTTCCATAAGATAATACCGTAAAATAATACGTTTTTATTGAATTTTAATTTTTTGGTTCTATCTGTATATCTGATTCATATGTTATTTGGCATAATTTTACTTTAGGACCCTGACCCGAATTTTTTTTTTATTTTTAATATATTTGGGCCTCTTAAACCTATATATCCCGAAAAAATTATTACTCTCGATTTGTTCAGGGGATAAAATTCAGTTAAAATTTTTGAGTGCGTGGAAGCTAATTTCCCCTTTTACATTATAGTTCCTACCAAAAATGTGATCTTGTTAAATAAATGCAGTGCAGTTCTATTTTATGAAAAGTAATTTGTTTTTTTTTATTCAAAATCACATAAATCCGCCCAATCGGAGGATTATGCCTTAGTTTGTTATACCTTACGACGTCTACTGGAAGCTTTGAAAACTTTTCGACTGCGACTCTTTTTGTTTTCATCACATATTTCTTCATAATTGACCCCTTATACATTGGACCAGACTTGAAAGCAAGAATTTGAGTTTGTAGGCAAATCGTGGTGAGCTTACGTGAATTTTTGGTGGCGAAGAGGGACAATAAAACTTGCTCTGTACCATAATAAAACTAGACAAGGTAGTGTTAGGGAGGAAACCCTGTGACCGAAACTGTCAAAACACTACATTGTCTAGTTCTGTCATGGGAACGTCAATAAACTGGCTTTAAAATCTTGCCCAATATAAAACAGGTCATTTTATTTAAAAATTACAAAAATATCGCCATCTACAACACTTCTTTAAAAATAATTTTACTTTAACGCCCACGCTCCTTTTTGTATTTTTTTCAAAAATTTAACAAAAAAAGGCCATTTTAGCTAAAAGTAAAATACTACCAAAATGTTAAGTGTGCGAAGCTAAAGTCCCCTTTTACGAAGCAATCGCGGCGATTTTTTTTTTAATTAATTTTTATCTTCGAAACCAGCGTCGCCCACGAAAATTATTTGAAGAGTGAAAAAACCACAACATCAAAAATTTTTAAATCTAGATGCAATGAGGAATTACCAATAACATGAGTGTTTGCAGAGTCGCGACAGCGAACTTATATGTACACTGTAAAACTAATGAATCAAGTAACTTCAAATGTTTTATTTTTTGCTAGTCAGAATACATTCAGATTTACCCATCTTTAACCGCATGGAGGTTTTCAGATAGCCTTTTTTTATAGTTTTTAATTTTTTTGTTTTCTTTTACATTTTTTGTATATTTTTTTTTGTGAATTTTTTATTATTATATTTTTTTTTAATTTTTAATCATATAAAAATTTTTATTTGCTTTAACCTTAATTTCTTATATTTTTTATTATCTTACTGTTTTATTATTAACTAAACTGTTATATAATTAAGATTAAAATCTTTTTAATATTTTATTACCTATGAAAAAATAGGCAAACTCCCAACTGTCCGCAAATTCTTTTCTTTCACGGGTATCATAACCCCTATACAAATAATTTATTTTGATGCAAAATAAAAAAGTACCCACCTGCAATGTGTATTCGCACAACGAAAAATATAAAGAATACGACACATGCTGTTAAAATCTACAATGCGAATGCCAAAAGCAGTGCAAAACAGCTGCGATATATGGTGCCAAAGAACAAAAACATGCATACGCAGAATAGCTATCGATGGTTCGAAATAAAAAAAAAGGAAAAACATTAAGAAGCGAGGCTGAAATTGCAAACCGAATTCGGCGAATTACAACTATCATGAAAATATTGAAGTTATTGTAAAAGAGTGGAAAGAGTTAGGCGCTGGGCATCGCTGTTCTAAACCATAGGAGACAAACATTTTTTCACCTTTTGCATAGAGAAGGCTGAAAATCATTGACAACAACATGCGTCTTGCTTTTTCCTTAGTAAAATATAAGAAGAACTACAATCATTTACTTGAAAAACGTAACTTTGTTGAATTTTATCTCCTAAACCATAAGAAACACAATTTTTTTTTTGCACCACTGCATTTAGGAGATCAAAATACATATGAAAAAATGCGGAACATTTTACCTTTAGCAACAATGGTTTTGTTTTCAAAATGTTTATTTGGAGCTAATGTGAAAAAATTAAGGGCCGTTTAAAAGTTATAGGGGTCCAAAGTTAGAAAAAAGCCTTAAAACATGTGGTTTTTCAATTTTTCAACAAAACTAATCTTTATGGGTATAAAAAGAAAGGTAATGAAAGTATCAGTGGCGACCGTAGCCTAGTGGGTAGAGTGCGTGGCCCCTAAGCTAAAGAACTGCGGTAGCCCGGGTTCAATTCCAGCTCAGACAGAATGTTTTTTCAATTGAATTAATTTTTCTGTTCGGTTGTCACCGCTCTGGACACGTAGGTCCAGTTCTCGGTCAATTATGATCAAACATTTAATAACACGCACAACACAATTGATCAATAATAGAAGCTAGGTTAAAGTACTTTCAAGGGCTGAAATGGCCAGTTTATTTTATTATAAATGAAAGTATCAACAAGGTATAAAACTTGAAAATCCATGCAAATCTCTTGAAGATATAGATCTTTTTGAACTTAGAAAATGTTAAGTTTGAAGATGTTTTTGTGATATGAATTTTTTGTCCTTGAAAAGGTCCCAAATAGATGTAAAACCAAAGATTTTACAACAAATAAGGTTAGTGTATAAATAGCATTGGGATTTAAAAAATAAGAACTGCTTTTAAGAATTTCTGTATTTTTTTTTAAAAATTGCTCAAAGTAATTATATTCACGTAATGTTGAGATTAATGAAATAAGCGCCGCAGCATATTAAGCTGGAAGTCCAAATAAAATAAAAAAACTACACTTTTGGTACATAAAAAAAAAAAAAGAGTTATATCTTAAAAAGTAATTAATGGAGTTTTATGGTTAATAGATTAAATAGGTAATAGCATAGCTTTGCTTTCAATACCCACTCTGCTTAGTTTTTTTTTATATAAGCAAAGATATCGCAACTTTTTGGAGCCTATTTTTTCTAACGTCTAAACCAGATCAGAGCGACCATTAATTTTTTTAGATGCAAACTAAAAAAATTTATTGTTGCTAAAAGGAAAATATGCCAAAAAAACAAAAAAAAAAAAGGTGTGGGCGCTAAATTAAAGATATTCCAAATAAAAAGAATTTAATCCAGAAGTACTGTAGACAGCGCAGCCGATGTTGAACTTACTGAGGGTTGTAATCCCTATTGAAAATAGAATTATATCCAGAAGTACTGTAGACTTAAGACATCACTACTACTGCAGACAGCATTTATACTCGACAAATTTCTTTGTAAAAGGAGAAATTAGCTTCAACGCACTTAAAAATTTGCACTGAATTTTCAATTATCTGCTAAACCAAACGAGAGCGACAATTTTTGTTTACATTATATATGTCAACAGGCCCAAATACATTTAGAAGGAATAAATATTCGAGTCAGGGCCTTAAAGTAAAATTATTTCAAATTATGCCCTTCTTTCAAATAGAAATAACTTAAGCACCTTGTATGAGCATTGCAATTTTCACATATGAAGACGCGACTTATCACTCGTATTTCTAACAGTGATCAAAGGATTTTATTTGTTGATACTCATTTAAATAATCACATATCCACCTTGTAATACGCCTTCCAGTCATGCCGCAAAAGGGATAACTCAACATGTTGACAAATCGTTAAATAAAAATTTCACTAACATAAATACAACTACACAGGGATATTCTGGTTTAAAGCGAATACAACTCGAAGATTTTTTACCTTTTTAAGTTATTATTTTTGATTTTTTTTTTTGTTTTGTGAATGTTTGGAAGAATTTATCTCAAGATGCGCATCAATAGAAGGTTTTGGACAATCCGAATTGTCATCCTACATGTCCGAAGACAAATTAACGGGGAAAATTTCTTTGAGCTTTCGAACAGTGCGACATGTACGACGACTTCATTTCATTAACGGAGTTCACATGGTCCTACATGTTGTCACGCCTGGTGTGATGGCCTTGAATTTTAAACATTGACCCCTTTTACATTGATCAAGACTTGAAGTCAAGTTTTTTTGACGTTCTCTTTAGAATTTGACGAAAGCTTTCACATTGGTCAAGATTTGAATTCAATTTCTTGCTCTCTTTCCTTGTTTTCTATAAATAAAACGGGATAGGTAGCAAGCAAATGAATTATAATTTATAGAAATTTGCAAACTAAATTTTAATTTTTTACCACGATGGAAGTTAACAAAATGTTTTTGCTTAAAAATTTAATGCAAAATGAAATTTAATTAAATGCAAAACAATTTTATTGCAACCGAAGTCTAACAAACTCACATTGATATGCGAAAAATAAAATAAAAAGCACTGCCAACAACGCGAAAATAACAAAAGGAATACGAAAAATTGCCGGTACAGCTTCAAGTTTCTTTTTCCCTTCCGTCGCTTCCGATGTGCGGCGAATTGCCCATAAACTCTGAAACTTGACTTCAAGTCTTGATCAATATAAAAGGGGTCATTCCAAATTCAAGACAACATGTTGTCAGTCGGCTGTATCGACCGTTCGAACGGTCAAATACGAGGCTTGTCCTACAATGCGTGACAACATGTAGGACCATGTGAACCCCGCTAATGAGACAGTCGGACCGACATGTCGGGCAAAAATCAAAAATTTTCGATTTTTCTGCCGGTCGCACCGACATGTTGGGCATGTGAGCGCAAGTCGGTCCGACTTGCTTAATTTTTTAATTTCAGTAAAAGCGTCAGCGGGTGAACAGCAACGAAGCGAAAAAATATTAGAGAAAATTAATATGGAAAACGTTTAAAACATGAAGTTTTGTGTATAAGTAATTAAAATTCATAAAAAATTCTCTACAATATGGAAAATTGCTTCAGCCACTACACCGATGTGTTCCATTTGAAAGCCCGCAATGAAATGAAGTCGTCGTACATGCACAATTGTTCAAAAGTTCAACAAAATATTCCCGTTAGTTTGTCGTCGTACATGTCAGAGTACATGTACGTTCGGCTGAAACCTCCATTCGTACATATACGACTTCACTTCATTGCGGGGTCTCAAATAGATCACATCGGCGTGATGGCTGAACAATTGTTAGATGATCTTATAATTTAGCAGTAACTTTCCATATTTTAGAGAATTTTTTATAAATTTTAATTAATTATATACAAAATTTAATGTTTCAAACGTTTTTCATATTAGTTTTCTCAAATATTTTTTCCGCTTCGTTGCTGTTCACCCGCTGACGCTTTTAAAGGGCTTACACATTAGCGAACTTGTTCGTCGAACAAAATGGCGGGGCGAACCTGTTGGGAAAAGCTAGCGTTTAAATTAAACGAACATAAACGTCGAGCATGCGATGTTTTTTTGTTTTTAGCCATAATTTTGTTATAGATATTGATAGCGCAGCAACATGAACAATAAAGAAAACGCGTGTGCTTTCATTCTTTCATTCTTTGCAGCTTTTATTTCATTAGGTATGACTAACTCTCATCTCTTTTTTCGCCAAAACAGGACATATTGACAAAATTTTTAAGATTTTAAAGGATTTACAGGACGTTTCGAAAAAACGGGATGTTTTCGCAGGACGCAATTTAAAGTCGAAAAATTATTATTATTTGCATGTTCAAAGAATTAAAATAAGTATTTTCATTGATAAAATTATCAAATTTATTATTTAATATAAGAATTGTAGCATAAGCTCCAAATATCAATTAATATTAGGTATTTGTATTTAATATGTAATTTTGTTAAAATAAAAATAAAATTCAATATTATATAAATATTAAATTATTTTTAATACAACAAAAACATAACAAAAATAAAAAAATATCCAAATAAGTCTTATAAAAATGGCACGTTAATTAGACTTTCCAGGTACTACTTTGCACTTTGAGCAGAACACCTCACTATCAATATTTGTTTTTTTGCAGGAATGAATATTTTTTAAGTCGATTGCTTAACATAAACTTTCGCTTCGACATTTCGACAAGTTTAAGAAAAAATTTGCACAGAAACTTTTAACAAGTTCGTAAAAATAGTAAAAGTGTATAAGGGGAAAACTTTGACATATTACTAAAAATAGTATGAATAATAAACTAAGTCGACTAAATTGCAAGCATGGGAGAAAATAAAAAAACAGGACAAAATAATAAATAACAAATTTTTGAGCCCGTTGCACAGGACGCAGGACATTGCTCGAAAAAAACAGGACTATCCTGCGAAATACAGGGAGCGTTATTTTCAAAGCTTTTGACGCTTACTTTCAAATTATAGAAAACGTTCTATAACGAAATTCAGAGAAAATCAAAAATTTTTGCCAACAAGCCAACAGGTTCGACAAACTTTCGAACTAGCTTCTTAACTAGAGAACTGGCTCGAACATGGCCGCCGCTCGACGAACCTGCTCGCTGATGTGTAAGCCCTTTTAATGAAGTAAAAAAATGCAGCAAGTCAGACCGACTTGCGTTCACATGCCCAACATGTCGGTCCGACCGGCAGAAAAATCAAAAATTTTTGATTTTCGTTCATGTCGGTTCGACTGCCTCATTAGGAGCTTTCAGACCATCGTACATGCGCGATGACTTGGGCATGCTCGACGACATGTACGATCATTCGAAAGCAAATGAGACAGTCGGACCGACATGTTGGCCATGTGAACGCAAGTCGGTCCGACTTACTGAATTTTTTTCATTTCATTAAAAGCGGCAGCGGGTGAACAGCAACGAAGCGGAAAAAATATTAGAAAAAATTAATATGAAAAACGTTTGAAACATTTTATAATTGTTTATAATTAATTAAAATTGATAAACAATTCTCTAAATATGGAAAATGACTGCTAAATCATAAGGTCATCAAAAAATTGTTCAGCCATAACGCCGATGTGTTCTATTTGAGAGCCAGCAATGAAATGAAGTCGTCGCACATGCACGATTGTTTGAAAGCTCAACAAAATATTCCCGTTAGTTTGTCGTCGTACATGTCAGCGTACAAGTACGTTCGTCTGAAACCCCCTATTTGCTTTCGACCGATCGTACATGTCATCGAGCATGTCTGAGTCAGCGTACATGTACGTTCGTCTGAAACTCCTATTATTGCAGGCTGTCAAAAGGGACCCTCAAACGATACTACATGTCGGATGTACATGTAGTTCAAAGAAGTAAAATATAAGGAAGTTTAGTTTTAGTTTACACAAATACATAAGCATTCGCACAGGGCTGCATTCGGTTGAATCGTTAAAAAAGGCCCAAAATGTTTAAATATATTAAAGTTAGAGTTAATTCCAAAAACTCATATTGACTTTTATATATTAAGGGTGTGTGCGAAAAGAACTAAAATTCAGTCATTAGCTGCGTTCCTTTCGCCTTAATATAATCACGATAACAAATTTTCTCAAAAGGGGTGTTCACATTTCAAACCGCTCATCAAATCGTTTGTCAAATCCAATAGAACAACGTGGGAATTCCATGAAAATTTCACGTTGTTCTATTGTATTTAAGGGTGTTCACATTTCAAACCGCTCATCAAATCGTTTGTCAAATCCAATAGAACAACGTGGGAATTCCATGAAAATTTCACGTTGTTCTATTGTATTTGACAAACGATTTGATGAGCGATTTGAAATGTGAACAGCCCTTTTGACAAACGATTTGATGAGCGATTTGAAATGTGAACAGCCCTAAAGGAACGGCAAGAAAAACGACTCGTAGAGGGCACAATAAGGGCTGTTCACATTTCAAACCGCTCATCAAATCGATCATCAACTGATTTGACAAATGATTTGACCAACAGAATTTGTATGGATTTGATGGCGATTTGACGAGTGTGAACACTCATCAAATCGTTGGTCAAATCGTTTGATGAAAATCAAAATTTTTTGATTTTTCTGCTGATTTGACGAATGATTTGACGAGTGTGAACACTCGTCAAATTGTGTAGTACGATTTTATCAGTTCTAAAAAGTTTTCAACCTGAGCACATCGCGGTAAAAGAGGGAGCGGAAGAAAATAATAGCAAAATAATAATAAATAACTGTTGCAAATAATTTATAATAATTTATAAAATAATTTATTCTTCTTCCAATACGATTTTAATAACAAGTGGTATTAATAATTTTCCGTCATCGCGATGTGCTTACTTCGGTGTTCAAGATAAAATGAAATTTGATGAAAAATTTGATGAGTCTGAACACTTTTGTGGTCAAACGATTTGACAAATGATTTGATGAGCGGTTTGAAATGTGAACAGCCCTATAGTTGCAGTCAAAATTAAATTCAAACAAGCAATCATGATACAATAGCTATGAGGGGCCATATTCTGTAACTGTGAGTTTTAAAGTGTACACGGGCTGTCACAAAAACTCACTGGTTTTCAGTCGGTGAGTTCAGTCAGAAAAAGTGTACACTTTAAAACTCACAGTTAGAGAATAGGGCCCAGGTGTCATGAGAACGTGTGTCTTTCAAAACTGTTGTGAACTGTTATGGTAGCGATACCTTATTGAACGATGTTTTTATCTGAATGTGTTTTACTCTAAACGTCAGAAAAACTGTAAATTATTTAATTTAATTATTAATATTATGCAATTATATAAATAATTTAAGTGCAATTGTTGGCTCCGCTGAATGCGTCCAATATGTGAGACCCACGCGGTTTGTTTTGTTTTCTTTTGTTTAACATTCGATGGTCGCAGCTCGTGAGAAAATAGGTAGCTATCATGGCTAGCTAATAGTCATTGTATCAAACAAACAAATAATTAAAAAAAATGAAATGACAGCTCATAAAAATATACAGGTGCGGCACCTGTGTTTCAAATTTTTTAAAGGCTATATCACAATTTTATATGGATAGCAAAAATAATCCTATGTGTTATAGGATTATTATTTTTGTTTTCGCTTTGCATGTAAAAAATAATCTGGATTACTTTGTAGCGAATGGAACGCAGCTATTTACTTTTCATTGGAAATTTCCATCCCTGCAATAGTTTAGCAAAACAACTGATAAACGTTTGCATGCTCTCTCAATTCGAATTCGAAAAACGAATGCATACATATTCTCAATTCGTATAGTCTCCCTATATATGTCACACATTTTGGACTCCCACTCCATATTATATATACCCCACCCCCTGCCACACGATGTTTTAAAGTTTTAATTCCCTCCTGGCCATGATATTTTAACATCAATGGCCATGGAGTGGTTTGAAATATTTAAAATTTGTTTTCACATAAATTATTTTTTAAGCTGTAGAACTTTGTAAAAAAATATACAAACAACAAACAAAAAATTCAGTTTCATCAAAAATGATTTTCGATGATAGAAATTGTCTATGGAATTATGTGTCAAAATGAAGCAATTTTTGCAAATAAATTATGTAATATGAAAGAATGTGGAAAAAGAAAATAAAAAATAAATAAAAATTTGCAATAAAAACAACTTTTGAAGTTATTTATTTAACTAGTAAGCCCGTGTGGCGTTAAAACGCCAAAATCAAACAAACCTAGATTTTATTTTAAGCTATTGAATAGATTTTCAACTCATAAAAATTGAAATTAAATTAATTTTGGCCTTTTTGCAAAAAAGGAAATACGCGGTAATTCTTATTAAATTTTTGTGTAAATTTTAAAAATGGGGCAAGTCGTAGGGTCCCGGGTTCGAATCCTGGCTGGGCCATGGTCCTACGCAATAACCTTTCTTTCGTTTTTTCTAATCAAAGAAATTTTAAACACGTCAATTTACGACGAATAGTTGTAGTTGGTGGTGGTAGGAAAAGTTTGTGGAGAAGGAACGCTTAGTAACTTGATTTGACAGAGGGCAAGGCATAACACTTGCTTCAGATTAAATATCACATGTTTCTACAGCTTCTGTCACATTAAGAACATCTTACATAAAAGTTTCACTTGATTACTCCCTTCTTTTATTCTGTGGTATCACAACGGACCAATAATGGTTTAAGTGGGCTGGTCTTAAGACTTGCCGCCACCTTAACCTAACCTATGTTACAATGACATCAAAATTATTGAGATATCTCGAAAAATTTAGATTTTCTCAGTGCAACGTATTTCCTTGAAGCAAGGTCATCGCCTCAGAATGAGAAGAAAAACGATTGAAATTTTAAGTTTTGATTTTGTAAGCAAATATCTCAGTCATTTCTTAATTGATTTTCTTTAAATGCTTTGTCTGAAAGATTATTTTTAAATGACCTTGGAGAAATAAGAAAAGATTTACCAAAATCTCACCAATTTTCTCATTCAATGTTTTATATTGTTTAAAATAACCTCTAAAATATTTAATTTTTGCTCAAAAAATAGGCTAAACGTTTTTTCTTGTAATTTTTGTGTTTTTTAATCTTATTTTTTTACACTTTTTCATATGGCATCTCAATTATTTGCAAAAATTGCTTATTTTGACAAACAATTAAAAAAACAGTTTCCATCTTTGAAAATCATAAGCTACCACCCCCTATGATTTTTTTAATGAAAATTAAATTTCTCAAACTTTTGTTTTTATATTTTTTACATGGTTCTACAGCTTAAAAAATTATTTCTGTGAAAAATTTTTCAATATTTCAAACCACTCAAAAGTTATGTAGTATACAAATCTATGTTTTAAGCAATTTAGAGTGTTGCGAAAAACAATAGCAACAAAATCAATGCGCTGCTACAAAATCGTGTATATTTTTCAATATTGGGGACACACAAAAATGGTTATAAGAACCAAAGCATATTTTCATACATCATATTAAAACAAATCATATTAAAATTTGGTTTTGTTTTTTTTTTATTAAGTTTAAAATTAATGTGCCTACTAAAGAGCTGCACGGATGTATTTGTAAGACATTCGTTTGTTGTTCAAATGCTTTTTCTATTATACTCTCATATCGAACTACAATGTTTTGAAAATAAATTTTGAAAAGAGTAAAACGAATACAGAGCAAATCTATTATAGAGTAAAACGATTAAGAGTAAAATGAATATATAGCATAAAACAAATACAGAGTAAATCGAATACAGAGTACAACGAAAACAAGTAAAACGAAAACAAGTAAAACGAGAACTTCGGTGAAACAAGCAGATGTAGCTATACTCGACAGAATCGAAATTATCGATACAATAAAAAGAGTATTTCGAATATTTTTTTGGATATATTTATTATTTTCTACATAAATAAGTTTATTTGTACTAAAATAATTGAAACATTACAATTTGAACAAGATATCAATAAAATAAAATTATTTATGTATCTATATTTCAGTATGTTTATTATAACAACATATTTTGTACCATTACACAGGAAAAGGGACCTGGGCAAGGTCAGTTTTTAAGAAGATCAAAAAATAAGTTGTTGGATATATCGACACTTTTGCGCAAAATTATCGTGAGTGCCATTTTTTTCGAAATTGACTTGTTTATGCAAATTTGTTATACACTCCACAAGGCATCACCTGGTAAAATATTGTAGCAGAAATCCTTAAAGTAAATTAGTTAATTATCTAAGCACATGTAAAATTGGGTTTTGATATTTCAAGCTAAAGCACAGAAAAGTAGAAAAGAAAAAGCTGCAGAATTTTTGACAATTAATGTTCTCTTTTCTGAAATTAAATTTCTAGCAGCGGAAAATGTTCTCTTTTTTGATTTTTCTATTGATATGTGTGATGAAAAACAAAAAGTAAAAAATCATTTAATTTTTTCATAAAATAATTTCTGAAGCAATTGTATTTCGAATACTACTCGTTTTATCCGATTTACTCCTTTGAGCAAAACAAGTAAATAGTTTTTTAAAAACTCGAGTGAGAACAAACAAATAATTAGAATTAACTAATCCAGTCGAGTAATAACTTTTTATAAGAACATATTCTATTTTATTCGTTCTGTTGTGAACGAACAGAGTAAATAGAGTACAAGTAAATCGAATACTTGGTTCCCCATACTGTTTCGAATATATTCTTGCAGCTCTTTAGTGACTACAGGGTTGCCCATATTCGACGGACCCATCTGGCAACGCCATAACTTTTGACAGAGATGTCAGATCGCTTAATGACATACCGCGTTTGAAGCGTCAGTCCAAGCAGATTTTTACCATGGAACAATACACGCCACGCGAGCGCTCTGAAAGAGTCTTCGAAATGGCCGAAGATGACGAGGAATTTTGGAACAAAATTATCATGTCCGATGAAGCCCATTTCACATTGAATGGGACCGTAAATAAGCAAAATTGCCGTATTTACGCCACTGAAAATCCTCAGGAGATTCAAGAAGTGCCTCTTTATGACGAAAAAGTCACAGTTTGGTGCGGCGTTAGTGCGAAAACGGTCATTGGGCCGTTTTTCTTCCAAAATGAAAATGGCCATGCTGTTACCATCAACCAGGAGCATTATCGCGACCTGATGACCAATTTTGTGATGCCAATTATTCGTCGAAAGCGTATGAGGCAGTTCTGGTTTCAACAAGACGGCGCTCCACCGCACACAAGTCGCATAACAATCGATTTTCTGAAGAATTTGTTTCCGGGCCGTTTGATGTCGAAAAGTGGTGATTTGGACTGGCCACCGCGTTCGCCCGATTTGACGCCGCCTGACTTCTTGTGGGGATATTTGAAGTCAAAGGTTTACGTTAACAAGCCAAGGACCGTAGAAGAGCTCAAGGACAACATTCGTGAAGAAATAGCCGCTATTCCGGCCGAAATGTTGGCGAAAACGATAGAAAATGCTGCAAAAAGGGCACAATACGCCATCAACGCCAGAGGCGGCCATTTGAGAGATATCATATTCAAAAATTGATGTAAACAAATCTACTTGGAACAAATTAAATGATTAAGATTGCCAACCACCAAATTTTTATTTTTTTCTTTGATTTTTTAAAAAAAACATGGGTCCGTCGAATATGGGCAACCCTGTACATTCAATTTGTCTGAGAGCAAAACAAAAGCAACATAATTAATATTTGGTGTAAGATCCATTATTCTTGATAACCGCTGCACATCTGAGCTTCATCGACTCTAATAAATTAGATATGTTGGTGTTAGGTATTTGTTCCGAATTAAGTTTCAGGGCTTCATACAGTGCAGTCTTATTGGAAAACCTTTGACCAGAAACTTCTACCTTCAAAATCCCAAAAAGATATCACTGTGCAACACATTTTTCTAAGGGAAAAGCGGATAACACAGGATGACAGTACTAGTGTATAGTAAGAAAACCCTTAAAGGAATTTGCAAAGTTAGCTTGCTTTTAAAAGATATAGGCATTAAAAGTTTGCCTCTTGCAGCGTATTTTTTAAAAATAAAGTGCTCTTTAAGGCGTATCAAATTGCAATTTTTTCGAATTCCACATTCTAAGAGGTCTCAAAAGTTGCATGGTGGTCAAGATCTACAAAAAAAAAATTAAAGAGAAAAAAAAAGGATGTCTTCCTCTTACACAAGGACAAAGTTGTTTTTTGAGAAAAATAGTAAAAAATGACTATCTATAAATGCTTTGATTTTTGTAAGAAAAACAACATAGTATGTCTTAAAGCAAAATTAAATACAGACTTTAACTAAGAATATCTGCCAAACAGGATGCCACTCTCGATTTTTACCCTCATTGTCCTGTGTGAGAGATACTCGAATCCAAAGGTACACTTTAACTCGATTGTTTAAATGTTGGTGTTATTGATTGGTGTTATTGATTGATAGAAGTGTTTACGTTTTCTTTCAATTTGGCGAATGAAATATTTGCATATTTTTCGCAAGTTAATTTTCTTGTTTTCAAGATATATATTTTGAATGCAACTTTATAAGTTTTTCAAAAAAATTAAGATAAGGTTTTATATATTTTTGGCATAAGAATTGGTACCGAAGATAATTTTGTGAATTTGGATCCTTAAAATATTTCTGAACGAAACACTGTTTGAAAGTATTTTTTTAAAACACCAGGTTAAGACCACAATTCTTTTTTGTTTCAATTTTTTAAAAAAATTTTTCTGCCTAGCATGAAATTTATTATTTCGTCAAAACACCTCACCTCATCATTTACCAAAATGTTAAACTAAAATATTGAGTTTCTGAGCCTGCCATTCGATGAGTCTCAACCATAGATGGGCACTTTGCAGTACCAGTAAAATTGCAGTAAAAATAAATTTTTACTGATAATGAAATTCAATTTGCATTACCAGTAAAATTTTACTGATTACTGAAAAAGTTGCAGTAAAAATAAATTTTTACTGATTACTGGGAAAAAATTGCAGTACAAATATATTTTTACTGATAATGAAATTCAATTTGCATTACCAGTAAATTTTTACTGATTACTGGAAAAAATTGCAGTAAAAATAAATTTTTACTGATAATGAAATTTAATTTGCATTACCAGTAAATTTTTACTGATTAATGAAAAAATTTGCAGTAAAAATAAATTTTTACTGATTACTGAAAAAAATTGCAGTAAAAATAAATTTTTACTGATTACTGAAAAAAATTGCAGTAAAAATAAATTTTTACTGATTACTGAAAAAATTGCAGTAAAAATTGCAGTAAAAATAAATTTTTACTGATTACTGAAAAAAATTGCAGTAAAAATAAATTTTTACTGATTACTGAAAAAAATTGCAGTAAAAATAAATTTTTACTGCTTACTGAATAAAATTGCAAAAATAAATTTTTACTGCAATTTTTTCAGTAATCAGTAAAAATTTATTTTTACTGCAATTTTTTTCAGTAATCAGTAAAAATTTATTTTTACTGCAATATTTTCCCAGTAATCAGTAAAAATTTATTTTTACTGCAATTTTTTTCAGTAATCAGTAAAAATTTATTTTTACTGAAAATTTTTTCAGTAATCAGTAAAAATTTACTGGTAATGCAAATTAAATTTCATTATCAGTAAAAAATTATTTTTACTGCAATTTTTTCCAGTTATCAGTAAAAATTTACTGGTAATGCAAATTGAATTTCATTATCAGTAAAAATTTATTTGTACTGCAATTTTTTTCCAGTAATCAGTAAAAATTTATTTTTACTGCAATTTTCTCCAGTAATCAGTAAAAATTTACTGGTAATGCAAATTGAATTTCATTATCAGTAAAAGTTTACTGATTACTGCTTCTAGTAATGCAGTAAATATTTACTGCAGTGTGCCCATGTATGGTCTCAACTGATTTAACAATTGTTTTTAAGATGAATTTAAAAAAAAATTATAACCTTAAAGGAGATACCTGAAGAATTCAAAAAGTGAAAATTATTTTCGGTACCACTTCTGATGCCTGAGATATAAAGCCTTATATTAATTTTTTCAAAAAGTTAAAAAAATTGCGTTCAAGTATGCATTTCTCAAAAAATAGTAAATGCATAGGCAAAATATATGCAAATTTTAAATACACCAAATATAAGGAAAACGAAAACACTTTAATAAATACCACTAAAATTAACACAATCAGATTAAAATCAAAAGTTCTGTGCTATTTCGAGTGTACCTTAAAATTTTAATATCCTTCACATAGTACACTGTGAGTAAAAATCAAGAGTGGCATCTGGTTTGGCGAGATATTGTTAGTTAAAGTCTATATTTACTTTTGCTTTAAGACATATGTAGTTTTTCTTACAAAAATCAAAGCATTTATAGATCGTTAATTTATACTGTTTTTCCCAAAAAACAACTTTGTCCTTGTGGGAGAGGGAGACGTCCTTTTTTTCCTAAAATATTTGTGGGAGATCTTGACCTATGAGCACTTCAATTTAAAAAAAAAAACTCTGCAATAGGCAAACTTTCAATGTCTATATCTTTTAAACGCTAGCTAACTTTGTGAAACTCTTTCAGTGTTTTGTTGGTCGAGATCAGTACCATCGATCTGTGTTGGTCGCTTTTTTGTTAGATTTCATAACCCTTGAATTGTCGCATAGTGTATTCGATGGGATTCAAGTTATTGTGATTGTGTCAGCCAATCAAGGACTTGAATCCCATTGCCTCTAATGTAATCTTTGATGAGCTTTGAAGTGTACTTCGGGTCGTTGTTGGGCTGAAACGTTCACTGAAGCGGCATATTCCACTCTGTATGTGGTTGCATCTTGCTTTCGTGTACCTGGGCGGCGCAGTACCGTGCACTTCCATCTGAATTAATAAAGTTGAACTTTGATTCATCGCTAAAAAAACGGTTTTCCATTTTCGAACGGTCCAATTTAGGTGCTTTTTTGCAAGCCTGAGTCTAAAAAACAATAAAATGCAACTCGTTGTCGCAATTTCCGACAGAATTGTTTAAATTATAACACTTCACCTTGTTTTTTATGCTTTTTGCTTACAATTAAAGGTTTCTTTGCCGGTCTGTAACTTCTTAAATAGTTCTCGATTCGTCTTCCAACAGTTCTGTGATGGATATCTAAATCAAGTGTCCAAACAACCTTTTTGGATGTGGCAAATGGATTTCGTTTGAACACGCCACAAATGTTCCTGTCATCACGCAGCAATGTCTTCCGCGGCCGCCTTCTTTAATGTACTGTTGTTACGTCTTTTATGATGTTATTCTTTTTTATTAATCTGCAAACTATTGACTGATTAATATCAAACTGTTTCACGTTAGATATTTGCGAATTTCCCTATTTATATTCGGAAATAATTTCTAATTTTAGAGCTTCGCACTATTTATAATGTGCCATTATAAATAGAACAGTCAATGTCACAATTAGCGCAAAAACAAAACTAAACTTAAATGCTTTTGATTCACAAACAACACGTGCTTTACAATAACGGAACTTTTACCGATAATTCTTGGAACTTCTGTTATTTTTTTACATTTTTCAAGTTTTGTTGCTTTTGTTTTGCTCTCAGACAAATTGAATGTGTCACATTAATTTTAAATTTAATAAAAATAAGCAAAACCAAATTTGAATATGATTTGTTTTATATATGATGTATGAATGTATGTACAGCACATTTTCTTAAAGAAAATTCAACGCCTCAGAATGAGAAAAACCTATTGAAATCTCAAAAAGTTGGTCTAATTTCGACCACAGGCGATACTATGTTTATGAATAGTTTGTATTAGTATTGTAGGCGAAACAGTTCGGTACCATTTTCTCCCGTATCTGTGGGAGAAGAAGTACCTGTGACCTAAAATATGAATATTTTATAATAATAAAATATAATGCAATATAATAATATAATGAAAGAATATTTCTGAAATAAAACCTAAACTATAAGAAATTGAAAACATGCTGTTAGAGGAAATTTTAGATATTAATTAAATGTATAAACAATTTTTTTGAATAATGCCTGTACATAAAATATATTTAAAAAAATTTCGGTTATTTTGATATTGAAGTCATTGCGATTATTTAAAATGCTGATTTTTATGATTTAAATACAAATTCTAAATGTTTGATAGTTTAAATCATACTTGATTTTAAATACAAATTCTAGTTGTTTGATAGTTTAAAATAGTTTATTGAGCTTTAGGTCAAAGTTAGAACAATTAATTGTTTTAACGAATCTTTCCAAAGAAACAACAACGTTTTTTCAATATGAAAAGGAAAAAATCACTATCTGATTTTATTGCAATTTCGGCCCTGCTAAAGGCTTCATCAGAATTAGAATTTGTATTTAAATCATATAAAATCATTGTCATTTAGAAAAAAATTTATTTGATCACTTAAAACTTAAGGTTTTCTTAGTACAACACATTTTCTTAAAGCAAGGTAAACACCTCAGAATGAGAAAAAAACGATTGAAATTTCAGAAAGTTAATCGAATTTCGACCACAGGCGATACCAGTATATTTTAAATCCACGATGGTATTCTTTTAGAAAACTCTTATGTTATGTTTCAAACAGATATGTTGAAACTATTTAAATAACTTTTTAACAACAAGAAAATGCAGCGAATTTGTAGAAATATAAAAAATCAAATTTTTCAAAAACGCTTTATGTAACCCTCAGGCGACTTTGAAAATTAGAGTCTTATAATATAGTCATATAGAGGCGTAATGGTGCAAGTTTATTTTATCAATATTTTTATGACACTTAACTTTTTAACATAACTTTTTAACATAATTTTTTCAATTTTTTCATTTAAAAAGTGTTTTAAGGAAAAAAAGTGTTGAAAAAACATTCGAGAATATGTTTCCTTTCCGTTGTCATCCTTATTTGCTGGAGGGTAAATGAACCAGCATGTTTTAAGATATATCTATATCGTTTAATCTTAACTACATCATGAATATGTACAGACACTTTCAAAATTAACGGCTCATAAGAAAAACTTTTAAAAATCCATAGTTTTGTAGAGTATTGCAATAGCAGCTAAGGTGCTTTGGGAATAGAAGATACCCTTAAACACTCACCCATGTACCGCCAGAGGCTGTCGCGGTAAATATCATATTCCTTGGTCATCACTTTGCCAACAACAACGTCTTCTTTTAATTGTAATAGTTATTTGATTAGCTAGAGAAGAAAAGTTTTATTATGTAACTTGAAACGAGCACGTTATTCTATACCACTATTCCAGTCACGTGATATTTAATATAATTTTAATTCCAATTGCAGTTGTTTAAAAGCTAATTAGCTTTCTGCCTAACAATCTCCAACGATGATTTTATATTTATTTCATATTCAATAAAAGTATGAAGTTTCAAAATAAAAACAAATCGGCAGATAAACGAACCTTCAAAAATTATTATCTCTTATCATTATATTCACAATAGACTTTTAGTTCAGTGATGCCACATGGCTCTGTTAATTTTATCAGTGCTGTTTATAGTGTTATGACACTACCTTTCTTGCATAGAGCTTTATATAGTCGATGTTGCAATTACCAGTAGTGGAATTCTTAAACGCGTTAACGACGATTTTCGATATATTTAGCGAAAACTGTCATTTATTATGAACGTGGTACACACAATTACCGATAACGACAGCGATTATAATTAATACAACGAAGAAATTAATTTTTTACTTTTAGACTATCTCACAGAGTCGCATCACACTTTTATACGAAACACTATACTAAAACTAAGCATTTGTGTAATGCATCACTTGTACATGCATTTAAGGTCTCTCCAAAGTCCAATAAGCTGTAAAATAGCTTCCTTCTACCAATTCATCTGAAAATACATTACGAGTTTAAAATATTCTCACAGTGGGATAGAATGTGTAATGACATTAGAAACAAACCTAAAAATGAAAATGTGGTACGACATGCCGAAAAAATCAAAGCAGATTCAAACACACTTTGTTTCCCGTTGTTTCACCACTTCTAATTCTATCACATATGCAAATTTTGACTTGTCGTAACTCACAGTAGGCCAATGTAAAGCGGTCTTAAGCAGCGGCCAAAGGCCTTGTAAGTATTTCTATATATTTAGCTATAATATAACATTTATAGCCATTTGCCTATTTTTTATTCCAGAAAATGGCAAAGGAAAAGCGATAAGCCTGGACTGCTGTAGCACACAATTGTCAAAATAAAATCTAAAGCTGCATTATAGCCAGCAATAAGTCAGTTCGAAAAAGCATGTTCGAAAATGCAAAAAGCAGCTTTTTTATGAGCATAAACATTAAGGCGTATCGAAAAATTTAGATCGTATTTTAAGAGGTCTCAAAAGTTGCATAGGGTGGCCAAGATCTACCAAAAAAGTTTTTAAGTAAAAATAAGGATGTCTTCCTCTCCCGCAAGGACAAAGGTTTTTTTAAGAAAAAGAGTACAAAATCACGATCTCTAATGCTTTGATTTTTGTAAGAAAAACTACATAGGTCTTAAAGTAAAAGACCTAAAAAGATATAAAGACTTTAACTAACAATATCCTGCCAAACATGATGCCATTCGATTTTACCCACAAGGTAATATATGAAGGATATTCGAATCTAAAGGTACACTCGAGGTAGCGCAGAACTTTTGATTTTCTGATTATCTAAATTTTGGCGATTTTGATTATATTGTTGATGTTTTCCTTAAATTTGGCGAATTAATAATTTGGTTATATGCATTTTCTTGTTTTTAAGAAATATATACTTGAATGCAATATTTTAACTTTTTCAAAAAATTAATATAAGTTTTTATATATTGGGCACCAAAACTGGTACCGAAGATAATTTTCTAATTTAGATTCTTCAAATATTTCTGAAGAACACCCTGTCCAAGACTATCACTTTACAACACCATTAGCTCGTTCCTGTAACTCGTAGCGATCGTAGTTACCGACTCCCCAGCTGGACAGCTCTAACGTCTTCACAAACACAGCGAAACAAAATTTGGTTTTCAGCAATACATTCATACGTTCTGTTGTAATGTTAAACAAGGAAAGTTATGTATGTTTATATATCTTGCTTTTTACGGCCAAAAATATTATAAGCTGGCAACAAAAATAACAAACCAAACAATATTAGCACACAATCGAAGGGAAGTATGCAAATAATACAAACCAAATAAAACAATTCAACATTTTTTTTCTTTTCAGAAGACTAAATAGGATTCCAGAAAAACACTTCCATTGTCTGGATTGATTACAATCTTAATTCAAACAACTGCTGCTGTCGCTGGAGCTATTGCTGTTGTAAGGAAATAATTGCAAAACCCATGGATTTTATATGCATTGTATTTGTTTTTGTTCTATTTTTTAAAGCCGTAATATTTTAACCCGTTACCTCAAGGTAATTTATGCATTGCAAAAAAGAAATAAAAATTGATTCAAAAATTGTCTTTGTAATTTAAATAAACATGTCAGAGTTCTAATCTCTGGGCTAGGGGGTGGTCATGATATAGCGGCATGGGGGGAGAAGATTGCACAGCAGATTTTCTTATTGGTGCGAGCAGTTCAGCTAAACTTTTTTTTATGGCTAAAACATGTGTGGCAGACAGAGATGCCAGATCACACAGATGAGCGTCTGTCCATATATATAGTATTTTGGTAGAACAAATTTAACGTACAATGTATGGAGAATTTTATATGACTTTAACGTCAAGGTCGCTACGTATATGCCATATATATGCAATATTTAACAGTTAGCTGTCTAGCTGGGTCATATTACCGATTTGACGTTACTCTGACGTCACTCTCACTTGCAATGTTTCTGTACGAATTTGAATCGATTTCAGTGTAATTCGTTCGTTTCAAACCGATAATCTATCACATATTCCGATTTCACTTCAATGGAACCTTTTAAAAAAGTTATCTGTAAGAAAAGTGAATCGATAAAAATGTGTCACTTTTCTCATTTTCCTTGCGGCAGGTGAGAATTCTACCGATTATCTAATGCCAGTAAGGTTGTGCATTATTAATTTAGAAGTAATCGAAATATACCTTTAAAAATGGTTACTTTCATTTAAGTTGAATTTTTTACTGATAGAAATATTTCGTTATTATTATAAAACGTTTAAATTTTCAAGGTAATGCAATTTAAAAATAATGCCAATTTACATAACATTTAAAAACAGTTAGCAAAACAATAAATGTTTGAGCTATGAAAAAGTACCCGGCTGCATATATTTGTAAGTTTTCGTTGCACAGTGCTAAGTGTCAAATTATATACATTCATAATTGTTGATTATTTCCGCAAGAATTACTACACATCATTATTATATAATTAATTTTCTTAATCTGCAAATATTCACTTTTTAAGAACAAGAGAAGCACCTTTTTGCTATCAAATTTAAGAGCACATAAAATAATATATTCGAGTAAACAGCTGCTTATCATTTGACTCAATTTAGCAACGTTTCTTCTCGATTTATATTATTTTTTATCACGATCCGAATTTTTACCGATTTAAACGTACAGAAAAATTCGTTGTCACGAAATCGGTAACTAGGAATCGATAACGGCTGACGTCACATAAATCGGCAACTTAACGATTTTGTTACAGGAACAAACTACAGGTTAAGACCACGATTTTTTTCCTATTTCGATTTTGTAAAAAAATTTTCCTTCCACCTCAACTCAGCATTCACAAAAATTTTATACTAAAATTTTCAGAATCCGAATTGAGAAAATTATCTTCGGTACAAGATAAAACCTTATATTCATTCTTTTTTAAAAAGTTTAAAATTGCACTCAAGTATACATTTATCTAAAAGAGGAAAATGCATATGCTAACAAATTCGCCAAATTTAAGGAAAACGTTAACACTATAATCAATATCACCAATCTTCAGACATTCAGATAACAATTAAAAGTTCTGTGCTATCTCGAGTGTACATTTAGATTCGAATACCCTTCACACAGGACACTGTGGGTAATAACCAAGGTGGCATCGTGTTTGCCAAAATATTGTTAGTTAAAGTCTATATTTAGTTTTGATTTAAGACCTATGTAGTTTTAAAAAATTAAATCATTTCGAGATCGTGATTATTTACTGTTTTTCTGAAAAAACAACTTTGTCCTTGCGAAAGAGTAAGAGATCGTTATCTTTTTCTAAAATTTTTTAAAATTTTGAGACCTCTTACTGTGGGCTTAGACCGCCTGAGCGAACGAAAGAAACCTCGTCCGTTCCTCGGTTTAAACGATAAGCTCCAACGAACAGAGTTTGCTATAAACTTATCGCGAACGCTGTTTGCCCGGTGCAAACAGTAAATTAGGGTGATGAACGAAGATTCCTTCGTACGCTCTGATCGAACAAAGAAAAAATAAACAAGGCCACAGAGAAACGGTTCCGCAAAGTAAATTATTAACATTATCACTTAATGGTGCAAACATACTATTTCAAAATGTAATAAAATACTTAGGAATTAATTTCCATAACTGTCTAAAATTTAATATACATGCGAATATAGTATTAAAAAGTAAGAAAAATTATAGGTAATTTCTCCTTTATCTTGATAGCACAGTCGCGCTTTTCTTTGCTATCATCAAACAACATTGAAAACAAGATATTTTCCGAATGCGCATAATATGAATTATCTGTAATTACTTGATTGACAATTTTGCGTAAACGAGGTTCTAGAAATCGTGATCAACTAATGAACTTGAAAAATAATGCACTACCGTACACGAAAGAGCTGTAATACTTGATATTGAAGTACATTGGCACATAACATTTAATTATAAATTCAACCAGAATTCTTAAATTCGCATCTGGATTTTCCGTTGTCACATGTAATAATCTAGCGGCCTTGGTGAGCCAGCGAGAATGTACAATTTTCCCTGGTTTGATGTTAGCCAGATTCACCGAAACCACGCCGCTAGAAATTGCATGGGCCATGTCGTATAAGTATTTCAAATTGGTGGAAAATTCAAGTTTTCTGGAGCAGGGGGCATACTTTTCAACTCAATTTTTTGGAAGCCGTCCACCACCTGAAAATATATAATAATAAAATAATTAAAAACGGTTGACAATTATAATAAATTAGTGATAGCAATAACTTACCGGAAGAGTTTCACAAGTATCGATATGTTTGCCCAGTTTTCCGGTTGCCGATCTAGGTCCGGTGCTGGTTGATTTATCCAAAGCTTCAAACAAATGCCGAAACGGAAGTTCGTTGAAGTGTAGAAGGCAAACAAACCAATGCAATGGTCTTTGTAACAGCAATTTGAATTTTCGTATAACTCCACCGTGTGGGCCAGTGTTTGTTGACTCACCGTGAGTGCATATGCCAATTAATGCATCCAGTGATATATTTTTACCTTTGAAAAAATCATTTAATTTGGTTGTTTTGTGTTCAGCGGTTTCATGTTCCAGTCTTACGTCAGATTCAGTCAATCAATTCAGTAATCAATTCAGAATTCGGTTCTCTCAAAATAACAAGATGAGGTTCTTTCACCATCCTAGTATGATACTTCTCATAAATTTTATCTCTCGTTAAAGTATCATCTTTTATGCCATAGAATGAAAACGTTAACAAATTGGTATCATCTAACCGTTTGCGAAGCACTTCTTGTTTGCATTTCTCTTTTTTTCTGCGAATTTTCGATTTATCAATGATGAGATGTTTGCCATGCATATCTTTCATTTTAAAGTCTTGGCAAAGAGCGGTTCCCAATGCTGATGCTACTCTATCAGGCACACCAAATCTGCCACATATCAAGGCAAAGTTAAAGCAATCGTATCTTTCTGTGTATTGTGAACTTGTGCTTCTATCCATATCTTCTTGAACCGGTGGCGGTGCGTATGTTGAATCATCGGGATCTTGGTATGTTGGCATTGATGACATAGACGTTGCTCCTTGCTCTTCAATTTCCACTACAAATGCATCCATTGTTAGTCTTCACAAAGAGCTGCCTTCAAATCGCATTTACATGTTCCAATGTAAAAAATTGTTTCCAGAGATTTTACACACTCTGGAAATTGTTGAATTTTGTTTCTTCTCTTGAATTGGTCTTGATCTTTGTCAAGCAATCTATTCAATTTATTAAATACACTTTTTTCAGCATTATTTCCATACCAAGTTTTTCCCAAATTCCAATCAAGCTATCTTGTACTTGAATAGTGAATGATTTATAGGAAAACTTTTTTGTTCGCTTAAGTAAAAATAATATCTCAAGATATCCAGATGGGTTGGTAAATTAAGATCAGTCAAATCAATAGACACACCAAAAACAGTAACATCATGCCTGGGTATATGACTCATTGGGTTTTCGATAGCTGTTGATGTTGTTGTTGCTTCATCTTGCTGTATAGAGGATGATGGATTCATTGTAAACTTTTTGATTTGGTTCTGATTATGTTCTGACTAAATAAATTTTTAAAGAGAAAAAATAAATAAAATAATTAAAATAAATAAAATAAATAAAACATAAATAAAATATATAAAATAAAGTGCCAAAAATGGTGATTTTTTCACAAAATTCAAAAGTTGGGGCATTATTTTGATCCCTAGAATACGATTTTCACTGAGCAATGGGCGATTCTTAAATCGACCCGCCCTAAAGTATACATAAGAACACATATGCCAGCAGGCATTATAGCTCAAAATGAGCTCAATATAAACTATTTGAGATTTGCAAATTTTTTAAGGTCATCAATAGTTATTTATGAGATACATTAGGTAATAGTGAGGCGCATATTTTTGAACTAAGTATGAGGTCAATATGAGGTAAGTCGTGAACTTTAAATGTTCTCATAATTAGCTCATATTATAGAAATAGCGAGTTAATTGGCGCATGTTTTTGAACTAAGCATGATGTCAATAGCTGCGTTCCTTTCGCCTTAATATATTCGCGATAACAAATTTTCTCAAAGGTACGGCAAGAAAAACGACACGTAGAGGGCAGTACCGTTGCAGTCAAAATTATATTCAAACAAACAATCATGATACAATAACAATTAGGTGTCATGAGAACGTGTGCCGTTCAAAACTGTTGTGAACTATTATGGTAGCAATACCTTAGTGAACGATGTTTTTCTCTGAATGTGTTTTACTTTCAATGTAAAAAAAGTTGTAAAATATTTAGTTTAACTATTATTATTATGCAATTATATATATAATTTAAGTGCAATTGTTGGCACTGCTAAATGCAGCCAATGTGTGACACACGCTGTTTATTTTGTTTTGTTTTGCTTAACTATAGCTGTTCAAGCTACCTAATAGTGATTGTATCATGCAAACAATTAATTAAACAATTACATGTTACCTCACAAAAATATACAGGTGCGGCACCTATGTTTCAAATTTTTTAAAGACTATACCACAATTTTATATGGATAGCAAAAATAATCCTATTTGTTATAGGATTATTATTTTTGTTTTTGCTTTGCATGTAAATAAATAATCTGGATTATTTTGAAGCGAATGGAACACAGCTAATATGAGGTAAGTAGTGAACACAAAATGTTCTCATAATTGTTCTGAAAATGTAAAAAACTTGTAATTGTAAAAAATATCGACATAATCATTATCATCAAAAGATCCAGATAAATCGTCAACATTATAAATTTCATTCCTTATTTGATAAGGTTGTTTCGAACAACCTCGAATAAGTACTTCCAGCAGAAGTTTTTATGACTTTGGAAGTTGCAAATCTCTGGTGAACGATCTGTTTAGCACTGTTTTATCTTAAATAGGCCGGCGCTAAAATGTAGAGATTGTCGCATTAAAACAGAAGACATAAATTAATATTTCGCCAAAAACAAACTTACATTTAAAAGCTACGCCATTTTTCTTTGAAATTTCAGTACCTTTTTTATTTTGTTAATAATTTAATCATCACAAATACCTCATAATTAGCTTATAACAACCTTCCAATCAAAACAACTTTTAATCTCGGTTTATTTTTCACTTCATCTTATTATGATCTCATTAGCTGCGTTCCATTCGCTTCAAAATATTCCAGATTATTTTTTTTTACATGCAAAGCAAAAACAAAAATAATAATCCTATAACAAATAGGATTATTTTTGCTATCCATATAAAATTGTGATATAGCCTTTACAAAATTTTAAACACAGGTGCCGCACCTGTATAATTTTATGAGTTGTCATTTCATTTTTTGAATTATTTATTTGTTTGATACTATGACTATTAAGTAGCCATGACAGCTACCTATTTTCTCACGAGCTTCGACCATCGAATGTTAAACAAAAGAAAACAAAACAAACTGCGTGTGTCACACACATTGGATGCATTCAGCGGAGCCAACAATTGCACTTTAATTATTTATATAATTGCATAATATAAATAATTAAATTAAATAATTTACAATTTTTCTGAAGTTTAGAGTAAAACACATTCAGAGAAAAACATCGTTACCATAACAGGTATTGCTACCATAACAGTTCACAACAGTTTTGAACGACACACGTTCTCATGACACCTAATTGTTATTGTATCATGATTGCTTGTTTGGATTTAATTTTGACTGCAACGGTAGTGCCCTCTACGAGTCGTTTTTCTTGTCGTTCCTTTGAGAAAATTTGTTATCGCGATTATATTAAGGCGAAAGGAACGCAGCTATTATCACCTCACAACTGATTGTATTTTCTATTTGCCTTTAAAATCTAATACTCATAGAGAGCTCATTGTGAGTTATACGCAAAATTTGTGATTTCGTGAGCTCATTTTGCCTGCTGGGATGGTAGTTATATTTTGTAGTTTCGTGCCGTTTAGTTACGTGCCGCAAGTGGGCAAAGACCTTTTTTCGTTCGTTCGGGTATTGGAAACGCTTGGCACAGAACATGTATAAAGAATTTTATTATTTAAAAAAGTATGTTACACCCTGTATTATTTATAATCTTGCGTAGAATTTTGCTAGGAAAAAAGGGAACAAAAATTTAACAAAATATAAAAATTGATAGTGTAAAACAATTATAAATCTATGTCTACAAGTTTTTTTAACTTTGTTTGTAGAAAATACTGAAAAACAAGCGCCCAGAAGCTTATTTCATATCGCAGCCACAATGGGTCAGGCACAAAGTATTGCCGATAACGTCATGCCGGGCACAGTGGATGCAGTTCACATGGAGGTGGTCAGACATGCAAAAGTTTTAGCCGAAATCAATGCGCTATCTTATGAAGATTTTAAAGCTTGCCTGGATAATCTGAATACACTGTAAGTTGCCATTTGAAGCATAATAGTGTCGTTCAGCACTGCCTCTCTGTGTTAAATATAGCTCACGCAAATGCATCGATCCAAATGGTAAACAACTAGTTTTCCTTGTTAAAAAGGGCACCGATACCTCTATGTTGTGGAAGGCTACCGTGAAGATTGCCTGCATTAAAGTGAATCCGACAACTCGAAAAATCGATGGTTATAAGTTTCTAAATCTAAAGCAGTTTCTCTGTGTCTTTAAGACATTCCAATCGCTGTTGGATAGTTTGGTGTCCAGCGAGCAGCAAAGGGTTGGTGTCGAAGAGCGGGTTTTGGTGTAGTTTTTTTTAAATTAACTAAATGAGGCTTGTTTTTATGTCATTTTTAGTCTTCACGGCGCGGCTCACAATCTCCGCTCAGTGAAAATGGAGCAGGCTTTATAATGAATGCTGATCTAACTGCTTCCATAATCATGGATCAGGTTGATGCTTTGGTTAGTAGCGGTAAGGGAAATGGCAGCGCATGCGATTTTAGCACACTTGCAGGCGCCACTTGCTCGCATTTGGATCACGTTGATGAGTGTTCGATATGTTTGGATAGACGCACTGAAGTTATACTACCGTGCACGCATAGCTTTTGCACACCATGCATTGAGCAATGGTAAGATTTTTTAAAGCTATGTATATTTCTTAATAACAGAACTTTTGCAGGAATGTCAACAAAAAAACATGCCCCATATGTTCAGAAGCTTTGGATAGCACAGATGAAACCTGGGTAATGTCGGACATACCCGGCGTAGAAGAGATCAATGAAGAAATATGCGCCGAATTTATGACATTGTCAAAGATACCAAATAAATAATTTTCTCTACATACTTTATAGTCCCAAAATGTTCGCGTAAGCATACAAAACTAAAAAAAGTTAGTTGCAATAATTATTATCATATTTCATTAGAATTTATTACTCATTCAAATTTTTTAGCAAATAATTTAAGTAAACAAAATTTTTCCTCAAAACTGCATTCTTTAAATTTTATCAGATTTCAAGCTATTGGTTGTTTTAGGCAAACTTTTTCAAAATATTACAAATACGAAAAAAACCATGCCAATATTTATTTAAAGAAGCCTAGCTATCGAGCATTTGCATAAGTTGAGACAAAAGTTTCAAGTAATTGCTGGGTAAAATGCTATATCCAAGACATCTCAATGCACCAATTTAATTGTTAGAAAGATAAAGCATAGTAATGTTTTTGGATCGTTTCGACTATGATTAAATTAAAGGGATAGTTGCATAAAAAGCGTTATGTGAAAAAACTTCTTTGGAAAAATAACTTCGATTGCCACAAAATCTTACTGATGTTTAAACTCAACCCTAAATATAAATGACCGTAAATTTGTCAGTGATTATACCTTAACAGTTCTACGAAACACCGATCCTTGGTGTTGCAAAAAGCAAGCTACAGTTTAAGCTAAAACTTTAGGATTGGGAAATATTTTGTTTAAAAAAGTAATGTTAAAACTGAACATTAATTTTTTTAGTTCAAAAATAAACCATGCAAAAACATTGTTTAGAGAACTTTAGTAGATAACAGCTGAAATAAAAGAAAGAAGAAAAACATTATTTTTTTTGCGAATTGAAACGCTCTAAATTAAGCATTATTTGTGTTAAAACTTTAATATATTAAGTCTTTCAATAAAAAAATCTTATATTATTGTTTTCATTATTGATGTTTTTGTTTGTTGCAGTTCTACTCAAGAATGTTATTGTATCAGATTTCAGTATAACATTAGCATGATTTAAAAACTTCAGAAGAAAACAAATTGTATAATTCAATTTCTCTATTACAGATAATTAATATTGGAGATACAGATAATTAATATTAAAGGTAAATAATGGTCGTGGTTGGAAAAAAATGTCCAGGGTTAAAAAACTATAAAAGTTTTGCTAATGTAAAGGTTTTCTGCATTAAAAGTACGCAACTTATTGCCATCGCGAAATAGTTTCTTTTGCGAATTGAACTGCTCTAAATTAAGCATTATTTGTGTTTTAGGTTTAATATATGCAAGTCTTTCAATAAAAAATCTTATATTATTAATATACATATATATATATTATTAAAATTAAATAATAATAAATAATTATTATTGCATGTACATGTCAAACTTACGATTTTCATTTTCGTTATTTGAATACGCTAAAATCTATAATATAAACATTTAAATAAAGTGAGCTTAATTCGATAAACTATGTAGATCTACAAATTACTGTTGTAGATGTGGGGCCTGCTTTCAGTTGGCCCGTCGTTTTATCGACACCTTGCCTTTGGTCAAGTGAGACATGCTTATTTTAACTTTGTTGTTGTCATTGACCTTTTTTACCCATATCTAAGATATAAATATACATATAAAGAAATTTTTGAGATCATGTTTAAAATTTATTACTTACAATTTCGTTGCCTATAGCTGAAATGGTTGCGGCAAACTTTGGCAAATCCTTGCCCTCCACATATACCTGCTGGCCACGATGAAACCAGCGGCGTTCGTACAGCAGTTTGCCGTCCTCAATGCGTGTCTCTACGTACGTATTGACAGTTTCGGGCAGCATGGAATTTTGCTGATGATTGCTATAGGAACCAATGCCATTTTGTTGCAGCGCTAAAGTTAAAAAAAATGTTAGTGCGTGGTGGCTATTCGGAAAAAACATTTAGTACACCACTTACTGGGTGTCAAAGGTTTACCACGTTGTATTGTTTTGAGATCAGTGTCGATTTCTTTATCATCAAGCAGATAGACTAAAAGCTGTCCGGTTGTGGGCTTACGACGTTTTTCCACGACTGGCACGGGTTCATTAGGACGCCTACGCAGTTTTCTTGTAACTGTGGGCTTTATCTGACAGATAAATGCGTTGAAATTAATCAAGCAATTTAGAAAAAATCTCAACTACAAACCTCCATTGAATCACTGGTGAGTTCTAGACTATAACGTTCATTCTCGATAAGTTTCTTTTTATCCTCGAAGTCTGTCAATATGTTATCTTTAAGATCAATCTAAAAGCAAAATCAAACCAAAACATAAAGGTATTGCAGATCGAATACCAAACATATCCGCCCCTACTTTTTTTTCATCGTATTCTTTTTGCGCAGCCTTCTTTTCCAAAACATAATCACGTTCCACACACTCTTTGAGATAATCGCGATAAATGTCATTTAGACGAAGGCGTTCCCTGTACTGTGACTCTAATTTTTTTAGTCGCCTGATGTACTCTGGATGCGTCAGTTGTTTCAGCTCTTCCAACTGCTTGTTCAGGCTCGCGAGTTTGTGCTGATACATTCTAAAAAATGGCATTCGCTTATCTCTCTTGCTAATAGCACCCTGTAAACTAAAACTTACTGTTCCTTAAGCTCGTGATTGTTTCCATTGGAGCTGCGACTATGATTCCGGAACTCAGTTTCACTGGCATCATCCGTGTCTAGCGTGGGCAAAATAGGAAAGAAAATGTAGTTTATTTCACAATTAAATGTTTATAATCAATAATAATTTGTAGTACCTTCTTCGCTGTCGTATGCATTCTGCTCAAAATTTGTATTCGATCTAGAGTCGTCGTTGTACTCTGCGTAGCGATCATCCTCGTACACCTCGAAATTGTTTGGATGTGTATACGTTTGGATGGACATTTTATCAACATATACCTATCTAGTAAAACGTATTAAATTTTTGTTTTATTTTAGCAAATTACAATCGCATAAAATACGTGAAAAATTTTCAACAAACGCTTTAAAATATATCAAGATGAAAACTTAGAATTGAGCTGTCAAATAAGGACTGTAATAGTAATAGCTTCAATAGTAATAGATGCAGTACTCTTTTCGCAACTACCCACCAGACATCGTGGCTGTTATCGTAGTCGATATAAAATTGTCAGCGGCACATTAATATTGTATTAGGGGCCGTCCAATAATTACGTGAGGTGATTTTTTGCGATTTTTTGAACCCCCCGCTCCCCCTAGTGAGATATCGTGAGATTTGGCTCGACCCCCTTAACCCCCTCTAATCTTACGTGAGATTGTTCAAAATGCGTGTTTTCAGTGTAAATATCTTCATTGTGTTGGATTTATTAAAAAAAAAACTCGTCGTTTATTTCATTATTTTTATTTAGGACTAGTTAAGACTAGAATTTAAGACTACTGAGATCGTAGCTTAAAATGACAATGAAAAAAATCTAGCAATAAAATACTTATTAAGTAAAAGTAATTTAAAATGAGAACTTCTAAAATTGTTGAAGGAATATTTATTCTAATTCGGTTCATGGGTACTCATGTGCGGTCTTGAGAGTAACTGCTGGAATCAGCATGTCCAGTGGGAGTTTTTGAACGTAATTCAATTATTTCTTGCTTGTCATTTCGCCTGTGTTTCAAAGCGTACATTCTCTGTTTTTCCTTAAGTTTGAGCTTCTTTTCATAACAATCGATTTCCTGCCGCAACTTACGTAATTTCTCGTGTTCGGTGCCGTCAGCAACATTGGCAAAGCACCCCAGTATTAAGGCTCCTCACGCTCCATAGTAAAACGATTTAGTTTGACAAAAATGCTCAAAATAGTCCTTAGTTTATGTTATAATGACTCCCCAAATTTTTCGACTCTAGTGATAGCCATCCGTGAGCTGTATGGTTTGAAATAACCTCTAAAAATCGAGCTATTTTGTAACCATATTGGCTGGTGTAATAGTTGCAAAAAATTTAGTTGTCAGAAATTATAGGCCGGAAAAAGATCTTCCAATCTGCATCAAAATATGGTAAATGTTTGCAATCAGATTAAAGATAACGCTATTTTTCATGCATGTTTTTTGATATTTTTTTTATTTTATTTCCATACAAAAACTTTCAAAATTCAAATAACTTCATCACTTTTATATTTTTTTTTTAATTCTTACGATATTTTTTCAGTAGGTTTTTTTTATAATTAATATTTTATTTTTTACATATATCAAATCAAGCAATTCTGATTAGGAATCAATGCGAGCACTCAAAACCTTTCCACCGATATCTTGAAAGGGAGGATCGCATTAGAAATAAGTAAGTTTTTTTTTAATTTTAGTGAAAATAAATTTTAAAAATGCATTAAAAAAGCATTATTTTTAATCAGAATGAAAAAATTTTAATTTTTTGATGCAGATTGGAAGAAGTTTTTTCCGGCTATAATTTCTGACAGTTTATTTTTTACAACAATTACGCAAGCCAGTATGGTCACAAAATAACTCGATTTTTAGAAAAAAACCATAAACCATAAAAAACCAACAATTATTAAAATTCGCTGAAATGCTTGTGTTGCTGTTATTTTATTCTAGCAGTATGCATAATAGTCTTGCTTAAAAAATATGAACTCCCATTGTGCAATTAAAGTTTAAGGAGTGTGGTTGTACATAATATATTAACTTAATATAACTGAATATAACAACTTTAAAAAAAAAAAAATAAATAAGATGATTAATTAATGACAGTAGCAATTTTTTCCTACAATATTAATGACAATGTATGCATACAGTATTAATGGTAATGTATGCAAGCTAGTGCGGATTATTGCTAACTTTGCAGAATAAATTTAGTGCGGATTATTGCCAACTTTTTAGAATAAATTAATTGCGGTTTGCGGACATAAAGTAAAGGCTTGATTACCCAAGCGTAACGTGAGGTGGCGCAGCGGGATGTAGCGTAGTGCGACGTTGCCTCGAGGACAAGCGATTACCGAAATCGTAATCCAACGTAGTGCAGGCGGCGTAGTGCAGGGCACTCATTTTACATTTTATTCTAGTAGGCTTATGTACTTCTCCTCGTCAATAAAAGATTGCATTCTTTCTTATATAGTATTAAAATTTACAATAATATGAAGTTAAACAAATTTTTTCGCTTGTAACACAGCTGTCGAACTGTCAAAAATCGTAACGTTGCGTAGAAATCTATTTTCTACAGACTTTTACGCTGCGTCACGCCACGTTACGATTTCGGTAACGACTTGCACACATTTATCATTAAACAGATTTTAGCTTGACAATTGGCAACGTCGCGCTACGTTACCTTACGCTTGGGTAATCCAGCCTTAAGACAAGTGTGACTTTCTTAATCGTACTTTAATAACTTAAAGACTACAAAAATAAGATAGATTAGATAAAGAAATAACAAATGTCAGAAAAAGGAACTAATACAAAAGAGTTGCCATATAGGCGCGATCACATGCAGTATTAATGACATTGAATGCATAGAGTACTACTAATTCCCCATACATACAGCATTCGTAATTGTGCGGGTACACAGTACACATGCTCTTGTGGGACATCGCCATGTAAAATGCAAATGAGCATGCATTTATGCTGGCATGCACACAAAACATCAAACGTATGCCTACATCATCAATGCTGTATGCATGAATTTACTTACTGGGATGTGCTTCATGTGTGCCGACCACTGAACTAAACATTTACGGACGTTAACGCTCGTCCAATCGCATGTTCCGCTAGCCGATGGTAAAACAATCGACGAGCTACTTTGCTACTTTGTTGCACTCGCATAACCTCGAAAAATATTATAGCGTAAAATTTAGTAATATTTTAGTAGAGAAGCCCGTTTTACTCAATTTAACCAGTTGTCTCATAATTCTACGTTGTTTCTTGCTGATAAAAAATTACGTAATTTTTGCGGGAAACCCCCTCTCCCCCACGTGAGAGTTAGTGAGATTATGCTTAACCCCCCTAAACGCCTCACGTTATTAATGGACGCCCCCTTACCCGAAAGCTTTGAAGATTTTGTCAAACTACAGAATAAAAAGAAGTTTATGCATCGAGAGAGAGAAGTAGTTTTGTATATAGCGTCAACCGGAAAACTTGAAAAAAATGAATTAATCTCGTTTTTCTTCTGTTGTATTCAAATAATAAAAATTGACTTTGATCTTTAACTTCATTGGACTTGTGGGCATTGTAAAATTTTGACAGCTTTGATATAGTGATGGTGGTGTGTTCACGAAAACCAAACAACTGCACAAGTTCTCAAGTCCTCAATAACACAGGCAAATGCACTGAATCGTGAATACCCCTTAAATTAAACCGCAAACATTTAGCCACATTTTTACCGACTTTGAGACAGCTCACTCGAATTAAACTTATGCCATTTGAAAGCTCTGGTTCACAGCAAGAGCACAATATAATTTTTCTTTACAAGTATTGTCATTAAGGTAGGTAAAAATTAGAAATTAAAAACACTTTTTCCCCATATAAAAAACAGCAACAAGAAACCAAGCCACACCCCGCTTTCAAAAATTTTGTCGGTGATGATATTGTAATGCAGAATTGCAAGCGGGGTATAAAAAATATCGTTGGTGTGGTTAAGATCATTATTCTATTTTCATTGTTCAAACAACAGTTTGACTTTATTTGCCTGTGTAGCAACATCGTGTTCTCTAACGGGAAATTTTTCTGTGCAGTGTGTTTGTGAAAATTATTATTCTTTATGTTTAAAATAACTACGTGTTATTAAACTTTAATTCCGAAATGCGAAATTAAAGGTAATAAATTAATTTCATAAATTGTTAAAATTATTGTGAAAATAATTTGTGGCGTCATTTTTTTGTTTGCTTCTTGTGTTCTCTTTTGTTTTCGTTGTGCTATGACGTAGAGAGGATTTTCGTTCAATTTTGTTTTTTTTTTCTCCAATTGTGTGTGTTATTTTTTGTTCTTTCGTATCTTGGGCATACCTACTCCCATCGTTGTTTACTGTGTAAGGTTAATGTCATCAGTGTTTTTGCAGTCATGTCCGAACAAATGTAATTGAGAATTGTAAACGAACTTCGGAGGCTTCGCAGCTACATTGTATTAAGAAATAATTTGTTACGTCATGTGTACACTTACCACTGGGACATACTACTTTCACATTCGCTCTATTGAAAAGTGTGCTGTGGGAGAGTAGAACAGCGTGACCAGATAGTTTTTTGAGCATGCACGAACTACAAAATTTTTATAGCCCAAAAATCGCCCAATTTTTCGTCTTTTCATATTTTGTATCCCAAAAAAGCGCATATTCGGGAAATTTGCTACATTTAGTCCCAAACATTTTCCCATAAACCCATTTTTAAAACAAATTGTTTTTCTTATTAAGTTTAAATTTGAATGTGTGACAAATGTACAAAATGGTCAGAACAAATAACAAAAAATAAACATTTCCTTCGACAAAAAAAAAAAAGAATCCAAAGAAATTTCATAAAAAAATTTTTTCTTTGAAATACAAACAATTAAAAAAAAAATTTCAAAAGTTTCTTGAAAGTGTTCAATATCTTCTTCACTTTCATCATCTTCCTCTTCAATTTCATATATAGAGCTACTGCACTTTGAAATCATATTTTCTGTAATAGGACGAGTCTTGAGCAAACGCTTAAGGCTTTCATGTGACATTTTATTCGTATACCGCGTTATTTTATTCGGCGCTTGCAATACCGCGTATATTGCAAAAACATCAAAATCAATTTCATTTTCATTTTGATCATTTATAATTGAGTGCATATGTGTCAAACTAAATGGCGCGAGTAAACATAGGTTAAATAATGAATGTCCATATGACTGGGAAGTATTTTTAAAGTTTCTTGT
Organism: Dichetophora obliterata; assembly: GCA_963920525.1. Lineage (NCBI taxonomy): Eukaryota > Metazoa > Arthropoda > Insecta > Diptera > Sciomyzidae > Dichetophora > Dichetophora obliterata. The sequence goes on along the minus strand of OY986439.1, from coordinate 86,595,848 downwards.
ATTAAAATAAATATAAATGTTTGACAATCCTTTTTTAACTTGATTATAAAACATTAGGGGTATTCACTTCAATGCTGAAATTTCAGAAATCGGAAATTTCGTTTTTCATTTCGTTTTTTCACATACATCTGTCAAACATAAAATCGGTATTGCTTCATTTCGTTAATGCGCTTGTTACCAAAACAAATAATTTTGAACATATTTTGTTAAACACATATTAATACACAGATATATAAATCGACTGCCCTCAGCTATAATAGAATTAATGATAATTTTGTTCTTGCTCGCAGACATTGTCGCAATTTACACGTCAGTCAAAGTCAGTGATCAGTCAAAACTTACTGTTGTTTTCCCAGCTAAAAATAAAATGAACTCTCTGCGAGAGCAAAAATTAACTATTTACAATTCAACGTATCAGTCAAATATTCAGTGAGCCTAAAACCTGCATCACTCAGTCTTGTTTACTGCCTAGTAGCAAATAATTCATAATGTAGTAAATTCAGCATAAAAGTACTTTTATGGTAACTTAAATTTCCGGCGTATCGATTTGACAGAGTAATCAGTTTCAATCCTAAAAGAACAATTGCACTGAAGTTTTCGTAAGTTTCAGCATTTCGCAAATTTCAGCATTGAAGTGAATACCCTTATTGTTTCTGCTTATATCTTAATTAAATATCTAGTCATTCAGGAATGGAGATTTATGTTTCAACGTAAAAATATTGGAATTATTATAAAACTAAAACGTGTTTTTATTATTTTTGTTAGTTTTATCAAATAACATATGATTTTTTTAATGAAATAAAAACATACCTGCTAAATAGAAAGTAGTTAATATTTTACTGCACGCACGACTTTGCTTTTCTGAATAACGGGCACGCACGAAGTTATTTTTTTAGGCACGTGCGCGGCGTGACACAGAAAAATCACGGCACGTGCCCATCTCTAGTCAGGAGTAAATACCATTGATTAATAAATGAAATGAAATGAAATATCTACTAAAGGGTGATCCAATAAGAGCTTCTTACTTTGTTTTCTAAATAAAATACATAAAAATCAACGTGTTGATGCAAATCTTTATTTGGAATGATAGTTCGGTTCCTACAATTCAATCTGCCCTATCATGAATAGGGAGTTTTAATTTTTTAGCTAAAGCTCAAAAACATTTTGGAAATTTGTAATGCAAATTTGTCGATAAACCGTTGATGAACTGATTTGCATTCAAAATTTTCAAAATGTTTTTGAGCTTTATCTACAAAATTGAAACTCACCTTTCTGATTCCGCGTGAAAAATTATTCATGATAGGGCTGAATAATGTTTAAAATTATTTCGTTCAAATGTTGCAACTAGCTCTTAAATGATCCATTTGTGGGTCCAATTTTCGACAACTCTTTTGAGCATATAGGCCGGTATTTCTTGAAACAAGAGTTATGTTGGTTTCAAAAGTGTCAATAGTTTCGGGTTTGTCAACATAAACAAGTGATTTAACATACCCCAAAGAAAGTAATCCAATGGCGTCAAATCACATGATCTTGGTGGCCAATTTTGAAAATTTTTAAAAAATTGAAAAAAAATGTTGAAGAAATGTTGTCATTCACTAACTGATCACTGATTTTGGTAGTAAGTTTCCACAATTAATAAACGTTGTTCAGGAGTAAGTCTTTTTATGATTGAGTCGTATTGAATACTGAACACAAACGTCATATGGACAAGCCATTTGACACATAACAGCTGTCAAAACAACCCAGTTGAAATTGGACCACTCTTTATATGACAAATTCATTGGGCTTTAGCTTTCATGCATATTCACTAAGAACTTCTCGATTTTTAAACATAAATGTTTTCAACAATCTTAATAACCTTAAACCCTACATTACGAATGAAAATGGAAATGAATTTATTGAGAAACTTTTTTAATTTGACTTCTCTTTTCTGAATTTCAGTCGATCTTAACTGAGTTATAATTAAAAATGTTGTAGAGAAAACAATCCAAAATTTCAGACGACTTCCTACTTCTTTGACGTCAAGAAAAACAATAAAGTGCTTGATTTATTTTATATTGTAGTTTTTCATAATTTATTTGAGTTTTTCAAAAAGTAAATATTTTAATATAATACTTTTTTGTTTGTATTTGTTCACAAAATTGTGTTAGTTTCACGTCTTAATATTAAAACTGCAGTGCTTTCTTTTGTAACAACTGCGCTAAAAATTAAAAATGTTTTCTATGGATAAAATTAAAATTAATTATTTTAATGCTTACATTTACTATGAATTATCATAATTGCTATTTTGACATTGTTCACTGAATAAATTTCAGTTTTCAAAAATACAAACATTTGCTGTATGCTCCTTGAATGGTATTTTATTTAAATAAAAACATAAATCTATAATTTTAATGAGAAGTTGAGCATCGAAAATTTGTTGCTAAAAAATTTACAAAAAATATTTTTAGTTTTGTTTTCTATAATTTATATCAAGTTAAACGTAGTTCTTTTATTTTATTACAGAAGATACTTCATAAATTTTTAATTTTTAATATAATCAGTCAGGTTTTTTAAAATTTTTTAAGTATTAAATTTAGGTTAAATCATAAAATTTAGCTTGAAACAGTTAAGGTTTGATTTGATGGCAATCACACCAAATTCAGATTTTAAACTTAAGGCTAGTGGTTTTTAAAATTCTTTTCTACTACTATTTAGTTAATAATAAACTCGCTCAGTTACACTTTTTTTTTATTTGTTTTTGTATTTGTAGTTAACATGCGCTTAAATCTTAGTTTTTAATTGCATTTATATGGCCTAGAAGCAACTTAGCACTATACATTTATTACTAAAATACCTACAACAAGTTTGTTTAAAATAATTTAAGCAGGCTTTTAAAAAATTATATAATTAAAATGAATAACTTAAAAGATAAGGATATGCAAAAAAGTAGCGTATGAAAAATTATATAACATTGATTGTATCAGCGTCATATTCTCTAAGGCTTAAACTTAACACGAGACACGAGATGGAATTACAATTTTAATTTAATGCTTAAATAATGGTAAAAAAGTGAGTTTTATATTAAAAAATATCCTTAATTATAGCTGCACTTCCATTGCGTGGGATTTGTTTGTTGCAATTTTAGTAAAATTAACAAAATTTAGTTAAAAGATACTTATTTACAATCTTAAAGTTTTTAACTTTGATGAGATTTTTATTTTGTATTAAAGTGCGTTTTAATTTAAATAGTAGGGCTATTCCCGATTACGGGCAAATAGCGTGGCATCGTGGCATTTGCAAAATATGATGGCAAATATTTTCAACACAACAACAAAATGTACAGATTTGCATTTGCCCGACTGTGTCAAATTTGCAACACTAAAATCGCATTGCATACAGTCGAGCATGGGCAAAACTTATTTGCCAATCAATCAGCTGTCACATTTTAACCAAACGCCGCTAATAAAACAAAATTAACAGACTCTGATATGGAACTCACTTTGATAAATAATACACTTTGATAAATAATAATGAAAAACACCACAAATACTGTTCGTGTTGTTTTTTTTTTTCCTCCAAAACAGCTGTGAGTTTTGTTTGCAACAGTGTTCTAAGAAGTGTGCTCACAGTTGATGGCAAATATTTGGTAGGGCATACATTTGCAAAGCTATTTGCCCGTAACTGGGAATAGCCCTAGTATTTGAGTTTATTTTGACTTAAGATACACACAAACATACAATCCAACACACGCACACATACACACACAGAAAGACAGACAATCTTTGCACAAGTACATGTAGTGCATATTGAAGTAATCTTCCCAGCAGGAAAAAAGAATATCGGTGTTGCTACAGCACCAGTTCTGATTTAACAATTTCAATGATAATGTTTTTGCTTAACTGGTTTTAAAATTTTATATAGACTAGTAGAAAAAAAAGTTTGGGGAAAATTTATTTAAAAAACTCGCCAAAATAACATCCACAATACAATTGATTAGTAGAGGTTCGGTGTAAGTCCTTTCAAGGGCTGAAAGGCCAATTATTTTTTTATTATGTCTGAAAAATTGGAAGATGTTTCAAAACCTAACAAATATCGTGGTCATTTTATCCCTTAAAATGACTTTGACAAAGCTTTCAATGATCAAATATGTGGGTCCAAAAAATTAATAAAGTATTTTTTCGAGGTAAGTTCTATTTGAATTTATAAGATAAAGCATTTAAAAAAAAATGGCGCTTTGACAATTGAAAAAAATGAGGGTTTTCGTTTGCAAAATAACCAACAAGAGCTAAGATAAATATTTTTATGTTAGTAGGTACAGATGGCCCAGCAGACGTTGTTCTGCCTTTTCCTGCCTACGCAAAAATATAAGAAAAAGGAAAATATTTTCATTCGTAGGATCCCGATTAGAAAAGAAAATGCTTTAATTTGAACAGGTTATTTTTAAGTTGTGCTTTAATTAAGACTTTCTTATCTCAAATACGTTCCCAAAAACATTGTAGAGTAACTCAATAAGTGTTCGCTAATGAAAAAGGTTTCAAGGATTCATCAGAACCCATTAAAATAAACCCTAACTAATAGAAATAAGAATCCAATGTGTATTCCCTTAATTTTCAGTTAATATTAAGCAATTTTTTTAATGAAAAAAATTATTTTTTTTGTCGTAAAAACATAAAATTAAGGCAAAATAATCATTTTTTATTAATTGTTTATTCAATAATAAGAAAATTTATATTTTCAGTAAAAAAAAAAATTTAATTTAAGGTATGGTATAAATAAAGTTTTTCTTGGCTTACGATTTCTGCAAAGTTGTACACAGTTATTGCATTAGAAAGAAAATTTCATATAGCAGCACTTAGTCAAATGTCACAAAACCAATGGTATCATAAGAAAATTATTAAAAATTAGCCAATGTGTAAAAGAATTGTCACGTCTTTACAGGGTTATTGTGTAAATACAAATAAAAGAAGGCTATTCCCTTCAATTTGTTAAGTCCTGATAAATTGCTAAAAGTTATTCAAGTTAGCAGCTATGTAGGCCAAATCTCTACAAACAAAACCTAAATAAATTAGATTTGTCAAAAGCGTAAAATTTAAAAGTATAGACTAATACCTTGAGGTGTGTCTTACTGTACTTTGCCAGTCCCCCAGTGGCCACTCGTTGATTTGCCGAGCCGAGCTGAAGCTCAAAAACGTATGGGAGCAAAAGAGAACGCAAGTCATGCATCTTTTTTGGCCAAATGCATTTTGAGTTTCAGTTCGGCTCGGTTCGGTCGTAAGTCGGCACTATAAGCGTTCCCTAAAAGAATTTAAAATATTGGAGTGTGCTTAGTTAATCAACGTACATTATCGATTTGTATGGAGAAAAAAAAAGTCAGCCAGATACCCACTCAAAAGTTAGAGGGACTCCTAAAAACTATTTCAGAAACATTTTTTGGATTGTAGAAATCCCCATATAGCGGTTTTGTTGTTTTTTATGTTTTTTAATGCAAATTTTTGTTTTCTACAGAATGCATAACCAAAATAAGCAAAATAATAAAGATTTTGATCACACACAAATTTTGAATGAACAAAATTAAAAAAATATCGTATTTTTGACGGTATTCATATCAATTTTAGCTTATTGCAAAGGTATAGCTCCTCTTTCCATTGATTTATTGTAAAATGAAGTTTTCAAAAATTTTGTCGATGCTATTTTTTTGTGCAAGACACAAAACTGAAGTCATATTGTGTGTTTGATTTGCAAGCCAGAAGGCGCCTTAGAACCAGAGCTGGGATGTAATCGATTACTTTCAAGATTGATTACATATAAATTACAATTTCAATTAAAAATTTCAATTGTAATCTTAAAAAAATAAAAATTACAATTAATCATAATCGAAGTATTTTTAATTACAATTACAGTAATCGTAATTCTTAAAAAAATTACAATGACAATAACCGTAGACGTAATCAAAATTTCTTTATTACGATTACAGTAATCGTAATCATTCTTTTTGTAAGATAATTACTGCATAAATCTTTATATCTCATGATGCAATTCACAAAGAACACATTCATTATTTGTGATATAACTTACAAAAAACATGATTACTATTACAGTAACTTTAATTGTAATTTTTCATCGATAACGATTGCTGTAATTGTAATCAATAGATTTTTCTATTATAATTACAGCAATCGTTATTGTAATTTGCGTGTTTATCGTTTACAGTAATCGTAATAATGCTTTTCTTACATTAGAATTACAGTAATCGTAATCGTTAATTTTTAAAGATTACGATTACTGTTATTCTAATTCCAAAGTAATTGTAATCGCAAGCTACCCAGCTCTTCTTAGAACAGAAGTTTTCGTAAATCCTGAATTTTGTGCTGGAGCGCCCTCTGGTGGACACTTTACTGAAAAACGGTTGCCAGAATTTTATTTTGTGTACTTCAAACCTTATAAATACCAAGATTTGTCAAATTCGAACAGTAATTGTAGCAATTTAATAATAATTAAGCCGAAAAAAGCCCTTTTAATATCGATTTATCACGTTTTCTATATTTGTGCCACTCAGTGTTGGCTAAGCAACACTATACGATATATAAATGAATAAAAGCTCAATACCTTTCCAATAAGCTACAACTAGTGTCCGACCGAATATTCGGTTTCGGTTTCGGTTACGGCCAGTTTCGGCCCTTCTTGTCAATTCGGCCAAAATTCGGCCGAATATCCGAATTTTGCATTAGTCATTTATTTCAAATATATAAGTTTGGTTTAGCAAAAATATTTATAACGCATTGTACAAAACAAATATTACGAATTCGTCTATAATTTGATTTATCGTGTTAACGCAAAACATTTAGGTTAATTTTATACGTTCGATGCTATCATTTTCGATTTGATCATCTCCTTAAATTAACATTAAAGTTTTATAGGTACTGAAGCCAAAAATCGATAATTAAACGTCCGAACGAATTCTGTGTGTGTGGAATAAAGGTAAAGAAAACGAAATATTTCTATTTTTATAATACTAAACCTTTAAAAAAACAAAATTACTTTGTTTTGTAGTTATATAAAAATGTACATTGTAGGTGCATACTATTTTGAGTGTGTACGGAAGATATAAAGTATGCAATACTTTTGTAATAAAAAATAAATCAAAAATGATCACTTTTATTATTAATTCACTTCAATTAATTATTATAAACTTCAATATTCAAATACTTTTTTATATTAAATTTTTTTCTTATGTGTATGAAAGCACTTTTGTTTCTTTTTAATAAAAAAATGATTTTTGTAAAAACTTAAATTTTCATATTAATAACCAGTTTCGGTTTCGGCCGAATATTATAAAACGGCGGAATATTCGGTTTCGGCCAAAATTCCGGTTTTGGTCGGACACTAGCTACAATGATGTGAATACCATGAAAATAGATATTCTAAAAGGGTTTACAAAAAACATCTTTCTGAAAATGGCGAAATATATATTTTTTCGGGTCTTAAAAGAGTTTGTAAAGAAAAAAATTTAATAGTTTTTTCCTGTCCATTTAAGAGTTTGTCCAAAATTTTTGGACGAAATAATCTTTATTATTTTGTTTATATTTGCTTTATTATATTTGTTTATCTGAAGAAAAAAAGTTACATGCAAAAAACATGATTTTTTGGCCAAAAAAGGGGTTCAGGAAAATAGGGATACAAAAAAAAAAATAATGGAGAAATAGTTTCCGGCGAAATCTAAATTTCGATCTGGCTTAACGTACATGTGCATTTATTTCAACACATATTTCCTGCTGGGTGTATAGATAAGACACATTCACTCACAGACTCAAACACATGTTTCAATTTTCAATTAAGGGTGCGTTTATAGTGTCGACCTGCGACTGAACCGAGCCGAGCTGAAACTCAAAAATGCATTGGGACAAAAGAGATGCATATGCATGACTTACGTTCTCTATTGTTCCCATGCGTTTTCGCTATTCAACTCGGTTCGGCAAAGCAACAAACCGCCACTATAAAAGCGCCCTAAGATCTAAATTCCATATGTAAAATGGTTTGAAAAGAACAATAAAATTTTTAAAATAGAAAAAGCTTCAATTGAAAAACTTAAAATAAATAAAAACATTGTTTCTTCTCAGAAACTTCTTGATTTATTTAAGGTAAAAAGAAAGCTAAATTATGTATATGTTGAACATATTGAAATCAATAAAAGTAAACAAATTATAAAAAAGCAGCACTCGTTACAGACTTAAAAATGTCTGTGAAGTTGGTAAATTCAGCAAAAATAGCAACTTTTTAAATATAAAATAGAACAAAACAGTCGAGCACACTCACACACAGTGTATGAAAAAATTCTAGATACACTTTATATACGCTTAAAATAAAACATTTACAGACACACACACTTTCTTCTTTTAAACTACTATAATCTATTACAACTAGAAAATTTTAGTTAATTAAGTGTTCTATTACATTAGTTTGCTTGTGTAGTAAAACATAAAAAACAGTTTTAACTTAAGTGTTAGACTTAAAAATTGAAGCTAAAAATCTATTTTTTTTTAAATAAATGAACTTTTGTGTATGAATGTCAATTTAAAATGAATGCCGTATAATTACAAAAATGCAGTGTTTGTGTTTTCGAAAATATGCTATATCGATATTTTGTGATCGATCGATATGAGAACATATTATCGAAAGGATTTCGTGCTAAATTCTTATTTCGAAAACGGTGTTTCCATTTTAAAACTCCGTTGATTGTCAAACAAATGAGGAGAAGCCTGGCAGTGGTGCTCTCGATCTGGCCATATTATTGACAATAATCTGGCCACCATTGAGACTCATCACTGCACTGCCTTCCGGTTCGGAATCGGTGTAACTGGAGTAGTTGCGCACCGGTTTTTGTTTTTTCCACGATTGACGCAGCGAATCGTTGACGTTCGCATAATGATTGACGAACGAGTGCGGATCGGAGCGCACGCTCTCGTTTTCGCTCTCCGAGTGCTGTAAAAGATTAGGCAAAAAATGATTGAATTATTTGAATTGTTGAAACTATAGGTACTTACATATTTTGTATGGCAAATCTTAAAAAATTAAAATATAAAAAAATGTCAACACTCACCTGCGATGCTTCCGAGGAGCTTACTTCCGACGGTTTTTCCGTCACACTACTATCATCTGGGTTTTCATCGTAGCACTTCAGGCTCTCCTCGTCACTGTGATATGCAACCGAAGCTGGTGAAGGTCGTGGCGGACTCTTGCCCAATTGCATATTAGTTGGCGGACGATTCGTGGACTTACGCCCAAGCGTACCGAGTGTGCCGCGACTCATGTTGCCCACACTATTCAGCGTGCCGTTGCCGCCGTTGTGTCGTGAGCGGTACAGTTCCAAAGCTAGCTCCTGGCGCTCATCAATAGACATTGCCATTGATTCCTCCAGCGTCTTTTGTGCCTCTTCTGAGAATGAATAATTTTATATATTTTTCAATGAAAGCTAAGCTCACTGCGCTTTTAAAGTAAACTTACGCTTATATTTATAGCTTTTGCTTTTCACACACAGCACAGCAATGACCATGATTATAATAACGATCGATGTTGCTGCAAGTGCCACCATAAACCATGTCTGTCGGTAGAATGGTTTATGCTGTAGATAACCGTATTGCAGATGCAGTTTTGAGGGAGTCAATATGGAATCCTTTGAATAGACCGGAAATGAGATGCCATATCGATTGTAGGCAATAACGCGGAATGTATATGCGGTCGATGGTAATAAACTTTGATAGCTGACGGTAAAATCCTGCATCGTTCCAGTTGTCGTTCGTTGAATGGTTTCCCAGCGGGAGTCGTCTGTGTAAAATAATAATAATAATAAAAATATAAATAGTATAATAATAATAATAATAAGGTGTGAAAAATTACTTATATACACATTCTGCATAAGTTATTTATTATATTATAGGCAAAATTTTATGAACAAAAAGATTAAGCTTTCCTTTAACTTCATTTTAAAGAGTATAATAAAACCATTGTGTTAAGAAAAGAAAACCTTACCAATTTGTTTATGTTAATAAAGTGCAGATTAACTATTTATGTTAAATGCTTATATCTAAAATAAATACAAATTCTTTAATATATTTAATTAGTCTTATAATTAATATTTTTTCTATATCTTCAAAAGTGCTTTATGCGTCAAGTTTGGGCATACGACCATGGATATCTACTGAACATCACTATGAATTAGTAGGCATTACATACAATAAAATATATTGTCTATTTAGGCTAGGTTAGGTTGAGACGGCAGCCGCTGTACGTGGTCAAACTATACACACGTACCGCGGCTCACTTAGACCAATAAGGTCCATAGTGATACCGCTGCGCACTTGGCCTTCAGTCCGAGTGGAGCCACATTGAGCTCTTGATAAAGCTTGTAAGATGTTTGACGCTTGTCCTTGCCAGGTAGCTCAGAAAAGAAGAATGACCCTAGATATTTATGCCTTCGTCTAGCAACGCAGGATAGGAACATAGAAAGTGGGAGATAAGTTATTTATTTAATAGACAAAAAATATTGAATAGTTTGTACATAAAAATTTCGGATGAGAATATTTTCTTGTTCCTTTTTTTTTAGAGCATGCTTTTAAGTTTTTTAATAACTAATTTTTTATTTAAATTATTTTGGGGATATAATTTTTATATAATCAAAAGTAATAATTACTATAAAATTATTTGAGGATCAAGTTATAAACACAGATGATTATTATACCACTATAAAAATTATTTTAGTTGATGACTTTATGTCCTGTAGAGGGCGCCATATTCAATGTAACGTGATGTCACATAGCTTTTCTTCAGCGGACGATCAAAACGCATCTAAAGATACCTCATTTGCTAATGTCACTAAAAATGATTTTTTAGTTCATGACCTTATGTCCTCTAGAGAGCCCTATATTAAATTTAATCTGACGTCACATAGCCTATAACTAAAAGACGATAAAAGAGCTTCCAAACGATACCTCATTTGTCAAATTATGATAAGTAGTTTCGAAGTGAGGGTGGAACAGATGAACATACATACTGGTCAAAAACACATACCGCTCCTTTTGCTTCGCCGTAGTCGGGTAAAAATTATATACATTCGAGGAAATATGGGTTAAGTGGATGTGAATTATAAATGTTTTTAGCTACTTTGAAAAACTTTTATTATTTATTTTTTATTTATTATATGCTTATATCTATGCTTTAAGTACAGCTAAAGCAATTCCTGGGTTCATGAAAAACTTGCTATTATAATAATTAAGTTCATTAATAATATTTATTCAAAAGTTCTAACAAATACTTATACGTTTTACTGTAAAATAACTTAGTTCTTATTTGTACTAATGCTATATGAAATAAAATAAATAAATAAAATAAACTAAAAATTTAGGTGTTCGATGTAAATAGTACTTACAAATATATGAAGGTTCTCCGCTCTCTATGCAAGCATGTTTGAAAATTTGAAAGATACATAGTAAAAAAGGAAAATTTTTCAAGGAAATAAATTAGAAACCAGTGCACCAAAAACTTAAGCAAAAGCATTATGCAAAATAAAATTACAGATAATATTCAAAAGTTCATAAAATGCCAGCCCATTGAAATTGTTAGCCGTTTGAGCCTTTCCCAAAAATTCTAACATCATTTGTGGTATAACTTACCGCGCTTTTTACTCTCAATGTAGTAGCCTAAAATCGGGCCTCGACCAGATGGCCCATTCAGCCAGTGCATCTCGACACTGGATAAGGTCTTCGAAAGTATCAAATCGCGTGGCGCTACTGGCGAGCCCTCCTGAGGTCCAGTGGTAACATTTTCAGTTACAGCCGGTCCATAGTCGATCGTTTGAGCGCGCACCGTAAATGTATAGGTAACTTCTTCTTCCAAATTCTGCACCACCAAACTGGTGCCAGAAACTTTCTGTTTGACCTGTTTGCTGAACTCTGCGAAGGAAGGATTATATTAGATATATATATTAAAAGATAAAAACTGGATCTTGTTTAGCTTACTCTCATTTTCTTCGGTGGTTTCGTAAGTGACCAAATATCCGAGAATTTCACCATTGCGAAATTTGGGCGGATCCCATGACACCTTTAAGCTCTGCATTGTTATATCTTCGAAACGTAGAAAGGCAGGAGCACTCGGTAGACCTTGCAGGGTCTTCACGGTTATCGCCGTTGAACGAGGTCCATCTCCAGCAGGATTGAAGGCAAGAATTTGTATACGATATTCAGTGAACTTGTCTAAAAATACTAAGCTATATGAAGTGGCTGTTGCGGAGACAACCTCAATCTCCTCCTCCCATTTGCGACCCTCTTCGAGTTCCTGTGGCGAATCTGTCACCAGATAGAATATCTTGTAGCCCAGCAAATCACCATTTTGCATGCTCTGCTTCGGAGGTTTCCAGCGCAAACGAACTTCAGTGCTTGAGAGTGGGGCGGCATCAACGGCACGAGGTTCACCCGTAGGAACAGCTTCACCAACGTAGACAGCTGCTGGCGGCGTAGCTGGACCGGTGCCTTGGGAGTTGAAAGGCAAAACAACGATTTCATAGTTACGATCCTGCTGTAGATCCACAAGCACCACGGAGTTGATATTAATACCCATAACATCAGTTTTGGGCGTAGCCTGGATAGCAGTTGGAAAGTCAGAGAGTTGTTGGTAGAGAATGCGATAGCCACCGGTTGCGGCATCACCATTCCAAAGCGCTGTCTCCAGAGCATTCCAATGAACTCGCACCGAAGTTGTGGTGATCGGCACTACTTTGAGTCCTGAAACGCCTACAGCGGGAGCGGCTGGCAGCGTGCGCACTATTATGCTTTCGCGACTAAAGGCTGAAGGCCCCAAATCGTTTGTGGCCTGTATTCGAAACTGATAGGTTGTGTGTGGTTTGAGATTCGATGCAGTATACGAGTTAACAGCCGGATCTACGCGTTCGGGCAGTGAACTCCAGGGACCGTCATTTTCGCGCATTTGCACCGTGTAGTAGCGCAAAGGAGCAAAACCATCGCGCCCCGGTGTCCAGCTAAAAGTGATTTGATGGGCTTGTATCTGACTGCGGGAGATTTGAGGCATGGATGGCGGTTGTGGACGATCACGATTATTGGTCGTGTAGACAAGCACCGAAGCGGTTTTGCCCCAACCTAGACGAGTCTGCGCGGTGACGCTAAATATGTAATAGCGTTCGGCCAACAGTTGTGTAGCTCTAAATGTACGATCCGATGGCGGAAACTCACGACTGTAGTTGAGGTTGACGCTTCCATTTAGGGAATAGGTGACTTGATAGGCGAGTATCTCGCCATTAGGGTCCTCGGGAACATCCCAAATGATGCGTGCCGTAGAAAAGGAGACATCGGGAAAGCTAACATTCGACGGAGCACCCGGTGTATCTTCGAATGTTTGCACACGTATGGGTGGGGTGCTCAAAGCGCCATCTCCAAGTCGGGTAAAAGCGAGCACCTGGATATGGTAGACAACAAATTTCTTAAGTTCGGTAAGTGTGGTGGTGAAGGAAGCATTATTGGAAATGGTTTTGTGCAGCACTTGATCGCCGCGGCTAGTAGCAGCATAGAAGACTTTATAGCCGTCGATTTGACCGTTGCGATGCTGCTTGGGAACTTCGCCCCAACGCACAACTATTGTGGTCGAGGATGTGGCATTCGCCAGCACTTCGAGGGGACCATAGGAGGGCACAGCTTCGCGGGTGCGCTCTATGGCAATGCCGCTGTCTCTGTAAATGGAAAGAAAAAAAGAAGAGAAAAATGTGGGTAATGAAAATATTTGACAAGATATAATAAAAACATCTAAAGAAGTTTTGCTTCCTTGAGAAGCCATAACCTACCTGGAACTGCCCACATCGTTGCAAGCGCTCATCTTTATCTCGTATATCGTCCACTCCTCCAAATCTTCCAGCACGTGCGAATTTGCGGTATGATCTTCAATGAGCACACTCTTGGCTAGCTTTCTCATATCGCTCTCCATTTGGCGATAGGTTATGTTATAGCCACGCGGATTACCGAACCATTCGGTCTGTTGCAATGGTATCCAACGCACACGTAGCTGCGTTGCGCTCATTGCACGCACTGTGACATTGAAGGGTGGATGCATGGGTCTCGCTTGTATTGTCTGAAAGTCCTTTGTAGCTTCGGATGGTTTTGATGTACCCACAACATTCGTGGCACTCAAACGCAGACGATACTGTGTAAACGGCATTAAACCGGTTACCGTGAGTGTCTCAGCATCTGGGTCGGATATTTCACAAACTGTAAACCAGGTCATGTTTCGTGCTGTTTGAGCTTCAACCTTCCATTTCGTTATCGAGGAGTTGCCATCAAAGCCGGGCGTGAACTGGAGCACGACAGAAAATGCTTCGATATTCGAAAGAGCTAGGCTAGTGGGTGGATGCGGTAGTACCGGCTCCACACCTGACTGTATTGTGGCAGTTTTTGGTGGCCCACCACCGATGCGGGTCCAGGCACGTATTTCGAACCAATAGTGCGTTGTAGCCTGCAGCTGGTTGACTGTCAGTTGCGTATCCTCAGCAGTCAGGTTAACCGCCTTCAGTGACTCGGGATGATCTTTGACCTGATAGCGCACTGTATAGCCTGTTAAATTGCCATTGATATTTCTGGGTGGAGCCCAGAGCACCTTGACCGAACGATCGGAAACTTCATCAAAATGCAACGCGGTGATTTCATCGGGCACATCTTCCATTGTTTTAATCGAAATCTTGAAACTACGCACACCCTCACCGGGATCTGTGAAGCACAGTACTGAAATATTGTATTCTGTAAACTTCTCTAAACCACCCAGTATGGCAGATTGTTCGGCCAATGGATCCAATAGGCTCGGTGGTACTGTTATCATTTTCTCCTCCATTTCATGCTCCTCACCATTAAGCTCCTCATGTTTCCAGGCCTGTATCTTGTAACCCTGATTAATGCCATTTATTTGCTGTGGATTTGGTGGTTTCCACGTCACACGCACCGCTGTCGAGTTTATGGCCGACACTTTAACGTTGGTGGGTGGAGCTTCAGGTACACCCTCCTTTGTCTTAATCTTAGCTCCCTCGGTGTATACACCAACTCCCATATTATTATAGGCCGCAATTTGTATTATGTAGTCCTTCCAGGTAATCAGTTCTTGTATCAGATAATTACGTTGTGCTTCGTTGGTAATGTTTTGATATGTCCAGGGCACGTTGTTGTAGCCGAAGAGGCGATAACGTATGATGTAGCCTAGTATTTGGCCATTTCGATGTTCCTCAAGTGGCGGTTGCCACTGTGTAATTATTTCGGACATTGATCTGGCCGAGCCAACAAAGCCAACAGGTGGACCAGATGGCGCTGTTTACAAAGGTGGGATGGGATGTTGGGAGGTGAATGAAAAATAAAAGAGCAAATTAATGAGTGTGCAAAGTGGAGTAAGTGCTTGACTTTGAGCCAAGCCACATCAATACTTAATGTACCTCGGTGAAGCGGTAATTCTACAGAGTTTTGTTTTTTTTTGTTTTTTTTGTTTTTGTAAAGCCATTTAAGTTAAGGTGAAAGTACATAGAAGGATATTTATATATATATATATTTATAGCATTAGTAATGTATAGTTTACAGAGTAAATGCATGAGTTGAGTTAACTAAAGACAGGAAAGGAAAGTAAGGTTAAGATAAAAAAAAGAGTTAAGAATTAAGAAATCTTTAAAATAATAACAAAAAATAATAAAACTCATTAATAATTAAGACCAGCAACAGCAGTTCCTGCAAATTCTTAGTTTTTTTAATAGATTAGTGGCTAAACATTTTTCTTAAGAGGAGGTTCTCATGAAATTTTACCGAAAAACTGAATTTTTTTTTAATTTTTTGATAGCTTATGATGTGAAGAATATGTTCTCAAAGTGGTTTAGTCGATAGGAACTCATTTTTTCATAAAATAACTCGAAAAAAATCGTCAACCAAATCTTAAAACCCGTCTGAAAAATCATATGTTTCAAACTGGTCTCCACGATATCTCAAGAACTAGTCTATAAAATGACTTGAATTATTTTTTATTTTAAAAAAAATAAAATTTATTGGATCTTAAACCTAAATTAAGATAATATTGGCCGGTTTTGTTTTTTGAGAGCACTTTAAAAGCGAAAAATGTGAAAAAGATACCTAAAATGCACATGTCCGCCATTTTTTTAATTTTCAACTAAAATATTTTGGTTTTTTTTTATATCAGATGGCATAAACTTGCTGTGCGATGGAGATCGTTTTGGTGTACCTTTTTTTTTAAACGTGATGTTTGGCGGAGCATAGTGGGGGGGGGGGGAAATGATATCAATTCACCTAGACGACGGAGGAGACTTTAAACTTTTTTTTGGTTAGAATGGGTTCAAAAATTATGATAAATGGGTTCAAGCTATCATAATGAAATTTGGTATTTAAGCTTATATCTGAATATAAAGATCAAGATCGAAAATGAACCAAATCGGAAACCACGCCTACTTCGCATACAAAATGATTTTATCAAAACGATAAAATCTCTTTAAATTCCACAATACTTAATAATGGACTTGAAATTTAGTCCAATGGACTTATTGTGATAATAGCGGCAGCAGTTCTTTTGCAAAAAGTTTAATAGTTTCTAAAACGCAGATAATATCACAAAAAAGTATTAAACACGTAATAACAACAGTCCATATTAAAAGAAAATCATTACAAGATGACAACAGAACACAACAAAATAAACTTTATCTCCACATATCTGTGGTCACAAGGAATAACTACTAAACTCAAATTATCGAAAAAACGATATTTTAATTCCACGAACTACGACCCATTTTTTTAAATATATGAACCGTTATAAGCAAAATACTTGCAGACATAAGTGATGATTAATTCGGGGCAAAAAATGGATATCTGCATACAGTGCCGGATTAACCCAAATGGGGGCCATAGGCCATTCAAATTTTGGGGCCCCCTTTTTTTTAATAATTGTAAAATTCTTTAGTTCTGCATTTATAGAATTTAAACAGCTTATTCATGTCATTTGAAGGTTGTAAACACAATAAAACAATCAAAATAGTTTTTTTCTGACAAATTATAAATTTTTTGATTTTACATAATCAACAGTATAGTAATTCATAAAATAATCTTTGGACATCTCTTTTAAATATGAAAACGACGTTCGTCTTTAAAAAACTTTTCTCCTACATTTCAGATCACTAAAATCATTAATGACATCTTCAAAATCAATTTGACGAAGAACATCCGATTCAATGGACATCAGACTCAGCATGTCCAATCGTTCTTGACGCATAACACTTCTTTGCTCGTTTCTTATGCGTTTCAACTTTGAAAAAGAGCGCTCTGTTGTACAATTTGTATAATAAGTGTTAAAAAAACGAAAAGCAATGTCAACGTTTGGGAAAACGGTTTCAAGATTATCTCGAATCAAACTTTCGTAGAGTTCAGAGTGAGTGAACTTAGGTTTTAATTGAAATTTTGGTTTGATAAAATCGTGAAACTGTTCAAGTTCAGGATAAAAATCTTCCAAACCGTCAGTTTTTTCGCGGTACTCATTTTCTGTCAAACTAAAGTCAGCCAAAAATAAAAATCTCTTCGAAACCTCTAAGTAAACTTGGGCTCGACCGTTGATTTCGATTTTGAGCGTATCGATAATTTCAGGAAAACCGTTGAATTTTTATTTTTATTTATAATATATATTTAATTTATTATTTATTTACTTCTTATGAATTTATATTTCATAAGAAAGCTATAATTTGAGGCGCCTAGTTGCAAAACCAGTCCAAGTGAAATTTACCCTAAAAATTTGACTGTAACTTAAAAGTTGGACAACTTTAAAGCACTAAAAAATTTTATGAACACATGAAAAAGGTAGTTTGACTAGATTTTTATTTATTTCGAATTTTTCAATATCATAATTGTTTACAACTCGCTGTTAAGTGTGATGATGGTCAAAATGGAATTGGTCGGTTTTGCAACTAGGCGCCTCATTTATTTATATTAACAGCTAATTATGATTTGATTCTTACATCTTCATTACTGATATATTCGATCTGTTCAATAGCTGATGACGAAGCATGTGAAGTAGAACTTCGGAAGAATGACGTCAATTTTGGTACTTTCGTTAGATTTGCCTCAAATTGGTTTTTTTTTTCTCCTCCGCAAGTTTTCTTTTTTCCGCCCTACTCTGATAAGATCTTCGCATTATGTAATCTATAAACACAATAAAAAAATTTGTATACAGTCTGTACAAATTTCTTTAGAGTACAGATAAAATATAAAACAGAACCTACCTTTTTTCAACAAAAACGTAGTTTTCAATATCAATATTGCACGCAAAATCACAATTTCACATGAAACAATCATGTTGATTTGTCACTAATTGAAAAAACGTTCTTTTTTTATCAAGAAAACCGAACAAAGGTATTTTGTTCTTTCTTGTTCTTTCTTACAATTGCACACATGTTATGACTCATAACCAGGGAAGACAGAAATATGCACGAAAAAATCTAAAATAAGTATGCTAATATGTTCTAAAAAATGGCAAAATATGCCATCAAATAAGCACGAAAAATGTCGAAGTCGGAGTTTTATTAGTTTCAATAGTTCATAAAAAAAAAACAAAACAATAGCCCTTTCAAGGCGTAAAAGTAAATATTTCAGTTTAAATAAATTATAATTTTAATTATAAAGTAAAAATTTAATTCTATTTTAATCATTTGATGAATATTTTGTTTCGTAGCTCGAAGCCAATGCCAAAAGTCTCCTTCCGGACGAAGTCCATTATTTTATATGGTGCTCATAGCAAAAACAGTGTATTGCATTCAGCGATTACACTGAACAATTAAATGCATTTTTATATTATCAAAAAGAAATTTTCTACGATTTTCAGCCAACAATGTTTTGTATTGTGAGCAAGACCGCTCGACATCGCAGGATGTAGTTGGGCACCATTTAAAATAAGGGACTTCGTTCGGAAGGAGACTTTCGGCGTATGGATCCATTGTCTGTGAGTTTTTAAACAAAATATTTTTTATACAGATATAATATAATATCTCTTTATAAATATATATAATATCAAAGAAATTACAATGTTGCCAGATGTGACGGAAGTATCAAAATTTGCCCGATTACAAGCTAAAATCTGTTCGAAAAATATGCACAAATAAGCACAATCGTTATAAATATGCAAAATTATTAACAAAACGTCCAAATATGCAAAAGCATATATTATATGCATTTGCATATAATTGTCTTCCCTGCTCATAACATATGTTCAAGTGTAGAGAAAAAAACGTGGGAGGGGGGAATATTACAGTCGCATGCGTTGCATCTCGTGTGACCTAATACTGAACTTCGTCAAGCACAAAGCTGTTCAAATTTTCAATCACAGCAGAGCCGACAAATGTTTGAACATTTGCATAAAAGCACACATTTTTTTCTGCCTCTCCCGATGAAACCAACCTTATATAAAAAAAAACAATACTTTTTGACAAAATACTGTTTTGAGAATACTGAAATACTGTTTTTGAGAATACTGGGGGAAGGTAGAATACTCCCCCCCCCATGCCAAACTGCGCTATAGAGAACTTCGTTCTAATAAATAAATTGGTTGGAAAAAGATTAAAATTTAAAAAAAAGGAAAAAATTAACTTGAAATTAAAAATTGCTTTAAATAAAATCATATCAGATTTTCGTGGGGGCCTCTGCTCGTCGGGGGCCCTAGCCCATGGCCTAGTCCGGCCTAATGGGTAATCCAGCACTGTCTGCATACTTCCAAAAATTGGCAATAAAGTAAATTCCATATCGCTTTTTTACGATATTTTGAGTTTAGTTACATTCCTTATGACCACAGATATATAGCAAAATATCGGAATTTTTGTAATCTTTTTTTAATAAGCACAACAAAATTATTTCCAAAACTTTATCTGATAAATTGTTGTGGTGTTAGAAAAACAATAACCTGAAGTTAAAGGTTCCAGTGAAAAATTTTGCATAAAAGATTTTTAAAAAAAAAAAAATTTTATATAAAATTGCTGAAAAATAGCGACTCTCCACTGCGCGCGAACAACAGCAAAAAAAAAGTTAAGTTTGACAGCTTGTAATTTTTTAACTAGTATACTTAAAGTATTGATTTTTTTTTGCTAGTGACGCAGCATTAACTTAAAACCGGTATCCAAAAAGTTTGTAGCCTCCATTTAATTTTTTGAATTTTGCGACCCATCTGTGCGGAGTATAGACACTTCACATTGCACATTTATGCACCAAAAACTAATTTTACTACACTTCAAAAATCAATAAATAACTGCCAAAAAACTCAAAGTGTTCATTTACTTTCTTCTATGAAAAAAAATCATCGTGTTTTTGAACCTCTAGATGAGAACCTGCCCTTAAAGAAATTTTAGAAATATTTTAACTAATATGGGCTTAAGCTAAGATTCAAAACTTTTACTTGATTTAAAGTTGGTAATCTTGACGGCCTTATTCAAGTTGTATGTTTTTAAAGCCCAAGATTGTTTTACATTCTTCATTTATGTCTTCAAAAAATTTAAGCAAGTACGACCGTATTTTTCTCGGGCGACGACATAAAGATAGCGCTAAAGATTATGTTTTTGGAAATACTCTACGGGGCATTACATTTGTCATCATTTCATCAGAAAGAAAAGATTTTTTTACTCTGTTATAATGTTTCTATGCAATGTTTTTTTAGTTCTAATATATCACTATTCAGTTTCTTTTTTTAACATATAAAGCCAATGTGCATCGAGGTACTACAGTGCATAATTTATTTCACTAACATTTAACATACGAACATTACTTTATGAGTAACACAAGCCGATTCGTTTAAAACTGTCGAAAGGATTCTATTAATTTTTTTTGGACATTTAAAATTAAAAAATAATCTGGTGATAGCTTGCAGGTTGCCACTGTTTGTCCGTTGTGACCACTGCTGCCTTTAGTTTGTTGAGCATTCTAGCATTCTTCGACTGATATCGACGTAAAATGAGTACTTGTCAATTTACTCTAATCTTTTAGGTTATGATACTAAAAACGTAGAAGTTTAAGTTATGACACTGCTTGAAGGTTAAAATACAGCAGTGATGCCAACCTGAATACAGTGGCAACCTGCAAGTTTAACCCATTAAAAATTAATAAAAAACAAAAAATTTAAATTCATGCGAAGGTTGAGTCAATCCGAGGTTTCATAATAAGCATGTAAAATATCAATGTTTTTTAAGTTATAATATTTCGCTTTTCAGTTACGTTTTTATTAACATAATAACAACTAATCGGCTAGAACTTTAGCAACCATTTTCGATTATTTTTTAAGAGCTGAATTTTAATACGGCAGCAGAAATTCTCTCAATATTACGTCGTGATTTCGAAATAGTTTATCAAAAAGTGCAAAAAAAAAGACAGGGGTGTTCGAGGTTGTATTACAAGACAAGGTAATTTCAGGCCATAAAACCGAATATGATCGTTAAAAGCAATATTATTTTCCTTCAAATCCTACTTTGAATTACATCGACACCTTTTTTCTACAAAATATTTAAATTTGAAATTTATTTTTGATGGTGTATATATACATCAGAGAACTTCATGAGTGGACTTATTGCGCAAAACAAATGATTTCCCAAAAAACAAAGTCTTATGTGAGTGTTATGAGTTTTCATACTTCTTGATAAGTGGGGTCCTCATACCCCCAGAAGAAGGCAGATATCAGATGGGTGTCTTCAGAAGAAATGTGAGGGGTGAAAAAATAACAGACACAGCTTATACGTTTCATGCTTTTAAGGGGCCGTGATTTTTATGTATGAACAATTTTCGGAAATTTTTAATTTTTTCCATTTTTTATATGGGGATCCCCAGTAGGGGGTGGTAGATAACAGCAAAGTGTGTCTGGTAAAAATGTTGAGGGTAAAATATTAATAGGACCATATCATACATTTGAACTCTCTAGGGGTCAATTTGGAAGAGATATGAACTTTTTCGACCCATTTTGAATGTTTTGTGTTTTTTGAATGAGGACGGAAGGGTGGGAGATTAGGGCCAGGTGTGTCTCGTAAAAATGTTGAGGGTAAAAAATTAATAGGATAATCTCACACATCTGAACCCTCTAAGGTTCAAGTCGGAAGAGATATGACCTATTTTCAACCCATTTTAAGTTTGTGTGTATTTTATATGGGGACACCCAGAACGGTGCCAGATAGTGAAATAATAGGATCATCTCAAAGTTTTGACCCCTCCACAAGTTTGGTAGAGAATAAAGTATTTACGGTATTTTATTTTTTTTGTAGGGAAACCCCAAGAAGATAGCGGCTAAGGCTGCCCGCATAGTAAATGCCGAAGCAGGCAGGCCCTGCGAAGAAACGAGATAGAAATAACTTTTTTCTCTCTTGTTCACATAGTTTTCCTGTGCCTGTCTGCCTGCCTGTCTGTTTCGGCGCTTACTCTGCGGGCAACCTAAGTGTGTTCCGAAGAAATGATGGTAGGCGGGAAATCGTAGGATCTCAAGACGTCAAAAATACAAATAGCGCACGAGTGTATTGGAAGTGCAAGACACTTGTTGCAGGTCTCTGCTATACACAAATTCCTTTGGAAGGAGATCATATCAAGAAACGTCATTGTGAAATATGATTCAAACAGGTATGTTTCTTTAAAATATTGTTTGCGATACTTTTGTGAACTCTTTACGAACATACATAGAGTTTAAAAGAGTATTTTATTAATAAACCTAATACAATAATTTGAAAATGTATTAATTTGCCTAGGTCATAAGCGTTCGGCTTTGCCCTTAAAGCTTTTCAAATGCATTCCAATATGTTACTTCTGTCGTCCATATTTACCACTGGTTTACAAATAACACGGTGTAACAGTGAAGAAAAACTTGGCATAAGACATAGTGGAGGTGTAGACCTTTTTTGTGGAATAAGATAACTGCATACTAGGTTTTTTGAGTTCACCCTCAAATTATGATATTTATCAATAACTTTTATCAATAACTACATAACTTTGAAGTTTTTGAATATATTACATGAATTAAGATTGTGAGCTTTAGATCAAGTAAGTTTTCAAGAAGGCAACAACAACAACAACAACTCTGTATAGAGTCAATCACATAGCTGACTAGACAGTCTGTTTCGGAAATCGCTACATATTCCTCATCAGTAGTCTTTGAGTGATTAAGCTGTGATCAACTCACTGTTTAAACTAGCATATGAATGTACAGATCCTCTAATTCATTCTTATGAATTGTATGGCTGCTAATCATATGACACTTCAAAGCAGGAGGCCATTTTAGATCACCGCCATCAACTCTATCAAGGGTTGCCATCTGTTCTAGTTGCTTCTTCATTTATTTCAATATTCATTGGTGTTCGATTGTTTGTCGAAATGCACCATAGAAATGAAACGAGTTTTTGCTTCGCCAGAAGCTAGTGTTTTAACTGAATATATTTAAAAATTGCAAACGTTTTCATTTATAATTTTTTAATTCTTTAGACAGAAGAAAGTATTATATACCATAGAGAAGGTCTGCTGTTCGTCATTTAGAAAACGTTTTATATTTTTAAATTTATTTAAAAACAGCAGAGTTATGCACACGCACCTCACAAAAATCGGTTTTTTTATATAGGACCAAATTAAGATTAATTAAATTTTTTCCGTTTTCGATTTTTACGGTCCTGAATTACGCTTTATATTTTTTCTAGTTCAATTAAATAAATAAAACTAATAAAAGTGTACTTCTTTGAAAGGAAAAATCTGGGTCGTAACGTATCGTATTATGGTTTGTATACAAAACGTTACAAATTTTTTTCACGAAACAATTATGAATATAGCAACGTTATTCCATATAATATTAAAACATATTTCATAAAAAAACCCGTGCTCACTTTGCAGATTTTTTCGTTTATATTTATGCAGACAAAACCACTTCCATTTTTTGTTACGTAACACTACTTTTTTCGTTTGTTTATATCTTTGGACAATACTTTCAATACTTTCGATTGTTTCAACCTTTTACACTAACTGCCTGATTTTTAATATCGAAAACGCAAGCCAACGAGGTGCAATAGAGTTTTGTATAGAAAAGAAATATATTGTTTCTCATGTCTTACTTGTCATTGGTTTGCATTTTCGATACACAAAATAAAGCAGTAAATATAGTAAGGGAGTGTCTCCGGTTATGGGACACGTTAGGTTTTTGGCTCATAGCTTTTGATCGAGTATAAAATATGTAGAAATATGCATAGCTATCTAAAGCTTATCAAATAAGCTACATTTTTGCTGAAGAAACTATATTGGTTTAGTCAACCAAAAAAAATTTAACACACATTTTATTAAAAGTTAGTTTTTTGCAAAAAAAAAATTTGTACCTAGTTGTGGTACACCTTGTAAAATCCACTTAAAATAGGAAAATATAAAGTAAAATCACCAAAAATAAGAAACACAAAAAATTTATTCATTTTAGTAGCCTTCAATGGCACAAAAACAACAGAAAATAAAACTTCTTTCATGTTATTTCTCATTTTCTTCATCATCCAAATCAAAAGTTCAATATGTGCATGTAAAAAGCTGGTGAGCATGTCAGTGCACTTCAAATGCACTGGTCGTTTGCACTCATTGCATTTTATTCAGTTTGCTCCAGTCAATTTCGGAGGCAGAAGGGCCAAACAGATGATGCAGAAGTCTACATCATCATCAGATGGTGGAGACTTCTTAGGCTTAGTGCGCTTGCCTGACGGTTTAGCTGGTCGAGCTGCCTTACCTTTACCTGGCTTCTTCATGCGTAAAAATGCAAGAAAACACATGTAAAATATCATATGTTGACAAAATCGATGATATTTGACAGTTTGTAAGTCAAATGCATACTTTAAATGCAAAAAACAAGGTGTCCCACAACTGGGAATGGTAGACGTTTTGAAAGTGGCTGTCAAAATTGTATGGATAACATATTTTGCCAGAAATTTATGTTTCATCACAAAGTACAATGAAAGTACTGTATACATTATGCACAACACTTATTTTTAAATTAATTCACGTCAATTTATTGCACTCTCAAAAATTTAAAAGTTACTATTGTATTGATTTTCTTCGAATATTTTTTTCAATGCTCACAGCAAGCAAAAAAATGCGTTTATTCACTTTGGTGTCAGCAAAATAACTGAGTACTGTCAAACTACAAGTTTGACAATACTCAAATCTACGATATTAGCTTTCTTTCAAAAAATACGAATTGTGTCCCACAACCGCAGATACTCCCTTACTACTAGAGTCCTATCCAAAAATCGAAACTGGACAAAAAAGGTTTTCTTTGCTTTTTTTTAATTTTTGGCAACATTAAAGCCGTACGAACGTTACATGCGTGAACATGGAGATGCCCATATGCCAAGTTTTTCGAATTTTGCTTTGCGATTTGAAAGCCACTATTAATTTCTTATGTACAATCTAAGTCCCTAATTCCGAAAATAATGTAATTTTTATTGGCAAAAAAAGGTAGTTCCACTTCATTACAGATATATTGCAGAAAATAAAGCTCACTTTTTATTTGCGGTTCAACGAAGATGCCTTTTTTTATCTTTGCTTCAGGAATATTTGGAAAAATGGTTTTCAAATAGGTTAATGCTTTGTTTTCTTTGTCCAAAGCCTTGACAAAATTTTTCAAAGCCCAAGCTTAATGTGTTGCGGGGAGAATGATTTTTCCCTTTTTGACGAGATGAACGTATTTGGCAATGCTTTCGCCAAAATTAAGTTCAGTTCCTTTATATATAACATATCTCATTTACCTAATAAATGGATTGAACTCACTTTGAACCTTGCGTATATCTTAATACCAGCTTATTATTGAACTGAACCCATTCTAAATTACCCTAATAATTTCGTTATTTGGAAACTGACTTATTAAAATTCTGCACTATTAAATCATTCAATAGTTTCTGAGACACTATTGAGTTACTTACAGATATGTAAGTAAAAGCGATACAAGAAAAAAATTCAAAAATAGACAAACATAAAATTTGGGCGACTCCGTTCCTTTTTTTCACTTTTTCAATAGTAGCTTTTTTTTTTTGATAAGGTACAAAAAAATGATTGAAAAAAATGTCAAACTGTCCAAAATATTTTGATTTTTTTTGATTAATTGACACTTTTTTTTGTAATATTTTTTTTTTAAAACATAAAAATTTAATGTACTATTTATTTCTCAAAAACTAACGAAAGGTGATCAAAAGGTGATGATAATTCAATTAGCTTTAATTTGATATACTGTGTGTTGTTGCGAGATACATATTTTGTGATATAGCTGTTATTAAGTGAAACTACCTTTTTTCCAAAACAAAAAATTAAATATCTTGAAAACGAAATAAAAAAAAAACAATAAAAACTACGTAATTTTCTTAGTTATGGATCAAATTTACATAAAAAATGGATAGAGGTATTCAGATCGCATTTTGGCTAGACCCCAGTATTATTTACTAGATACTAATGGTGGCCATCACCTATATAAATTTTTGCACAATGCACAAATTGAAAACCGATTTTAAAAATAAGTTTAAATGATACGAAAGCATTCTTTCTGTGTGTTTTGAAAAAACAGCACGACATCAAAGTTATACGCACAGGAAAATACAGCACCCTTTACTTTCCGAACGGTTGAAATTCGATAAACGTGTTTTTACAAACTTACAATTAGTGTAAACTATTCATAGAAACTCTTCTGGGTTAAGAATATGTGGGTTTTAAAAACTAAACTGCTGTAAAACATACGAGTCATAAATTCGGAACATTAAGCTTAAAGAGATGTGTAAAAACCATTCTAAAAATATTATTTCTAATTACATGATGTAACTAAAATTGAATGCACATTTCTAATTTAGGGCTTTTTACAGTCACAAAATTAATTGAATAAAAAATAAAATTTTTATTTTCCATGAATTGTGACAATTTTCGTTGCTACTGTAATTTAACAATGTATTCACATTTTCCACTACATTAAGTTTCAGCCTTTTTTTCAATGAAACCTCATGGCGAATCAACCGCATTGTTTAATTGTAGCACATAAAGTGAAAATAATAAATTTAATTAAAATAACATGGATACCAAAAATATACCTATATATAAAATGAAAACCAAAACCAAATTAAAGCAACTAATTAGAGATCGAAATAACTAAAACACAGATTTCGACAACAAATGAAATGCAATACAATGATGCTTACCTTCCTGCGGCAGTTCCACAATATTACTAGGCTCCGAAGGTGAGCCCTCGCCGACGCGGTTGACAGCGCTAACGCGAAACTGATAGACTGTGGCAGCCTTCAGATTCGTTAGCAGAATCCAACGTTGTTCTGCCGAAACATTGCTCAGTTCCGTAACCCAGTTTAACAGAGGATCTGGTACTGGACCTAAGAATTTTTCTGTAAGGTTAATGAGTTGAAAACGTTTTGAGCGGGGTGCAAGGTGAGAGAGGGTTGTGATTGTAATTGATGATGAGGACATGAGAGGTTTGGGCGAGGGGAGAGGTGGGAGATGAAAAAATAAAAGAAAAGGGAGAAATATACACAGGTTAGGGTCAATATTAAAAATCAAAATAATAAAGTGCATATTAAGAAGGGATAAAAAGAAACGGTTAGTGATTTTGTGGGTGAGACAAATTGGGTTTGTGTGTGTGTGTGTGTGTGTTTGTGTTGTGCGAGGAGTTGGAGCAGTGCAGTTATATCAATAGATTAGCAATAAAAATAAAATGCAGCGAAATCATATTGGAATAACGGCATTATTTGGAGCAAATATTATTAGAAAAAAAAAGAAAATCAAGACAGAAATGTAGTAGGCAGGGGCGCACGAAAAAGGATTTTATCGCAATTGGTCCATAGTCGATGTTCAAATAGATGAGTGTATTCGTGTGTATGTTCGTGTGAGTATCAAGTTAGTTAGAGCGAGCACAAGTGGAAGAAAGAATAAAAGAAAGAAAAAAATGTTTTGTATGTGAACAAAATTGCATTGTGTTGGACGAAAAAATTTGTTGTATTTTGTATTAAATGTTTATTCCTTACAAATTCGTATTTTTAAGCATACAAAATACAGAAAAAAAAAATGAGAAAAGACGTGAACAACTCAAGCTGTTTTGCTGTACTATAATGAGCTTGAGAAAGCGTGTGTTTTTTTTTACTATTTGTATGTTTTTTTTTTGGTCTATATTATACTATTTCTTGGCTTTGAGCGCGGCATTTTAAGCATTTCGAACGTTTAGTGCAGCGATACGCAAACATTTCCGTAAAGAAATTCAAACGAATGAACGAACAAAGGTACTCAAGTGATTGTTTGTTTTTTTTAATTTAGTCAAATGTTTAAGAAAATGCTTGAAGGACAGATTAGGACACGTTTTGACAAATGCATGTTCGTGAAGAGGACTTTGCGGAAATAAAAAAATTTTCTTGTATCGACAAATAACACACATAAACAGCATTTATGCGCGGCAATACCGACATCACTAGTTCGATTTAGATTATTGTGTCTAGATAATAAAAATCACTACGACTTTTCCAAGATTTTGCGGATTTTTTTTTAAAGAGTTTTTCGATTTTTTTAAGTTTTGAAAATGATCGTATAACTCCAAAAATATTTATGTATACTTAAAATTTTATACAAATTAACAAATGCGACATTTATACCTTTCATTTATGTTATCATTTGTACTAATCTAACGGTTTTTGTAGAAATTTTCTGAATACTACATTTGCGAAAGAGTTTAAAAAATACTGGAGTGGTGACGGTCGCAAGTGCGCTCATTTTCTGATCAAAAAGGCTCATTGTTCGGGAGAAAATGGTACCATGCGCACAACTCTCCATAAAGAATCTTTTTCGAGTTGTTTTTTGATCTCGATAATTCCAAAAAAAGATTAAAAATCGACTCGAATGTGACTCGAAAATGAGTTGTTCTTTAATAATTTTTTGATATTTTCGGGATCCAAAAACGACTCGAAAAAGACTCGTCAAGAAAAGTCACGCTTAGGGTAGCATTTTCTCCCGAACAAAGAGCCTTATTTTATCAGAAAATGAGCACACTTTCGACCGTCACCATAGCCACCAACCAACGCTTGGAATAAGACCGGAGTGCTCTTTGTACTCAAAGCAGGGAATACATCACATACCACTTGCAAATATTCAGGCCTATAAGTCTATCGTCATTCCTCTTGAAGACTTTAGAACGGCTGCTAGATCTGTATCTACGCGGCAGTATCGATTCTGCTCTCTTATCGGCATCACGGCATGCATATTGCAAGGGAAGGTCCGTGGAAACGGCTTTACACTCATTGGTCAAGAAAGTCCTTCCTGCATAATGAATTCACTTTAGTTGCTTTCCTAGACATAGAGGGAGCATTTAATAATGTCACGCCACAATCTATACGACAAGATTGTGATACAGACAAGATGTAAATAAAATCATCACTGATTTAATAGACAAGCTACTCAACTGCCGAGTATTTTTATCAATTCTAGGTGCGTACACAGAAAAATATTTACAGTAAATTCTACCGATACGAACGGTGATCTGTCGATTAAAAGCAAGCCAATCGATGAAAATTGTAAATTCTACCGTTAAGAAATTGTAACTTACTGTAAACCTTGTTGAGTAACAGTTTTACGGTAGCTCTACCGCAGAAGTTGTTTAATAACAATTTTTACAGTGCATGTACTGCAGTTTACAGTAACAAATTTACAGTAACTCTACTATAGAAATTGTTGAATAACAATTTTAACTGTGGATTTACTTTAAAAATTATTAGGCTACAATTATACAGCAGTCTTACCGCAAAAGTTGTCGAGTACCAATTTTTACAGTGTTTCTACTGTAATGTGGCGGCCGTAGCTTAGTGGGTAGAGTGAATGGCCCCTAAGCTAAAGAACCGCGGTAGTCCGGGTTCAATTCTAGATCAGACAGAATATTTTTTCTATCGAAATATTTTTTCTGTTTGGTCGTCATCTCTCTGCAGACAATGGCAAGCCTCAGAGAGTAAAAAACTGCCATGTAAAGCTTCTTGAGAAAAATAAGCCATTCGGAGTTCGGCATTAAACTCGTATGTCAAGTTCTCTATCATTTGTGTTCAAACATTTAATGACACGCACAACACAATTGATCAATAGAAGCTCGGTCAAAGTCCTTTTTAGGGCTGAAATGGTCAATTTATTTTATTTTTTTTTTCTACTATAATACTAACAAGAAGACATACATTTATTCGCTTCATAGAGACGTATTCGCTTCAAAAAAATTGGGTTGGATACCAGTTTTATATCATACCTGATAACACTTTTGCTATGTATTTACTTTAGAAATTTTTATAACATATTTGGAATTATGTGAAAAACATGTTCGATAAAAAAAATATTAGCTGCTTTCCTTGTTCGAAACGTTAAGATTTACTGTCACAATTGTTAAGTTAAATTTTTTGCTCGGTAGTTTTAAACTAAAAATAGTAATTGTGCAACAACAATTGTACTGAACGTAAAGTGACCGCAAATATCATATGAATTTAACGACGAGATTTTTTTGTGTGTACAGCGCTGAAAGATCGGTGACAAGAGGTACGCCACAAGATGGTGTGCTATCTCCACTCCTCTGGAATCTGGTGTGAATAACGCAGTGTTGTCCCTAGAGAGAGACGGCTGCGTAGTGGCAGCATACGCCGATGACCTAGCCATCGCAGTCAGAGGCAAATTTCCCACTACCCTACGCGACGTTATGCAAAGAGGTGTTTGCAAAATCGAGCTGCAATTTACCGTTATGGGCCGAACCCTGTGGTCTTGGAGTTAATCCGGCCAAAACAGAACTGGTCCTTTTCGCACGGAAACGTAGAGTTCCGTCCCTCACACCAATCATGCTAAATGGGTCTGCATTGTCCTTGTCGGAATGTGCAAAATATCTAGGACTCATTCTTGATAGGAAGCTTAGCTGGAAACTTTATATTTCTGAGCGTGCGAAGAAAGCGAGATTTGCGGTGTACACTTGTAAAAAACCAATAGGGACAAGATGGGGGTTTTCCCAAATATCGTTCACTGGCTATAAACAGAAGTCATCAGACCAATACTTCTATATGAAGCAACGATATGGTGGCGAGCCTTGGACAAAGTCACATATTTGAACCAGCTCCAAAAAGTTCAAAGAATGGCATCTATTTGCATCGGCGGTGTTCTGAGAACAACACCGACTGCGGCTTTAGAGACCTTACTCCATCTACTGCTCGACATGCAGCTTGTTCGGTGGTCAGACTGAGTAAAACTGGAGTATGGAAAAACCTGGGTTCAGGACACGCATCCATACTCTACAGATTCAACTTCATTCCACCAAGGACTGATTACTGTTTTCCTTTGATAGAAACTACAGCACGCTTATTTAACCTAGGACATACTGGAATAAAGGTGTGTCGTGGAAACCATTGTGTCTACACTTCTATACAGATGGGTCAAAATTAAATGACAAGGTCGGGTATGGGTCTACTCAATAGAATTAAGGGTATCCTTGGTTCGTAGGCTGCCGGATTACTGTAGTGCTTACCAAGCCGAAATGATGGCAATTAAGGAAGTTGCAACATGGCTCTCAGAGAATGCCATCTCTAAACGAGAAATATACATTTTCTCGGACAGCCAAGCTACAATCAAATCGAAGGAGCAATTATCCATCAACTCTAAAGTAGTCAAAGAATGCCGTGCTGCATTAGGCGAAATGCCAAACTTTTTTAACATTAGTTAATATGGGTTATACGTGGAAATTAAAAAGCAGTCAAGCTTGCTAGGGAAGGTACATAGGTGACTTCAATGGTTTGGAACTCACCGAGCAGCCCGATGGCAACTGTTAAACTGTTGATCAAGGAGTACACCACATCTAAAGCCAATACAAGATGGGATAACTCTTAACATGCATAACAACAAGGCTTATCTGGCCGACTGTAGACCCAAAGCGATCGAGAGCCCTTCTCTCGGTGGGAAGACCAGAGATAGCCGTTACCACAGGGCACTGCTTAATAGGCAGACTGGGCCTCCAAACTGGGAGTCCTCACAAATGACTCTGCAGAAGCTACAGGGACGAGGAGGAGGAAGAAACCATCTCCCACCTTCTGTGTTCCTGTCCCGCGCTCGCTAGAGGAAGGTAGACATATCTCACGGTGTGCAGGAAGCAACTTTTATTCAACCTGAAATGTCGACGCAATCTGAGTATGCAGATGTTTGAAGTATAATCCAAAAACGCAGAATTTATTGTTTTTAAAATCCTATAAGTTCGTTTAAGGGGAGGAATCAATTTTTTGTAGTAAAAAAATCTATGTTTTTTATATCATAGTAAAACTATTAAAAAATATGTCCTCAAAGTTTAAGAAACGGTTTAATTTCAAATATTTGCATTTTAAGAAATAAAAAAATTCCATTTAGTAATAGATCCGGTAAGCGATTGTCTGTTGTTATGAATCCAAAAGAGCAAAAAAGAATAATTTTTTTAAAAAATATATTTAGATAATATTATGAGAAATTTAGGCGCAAGCGTCAGACAAACGAGAAATGTTGCTTATTTTATTCGAAGGAGAAAAAGTTGAAATTCGATTTCACAAAATTACGCCTCATATGTTACTAAAAAAGTTAACACTCTGAAAAATGTTTGCAAAACTTATAATTTACGGTTTGACGTAGTTTCAAACAAATCAAAAGAAATTCAATCCATGGTATCAATGAGCCCATGCATCTGAGTTATAATAAGCGAAACTATGATGAAAGAAATGGCTGACGGAGGACAGGGCTTCTTTAAAATTAGTTTAACAATGCTTCCAGAAAATTATTCTTCAGCGTAACGAGATGAAGATGAAAACGATGAACAAACATTTTAATTAAAAACTATACAATAAATAAGGCAATGCAAACAAAGAAACAAAGTTGACAAGTGTAAAACGGTCAAAAATGCTGTGTATTGTCCCAAACATACCGAAGCATAAAGTAATATTTCTACTTTGTTCGATTTAACAAAAATCAATAAAACACCCAGAGACTTACTGCCGAATTTAAATAAATTTTAATTGTCAATGGCCTAATGCTTCATGTCCATGCTCATATTGCTTTGATAGCTTACAAAATTTAAAAGAACTGAATCGAAAAGAACAATCTTTCATACTTTAATAAATTTTCTTCTCTTGATTTGGATAATCCACATCTATAAATCCACCATTGCTAAAAAAAAGTGATGATGTTTGCTATATCCAAAAGTGTATTATTCCGGAATTACATATAATGCAGGGATTCGTCAATTGTTTTGAGATGGATTAGTTCCAATCCTCAGTAGGCAAAAGGCACTGATTTGGCCAATAAAACTTAATTTAACACAATTAAACTATCATTGCGAAACATTTGAAAGCAATGCCTGCCGTACCCTTTTGAAAAACGCAGATAAATTAAATGATCCTGACATATAACAAAATATTGGAAATTTACAATTAGTTCCGTTTATTAACGCTCTAAAAGCTATGAACAACATTATTAACTGCGGCTTTTCTACTCAAAAGTGTGATAACTTTTAAGAGTACATTGAAAAATTTATAAAAATGTTTGAAGCTTCAGAACTTTCCAATACATTGAAAGCTAATGTAACACCTTACTCATTGTCTGGAGTACCTAAATAGAGATGGACTCGATCTGAACAATCAGGGGAATCCATTCACAAGGAATTTTTAAAACATTGGAATCGAAGAAAAGTTAATTCAATGAATAATGCAGCATATTTACCGAAGTTGCAGGAAGCAGTTGTTGCTTTTTCATCTCTAAATATGTAAATATTAAAGTCATTACACAATGAAAAAAAATAGTATTACAGGTAATAAAAACAAACATTACCTAACTAGTTTTCTTCAAAATTTATACTTTTTTGCTATTTTGGATTTATAATAACACACGTTTTCTTACCGGTCCATTACTAAATGGAATTTTTTCATTTCTTAAAATGCAAATATTTGAAATTAAACCGTTTTTAAACTTTGAGGACATATTTTTTAATAGTTTTACTATGATATAAAAAACATCGATTTTTTTACTACAAAAAATTGATTCACCCCCTTAAACGAACTCATAGGATTTTAAAAACAATGAATTCTGCATCTGTAGATGGTTCTTGAAACATCTGCATACTCAGATTGCGTCGACATTTCAGGTTGAATAAAAGTTGCTTCCTGCACACCGTGATCTGGGGTCATTCTTATTTTCTGAGCTAGACGACCTGCCAACAGGGTTGCCAACACATACCTTTTCGCCCGGAGACTTCGGGCCTGAGGGCCGATCTCCGGGCTCCGGGCCTGGCACATTTTCTCCGGCTTTCGCTCTAATCTATATTTAAATCAAGTTTTTTTACAAAAAAATTTGTTTAAGTTATTTATTAGTGTTGATTTACCCTTTTTTAATGAATGTTTGAACCATTTGTCTTAATGAATGCTAACTTAACTTTGACGTTCTTTCTATTTCTTGAACTTCGTTTTTGAAGGAACGTCGTAACCAGTCGTTACTTTTCTTTTGGTAACTTGACGAACTCGTTTCTGTTTTTCTTTTGAGTTCTGCGGCCAAGGCTCATTTATAAGGTTGTGGCACTTGAGAGCAAACTCGGTCGAACTGTCAGAATGGATGAAAAGAAATGAAGAAAATGAATGCTTAGAACAAAGAAAAGCGCAATGACAGTTCGAACAAAGGCGGGAAAAATAGTGAATTTCTCTCAAGTACCACAACCTTATAAATGAACCTTGTCTGCTGCTGAATTTTTAATTAATGTTTGCAGTTCAATTTATGTAAGTTCGGTCAATAATTTGTGTTTTGTGTATTAACTGATACAAAACTATTTTAGAGAACAGCATAATGGAATCTAGTCGCAAGAGGAAACATAACTTAACATCTTTAAACAACTATTGGCTCTCGATACCACGCTAAAGGGTCCGCCATCTAACGTTTTTTTTTCAACTAGTGCTTATTTCGTGAACGGTAATACTTAGCTCATGTCTGATTTGACAGATAATTAGTTTTATCCTTCCGCTGATTTTGCGAAAGAAATCATATTTTCAGATGAAGCTCATTTTGATCTTGGCGGGTATGTTAACAAGCAAAATTGTCGCATTTGGGGCACAGAAAACCCGCACGCATACATTGAAAAGCCGCTGCACCCAAAACGAGTCACTGTTTGGTGCGGATTTTGGTCCAGAGGCATAATTGGGCCATTTTTCTTCGAAAATGAGCAAGGAGTGGCCTTTACAGTCAATGGCGATCGTTATCGGGCCATGTTGAACGAATTTTTGTTCAAAAAAAATTGAAGAGGAGGATATTGGCAACATTTGGTTTCAACAGGACGGCGCTACGTGCTACACAGCCGAAGCTACACTCGATGTTTTGCGCCCTGTTTTTGAAGATCGCATTATCAGCCGCAGAGCTGATGTCGTTTGGCCACCTCAGAGCTGCGATTTGACACCGTTGGACTATTATTTGTGGGGTGCCCTCAAAGATAAGTGTTACGCCGACAAGCCAGAGACAATTGACGCTTTAAAGGATAATATTCGTGAAGCCATTGGTGAAATACAGCTGCACACAATCGATAATGTGCTTAAAAATTGGACCGATCGTGTAGGCTACTGCATGGCCAGCCGAGGCAGCCATTTGAATGAAATTATTTTTCATTATTAACCGGAAGGATTGTACTTTCAAAGAAAAAAAGAAATTTGAGAAAATATCCAGTAGTTTTTTTAATAGAATTTTAAAAAAAAAAAGTTATTTGGCGGACCCTTTACAAAGATTGGTTGCTAAAGGAAAACGAGTTCACGGAAAAACGCAAGTT
Organism: Dichetophora obliterata; assembly: GCA_963920525.1. Lineage (NCBI taxonomy): Eukaryota > Metazoa > Arthropoda > Insecta > Diptera > Sciomyzidae > Dichetophora > Dichetophora obliterata. The sequence continues at coordinate 86,560,022 of OY986439.1, read as the reverse complement.
GTGTTGTGTCACATTTGTTGTCAAACATGATTGTTAAACATGACTTTGTATGAAAAAACCAAAGAAAAAATTAATTTTTTAATTAAAAGCAAGCAGACCATAAAAAAGTTATTAAATAAAAAAAAGCTCCGGGCCTGGGCTTTTCAAAAGTTGGCAACCCTGCCTGCCAAGGACAAGCGTCAAACGTCTTACAAGCTTTATCAAGAGCTCAATGTGGTTCCACTCGAACTGAAGGCCAAATGTGCAGCGGTATCACAATGGACCTTATTGGCCTAAGTGAGCCGTGGTACCTAACCTAACCTATGAGTGCTTATCTAGTTAACGCAAAAAACATAATGAAACGAATTTCCGATTCCGATAAATTGGCGATTAGTTTGCGAATCGCTGCTGAATCACAAAAAAATCGAACCATTTTTGAAGCGGATGGTAACTGGCGATGAATGGTGGGTCACATAAGACAACGTAAAGTGAAAACGAACGTGGTCGAATAACAGCGGCCAAGTCAGGATTGACGGTCACTAAGGTTTTGTAGAGTGTTTGGTGGGAATGCCTTGAAATCATCTATTTTGAGCTGTTCCCTTACTGCCAAACACTTAATTAGGACCTGAAATGTCAAGAAGTGGATCGTCTGAATGAAACAATTGCCCAAAAGTGGCCAATACAAGAGGATCTGTGTTCTATCAGTACAATGCCAAGCCACCACATCGTTAGTGACTCGCTAGAAGCTCCTTGAGCTTTTTTGGGAGGTTTTTATGCATTCATCTTAAAGTCCGGATCTGGCACCAAGTGATTTCTTCCTGTTCCTGTCTATGGCAAACGATTTTGTTAGTAAAACAGTTGCCTCAAGAGATGCTTGTAAAAGTCTTTTGCCAATGGCGACGAAAGTTTCTATGAGAAAGGCAACAAGTCATCGAACGAAACGGTGCATATATGAACTAAATCGGATCCTTCAAACTTTGCTAAATAAAGCCTTCAATTTCATGTATAAAACATGCATTTCCTTTTACTACACCGAATGTAGCCTACTTATAATAGTAAGTATATCAATTATCGTATACAGTTTATAGAACCGTTCTTAGTATTGTTCGGAAACGTGTTCCTTTCATCAAAATCAATTTAATGTTATTTAAGGCCGGTGGTCTAGAATTTTTATGAAATCGATTTTAAATTTTTGTAAGATACTGATCAAGTATCTGATACTGAGCAGGTATCAAGCCACAGTGTTTCGTCTACATTCACTCTCTTTACAATAATTTATTTCAAAACTACTTTTTTCGGCAGTATGTTGTTAGAATCAAAGTTTTACTTCATAAACATAATGTATTTTACACTTATTAACCGAAAAAATACCTGTTCTTAGAACTAAATTTTCAAAAGCGCGCCATTCTGTAAATTTTCAATATATTATATTTTTTTTTGTCCAAGCATTAACTTCTCTTATTAATTAATAATTAATTTTGATTAATCTCGATTAATAATATTTTTGCTTTTTAGTATTCAGATAAATAGAAGAGTCAAAATTTACAACACCGCCCAGGACCTTTTCTTTGAGAGGGTCTCACTGTATAACATATAAAAATAATTTCTTTTTTATTTGAAGTGAGTATAACAATATTGCTGAAAAGTTTAAATATCGTTATTCATTATTTAAACCTTAAAAAAGAACTAAAAGTACCTCAAATTTTCGGGCGCTAGACCTCCGGTCTGCCTAAACTCACAAAAAAGGCTAACATTTACAACTGCTGGGTTTGAAATTTGTTGTGAAAAACAGTTCAAGTCCTTATCAATGTCATAGCCTTTTGTCTTCTCAATAATTATGTTGACTAAAACACAATTACAAGACATTCAAAGCCGTTGAAAATGTTCGATTTGCTAAAAGTTTGTGATACGCTGCACTGACTACTGTCCATTAAATTTAACCACTTCGTTTTATTCTTGAAACTTCCAATAACATAAATGCACATTTATTGCACAATAGCCATAAACGGACAAAAAAAGTACCTTTGCCAAACCCAAACTCAAACTCCAACCCTCCCATATTCCATTCCGGATTCCATCATGACCAGCATCATTCTCTACTTACCTAGTTCCGAAACTTCTCGACGTTGTATAATAAACTTTGAAATTGGACTATTGCCATCGAAACCCGGTGTCCACGAAACATTGATGGCTCGCTGGTGTGGTGTATCCATGCGCGCAACTTTAACATTTGTTGGCGGAAACGGCAGTTCGATGACACTTAGACGGGCTGACCGCGTTTCATTGCCACCCGGTGAGGTGACAACACAGGAATAGGTGCCAACATCAGAGGCGCGCACAGCCTGAATTTCTAACGTACCATCAGATTGTACACCGATGCGCTGTGAATTGCTGATTGCCGTTGGATGACCTTCGCGATACCAATCGATATTGAATGGCACTGTCGGGTCACTGGAGACCTTACACTGCAACGATGCGGTAAGACCGAGCAGCACCGTGGTGTCAACTGGTGGCTGAATGATTTGTGTGCGCACTAAAAGAAATATATATAAAAAAAACAGAATAAAAAGTGAGTAGAAGAACTCAGCTAGTGATACAACAAAATAAAGAAAAAGAAATATATTGGTTATTGTGCAAGGATCAAATTCAAAATGATATGAATGCTTCATTATAATCCAAGGCAAAGAGGCTTTGAAAAAAAAATAAATATAAAAACTGTAAAAATAGGACTGGCTGTTGCCAGGATGCGCATTGTTAATCTGAGAATATAAAAATAATAGAAATGGAAAAAAGAAATAAACTCTTGCCGGATTTAAATACCAAACAGTGAGTTTTTGTATGTGCCATTAAAGTAAAATAGAGCTGCCTGACTGCATTTAACGTAGAGCGCAAATGTATCTATGAAAATGTGAGTTTTTCTTTCCAATCATATCAGAATACAATGTTTTGGCATAAAACCATCACAAATGAATGAGAGATGTTCAATAAATAGGGATAGATTTTTTTGTGCCGGTTGAAGCCATTCATTATTTTTCCCAAAAAAGGGTTTTGCTAGTGAAAAATGATTTAAAGTATTGTTCATGTTGATGACATTTCGACGAAACTGGATTCAATATTTGATGAAAATTTTTGAAAACGAAATTTAAGAGGTTATAGTCAGGTATGCTTATTAAAGGCTTCAACAAAAATATTCGAAATTTACATAGAAAGCTATTTTTCTTTTAGATAGAAAACAGTATTCATGTAAATTTTTTCTTAGTTACTGGTTGCCATTGAGTATTTTCCCACTTTATTATAGAAACATGTTCTCATTTTTTGAATTTTTATATTATGTTGTCAAAGTTTGAATATATTGCTTGATAAATGTGTGGCGAATTAAGTATTGATTTCATAAAATATTATAATTATAAATTATAAATTACAATTTCCCTTATGAGCTGTTTTATAAAGAATAAAAAATTATTTAAGGAAGAGGACTATGGACCTGCCACTATGAAAAAGTTTACAAATTTCTTATCAGCATCACCTCCTTAAAATCCAGTTCGAGAATGAGTCAAATCGGAGCATAACTATGCCTATATCCCATACAAAGTGGCATTATAAAAATGATTAAAATCTCTAAAAATTCCACAAATTCTAATAAAATGAATTGAAATTTTTCATATACGGTTATTCAATAAGATTCTAGAATAGTATTAGCAAACATAATTTTATTGCTTGAAAAGCTTTTTATTATTCAAAATATTCTCCCAAAAGCTCAATACACTTGTTCCCACGGTCCTCTAATTTATGGATCGCATTGCTGTAGTGGCCTTGGAAAGTCCCTAAAATAGCCTTCTGTCGCTGCTATCACCTCTTCGTTTGATGAAGACCGTTTTACATGCAGGAATTTTTTGAGATGTGAGAACAACCAGAAGTCAGGGGGAGTTAGATCTAGCGAATATTTTGGATGTTCCAACAATTCGTACTTTAATTCACTCATTTTAGCGTTTAATTTTTGACTTTTGTGCATTGGCGTCGGAAGCGGGGGGCAAGGGGGGAAAGGGGGCAGTTGCCCCCACTTTTTTAGCTAGATAAAAAATTTAAAAGGAAAACTTCAAAAGTTATTCAAAATATCAGTTTTTCAACGATAATATTTTTGTATATGTTTTCCTCTTCTCTCTTTTGCATGCATCTCATAAGCATGCTTGCGGATAACCATTTCCTTTCTCTGTGTTTGCAAAAAGATAGAACAAAATGTAGAGTTTCTACTGCAAACCCACCACTTCAGTTAAAAAGCACCCTTAAGTATGTAGCTAAATGCTTGTTCATTTTACAACTCTGGTAAGAAAAAATTTGGCATGTTCTAGGGGCTTTCCATATTGGACGACATGTTGTATGATAAGTTAGATGGAAAACTAATGGGACTATTTGATTGAGCGTTCGAACGATCCAACTTGTAAATCAACATCATTAATTACAAGCTCTCGAGCAGAACACATCCGGATAATAGCTAAGCAACTTTTAGATGCCCTAACAATTGAGCAGTAATTTTACATAGTTGGTCCAATGTTTTGGACCATGCGAAAGCCCCTACTGTGAATTAGCTGATGAAAATCCACCTCGACTCTTTGAACAAACATCAAATCCGGTTCCTTCAGTACAGTTGCCATTATATGATAGTCTACGAAAAGATTATTTCTAAATTTTAGATCTTCTTTCAAATGAGATAACGGCTAGATTCGATTAAACAGGTTGATATTTTACTTTTTTTTAATTTTGCATGTTTACACCAGCTTCGCTTCACTCAACCGACTCACTTTGATTTAACATTCGGTGAGTCGGTTGAGTGAAGCTAGTGTAAGTGCCAGACTTTGTAAATCTTATTGTACATTTAAACAGATCTTGACATTCTAGAATTGTTGGAAAATATTGTAATCGAAGCCTTCAACGGAAAAGTGCCTTCTGAACAAAATCTAAAAACAAAACTAGATCTTTATGCAGATGACTTTGATGTGAGCGACCTCCACGCGCAACTTAAATTGCTGAAGCAATTGCCTGGCCAAACACCTTGAAATTGTAGTGGCATTGTATCCCAATTTGCAAAAAATTAGGATACTGTAAAAAACTATTAAATGAAGTTGAAAAACTTATTGCTTTGCTTTTGACTGTGCCTGCATCAGCAGCTTCATCTGAGCGTTCTTTTAGTGCACTAAGACGACTTAAAACGTATCGTAACTTCGAGCAACTGTGACACAGAAACGACTCACTCATGCGGCACTTATACACATTCACAAAGATAAAACCGAAGAATTGAATTCGATGGAGGTGATGAAAGAGTTTGTTTCTCGCAAGGACAGAAGGAAACATTTTGGAATAATTTAAATTGATATAACTTCTTGTACCTAATTGCATTTAAACCATGTAAAGATATACCTAGTCATGCTTTATAAAAGCAACCATTATTTCTTATATTTTCATATTACCATATGAAAGATCCTTTAAAGAATGATCTCTAATATTGAAATTGGAAGAACTTTTAAAAATAATGAAATTTTAATATTTTTTATATATTTTTATATTTTTTTTTATTTTAACCTAAAATAAAAAATTTGTTTATTCACATTCATGTTTCTTTGAAGAAATTTTGGTGAACTTTTTTTGCACCACCATTTGTACTGCCCCCCCATTTGTACTGCCCCCCCAGATGAAATTAGCTTCCGACGCGCTTGCTTTTGTGAGCAGGTTAGCTGTCCTGATGAAAAATTACTTTTATTCTGCAAACCGAGTCTTTTTTCACAAATCTTTGCGGCGAGCTGATCCAAAAGGTTGCTCCAAAGATTGATCCACATTAATTGTTTTTCCAGTTTGGAGATAATCCACCAACAAAACACCTTTTACATCCCAAAAAACGGATGCCATAACTTTCTTTGCAGGCTAGTTAGGTTGAGACGGCAGCTGCTGTACGTGCTTAAACCATACCGCACGTACCACGGCACACTTAGACCAATAAGGTCCATTGTGATACCGCTGCACACTTGGCCTTCAGTCCGAGTAGAATCTCGGACAGGAACATAGAAGGTGGGAGATGGTTTCTTCCTCCTCCTCCTCCTCGACCCTGCATCATCTTACTTACTTACTTACTTAGTTGGAGCTACAACCGTATGTCGGTCTTGGCCTCATCTAAGAATTTGCGCCAGCCATTTCTGTCTTTCGCTTGCTGGCGCCAGTTGGAAATTCCAAGCTTCGTCAGGTTGTCCTCTACTTGGTCTTTCCAACGAAGATGCGGTCGTCCTCTTCTGCGTTGATCGCCGCTGGGTACCGAATCGAATGTCTCCAGTCTGGATACTGGAGCATCGTCTTTCATGCGCTGAACATGACCAAGCCAGCGAAGCCGCTCGATTTTAATGCGCTTGACTATGTCGATGTCAGCGTACAGCTCATACAGTTCCTCATTCCACCGTATTCGGTACTCGCCATTGACGCAGATTGGTCCGTAGATCTTGCGAAGAATCTTTCTCTCGAATGCTCCTAAAGTCTTTTCATCTAAACTGCTCAGCGTCCAGGTTTGTGATGCGTAAAGTAGGACGGGCATGATGAGCGATTTATAGAGCGTGATTTTCGTTCGTCGAGAGAGGGCTCTGCTTCTCAATTGCCTACTGAGCCCAAAGTAACACCTGTTGGCAAGAGTTATTCTTCGTTTGATCTCAATGCTGATGTCATTGGTGGAATTAATGCCGGATCCCAGATAAATAAGCCCTTCACAACCTCGAAGGAGGTATTGTCAACGGTAACGTGGGTTCCAAGACGCTGGGACTGTTTGTTTCTTGACACCAAGTATTTCGTCTTATCTGCATTCACTGACAGACCCATTCGACTTGACTCTCTTTCTAATCTGGAAAATGCTGCACTGACTTCGCGCGTATTATGGCCAATGATAACTATGTCATCAGCATACGCAAGCAGCATAACACTCTTGTAGAATATTGTGCCACTACGTCTCAGATCAGCAGCTCGGATGATCTTTTCCATCATTAGGTTGAAAAAGTCGCACGATAAGGAATCACCTTGTCTGAAACCTCGTTTGGTAATAAATGGTGGGGAGAGGTCTTTCCCGATTTTAACTGCGCTGCTGGTGTTGCTCAGTGTCATCCTGCAAAGTCGTATTAGTTTTGCAAGAATACCAAATTCAGACATGGTGGAGTACAGGTGCTTCCTTATTGGGCTGTCGAAGGCGGCTTTGTAGTCGACAAAAAGATGGTGGGTGTCGACTTGTTTTTCTTGAGCCTTCTCCAAGATTTGTCGTAGCGTGAAAATCTGGTCGATGGTGGACTTTCCAGGTCTGAAGCCACACTGATAAGGTCCGATCAGTTCGTTTACAATAGGCTTCAATCTTTCACATAAAACGCTCGACAGGACCTTATATGCGATATTAAGAAGACTTATCCCAAGGTAATTGGCACAGATAGTGGGATCGCCTTTCTTGTGGATTGGGCAGAGCACACTGAGATTCCAATCGTTTGGAATGCATTCTTCCGACCATATTCTGCATAGAAGCTCGTGAATGCATTTAAGTAGAGCTTTGCCTCCGTTCTTAAACAGCTCAGCAGGTAAGCCATCAGCTCCCGCGGCTTTGTTATTTTTAAGCCGAGCTATAGCTGTCAGAACTTCATCATAGTCGGGCAGCGGAACCTCAACGCTGTCATCCAAAATTGGGATTTCCGGAATATCATCTCTATTGGCGGGATTGTTGTCAGCGTTGCCATTTAGAAGCTTAGAGAAGTGTTCCCTCCATAACGTCAGTGTACTCTGGACATCTGTCACTAGATTCTCATCCTTGCAGGAAGAGGCCCCGGTTTTAAAACCATCGGCAAGGCGTCTTATTTTTTCAAAAAATTTTCGGGCCTTATTCCTGTCACCAAACATATCAATCTTCTCTTGCTCGCGCTTTTCTGCCTCTATTTTTTTCCGCCTGAAAATATGAATCTCTTCCCTCCTCTTTTCTTTGTATCGCTCCTTAGCAGCGCGCGTTACAACCGACTGCAGGGTGGCTTTGTAGGCGGCGTCTTTCTCTGCAGTGGCGTCGCGACACTCCTGGTCGTACCACTGGTTTCGGCGAGGGCGTTGGTAGCCAATTACCTCTTCAGCAGCCGCACGCATGGAGTTGGAAATGTGTGTCCACTGCGCGCATATATCATCGATTGGAGGAGTGCTTTGAAGCAGGAGTGAGAGTCGAGTGGCGAAAGCATCGGCTGTCTGTTTCGATTGCAGCTTGTCGACGTCTAGCTTTCTCTGTGTAGGGTTGCGTGTATTCTTAGCTGCGCACAGATGTGTACGGATCTTGGCTGCAACAAGATAGTGATACGAGTCAATGTTTGCACCACGGATCGTGCGTACATCCAATACACTGGAAAAGTGCCTTCCGTCGATCAAAACGTGATCAATTTGATTCTTGGTTTTTTGATCAGGGGACATCCAGGTGGCTTTATGAATATTGAGATGCTTGAATCTAGTGCTACTTACGACCATGTTTCGTGCTGCGGCGAAGTCAATCAGCCTCATTCCGTTATCGGAGGTGTTGTCGTGGAGGCTGAACTTTCCAACTGTTGGACCAAAAATATTTTCCTTGCCCACCTTAGTGTTGAAGTCACCAAGCACGATTTTTACGTCGTGGTGGGGGCAGCGCTCGTAAGCATTTTCAAGGCGCTCGTAGAAAATTTCCTTGATCTCATCGTCCTTGTCTTCTGTCGGAGCGTGCGCACATATTAGGCTTATATTAAAAAATTTAACCTTGATGCGGATTATGGCAAGTCGTTCGTTCACAGGTGTGAATCGCAGGACGTGGGGCCGTAGTCTCTTGCCAACTACAAATCCGCATCCAAACTCGTGCTTCTCCGCATGGCCGCTGTAGTAGATATCACAGGGTGCATGCCGAATGCAACCCTGTCCCTTCCATCGCATTTCTGGGATAGCAGTGATATCAGCTTTGTATCTTTCCAAGACATCAGTCAGTTGGATAGAGGCACCTTCCCAAATAAGGGTTCGGACATTCCAGGTGCATATCCGTAAATCATTATCAGTTTTTCGTTTGCGGTAGTCGTCATCAGATTTGGGGATCATTTTTCTTCTTTTCTTATTTGTTTTCATTGAAATTGGTTTTTACGGGTGGGCTTCAAACCCGACGCACAACCTATTTTAAGTCTAGGGAGGGCCGCCGCTCAGATTAGCCGCCAAACTAACGGTTGTCAGTTTTGACGTTGACCCTGCATCTTCTGCAGAAGTTATTTGCCGTGACTCCCAGTCTGGAGGCATGTCTTCCTGTGGTAACGGCCACTAGCGTGTCTACTTCTAGTTTTTCCAACGAGAGAAGGGCTCTCGATCGCTTTAAGTCTACGTGTTGTTGTTCTGCATGTTGAGAGTTCAGCCCATCTTGAGTTAGCTTTAGGTGTGGTGTACTCTTTCAGCAGAAGTTTGACAGTTGCCATCGGGATGCTCGGTGAGTTCCGAACCATTTAAGTCATCGATGTGCCGTTTCTAGCAAGCTCGTCTGCTCTTTCATTTTCATGTATGCCCTTATGCCCAGGTACCCATATTAAGCTAATGTTAAAAGTGTTAGATATTTCGCAAAATGCAACACGGCATTCTTTGGCTACTTTAGAGTTGATGGATACTTGCTCCATTGATTTGATTGCAGCTTGGCTGTCCAAGAAAATGCATATTTCTCGTTGATATTCCCTGAGAGCCATGTTGCAACTTCCTTAATTGCCATCATTTTAGCTAGGAAAACGCTACAGTGATCGGGCAGCCTACGAACAAGGGATACCCCTAATTCTTTTGAGTAGTTTTGAGAGGTTAAAATCTCCAGATGGTGGTAGTTTTGCAATTTAATTTAATATTGATAATAATAATAATGTTTGGCGCTTTACGCCAGTATAAAAATCATAATTCTCATAAAATGATGTTTAAAATCTTAAAAAATTGGGGTTTTTTTGTAAAAAAAGTTGTTGGCAATTATCTTATGTTTTAGGCAGTTTGAGAAGGATTCGATTTTTTTAATTAACGAATCGTTTTCTCGGACTCGTTAACGAATCGTATTCTCGGATTCGTTAACGAATCGCATTCTCGGACTCGTTAACGAATCGTATTCTCGGATTCTTTAACGAATCGTTTTCTCGGACTCGTTAACGAGTGGTGATTTTCTCTCGTTCGCGTATTCGAAAACGATAATCTTTAACGATTAAAATGTCCGAGAATGCGGATTCGTTTCGAATTCGTTTGGCTTATTGGAATGTAACAAGTACAATATTTTCATTTTTAATAGTATCCCAGCAAAAAAAGTGCTTCCAAAAGAAGCTACAGTGGAAGGGAAAGTCTTGAATTCCATCCATTCCACTTTCATACCCAGAAGGCATTCTTTTAACATATGCATGTCATTCGGAGGAATGCTTTCCTTAGTCTTCTCTAGAAGTGCTTAAACAACTTTTTCAATGGAAGATTTCTTTGAGCTCTTCAATTAAAGGATTCTATTAGGTGTTTTCCAGAAGAACTTCAAGAAAGCATTCCATGGAATGGAATGATTTTTATGGTTTGGGGGTTAAAAAAATCCCTTTTAATGACATTCTGGCGATTTTGGTGTTGGAAATGAAGTGCTTAGGTTTTGTTGGGGGTTTAAAAAAATTTAACGTGAAATATAATTTTTCCCGATTTTCAAAGCATTTTGGTGTTGGAAGTAGTTAGAGGTTGAATTTAATTGGGGGTTTAAAAAATCCCACGGGAAATATCTTAAACATATGTTATAATTATGTATAATTGTTGTACGTTAATTGAAGTTAAATGCCATTTGAATGTCTTCCAGAAGTAGGTAATAAGAATTATTTTGAAAGAACTTCTTTCTAAGGCTGAGAAGAAACACAGTTTCATCTATAGAATGTCTTCTGGAAGCAGTGTCCCTAAGAATGCATGTCACATTTGCATCAAAAATTTTGCTGGGATGGAGCTAAAAAAACTGATGTTGCTTGGTCATTTTCGGTTCGGGCATAAGAAGTTATTAAAAAAAAAACAGGCGGTTCAAAATTTTGTGAATTTTTTCTTGAGGTTTTTTTTTTAAATATTTATATAAAAACGCAAAACTGATCCTGAAATAAAATTCTCGACCCTATTTAACTTAAAAACGGTCAAACATTTACACGTTCTGATACAAAAATTTATCGTAAAAAATGACTAAAGAAAACATTCACAAATTTCAAGGTACAGTCAAATCTGGATATAATGAACCCAAGAAATAGTGAATTTTGTTTTTTCTTACAAAGACTCCTCTAAAAAGTGAACAATCGAAAATCTTTTCAAACATTTCAAAGAAAAAGAAGCAAAAAAGTACACAAAATAAAAAAGTTTTAAGCAAAAAATAAATTTTTTAAATCTCGAAAATGCGAACAATCTTAGTTGGGCATCTTTTCTGTATAGAATTCAAAGGTCTCTTTCATAAGCTTAAACGTTTTAATATATGCTGTAAGCTTAGCTTGCGCGGTGACCTAATAATAAGTCCAATATCAAAACAATTTTTAAAATTGATTAATACAACTATAATTTCATGTCTTTTTCAAGGCATTTCACAGACTCCAGAGTTCACTCAACAAATTTGTGCATCCAAGAAACTAAATTTCCACTTCGAATTTTTCCATTCCGCTTAAAAGCATGCTGTTTGTTGACTACAATAGTTCAACTGTTTATCAAAACTTTTTCAAAAACTTCAACTTTTATTTCAATAAAAGAAAAACTTTTATTTCAAATCAAAATTCAACTCGTATCGAACGAATTTCAATAAAAAATTTCAGAGGAAAAACAAACTATTGTATATTAAATAGCTTAATGCTTAGCGAAAAGTTTCGCTATCTGAGTATTGTTTTTGTTTTGGTGTATTGTTTTATGTTTTTGGTGTGAAAAAAACAACAGTTTCATATTTGGTTGAATGTTGTGAAGTATGCAAAAAGCTGTTTACATTCATTCATTCAATATTCAAAGCTTTTTTTTATTTCCCAATGGGAAGAAACTGTTTATTTTAATATTAGTATTATTTTATTCTTATTTTGTTATGTTTTATGCCAAACATAATTTACTGCATGCAATGTGTAAAATGTTAATTAAAAACAAAAACATAAAATAAAAAATTCAGAACTCTAAAGCTTTAGAAAAGAGACAACTTTTTTCAAGTCAAATAAGCCAGCTAGCATTCATTCTCAATATAATACATTGAACATTAAATATAATTAGCTATAAATATAATTAAAAATCTATAATTTTGTGACAACTGGAGCTCATTTTTTTACCTTAAAGTTGCAATTCTTATTCAATTTAATGTTTAACATTTTAACTGTTTGATCAAACTAACAGGAAAACCTTAAAAAAATGCTGTTAGTTTGAAGTCAAACACATAATTAACAAATTAAAAGCAGCGTTCGAAATTGAAACCAAAAAACATAAACGCACTGAAAACAACTTTTTAACAAACCAAAATTAAACATAAAACACAAAACAACAACAACAACAAAATTACACTCTAAACAGCGGAGCAGGCAAGCAAATGCTCCGCTAATTAAAATTGTTGTTAACGGCAGCAATAGCAATAGCATTGCAACAGCAACAGCAACAGCAACAACAACAATAAACAATAAAAGTAGTAAATTCTGCAGAGCAACAGTAAAAAATAGGTGTTAAAAGTTGTACTTACCCAAAACACCGAGATACGCCTCACCGTTAACGGTGCCCGCCTCATTTGAACGCACACAAGTGTAGAGACCGGCATCCGATTCGCGTATGTTGGAGATTAATAAATCACCGGATTCGAGTATTTGAACGCGCGTTGAAATTTCAACAAGTTGTGTTTCTGTTGTTAAGTTGGCAGCAACATTGGTTGTGATGGGGATGACGATGACGATGGCGATGGTGATGATGATGGCGTTGATGTTGGCGATAGCGATGACAATGTCAGCAAATATCCAGCAAGGGCGCCAACATCACCAACAACAAGGACGACCACGATGATGACACCAACAACAACAGTAACGCGCCAAACGATGCATATCCGGTTGGTGTGAATGTCAATCGTCAGAGAGACAGACGACGACAGACAACAGTGCGCAAAAATGTCGTCGTCAGTGGCAATGAGGAAGGAACCAGCACCAACACCAACCCAAACACAAACACAAACACCAACACGTTGACATTCATTATCATAATTTACAAATGTATTAAACATTCATGGCAGCAAAGTGTGCAAAATTGTAGCATCGTGTCAGCCAAGGCAACAGCAGGAGCAGCAAGTAACAATCCAGTCAAAAAGGCAGAAGTTTTCATGCGGTTGCATTTGCATTGTTTTTTGTTTATTTTTATTTTTAGTTGTTTTAGTTTGGTTGCATTGCAGTTTTTTGTTTTGTTGTGTTGAGGTTAGTTTGCAGAAGGGAATGAAAATACAAAAATAAGACATAAAAACATATATTAGTTATTGAATTTGTTAGCAACTAAACAAATATAAATATGAAAATAAATAAATGTCAAAATTATTTTAATATTGCAGTTAGTTAAATAAACACAGAAATAAACATACATTCATTCATACACTCAAAAATATTTTTTTGTAAAACTTTAAGCTAAAATAACTACACTGTTCGACGATTGTAACCTTTTCAAAAAATTAGTTAGAGAAAGCTTGTTTATTTGCTCAACTGCGTTACATACTGCATCTCCAGAACCAATAATAATTAAACAAATAATATATTAAATTAAAGCTAATAAATTTTTTAAAAAGATTTTTCATGTTTTTCACAAAAATTAAAAAAAAAACTAATGACAAATTTTGTTAAGAAATAAAAATATTTTGTTAATTTTGATATATTTTTGCTAAAAGCCTGTACTTTTCCGAAAAAAAATAAGCTGTTGTTAAAGAAAATCTATTATTACAAATTGCAGTCTCCTTTCGTGGAACTGGAGGCGAACCTTTACATGGGAACGTGTCTGACTGTCTTAACCTGGCAAACCCGCCAGAGGACCTTCGGGAAATCTGCCTGTCCAAAGCCAGGAATAGAAGCGGTGATGGTTTGTTATTAGATTGGCAGTTCGTGGGGCACGGCCCATGAACTGATCTCATAATGAGTTCATTCTTGAGGCCCGGCTCTTGAATGTTCATCTGATAACTGTAAAAGAAAAAGGTTTACCTTGAGCCTTGGTTGTTGGTGCCAAATCTTGAAGAAAGCATGGCTTTGATATTAAGTTATCATAACATAGTCATTGTAATATGCTTTCGATGGGCAATCAATCCAACATAACTTGAAGAGCGGGGGCTTCATCCATCAATGATGTGGAGACCTGATATATCGTTGTTCTGCAGACCTTATCTTAGAATGAAGGTTTTATGTAAGAAACATTTAATCTTTCGACCGTAGTATAAGCCAATTGGTATACAACCGCTCATGCTTCCTAGTTTTCCGAAAGAGGCTTTTTATTAAGTCTTAATTAGGCTTACGAAGTTGCATAAGTAGGATTGTGGTTTACCCGGTATTTTACTGGGAAACCAATGATTATTTTTTAACCTAGTCATGTACAATTCTAGTGGCTGAAGGTGTCACAGTCAAATATAAATGTTCTAAGAACTTTTGGTCTGTAAGACGGGATGTTCAAGAGCCTTGTCTGGTGGAGCCTTTAGCCCAGGTATTGACTGTCGTTGGGCATGGTCCTTCGGGGTTAAATACGCTCTAACTGTGGTTAGACCAGGAAGGTCGGTGTGAGTTACACTAAAGTTGAAATCGGGTTGGTAATTCCCTTAAATTACTAAGAGAAAGATGGTAGATTGAATCTCGCTAATTTCAAACAGTAAATGTTAGGAAGGTAAGCAACTACCGGATCAATATACTGTTACCTTTGGAATTTGAGAACAGGCGACGGGGAAACCTAAATAGTCTGAGTTGTATCCACTAAGATTGAGGAACCTGATGATGGAAGTGACAGGCCTAGTATGCTGCCTTAATTTTTCGTGTCAAAGAAGTCCCCTTTGATCATGACGATTTTGTAGCGGCCAAAAAGTAAGGGTAATATTATTGGTATTGATACTGAGATAACCCAAGGTTATTAAAATAACCAAGTCATGCTTAAATTCGAGTGGCTGAATGAGTCACGGTCATGAATAGTGTCTTTTTGACATCAGTGTTGGGGTTCTGTGGTATGTTATTAGAGGACCCTTTCTAAGTGGATTTTTTGAATTCCGAAGGGGCGTTGGACGACGCTTCATATTTGTCCCAAGCTTTGGAGCACCGTTGAATTAAGCCTTCGCGGCAGGGGTCAACGTTAAAAACATGGAGGATTTCTGTCTCAACATGGCAAACCCGCCAGAGGACCTTCGGGAAATCTGCCTGTCCAAAGCCAGGACTAAAGGGTGATGGTTGGTAATAACCATCATTGGAAAATTTATGGCCACGGCCCATGAATTGATCTCAAAATGAGTTCACTCTTGAGGCACGGCTCTTGAATGTTCATCTGATTTCCGTAAAATAAAAGGTTTACCTTGAGCCTTGGTTGTTGGTGTCAAATCTTGGAGAAGGCACGGTTATGGTATTAAGTTATTGTAATATATAGAATGCTTTCGATGGGCGATCAATCCAATATAAGTTGAAGTACGAGGCAGTCATCCAGCAAATGAGGAGGAGACCTGATCTATCGTTGACTGCAGAACTTTATTTTAGAATAAGGGGTTCTATGTAAGAGACATAGTAATCCTTGAGCTAGTTTAGTGTCAAGATATACTACGGAACGCTTCCAAGTTTTTCGAAAAAGGATTTTAAGAACCCTTAATTAAGCTTACGAAGCAGCGTAAACAGGATTGTGGTTCTCTTGCGGTATTAAATAATCGAGAAACCAATGGTTATTTTAATCTAGACATGTACAATTCTATGTACTTGTTGTGGTTGAAGACCAGAAAGGTTGGTGCGAGTTAAACCTTGTTTAACTCGTGTTGGTAACTCCCATAAATTACTAAAAGAGTGATTGTAGATAGAATTATCGACAATTTCAAACAGTAAATGTTAGGAAGGTAAGCAACTACCGAATCAACATACTGTTACCTTTGGAAATTGAGGACAGATGATGGGGAAACCTAAACGATCTGATAACTGCATCCATAAAATGGCGAGGAAACCTGATTTGTCATTATCATTAGTGCCGTAGGTTAATTGTGGTACAACTAGTTTCATAATAAAGATTAATCTTTAAATATGATACTGAAGCTGCGTTGAAAAAATGTGGCTAAATGATCAGTATTTTATACTGAAATGGCCCATGGTTATTTTATATAACCAAGTGTAATTTTAGTGGCTGAAGTTGTCACGGTCATGTACATAGTTCAAACAACTTTTGTGTTGGTCTGGTGCTTTGGTATTGAAGGACCTTGTCTGGTGGATCCCTTGAATTTCAAAGGGGCGTTGGCCAAAGCAGTATTTCGGTTCCATGGGGCACCGTAGAATAAGCCTAGACGACAGAGGTCTACGTTAAACACAAAGAGGATATCTGTCTCAACCTGGCGAAGCCAGCATTAGACATGTCAAATTCATCTCAAGTCGACTCAAACATCCTCGTAGTGTTCCCTGGGAAACATCAAAACTGGCAACCTTCAGTTTGGCGGCTAATCTGAGCGGGGAGCCTCTAGGCTTAAAACAGGTTGTGCGTAGGGTTTAAAGAAAGGTAACAGGTAAGAAACAATTTCAACGAAGCAAATAAGGAATATAAGAACATTGATGCATAAAATTGATGATGCTAACAGCAAACGAAAAACTGATAATGATTTAAGGGTTAGCACCTGGAATGTCAGAACTCTTAATTGGGAAGGTGCCTCTATCCAACAGACTGATGTCTTGGAAAGATTCAAAGCTGATATCACTGCTATCCTAGAAATGCGATGGAAGGGACAGGGTTGCATTCGGCATGCTCCCTTTAATATTTAATACAGCGGCCATACGCAGAAGCACGAGTTTGGGTGCAGAATTGTAGTCGGCATCACGTCCTGCGGTTCACACCTGTGAACGAACGGCTTTCCATAATCCGCATCAGGGCTAAACTCTTTAACATAAGCCTAATATGTGTGCACGCTCCGACAGAAGACTGGAACGATGAGACCAAAGAAACTTTCTACGAGCGCCTTGAAAATGCTTGCGAACGCTGCCCCGTTATGACGTTAAAATCGTGCTTGGTGACTTCAACGATAACGTGGGCAAGGAAAATAAACACATACATTTACAACAACATCGCCAATAACGGAATGAGGCTGATTGACTTCGACGCAGCATGAAACATGGTTGTAAATAGCACTCGATTCAAGCATCATAATATTCATAAGGCCACTTGGATGTCCTTAATCAAAAAACAGAAACCAAATTGAACATGTTTTGATCGACGAAAGGCACTCTTCCAGTGTTTTGGAACCCTACACAGAGACGGCCGAAGCTTTCGTCACTCGACTCTCACTCCGGCTTCAACGCATTCCTCCAATCGATGATATATGCGCGCAGTAGACACACTTTTCCCAATCCATGCGAACGGCTGCTGAAGACGTGATTGGCTACCACCGCCCTAGTCGAAACTAGTGGTACGACCAGGAGTGTTGCGACGCCACTGCAGAGAAAGACGCCGCCTAGGATGACACCCTGCAGTCGGTTGTAACGCGCGCTGCTTTGGAGCGATACAAAGAGAAGAGGAGGGAAGAGAGACGTATTTTCAGGCGGAAACGCTCGAGCATGAGAAAATTGAGATGTATGACGACAGGAATGAAGCCCAAAAATTTTTCGAAAAAATAAGACGCCTTGCCGATGGTTTTAAAACCGGGACCTCTTCCTACAAGGGTGAAAACAGGAATCTAGTGAAAGATATCCAGAGTACACTGACGTTCTGAAGTGAACACGCTGACAACCAATACAATGACAACATCATCACCAATAGAGATGATATTTCAGAAGCCTCAATTACAAATGACAGCGTAGGGGTTCTGCTGCCCCACTTTAATGAAGTTCTGAAAGCTATAGCTCGGCTTAAAAAGAACGAAGCCGCGGGAGCTGATGGCTTACCTGCTGAGCTGTTTAAGAACGGAGGCGAAGATCTATTTAAATGTATTCACGAGCTTATATGCAGAATATGGTCGAAAGATTTCATTCGGAACGTTTGGAATCTCAGTGTGCTCTGCGCAATCTACAAGAAAGGTGATCCCTCTATTTGTGCCAATTACCGTGGGATAAGCCTTCTTAATATTGCATAAAAGGTCCTGTCAAGCTTTTTATGTGAAAGATTATAGCCCACTCACTGTAAACTAACTGATTGGAGCTTATCAGTGTGGCTTCAGACCTGGAAAGTCTACCATCGACCAGATCTTCACGCTACGACAAATCTTGGCGAAGACCCAAGAAAAACAAATCGACACCCACTTCTTTTTGTCGACTTCAAAGCCACTTTCGACAGTCCAATAAGGAATCACCTATACTCCACCATGCCTGATTTTGGTATTCTTGCAAAATTTATACGACTTTGCAGGATGACACTGAGCAATACCAAAAGCGCAGTTAAAATCGGGAAGGACCTCTCGCCACCATTTGTTACCAAACGAAGTTATCGTGCGAGTTTTGCAACCTAAAGATGGAAAAGATCACATCGATATCATTGGCCATAATACGCGCATTCTCCAGATTAGAAAGAGAGTCAAGTCGAATGGGTCTGGCAGTGAATGCAGATAAGACGAAATACTTGGTGTCAATAAACAAAAAAACAGTCCCAGCGTCTTGAAACCCACGTTACAGTTGACAATACTTCCTTCGAGGTTGCGAAGGACTTCGTCTATCTGAGATCCAGCATTAACTCAACCAACGACATTAGCATTGAGATCAAACGAAGAATAGCTTTTGCCAACAAGTGTTACTTTGGGCTCAGTAGGCAATTGAGAAGCAGAGCCCTCTCTCGACGAACGAAAACCACGCTGTATAAATCGCTGATCATGCCCGTCCTACTTTATGCATCCAAAACCAGGACTCTGAGCAGTTCATATAAAAAAACTTAAGGAGCCTTCGAGAGAAAGATTCTTCGTAAGATCTACGGACCAATCTGCGTGAATGGCGAGTACCGAATACTATTGAATGATGAGCTGTACGAGCTCTACGATCTGTACGCTGATATTGACACAGTCAAGCGCATTAATATCGAGCGGCACCGCTCGTTCACGTTCATCGCATGAAAGACTATGCTCCAGTGAAGAAAATATTCGATTCAGTACCCAGCGGTGGTCAACGCAGAAGAGGACGACCGCCTCTGCGTTGGAAAAACCAAGTAGGGGACAACCTGACGAAACTTATAATTTGCAACTGGCGCCAGCAAGTGACAGACAGAAATGGCTGACGCACATTCATAGATAAGGCCAAAACCGACATACGGTTGTAGTGCCAACTAAGTAAGTAAGTAAGTAGTCTCCTTTTGCTCCAAATGTTTAAAAATTTCAATAATCTTGAAAACAAAAAAAATTCAGCTTATTGAAAAGATTATAGCAGAGAAATAAGCTAAAAGCAAAAAAGCTAATAAGTAAAATTTTCTTCTGACAAAGTCGTTTTTACAATTTTTACCTTATCATATTTTAGAATTTCAAAGATTTTCCACACAATGACCAGAGATAGGATTTCGATGACATGTCATATTTTTTCTGCTGCTTCTAAGACATTTCCTGCTTATTTAGAACGTCCATTTATGTTTCCTAAATTCCAAATATGAAAAGTTTTTAGCTCATTTTTTCGGCATTTTTCATCGGTTTTTATAGGTTTTAGTTTGCAGGTGATTTGTACTAAATTTAATGCATTTTTTGGCAATTTTTAGCGACTTTTAAGTTATTTTATTGTCATTTTTGGACATTTTTAATTTTTAGAGTATTTTTCGGTTTTTAGTTCATTTTAGTGTAATTTTAAAATATTTTTTTTCTTTTTTTTTTCGTATTAAAAATGCAAAAATGCAAATTTTTAAACACATTCCTTTAACAATAGAGTCCCTCAATCAAAAACATTACCTCTCGAAAAGGAGTAGCTTTGTATATAGACCTCGATGAAACAAAAAGCTCTGCGCGTGGTGAAACTGACGAAAGGATTTGTACAAAGAAGAAATAAGTGTTAGAAAAAAACTCAGGATATACAAGTTTTTATTAACTCTATTTGTATGCTCTATTGCTGAAATATTGGGGGTTGGAATTAATTTTAAAGGTTTTTTTTTCGGTTGTTGAGCATTTATTTAGAAACAACGGTACAATGTATATTATTCAAAGTATTGTCCATCGTTAGCTACAACATTTTCCCATCTTTCTGGCAGCATATGGATTCCGCGCCGGAAGAACGATTCGTCTTTTGAGGCAATCCACGAATCGACCCATTTTTTGGTATCCTCGTAAGAAGTGAAGCGCTGCTCAGCCAAGCCATGCGTCATCGATCTGAATAGGTGGTAGTCGGAAGGGGCTTTGTCTGGGCTATAAGGCGGGTGGGGTAGCACATCCCAATTCAGCGCCTCCAACGTTTCCTTGACGGTTCTTGCAACATGTGGCCGTGCGTTGTCATGTTGAAAAACCACTTTGTCGTGTCTTTTGGCATATTCCGGCCGTTTAACCTTTAATGCTCGGCTCAATTGCATCAATTGTTGTTGGTAGCGTTCCCCAGTGATGGTTTCGTTAGGTTTTAGCAGCTCATAGTACACGACACCCTTCTGATCCCACCAAATACACAGCATAAGCTTGGCGCCATGAATATTCGGCTTGGCCCTCGATGTTGATGCATGGCCGGGTGGTCCCCACGATTTTTTTCGCTTAGGATTATCGTAATGGATCCACTTTTCATCGCCAGTGACAATACGATGCAAAAAACTCTTCCTTTTATGCCGTTGAAGCAGTTGTTCGCACATGCAAAATCGCCGTTCAACGTCTCTCGGCTTCAACTGGTACGGCACCCAATTTCCTTGCTTTTGAATCATTCCCATGGCCTTCAAGCGTTTGCCGACCGTTGATAAGTCGACTCCCAATGATTCTGACAATTCTTGAAGGGTTTGACACGGGTCTTCATCGAGCAAAGCCTCCAATTCCCCATCTTCAAACTTTTTCGGCTGGCCCGGACGCTCTTTGTCTTCCGTATCAAAATCACCACTTTTAAACCGACGGAACCAGTACTCACAAGTAGAAATCGATGGAGCAAAGTCCCCGTAAGCCTCAGTAAGCGTGCGTTGTGCTTCAACCGCTTTTTTCTTCAAATGGAAGCACAAAAGTAAACCTTCCCGCAAATTGCGTTTTGTTGGAACGAAAGTCGACATGTTCACAGAGAAAAAAATATATGTTGTTTACACTTCAGTGGAATGACACATACTGAAAAATGAAGCTTAGACAATGTGCTTTGAAATGAATATAGTCACAGGTGTGCCCGATGCGATCTATTGATAGTTACGCCATCTCTTAGAAAACCTTTAAAACTAATTCCAACCCCCAATATTAGGGGGTACAAATATTAATACTATGAAATTAGTAGAGGAACTTACATCCGATGACATATCGTCTTTTAAATATGTTCTACTCGTCAGTACAGAAGTACAAAGAAGTTTTTCTGTTAACAAAAACATTTTACCTGACAATCGACGTTCCTTACATTTTGATAAATTAGTCACTTAAACGCTATGTATCAAAATTATATAAAATAAATTTTAAATTTAGTAATGTTTTATTTTTAAAATTTTTTTTTTGTTTATTTGGAATGTAATTGTTTGGGTTTTTGGTAATTTTTGTAATTTTTTTAGGTAATTTTTTGCAGTTTTTGAGGTCGTAAAAATCCGAGCCCTGCTAATGACTCACAAATTTTTGTTCTAAAAATTTTGAAACGAAGTTCCTTTACGCGGCTTGCGGGTGGTGTGATTTGGTAGAAACCGTCACGTGACAGTGAGATTACTGTGTGTGTATGCGTGCGCTCGCAGATCGAGCAGACTACAAACTAGCAGGCGAGTGCGAAATTTTTTCTCTCTCTCTCTCTCTGTGTGTCTCTGTTTCTGACACGTATAAGTTTCGTAAAAACGCATTTGCTATTTTTATTTGTGTATTTGTTTTAAATCATACCGGATGCGGCCCATACACATTGCAACCAAAACATTAGTGGAACTGCAACCAGATTACGTCTTTTTTAATACATTTGACACACACGCTGTGATGGTTACAGCGATCCATTTTGCCATACACGCTGCAACTCAGCAACAACGCAGCAAAAAACAGTAACAGCGACTAAAATATTAAACGATTTTAATTTTGCTGCAACCTTAGTTGCAACCGTCAATTAGTTGCGTAACTTCGACACACACGCTGCGACTTCATCGTGATAACTGTCAAAAACTTCCAAGTTACACTTCCAGCTTTGCTTTGGTTGCAGCGTGTATGGGGCCCATGAGAATCCCCAGCAAACCAAAGTTTCCGAATTCGTAACGAGTTCGTTAAGAATTTTTCGAAATTATTCCGAGTTCGGCATCCGAATTCGTTCCGATTTCGTAACGAAAATCGTATGGAGGGGTTGACACGAATTCGTAACATATTGTTGTAACGAATTCGGAAGGAATTTTAGTAACGAATTCGTAACAAATTCGTAAAGAATTGACGTATCGATTTCGTAACGAATTCGTCAACAATTGAATTATCGTTTTCATAACGAATTCGTAACAATTTCTTAACGAATTGTAGTACCGAATTTGTAACGAAATGAAGCATCAAATTCAAAACGATCTCTTAATGATTTTTGTACCGTATGTAATACAAAATTAAATAACAATTTCGAACCAAGGCTTATTAATCAATCCGCTTGAGATGCCCCAGACTATATGTTTCGTACAAATGACATGGCAAAAATTACAGATCTTTTGTTACTACTATTATGGAGCATATATAAATGTGAATTTGACATGTCGTTTGTATTTGCATCTGTAAAAATAAAATTAGAACCATCTCTAGTATCATCCGTTTTAAAGAAAAAGTTATTTGAAGCTAAATTATTTTACAAATGGAAAATTATTTAAAATACCGTTAAGGCTCATGGCCGACCAATTTTTTTTTTAACACGAAATATTTAAAACACCTCACAATTTAAATTTGAAAATTTAATTTCGGAACTCTTTCGAATTATTCGGAAATGTTTCGAAATTACTGTTGCGAAATAGTTACGAATTCGTTAAGAATTCTCGAAATAGTTATGAACTAATCGGAATTCAGACTAATTCGGAAACTTTGGTTCGCTGGGTCTTTATTGCAATTACATTTTAAGAAATGAAAACTGCAGCAAATGTGTGGAATACAGTGTTATCTGATTTTAGAATTTCCAAAAAGTTTTTTGCCACTAGGGTGGATCCAAAATGTGTTTTTTGTTTTATACGCTTTGAAGATGCGCTGATTTCGATTCTTATGTTAGAATTTTAAAAACAATTTTTACACTAGGGTAGACCCTAAAAATGTGTTTTTTTGTTATATTATCTCTGAAAATGTGCCAGCAGTTTAAGGAAACACTGATTTCGAACCTGATGTTAAGATTTCAAAAAGTTTTTTGACACCAGGGCCAACCCTGAAAATGTGTTTTTTTGTTTAATACTCTTTAAATATGTGCTGGCAGCATTAAGGGGTCCCTGATTTAGAATCTTATGCTAGAATTTAAAAAAAAATTGATACTAGTGTGGATTTTAAAAATGTGTTTTATACTTTTAAGTCGAGTTTTCAATACAACTTTTCAATCAATTTAAGCTAAATACGAGCAACATAACTGCAACTCCTGGCAGCGGTAACTGCCTATTTTCATCTCTCGTAAGATTAACATCTTAATTAAATAAATAAATAAATAAATTAAAAATAAATAAATTAATCTTTTTTTCCTAAAATATTAACTGAAATTTTTTGATTTGATTGTTCACTTACATTATTTGCCTTAAAAAATTTTACACAAAATAAAAAATAATTAAATAAATAAAAACAGAATTCAAAAATATACTTCGAATTACATTCGGAGTTGAAGATAAAGTGAAGGTCCCCCGACCGCACCGCTTTTTTTAATTGGCAACAATACATTTTGCCACCAACTCTTCATGTTGTTAAGTCGAAAAAAGCAATTACAAACTGTTACAGACTGAAAAAGGAATTTCATTATAAAATATACTCTAGAAAGTTTAAAATATTACTTTTAATAATTAATAAGTTAAAATTAAATTTAGCGTACTCCCTTCTGTGTTTCATGGCACTCCAAAAGCAATTTTAAGCTAATTAAAATAGAACCCCAAACAACAAAAACAATGAGTAATTTTTAGAATATGTAATGGATAAAGATAAGCTTTTGAATACACAAACATATGGAAGCAATCATGAACTAGACAACAAATATACAGACATCCACAAACTCACATACTCACATGAAGTTGGCCACAAAAACTTACCATTGTATATCCAGGTTATATTTGGATTCGGAGCACCTACAGCACGACACGATATCGTTGCATCCTTGCCATCCAGTGCGGTAACATTTTGCGGCGGTTGCTCCATCACGGGTGCAGAAGCTACAAATACACAAAGATCGAAGGGGAGCATGTTAAAAACAAAAACAATACAACAAAAACATAGCAAATAAAGAAGTTGCACCAATTATTTCTGTGTTTCTTGGTGTTGGATAGGAAAAAATATAAAGTTACAGTTTAAAAAAAAAAAAAAAAAAGAAACAGAGGAGTAAAAAATCATCAGCAACAAGAGCTAAAGGTTTTGTAGTGTTTGTAGATTTTTGCAAAAGTGGCTTAAATTGGTAGCAAGTGGCGGTAAAAGTATTAAAATGTTTGCAGGGCTCAAAAAGAAACAAGAGCAGTTCGAAAAAAGTGCAAGTAAACAAAAAGGTAGTGAAAAATAAACTTAATTGCAGCATGGAGCAATAGTATTTTTTTTGTTGTTGTTGTTAGTAAGAATTTCATGCACAAAGGTTGGGTAGTTTTATAAATATTTTGCATTCAGCTAGAGTAAAAATAAAAAAATTAAAAATTAAATAAACAACAGAGGCGAGCCAATGAGCGGACTGGGACTTGTTTGTAGATATTCTGTAACTCTAGGGCACAACTTGAGAGTGCAGCATGCATACTTCTAGTAGTAGTTGTTGTTGTTGGTGTTGTTGTAGTGTGCCATACGTTACAAACCGTGTTGATAACATGCAAAAGTCAAGTTGCAGTTTTTTAGCCCCCCATGCAGAAGGTTTAGTTTTTCTATTATAACAGCCTCGATATTGTTTATTCTTCAACTTTTAAGGGTTTCACTTTGTTTGCAGCTTAAAGCTTACCACTAAACAAACTTTTTGACTGTGGTATCTTTTAAGTACCTGCGATGAAAGTGCAATGTTAAAGTGTTCTTTTTTTTGACATCGGTCTGTTTTTGAAAATGTTTATTTAATCTTATTTTAAATCGGTAAAAAGATATGACTTTTCTGCTGTCGAATATTCAAATTATTTAATGACGCATAAAAGCAGTTATAATACAAATACAATAATTTTAACAAATTTTTGGAAGTGATATCTCTCATGAATCGAGGAACAAATTTTGAAAAAGAAAGGGAAGTGAACTTCTATCGCTTTAACAGAGGACCTTTTTCACATTTTGAGGATACAAACTCGTAAATTCCCATCATTATACATTACTATCGTATTTATAATAATTTTGTTCTATTTAACATTAGTTTTTCTCTTGCTTGGAGAAAGATTTTGTTTTCCCTTACGATTTGTTTTGCTAGGTAATTGAATTTAGAGCCATAAATAAACAACCGTGAAAGATAATTTGAATTGCTTTTAACCGAGGCTAGTGTTATGCCTAAACCTTTAGATAGTGGGAATGCACAATGAAGTAAAAATTCATACTATAGTTATATGTTTTTGGATTAAATGTTAGAACAAGTAGTTTTTTGTGTATTTATTTTTAATTTTTAGTCGTTTTGGGTAATTAGATAAATTAAATATAAGGATTGATATAAACCATTAAACCTTAAAGTTGGCAGCTCAGTCGCGTCTTATAGTACCCGGGGTAATAAACCTTGTGCTCGTTTATGTTGTTTTTAGCTTGTATTTAGTATGATTTTGCTATTTAAAGGTTTCGAATCATAATTTTTAGAAAATGGGGCGGCATACAACAATTGAGAAGTGCGAAAAACTCCTAAGTTAAAAAAAGACATATCACGCCGTAAAATTGCTGGGATGGTAAATTTTACCGATTCGGCAGTGCAGCAAATATTTTACAAACAAAATATTTTGCACTACTGAAGACAGATATATGAGCTGTACTGAGCACAAGTGGCGTGACCACAAGGAAAATGTAATCTATTTATGAGTCCGGATTACAAACTCGTAGATTACATAATCTCTGATTAAAATGCAATACTTTGTTTTTGATTTGACAAATTACATAATATTTTCAGAGCAAAAGTGGAGTAAGTCCACAATTTTACGGATAGCTTATTTCTGAAAGAAATTGTCAAAGTGTGAGCCTTACCGGCTTGCATGTGCAAATTAAGACATTTCTCATCAAAATAATAAGGAAAATAGCTTATAATAAGATAATTTTTATTTATTAAAAAACAACCAGTGTTATACCAAAACCGATTATCCGGCAGCAAACAAAACTGATTATTAATAAGGCATTTTTCCACTGTGACTACTAATAACTATTATGTGATATTCCTTTAAAATAAAACCCTAACAGTTTTGTGTTATTTGAATTATTGTGCCTACTGAGACACTGAAAAAGATCACTCATCTAACTTTGAACACTCAAAGAAAAATTTTAGCCAAACCATTTAAATATTCAAGTCATATTCAAGCGTTTCCATTTTAATAAATAATAAGTATGCGTACTTTTATAGAAAAATATTACAAATTGTGACTACTGGGACAGTGTATGTATTTATTTATATATTTTTCCTTAAAAAAAAAAATAAAGCAGAGGCTACGAAAAAAATTACCTCCTAACTCTAACTCTTTTATTTAAAGAAAATGTTGACTTTTTCTCCAGATTAGTACATTTTCACCTCTCAACAGTTATATAAAAGGACTTAAGACACTTCCTATCTGGCCAAAAACTCTTCTATGTCTCCTATGTGACGAAAAACTCTGCTTCATTGCCCGAAGTCGATCTTAAAAACATTTTGTTACTCCGTCTTATTCATTTTCATTTTGAGATCATATTTACATTAGGCGCCATGAGAGTAACTTGCAGTACCTGAATTGGCTTTTGCGTTTATACTTGGCCCAACTACAGTGCTGCTCAAAACATTTGCAACCATGCCAACGGTTGACTAAACTCCTTAATTTTATTGAAAATCAAAACAAGAAAGCAAATATTTAAATGTAATTTTTTTCTATATTAATTCACTTTAAAGAATTTAACCAACTCATTTTTTTCAGTGCTCAAAACATTTGCAACTACGTAACACCCTGTCTCCTTCCATCGTTTTATGGTATTATTTTCGTAATTTTATAACGGGAATTAGTATGTCAGTTTAAAAGTGGAACAGGTTAACGTAAAGAAAGAGCATCCAAGCAGTTTAAGGCTGCCCGCATAGTAAACGCCGAAGCAGGCAGGCAGGCAGGCCCTGCGAAGAAACGAGATAGAAATAACTTTTTTCTCTCTTGTTTACATAGTTTTCCTGTGCCTGTCTGCCTGCCTGTCTGCTTCGGCGCTTACTCTGCGGGCAACCTAAGGCAGTTTATTTCATAATTTCGTCACAAAGTGATCAGTACGGACCCATGTGCTATATTTTTGTATAAATTCGACGAAATGGGTGGCAAGAAATATAATCAACACGTTAAGAAGCAAATTATTAACGATTATTAGGCGGGTGTATCCCAAATAGACATTTCCAAAAAATATAACGTGCACAAGTCAACTGTGTCTCGTGTTTTAAGTAGTAGAAACACCGAAACTATTCATAGAGGCAGAAGAAAACGGAAGACAACACCAAAAGAGGATCGCAAACTTAAAAGAATAATACAACAATTCCCTCAAATTTCCTCCAAAGAAATAAAAAATAAGTTTAAACTGGAAATATCAGCGCAAACGATTAGGCGCAGAGCAGTGAAGCTAAACTTCGAGCTTACAAAACCGTTAAAAAACCATTCATTTCAAAGAAAAATAGGTTAGCTCTAGCCAGTTTGCTAGAAAATATCTTAAATGGTCTCTTCAAAAGTGGAAATGTGTTCTATTTTCTGACGAAACAAAATATAATTTACACGGTTCGGATGGAAGGTGTTTCGTGCGAAGGCCAAAAGGTGAAAGTCTAAACCCGAAGTATATCAAAGGTACTGTCAAGCATGGTGGGGACAACGTCATGGTGTGGGGGTGTTTTTCCGGGCAAGGAGTTGGCCCGATTCATAAAATCGAAGGAATTATGAGAGGTGAGGACTACAAAACCATTTTGTCGGACGTAATGTTGCCATACGCCTCTTGGGAAATGCCGCTTGCTTGGGTGTTTCAACACGACAATGACCCGAAGCACACGTCTAAGGTGGTAAAACAATGGATTTCAAACGAACAATTGTGTGTGCTTGACTAGCCTGCCCAGTCGCCTGACATAAACCCCATAGAGAACCTTTGGCAAATTGTAAAAACAAAAATTGGAAATAAAATTTTTAAAAAACCTGAAGATCTCTATGCAGACGTGAAAGAGCAGTGGAATACCATCCCACAACACATAATTGACAATTTGGTTCATTCCATGCCAAGAAGATGTGCTGAGGTCATAAAACGTCGCGGTTACGCTATCAATTATTAACAAAAATTCATATTTTCTTCAATACCACTTGGACACTTAGTATAGATTGCAAATGTTTTGAGCACAGCTAAACAAGAATTGTTTACTTATTTCATATATTATCAAAACATTGTTGGCAATAAATGATTTATCTCATATAATTCTTTAAAGTGAATTAATGAAGAATAAATTTGCATTTAAATATTTGTTTTTGCATTTTAATTTTCATCAAAATTGCAATGTTTATCCAAGAGATGGTGTGGTTGCAAATGTTTTGAGCAGCACTGTATATCTTTAGGTTTAACATTCAATTCTTGTTTGCTGTCTCTTGAGTCAAAGGGCATAATTTATGAATTTATCTCCTTGAGATTTAAAATAGTGGTGCCTCTGTAAGTGTCGATTTTTGCAGCCATTTTACAATCAAGTTAAAAATAAAGAAGCTTTAACTATTTTATTTTGTGTCAGAAAAGTAATTTCAGCTATGAACAACGGCATTGAAATATAATTGGGCTGTTCACTGTGACTACTGGGACACATTTTAAAACAGTTTCGAAAGCATAATATGATCGCCTTAACTATTAAAATAACTTTAAATAGTTCACCACATGTTTATTATTACTTCTAGGAAGTATTCAATTTCTAAAGTCGTGGGTTTATGTTAGGAAAACAACTTTTACATATTTTTGCGAGACTACTGGGACATGCGACTTGCATCTGTTCAAAGAAGAAATACATAAAAACCAACGTACCTTTTCGCTTTATTTCTATATAAAAAATTAGTTTTTTCTAAGCTTTCTATAGAAGACACGCGCTAGGTTTCTACAGTTGATAGAACGACCGACAACAGTGTTGCAAACATAATGAACATTTTACTTCATTCATTTTTTGGAAAATTTTTTCAAATCTTTTTTAACAGATTAATAAAATATAGACATTTAGTTATAGGTTTTTACCAAAATAAAAATTATTAATGAAAAACCAAAATTTATCTCATATTCCTCCTTTATATGAAAATTTCAGTCTTATACAAATAATTTTTTTATTAAAAAAAAAACAAAAAAAAAACATTTCATACATATAAGAAAAAATATACTAAAAATATAAAAAGTTTTCTTTGAAAATAAAAGTTTAAATTTAATAAATATAGTAAATAAGAAATCATTTTATATTACAACAGTGCTTTTTTGAACAGTTTCGGCCAAAAGCTTCCAGTGAATTCAGTCAGATCAAATATAAGCCATTTCATGAGCTTGCACTAATGTGGGTTGTATGTATTGCCCGACCGAATATTTTTCAATCCATTTAATTTAATTTGTATTTCGTAAGCCGGCACAACAAAGTTTAATACCTTAATAACAGTACCGGTAGCATAAGAGTATAAACATCCAGTAAAATAGAGCTTAAACTACACACCTAACATATAATATATCATAATTAAGTTTAAGAATTATTACAAGGAAATCAAATCAAATTTAATATAAACAAGCTAGTTACAAACTGAGATTTAAAAAAGAATTGTAGTTAACATTCAAAACTAATCTTAAACTATTTTATATATTTTTAAAATATTTCATAATTGAATTTATTGAACTATTATAGCGAAGAATAGAGTAAAGCTAGTTTATTTTTGAATTGCACAGCGTTATTACACGATCTTAGACTTTTAGGAAGTGAGTTCCAAAAACGAACAGAGTGTACAAAAAATTGCCTTTCGGACGTTAAACATATTCGGTTTCGGTTTCGGTTCTTTTTGTCAGGAGCTAGGAAATATTCAGTCAGGAACTACGTACAACCCACATTCATGCAAACTAATGAAATGGCTAATATTTGATCTGACTACGGACACGCCACTCCCATATACCCTATTTATTTGGAACTCTAAAATGACGCAATGTTTGAGATAGAGAGACAATGAGGTTATGCCGGTAAATGGGAGAAAGATTATAGAATAAAATAATATAACTATATCTTTGAGAACGTTCATTCGCGGTTTGTAGTGCAAAAAACATGGTGTGGAAAAATTCTTTTTCTGAAATTTTACATATTTTCAGTAGTTCTGGTGCAGAAAACGATTCAGGAACTGAGCAAAATATTTCTTTGGACGACAACTTCTGGAACTAAATGCAGTCATTCCTCATCGAAACATTCTTAAAAATATTTTTGGGTATTATTTAGTTTATTTTTTACGATATGAATAGCTCCATTTACGCAATAAGCCATTTATAAATAAGAAAAACTAACTGAGTGACTTGCCTTTGCTAGGGACGGCATTTGCAAGGACTCGAACTTCTGGGACACAGTGATATTCGTGGACAAGTCTACATTTTACATGTTTGGGTCCGACGGCATGTTGTATGTCTGGTGGTAGCCTTACAGTGCCACCCAGAATAAGTGTCACTAAAATAAAGTGCAATAAATACTAAAGTAATCAATGAAATTTCATTATTTAATTTTTTTTAAATATAAAACAATATTAGTGGAATCAGGTCGTTAATTAAAATCTTTCGCCTTTCTCTTTGATTGTTTGACGCAAACGTTTGAAGAATGATTTGCAAGCGGCACGCACCATATCTTGATCCATTTGATCCCAAATCTGTATCAGCCGAATTTTGAAATTATCAATGTTAAGGCCTTTCGTGATGCCAATTTTGATCAACATATATCCCCATACACAGAAGTCGAGAGGATTAAGATCTGGCGACGCAGCTGGCGACTCTTTGGATGATATAAAATCGGGCAAATATTGCTGACACCAGTCTTGAGTGCGTTTTGCCTGGTGTGCTGGGGCAGAATCTTGCTGGAACCAAAAATATTCATCGCCATACAAGTAATGGGCACAAGGTAATAGATATCCTTCCAAAACGTGTTCAATGTAATAGTTCGTATCAATTTTAACCCCTCGATCTATGAAAAGAAGCGGTAACTTGCCTTTTGTTGATATTGCTCCCCAGACCATTACTTTGGAAACATTCTGGTATCGCTCTATGGCCAATTTATTTCTGGGAGCATCTGCGAGACTCACTGCATACACGCGATTGTTTTGTTGATTGTGGCTATCTTGTAGTAGAAAAATTTTTTCATCAGATAACAAAATTTCATCTTCTTCATGCTAACGCAAAAGCTCTCTACTTTTTTCTACTCTAAATTTTTATTAAATCATTTTTCAATGTCTGCTGCATTGATGACTTGGATATCTGTATGCTCTTTGCCATAGAACGACCCGATTGAGCTGGATTTAGCCTTATTCTTTCTCTGACGCATTTTATCTAGATTTCTTTGCGATTTCACAACTTAACGTTTCATTAAACCGTTTTATAGTTCTATAAATAAATCTTTTCCCGATATCGATTGGTTTTAGCTTCTTGATAATCTGGCACATTTTTAATTTTTTTAAATATAAAAATCGCTTAGCTTCCATTGCAGTACTTTTTTAAAATGATTCCAATCGTGAAATATTTGAACTTTTTCTTTTTCTAATTAAATTTGAACAAGCATGGCATGCTTTGACAAATTTTAAATTGGATTTATTTGAGAGTTAGGAGCAAATAAAAGTAGTGACAGTTGTTCTGGGTCACACTGTACTTAGAGATGCAAAGAGAGCACCTCAAACCAATATTCGAAAACACCAAATTTCGAAAAAAATACGAGGAGTGGGCAAAATCACCCCACAAATGAAACAGAAGTTGGAAGATTCCATGCCAAAGAAACTTAAAGCTGTTGTGGGCGAAAAGAGGGGCCACACTTAATATTAAAACAACCCTAATACTATAGTTAATAGTTATTAATTTCAAGTCTAATATTAAGTGGTTCAAATAAGCTGAGACCCTAATGTAACAGTATTTTTATTTTTTAATATGTAAGTTCTTAAACAATATATAAATTAATTTCCTCTCTTTATGTTTAAATATTCTTTATCTACAAAACTACATTTAAGTTTTTCTAATATTCCATTTATCCAAAGATAGGATAATTTGAAATGGGAACTTGTTCAAATAAGCTGTGAGACACTGTATGCTAAATGTAAATCAAGGAATGACGCAATAATACTTTACACTGAATCAACAGAGCCTTTTAACATGTTTACCTTCTCGGAAGTTTGGTAGAAGAACTTCCGAAAAGTGATAATGAGAGTGCAAGTTCAAATCCGGCATACGACATTAAATATTTTCAAAACAAGTTATGAAAATCTGTCAGTTTTTGTGATTTTGATATCAGAAAATCAACAAAACGAGTCATTTATTTGTAGTGCAAGTCACACGTGTAACTAGCCAAATTTATTTTTTAGAAGACGGTAGAAAATTCTCAATTTAAATTACTGTAACGTGACGTTACAAATATTATATACTTTTTATACACTAAATAAACTATAATATTAAATAATTTCGATGTACATATATGTTCATATTATATCACTCAAATATTCCTACTTATTATTATAAATATGAAGACGTTACAAATATTATATTTTTATACACTACGTAAACTATAATATTAAATATTATCGATATATATATTCATATTGTACTACTTAAATATTTCTACTTATTAAAGCAGCAATAACACACAACCGCACTACGACACCAGACCATAGAAACAAACACACGCTACATACCTACTCAATAAAACTAAATGACAACACACAACCGCACTACTGCATAAGCCACTAATTAATACGCACACCACCTATCTATGCATAGCCAGGCAGGCCAAAGACAAAACTGAACGTATAATTCCCAACTGGTTTTCTGTCCATATCGAATAAAAGGGCGACACAAAACCAACCAAAGCAGTTTTGCCTTAGGTAAGCTATACTTAATGACTCAATGGCGAGCCAGCTTGCTGGTTCTTCCCTTTGAGTCTCTGCTTGAGATGTCGCACTTGCGGTGAGAACCAGTCCGTGGTTCGTCCAACGCAGTCGGCATACTCTATATTTTTGGTTGCAGTGACTTAATGGCGAACTAGCTTGCTGGTTCTTCCCTTTGAGTCTCTGCTTGAGATGTCGCACTTGCGGTGAGATCCAATCTTTGGTTCGTCCAACGCAGTCGGCATATTCTAATTGGGATTTGCTTGGTTTGGTTGCAGGGACTCGATGGCGAGCCAGCTTGCTGGTTCTTCCCTTTGAGTCTCCGTTTGATGACGTCGCACTTGCGTTGAGAACCTGTCTTTGGTTCGTCCAACGCAGTCCGGCATATATTAACTTTCTAAAAATATTAATAATGAGTCTTGCTTTAGGGGCCCTGGCAGGATTCACCGATTTACCGATCTACCGATTACCGATCTTCGCTTTAGGGGCCCTGGCAGGATTCACCAATTCACCGATTTACCGATCTACCGATTACCGAATACCGATCTACCGAATACTGATTACTGATTCACCGATTCACCGAATACCGATCTTCCGATTTACCGATCTACCGATCTACCGAATACCGATCTACCGAATACTGATTACCGATTCACCGAATACCGATCTTCCGATTTACCGATCTACCGATTACCGATTGCTGATAACCTATTCACCGATTTACCGATCCACCGATTACCGAATACCGATCTACCGAATTACCGATTCACCGATTTAACGCTTAACCGAATACCGATTTTGCCGCCAGCTGGACCTACAACCTCCGACCATTCGACCGCTTAAATTCACTGTTACCCAAACTGCTGACGTTACGCTGCATTAAGTATTTTTAAGGAGAATAAATCAATAAAATACAGAATTATAATATTAAACCAACACCAACTGCGTTCTCATTTGATGAAAGTTTGTGGATCTTTCACTCGATCCTGGCACGGCTGAGCTGACCTCAGCCATAAGATAAAACCACTGTTACAAACGGTCAGAAAGTTATTGGCAAAAATAAATAACATGATCTTTTCCTCATAAAAGATAATATATGATATCATCATGATATTTTCCTCTATCAAAAATATAGTTATCTATAGTAAGTTCGAAAGAATGGTACAGAGTTATTAGTTAATCACTTCAAGATATACGATTTTTTAATGCATAAGTATCACTTCTACCATGTGTGGCGTTCACAAGCACCATTTTTTTCATAAGTGTTTAATTTTACACCCACAAACAGGCAAGCTGTTAATAAATAACCGTTCAGTAATAAATTCAACACATTTTTTATCATTTTCAAATTCACAAAAATACATCGCTTAAAAACTGTGTTGCTCTTGTACAGTGTTATTTTTATGAATATATTATGATATTGATTTTTTATCATAATTAATTTGTAACAATGGCATATTTTATGCTATCACCAACCTTATTTACGGACTCTAGGCAATATTCAATGTGTTATAAAATAAATGAACGGCTGAATGCTTTGTCGACATCAAGAGCGGTTTATTAAATATTTACAAACCGAAAAAATGCATACCAACAGACCAAATACTAAAAACAGAAGAAGAAGAAGAATAACTTTTCATAAGTGATAATTTGATTAATTAGCGATGGACAAACTGTGAGCGTTGATTAAAAATTCACGAAAGCAGCAACATAAGCAGTTAATGAAACGAGCTTGTCTAAAAATTTAATGATTATTTTTCCTATCAAATTTTTAATGATAAAGAATGTTTCTGCGTCTGTCGATAATGTTTTTAGTTTAGACAAGAACTAGAGAAGATTGGGTTTTCATGAAGGTAATAATTGAAAATTTACAAAGCATTTCTTTTCAAGTTTTTCGCTTCATAATAATTTCTTAATTTTTGCTTGGAACAGGTTTTGTCTGGTTTTCTTTATAAGAATGTTTTCGTCTTGGTACACTGAGAAAATAGTTTGGTTTCATTAACTAAATGTATTGAGTTGGAGCCTGTCTAACACTATTTATTGAATATTAAAAAAATTTGTTAAATATTACCAAATATTTGCTAGCTAGTTAAACACGTGTATGTTGAGTCGAATAAGTTATTTAGTAGAATATTTTTGGTTGGCGTAAATAAATATTGCTTTGACACATTATAATGCACTATATTGCTTTATTAATAACAAAAAAGATTTTGTAATAATACCTAAATCATATCTTGAACCAGCTAATTATTCATTTCCAATAATCGAATATAACTTCAATTAAGGCTTTATATTTTAGAGTAACTTTTTCGCTAAGAGTTTTGAGAATTTTTTTAACAATTGAGAGATATTTTTTGAAAGCAAGACAAACGGCCTGTTTATGTAATTGCCAATTTGTGAAATCTCGCTCAAACCAGTTTTTACTTAATTCTGGTCTTTTTTTCCAAAGGACAATTGGTGCAGAAGAGGGCACAAATTAAAAACTAAAACATTTCCAATCCATGACACAAAATGTTTCAAGCTTCTGCTACAAAAGTAGGAGCACAGACCAAAAACAACGGTATTCACGATTGCTTTTAAAAAAGTTAAAGAAAATTATTATAGTGTCCATCAATATGTCCTTATAGTTTTGAGTGATAAAAAAACATTTTTTGGTACTTTAAAATACACCAGCTGTAGTAACTTATGTAGTAACAGGTCAATAAAAAATTAATTTTGCAGGTAGAAATGGTCAAAATAGGCCTAAAATGGCACTCCTGTAACCTGTCCTTGATCAAAATTTTAACAATTCAAAGAGTGTAGCTTTTGCGATTTTTATTTGTACATGTTCTAGATACGTGGTTTTCAATCATTTTTGGTAGCGCCCCCTTTCCACGTTCATGTCAAACTCGCGACCTC
Organism: Dichetophora obliterata; assembly: GCA_963920525.1. Taxonomy (NCBI): domain Eukaryota; kingdom Metazoa; phylum Arthropoda; class Insecta; order Diptera; family Sciomyzidae; genus Dichetophora; species Dichetophora obliterata. Next base: position 86,523,542 of record OY986439.1, on the reverse strand, counting down.
TCCAAAATTTTTTTCAAGTTCAATAAATTTGTCATGTTTTATATAAACCGTTTCAGTTTAAAAAGAAATTTATATAATACAATTTCAAATAAAAAAAAAATAATTATAAAAAATGAGATCATTGATTTTTACAAACCAATTTTTAATATTAAAGCATAGTACTCTGTTCAGTTTCATGTAAAGTTCCACTCAAATCTCTATACACAATATGATAGCTGCAAAACAAGCGTGGAAATTTTCACAACATTTTCGTCAGAGCAGTAAAGCAGTTTCTCTGTTCCGCAGCGTGAAATTATCGCAACATGTTTCTGAGCAACATTTTTTCACGACAATTTAATTATATTGTCTATTTATTTTACAGTAAAAAGAGAGAGAGATCATATGAAATCTTCCAACATATTCTCTGAATCTCTCTGAGAAACGTTGCTATATTAATTCCTAGCCACAAAATTTAAGTCAGAAATTTCACGCAACAAATAAATAGATGTTGCCAGCGAAATTTCACGCAAACGAACAGAGTACTAGGCTTTAATATGAAAAAAACTTGTTGAATTGCAATTTTTAAATGTAAGCTAATTGTAAATTGTTTTAATTTTTAATTACTCTGATAAATTGTTAATTATTGTATTTTTAGGAAAAAATAAAAAACCTCATCTGCAGATGTTGCCAAACAAGTGACGAAACGTCGGAAAAAATTTAATTTTTAGTTTAAATTTAAAAATTGCAATTGAATAGTAATGGTCAAAAGCCTGCACAACATATTAAAATAAAATATTTATATTAAAATTGGCTCAAAATACAGCATAGTTTTTTATATTTGGACTAGGCTGACCTAGTCTTGACCTATTTTTTGTTTTTATATATAATAAAGCTGAGAAGCTTGACTTAAACAATACACCTAGCAAAAAAAAAACACTTTTGAAATTTTTAGAAATCAGTTTTCAGTTAACGTTTCATTGTTCGGTCACTAATTTTTATTCCAGTTTGCGAATTGAATGTTTTATTGGTGCTACCGGCATGAAGAAAGCGATCACGTTGAGAAATTATTTTTATAACGCCTTTCTCTTGTGGTGTTATTTTCTTAGGTCTTCCACTAACACTTTTCGAAAAATGGAGCACTCCGTATTGTTTTTTTTTTATTACATTTCGTACACTCCATTCGTTTGTATTCACATGGCGTGTTATTTCCCTGTTGGTCCCTTTACCCTTTTTTAAACATTTTACCTTTTAATTCCAAAAATAAAAAAAAGCTCTTAAAATTAGCTTATAAATATGAATTCTTTTGTAAATTTATAAAAAAAAATAAAAAATAAAAACAGTAAAACAATAAATAGAAATAAAAAACAGAAATCAAATTTCGACAGACTACTTTAAATAGATTAAAGTTTCTCTGTAAAAGTTGAAAAACTTCCGAAAATTCAGTGGAGCAAAACTGAACTAAAAGACGTAATGAAGCTGCACTAAGCATTGGATAAAATAAGCGGTATTTGAACCAAAAGTCCGCACAACTTTTAAGAGAAAACTGATCTTTGCAGCATGAATCTTACTTCAGCTCTAATGCCTCGTCTTGAATGCTTTCAGCAAGTAGCATAACATAACAATGGCCGCATTCAGCGCAGACAACAGTTCTGAACTGTAATGGTAGCGCTACCTTTGTTCATGATGTTTTTCTCTGAATGTGTTGCTACTCCACTCGTCAGAAGTTAGATTCAATTTTATTATATTTAATTTTTATAAGCTACTTTACACGTCAGAAATTAGATTTAATTTTATTATATTTAATTTTTATGTAAATTTAATTCAAATGCAAAGGTTTCTCACTTAAATTTGATGCGTTCTTTCTGTGTTTATTAATTTAATTTTCACACAACAGTTGCCAACTGTTGTCTGCGTTGAATGCGGCCAATAAATGGGTCACGTGCTAACTTAGATTTCAAGCATGATTCAATTATTACAGGTTGTCCATTCGTTTGACAACACCCGTAAATATTTAAACAAAAATACATATATTCTCTCTCAAATATAAATGACAACCAGGGTTTTGTGGTCTTCTATGAAAAAAATTATGTTTCAGTGTTTTGTTGTGTATTTTTTAAAAAAAAGTAGTTATTCTATATTTTGCTGTTAGCAGGAAAAAATAGTGTGCATTGCGTTTATAATAATTATTGCTCTGATAATTATTATTGAAAATTGTTTTTAAATTTTGTTGCGAGTGTTTTTGTTTTCAATTGAAATATAAATCGCTACTATTAAGCTGTAATTGTTAAAATAACGTGCGGTATTTGCATAACAGTGTATTTTGGTGATAAAATTCGAAATTATAATGTGCCAGTGGATCAATAAGCCGTCAGCGGTGGAAGTATATTTGCACAACAATATATTGAAATTGGCTTTTTAAAAACTCACTTAAATATTCTATCAAAACAAACAAGCAGTACAGAACGTAGTAGAAAAAGCAGCAGTGAAATGTATCCTTGGGTATTTAGTACTGCGAAAAAGTATGATATTCCTGCAACTGATTACTTTGATGGCATTAAAAAATTACTCTTTTGCTCTCCTCTTCAATTTTACGGGTGTATATCTTCATTCTTGTGAGTAAACGTCAAATGAATGGACAACCTATAGTAATTGAATCATGATTTCAAGTTTTGTGACGACATATCGTTTGAATTTCTCATAAAAGAAGTTAAAGTGAGAAATCGGAAGATTTTTTGCTGAAAATTTCTGGCGCCCCCCTGGAAATTGCTCACACCCCCTAGGGAGGCGAGGCCAACCAGTTGAGAACCACTGTTCTAGATGATAAGGTCAAAATCTTACGTATACTGTGTGCGTTTTCTGACATTTAAAACAATTATATAATTTTTTTAACGTATGTTTCATTTACAAACTTTTTGTCCTTCGATTTCACCACTTTTTGAATTTCGCGCCTTTAAGTAAGCAAAACTAACGGCATTATTCTGTATCACGAACATGCACACCAACGATGAGAAAGACACGAGCAGCAATACAATTTTGTATGGAAGAAAATATTGCTTCTCGTGTCTTTCTCATCGTTGGTGTGCATGTTCGTGATACAGAATAATGCAGTAAGAGACAAGTAGCGTTTGAGCGCCCTCTCAGTGTGGGACTATTTACAGTGCTGTGCAAAGAAATAGGGACACCTGTATTTTTATATTTAAAGCTGCATGAATTATAAACAAAGTGCCTCAGATATAGCATTAATTCCCTCGGTTGGTGACTCCCCATAATTATTTGAGTAAAAAAAATGCAAGGATGATGGTCACCCCTTCCCCCATTGGGAGCTAGAGAGGAAAAACTGGAAAAGAAGTGTCATTAAATTTTACTCCATATTTAATGTATTTCTTATCCGATTTCCAAAGATATAACTTATTGAGAAGTTAATCAAATTAGCATTAGGTTGTTTATAAAGAAAGTTATAAGTATTGTCCGACCGAATTTTCGGTTTCGGTTAGGGCCAGTTTCGGCCCTTTTTATCAGTTTCGGCTAGTTTCGGCTAGTTTCGGCTATTCGGCCTCAACATGGTCTCAATATGGCCGAATAGCCAAAACTAGCCGAAACTTTTGGTAAAAATTTCGGAACATTTCAAGAATAGCGACAACTCTAATTTTAAATTTTTTTGTGCAGATTATATGGATTTTGGACTCCTAACCAGGCACCGTAACGGTTATTATTTTTTTTCAAAAAGTCAACAAATAATCGTTATTTTTTTGCCGACTTTATTTCTATCAAAAATAAAAGTTAAAATTTGACTTTTATTTTTTTGATCAAAAAATATAAATTATGATTTGACTTTTATTTTTTCGGTTCAAAATATAAATTAAAATTTGATTTTATTTTTTCGATCAAAAATAACAGTTCAAGTTTGACTTTTATTTTTCGATCAATAATAAAAGTTAAAATTTTACTTTTAATTTGTCGATATAAAAAATCAATATGCTGCTTAATGACTGTTCTATTGAAATAAGAAATAATTTTTATTTTTCATCTTTACCCATAAAAATTTAGTTTAATTTTTATTTAGTTAAATAATAATTAATTATAATTATGTATATAATTAAATTAATTATATAATTTAATAATTATTATTCTTTTACACCTATTTGTAACATTTTTGCAAAGAGAAAAAAAGCCATTACTATCGATCTTCATATGATTGCACATCGTTATTTAAATGACATCGCTTATCATTGCACATTGTGTTTTCATTCATTTCGCAAACGACTGAAACAGTGGCTACAAGCAGATGATATAAGAATTGAAATATGACTTTTACTTTTGATCGAAAAAATAAAAGTCAATTATAACTTTTATATTTGATCAAAAAAATTAAAATAAAATTTTAACTTTTATTTTTGATCAAAAATAAAAGTCAAATATTAACTTATAGTTTTGATCGAAAAAATAAAATTTAAAACATGCTTTGTTAGTGCAGACATCCAGCAGGCTGTTGGACTACATATAATAACAAAAGCATAGAGACTAAAGTAAAACAGAAATACAACAACAAATGTGAAATTATGAAATTGAGAAAAACTGAGAAATTGACACTTCAAATCTCATCGCCCCGGTGGTGCAGTGCACCAAAGATTTCTGATGACGCCCTTAGCCAGGCAGAAATTGCAATCAGATCAGCTAGTGATTTTTTCCTTTTCATATTGAAAAAAACTTTGTTGTTGTTGTTGTTTCTTCGTTAGAACAAAGATTCGTTAGAACAATTAATTGTTCTAACTTTGACCTTAAGCTCAATAAACGATTTTAAACTATCAAACAACTAGAATTTGTATTTAAAATCAAGTATGATTTAAACTATCAAACATATAGAATTTGTATTTAAATCATATAAAGTCAACATTAAAATTTTAACTTTTATTTTTGATCTAAAAAAAATTGGTCAAAAAATAACGATTATTTATTGACTTTAAAAAAAAACAGAAAAATTAATATCATTAGAGATTATTATTTATTAGGTAACAAGCATCACATTGCTACAATATATTCAAACATCGAATAGACTTACAGCCCTATTTTGGCAAATTAACAAATTGTTAACTAGTATTTTGAATATTTCAATATGTTTGTTGTAATTTTCTCATTTCAAAACAAAATTTGAAGCTCAAAAATAAAAAATTTTGATAAAAATTGTCAACTGCTTTTCAGTTATTGACAATTTCATTAACAAATTTTGTTTTTTGAGTTTTAAAATTTGTATTGAAAACAACAAACACATAGAAATATTCAAAATACCGGTTAACAATTTGTTAATTAGCCAAAATAGGGCTCTCACTCTTTCCATTTGACTTTTTAAATAGAAATTTTGGAAATAACTGTTATTTTCCTACAAATCTTGCTATTTTTTAAATTTTTCAACAAAACTACACTTTATGGGTATCATAAGAAAGGTAATTTAGGTAGATATAAATATTTTTAGTGTAGTGCTTTCGTAAAAGGAAAACCACTTGTTTCCAGACATATTGTAAATAAAATGTATATATATAAAATATAAATAATAGGTATATCTTAAAAAGTTATGAATGAATTTTCATGTTTGATTCTCGCATTACCTTTCTATTGATACCCATAGTGCGGAACATTAAAAAAAACAGCAAGATTTGAAGGCTATTTTTGCAACTTTGGAGGCCTATAACTTCTAAACCAATTCCCAGCGGCCTGAAATTTGGATTTGGATTTAAGAGGTTAAACTCCGAATAATCCAACAAAAAAATATTAAAAAAGAGAGTTGTCGCTATTCTTGAATTTTACCAAAATTTCATGCATCAGTCATGTACTTCAAATATATAAGTTTGGTTTAATAAAAATATTGTACAAAACAAAAATTATGAATCCGTCTATAATTTGATTTATCGTGTTAACGCAAAGCATTCTAGTTAATTTTATGCGTTCGATATTATCATATTCGATTTTATCATCTCTATTGCAATTACCATTAAAGTTTTATAGGTACTGAAGCCAAAAATTGATAATTAAACTAACGAACGAATTCTGTGTGTGTGGAATAAAGGAAAAGAAAACGATATACATATTTCTATTTTTATAATACTTAGCCTTAAAAAAAAACAGAAATACTTTGTTTTGTAGTTCTAAAAAAATGTACATTGTAGGTGCATACTATTTTGAGTGTGTAATAAAAAATAATAAATTATAAATAAAAAAAAAAATAATAAAAAATATAATAAAAAATTATCTCATTTATTATTGTAGTTAACTTCAATTAATTATTATAAACTTCAATATTCAAATAATACATACTTTTTTTGTACTAGTAGTACTTTTGTTTCCTTTTAATAAAACAAAATCATTGGTAAAAACTTAAATTTTCATATTAATAACCAGTTTCGGTATCGGTTTCGGCCGAATATTATAAAATGGCCGAATATTCGGTTTCGGCCAAAATTCCAGTTTAGGTCAGACACTAGTTATGAGCAACTAAATTCTAATAAATATTTGAATTCAACTTTGATAATAAATATCTCGAATATTAAATAAATTTTTTGAATAATTTCATGATGTAATTTTTTTTAGTGATAAAGTTTTCCTTTGACTTGGTTTTTGATCTTGCCAAAGTACTTGAGTACTCAATGCAAGTACAACTACCTTTTTATTTTAAATTACTACACGTAAAACAGTTAGCATTTAGTGTGGTGCGATTAGAAAACGGTTTTTGTACCATTGGTTTGAAGGCCATGTTGCCTCTTTTTCAAGATGATTTTGACTTTGGAGATCGGTTAAGAGATAAATAAAATATAGAGTAAGACGTAATGGCACAAACTTTCAAGTTTTCCCTTTCTAGCTCTGAAGAGTGGGAGGGGTGATCCTCATCCACAAAGTTTTATACTCGCCTAATCAAGGAAAATAAACACCTATATTTGGCTATATCTGGGGCACCTTGAATATATTTCATGCAGCTTTAAATATAAAAATACAGGTGTCTTTGCACATCACTGTATATTCAAGTTTCAAAAATCCATCTGAGGTTTTGAGTGCGTAGCTCTCAAACTTATATGTTATATTATTTATGTTTAAAACAAAAAAGTTGTAACACCTGTAACAAACTGTGCATTCAGTTAGTGATAGAGTAAAATGAAATTGAGTGCAATACATTGAAGTAGTTATCAAATATATGATAAAAACGTGCAGAAAAGTGTTTTAGTTTTCTCTGATGTCTGCAATTTACACATAAATACGACTTTGTTATACCTGTAACCGTCATTCCTGACATTTTTTGTCATTCCTGTAATCACTAAAACACACAAAAAAGGCATACAAATAAATTTCGTGATGTAATACCTTATGGCCTCAACCGATTTAAACTTATTTTGGGGCCAAATAGTACGGGTCCGACATGTAACGTTTTTTTTTCAACTAGTGCTTATTTCGTGAATGGTAACACTTAGCTCATGTCTGATTTGACAGATAATTAGTTTTATCCTTCCACTGAACGAATATGGTTGTGTATACGCTTGAACAACGCTGGGAAATATTGCGACATTACTTTGATGCAGAAGATGCCGATTTTGCCAAAAAAAAAATCATCTTTTCAGATTAAGCTCATTTTGATCTTGGCGGGTATGAAAACAAGCAAAATTGTCACATTTGGGGCACAGAAAACCCGCACGCATACATTGAAAAGCCGCTGCACCCAAAACGAGTCACTGTTTGGTGCAGATTTTGGTCCAGAGGCATAATTGGGCCATTTTTCTTCGAAAATGAGCAAGGAGTGGCCGTTACAGTCAATGGCGATCGTTATCGGGCCATGTTGAACGAACTTTTGTTCACAAAAATTGAAGAGGAGGATATTAGCAACATTTGGTTTCAACAGGACGGCGCTACGTGCCACACAGCCGAAGCTACACTGGATGTTTTGCGCCCTGTTTTTGAAGATCGCATTTGACACCGTTGGACTATTATATGTGGGTTGCCCTCAAAGATAAGTGTTACACCGACAAGCCAGAGACAATTGACGCTTTAAAGGACAATATTCGTCAAGCCATTGGTGAAATACAGCTGCACACAATCGATAATGTGCTTAAAAATTGGACCGATCGTGTAGGCTACTGCATGGCCAGCCGAGGCAGCCATTTGAATGAAATTATTTTCCATTATTAACCGGAAGGATTGTACTTTCAAATAAAAAAAGAAATTTGAGAAAATATCTAGTAATTTTTTTTATAGAATTTTCAGAAAAAAAAGTTATTTGGCGGACCCTTTATAAAGAAAACATAATTCTAGTTTTAAGATTTATTTTTACATTTATCTATTTTTCAAATAAAAAAGGGCACTTATGGCCGAATTACCAATATATAAAATAAAATTAAAATAATATAATTTGTCATTATTAATGTTGTCAACAAAATATTCAAAGATTTTGTCTGGGCTTAGCCAAATAAACATTTGTCGAAACGATCAGTCTTAGATATATAATAAATTTTTAACAACCAAATATTTATTTCGTCATAAGCAAGTATTTTCTTTGTTAACTATAACCAAATCTTGATTGGCAGAGAGAAACTCTTTTCTCACTGCACATTTTAATGCCACACTTTTTGAAAATAAACAGGCACAAATATCTATATTTTATGTTATATAGTAAATGTAAACTTTCATTGTGACTATTTTAAAAATGTTACCATAAACAGAAATGCGTTTAACATTTTGCTGCATGTCTCTTGGGCATAACTTATCTTTTCACATATATTCTACACGCAAGGACTTAAGTAAATACTGCAGGTGTAAAAACACATTTTTTATTTGTTATATAAAAAGCATGCCATGCCTGTACGTATGTCATCATCCTTTTAGCTTAAAGTTATTATGGCTAAAAATTTAATAAATGGTTTTGTACAGGCAAGTGAATACAATCAGTGACGGAGTTAAAGTATATTTCGAATAGTTAAAGTATATGATGAAAATTTGACAAAAGAGCGATACCATAAAAATAGGTTTTCGATTTATATACCTTCAATTTATATGGTTTCGAAAAGAGTCTCAAATAAAGGTTTGGAGAGTTCCAGTGGCGTAGCTAGGGCTGCCGGCGCGGAAAATAAATTAAGCACCCCCAAAGCAGGGTTATCCTTATTCATATCTAAAATCTCTATGCAAAAAATGAAAATTTTTGTATATGGGCATTTCCACAGAAAAGTCTACAGTGTCCAAAAATTAAAACTTACTAAAAACTTATTATTTTATGCAGGGACTTTCTTGGAATTTTGCGCCCTAATGCAAAATATTCGCTGCGCCTCTAATTTTTCCATATTAAAACAAACGAAATTTTTACAAGTATAATTATTTTTATTTTCACCAAAAACATTTTTAAAGTACCTTTAACAGGAATTGAACCATTCCAGTAATGCACCAAAAATTACAAATTTTTCTTTTTCTATTGACTGCATCTATCTGATGTCCTTTTTTCCATTTTAGTAAGAACATCTGAGACCATGATTGTAACATTTGTAGTGGTTGATCTTCCTTTACGGAATCCGTGTTGTTGTTCATTTAAACGTTGATTTATTAGGTCCGTAAGTTTGACACATTATTTTTTCGATGAGTTTGGGAATAGCCGACAATATGGCAATACCCCTATAAATTGGCGCAAGATGAGAAGTTTTCGATTACGACAACGGCAATAGAAAAACACCTGTTTGCGTAACTAACTGGTTTAGGTATTGTACTAACATAGTTGTATTAGTTCCAAAATGGAATTAATTATATCACCTCGAGTAAGGTTGATTGAACAAACCAGTGGCAATATTAAGGAAACGAAAAGAGGGTTTAGTTATAGGTTGAAGGTGAATAGAAGATCTCTTTGAAGCGATATATACAACAAGATTACAGATCTCCTGCGGGATGGAAGAAGTAACATTTCCTTTAAACATGGATTTCGGGTAGCAAGTGGATTTTCGCTTAACGTTTACAAAGGTAAAGAATTTTAAGGGTCTCTAATAATTCTTCCTCCATTTAAGTTGGTGTAAAACTTAGAAGCTTTTTCAGACTTGACAGTGAACTCTTTATACCGTTCTTCATATCTTGTCCAGTGTTGCCACTCACTGCATTTTCTTCGTAGCAAAAAATGTAACAAGCCTTGCTGCAATGTAGCCAAAAAAATTTTAAGCCTAGCTTAACACGACGTAACAGTCATTTTGCACTTTTGGAGTGACCTAGTGTAGGTTTTAGGTCTGATCAAGTACAACACAAAACAGCGCATAAAAGTTGTCTAACACCCTGAAAATTTTTACTTATCGTAAAAAAAAAGTTTTGCGATCATTCATGCTTTTTCTACCAATTTACTCAATCAGTTATCAACTGCTTCAAGATTTTATGCCAGTTTCGTAAAGATAATATACACTTTTTTATTTTAATTTAGTCAACTTTACAATTTATTGTAAACAAATAAATTCAACAAGTTACGTGAAAATTTTAAATAAAGTTCAATAACTTTGTCAACTTTTGGTCTATTTTGAATAACGAACACTCAATTTTCTTTTAAAATAAATGTACGTTATTTTCTAATATTAATAGGATTGCTATGCTTTTTGAAGAAATTGTGTCGACAAAAACATCGGCAAACGAAAATAAGTTGGAAAATACATCAAAAAATTAACATTTACTTGATAAATATACGTAGAAACTATACAAATTCCACAAAGTATTATATATCATTTGAAAGGAGTGCAATCGCAGTTTTTTACGGTAAGTCAAAATTTTAAGGATGTTAGACAATTTTTATGCACCGTTTCGTGTTAAACTCGACCAAACCTACAACTTACACCAGGTCATTTAAAAAGCGCATGCTTTTAGTAAATTTTGTCGCACTGTGTAATTGAAGGCAGCTATTTAATAGAACTTGTTTTTATCAAAAAGTTAATTCATAAAATAGAATATAATTATATCTCATTGAGTATTTCAATACCCTAATGAAGTTACGATAATATGACAGTGGAACTACAGCCTGCAATATAAAAATATTTAACAACAAAAATTTAAATTTCAGTTCTTTTTACAAAAATTCTTTCTTGGGCGTCCATACAATTTTTTTTTAAATAATTTCTTACAAGTCATGATTTATTTCTTCCAATTTATTTTTTGTATTCGTTTTTCTCGAACTGTCGAAAGGACAAAAACTGTATTTCTGCGACTGCAGAACAGTGAGGCAAATATAGTAAATTAAATACGAAACTTGTAAAATCGGGGAACATTTGCTCGCCTTGTCCATTTTTAATGAAAGAGACTTTTTCCAATAAGGAATCGATATCGAGTCCATAGAAAGTTCATTGAGTTACGATATTATCACAATCAACATTACATATGTCTTCAAAATACAAAATTATCCAAAATAGAAATATTGGCATTGTATGATAATACTTCGATTAGAGTTATTATTTTTAAAAGTTCCAAGTATTTTCTTGTGAAATCAAATCTTAATTTGATTTTCTCTTAAAATTCAATAATTAATATACCTATTAATTTATTTTTCCATTTTACATCAGCTAACAAGTGCTATTGATAGTTTTGACATATGGAAAGGAAAATAAAAAATTTGTTAATTGACAATTGATTTATGCGCTAAAGGTTAAATAAAATGAACTAGAGACATGAACAAAATCTTATTTCTGTGCTTCTTTTACAATTTTTTCTATTGAAAATACAAAAAAGTTATTGAAACTATGAAAATGTAGCCATTTAAGAAGCATCGTAGCATTGTAGATTTTCATTTTAAATGTAGCCAAACGGCAACGCTGATCTTGTCTGTACCTCATCACCAGTGTTGCCATATTCACAGTTTTAACTGTAAATTACAGTTCTTAAACAGGCATACAATTTCTTAAAATGACTCGTAGTGCAAATTACAGTTTTTTAAATTTCAGATTTTAAAAATAAATTTTTTTAAAAAATTTTAAAAATAATCAGCTCATAAATTGCCACAATTGGAGAAAATCGACTTCAGAGAACATTGCGTACAATTTTATTTTGAGCTATGTAATAAATACGTTCTCGCGAATAACTTTGTAAACAACAAAATTATTACTGTTTACTTTTATTCATTTCACTCTAAAAACTGGTTGAAAAATCTCTACAATAAATGTTGTGAAATTTCACGACATTTATTGGCGATTTTGTAAAAAAACCACTCTATGCAGCGAGTTTTTTCAATTTTTTCTGAAAATCAGCGTCTTTTTCTAAAATATTTCAGAGAATTCTAAAATATGTATATTTTCTACTTTTCACGCTATTTCAGCGTGTTTTCGCTCAGAGAGTCTTAAAAATGCTCCAGCAGCAGTATTTTACGCTTGCCTTTAAATAAACACCTGATTTAACGTCATATGATTTCAAAGAGTTTATTCGAACAAGTGTCAAATTATATACAACTTAAACAGTAGATTGGTCACAGCTTAATTACTCAAGCCTACTGATGTATGAAAGAGTAGCGTGTAGTGAGAGGATTCACGCATTTTTAACGATAAGTATTTATAATTTTGCTCTATGGAATTGAACGACAATAAATGTAGGCAATCAGTTGCCAGCAATTATTGTAGTTAGTCCTCGTGAATTTTTGTTAGAGTGTTTACAAAAACTTTTATTAATTTTTTATTTAAGTTTTTTTTGGGTATGCTATAAAAATACCCCAAACTGCTCAGCTGTTTACTCAGTTCTAATTCTAACAGGTATTCGCAAAAAGAAAAAACTCTAAAAAAATGTCGTTTACAACGTTATTCGCGATTATGCTTTAGATATTTATACTTGAATTTGAAAATGTACCTTTAAAAATGTGGAACTTGTCTCCAACTAAAGTTTTATATATTTATCAACCATCTATATTGTAATTGAGTCGACATGTGACAAATTTTAAGTCTGTTCCCGTACTTAAACATTCGTACGAATTCGCGTACGAATTTTCAGCTATTTCCTGTTCCCGTACCCATAAAATTCGCAAAAGAGAGAAAAATAAGTAATCCAGTTTTTGCCAAATTTTGCTAATTTCTGCTATACAAATTTGGCGAAGCAGAAATTTGCAACAATTCGCAAGCTGCCAGGTTTTGACTGCTGATGTCAAATTAGAGTACCAACCACTAAAAAAAAAGACAAACGGAAGCCAATGTATTCTTTTGATCCGACATTTGTCCAATTTTTACAAAACGAATAAACATATGTTTTTGACTTTTCTTCAAAAGTTACAACTTTTTGGTAAAAACCTATTCCCTTCCGTACTTTTTGCAATTTTTTACACAAAGAAAGCATTTTTCCGCTTGCTCTCAAAAATTTTATAGCTTGCTAACTTCTGTTGCAAAATTACGGTAACAGACCTGTTGTAAGCATTGTTGAATAGCAGGTAGCTTATGATGAATGGTGAGAATTACGTAATATTTATTTTAGCGATTTAAATTTAAATCCTGACAATAATACCTATTGAAGTTTATGGGAATCTATTTTAAAATAAAAAAAGCGATGGCAGTGAAACATTTCCCCTTTTAAGAAAACTTGTATCTGCTGCTTTATGCATTCCAATAGCCACAGCAAATGCAGAAAGGATATTTTCCATAATTAATATCATTAAAACAAAACTTAGAAATAAGTCAGAGACTCCCGCACTTTGTAGTATTTTAAGAACAAAAGATATCGTAAAAAATGATGCATCAAATTGTATTCTTTTTGATAAATCAAACCAAATTGTACAAAAAAATTGACAAGCCAATTTACGAAAATTAATGAAATCAGATTTGAGAAACAAAAAACAAAATGTGATCTATTCAAAAGCATGGTGTAGTTATAATAAGATTTTCTCATTCGCAATATCAGAAAAAATAGGCTGCCTTATTTTGGCACTTCATTTGAAAGTTTTTATATGGGCATTTCCGCTAAAAAGTCTACCACGACTGAAAAATTAAATGTTACTTAAAATTCGTTTAAACCTCCATAATAGAGAAAAAAATGTTTAAATTTATATTGTGAGAGTACTGAGAGCTGATCTCAATTTGAATTTAAAAAATGGCAGCAAACATGATGAATGGCAACAAAAGTTAAAAAATTTTAACAAACGTTGAAATTTTATAAGTCTAACAAGTACTCGTACAATAAAAAGTTTTATGAAATTTTTTCAGTTTTAGATTGTAACGGTCCTGAATTACACTTTACATGTTTTTCTAGTTCAATTAAATAAATAAAACGTTAAAATATTTACACTTCTTTGAAGGAAAAAATTTGTCACATAACGTATATCACGTAACGTATCATGTATGGTTTGTATAAAAATAATTAAAAAATAATTAAATTAATTTTTCAACAAAACAATTATGAATATGTAGCAATATTATTCCAGATTATATTAAAAAACTTTCATAAAAAAACTCGTGCACGCTTCGCAGATGTTTTCGTTTATATTGATGCAGGTAAAAACCACTTCTATTTTATGTCACGTAACGTATCATTCTTGGTAGTTTCTATCTGAGAGCCGAACTTTTGACAACTCTTAGCTTTTACACCTTGTATAGTGCGCTTAGTAAACTATTGAAAAATCATAATGAGAAAACTGTAAGTTTAATTTTTCTTTGTGTTTCTTCTCATTAAAGTCGTTTGACTGTCACGTGCGTAGCAACGGGAATGCCCATACAAAACTCTTTCAAATGTCAAAATAAGGCAGCATATCACAGAAAAATACTGAAAAATGTCATGGGATGAGAACTTCAAAAGCACAAATGCTATTTAAAGTTTTTTTAACTGCTTATGTTATTGTTTATGATTGTGTTTGAATGCATTTTTTTTATTATTTTCAATTTAATAGATAAACACATTCAAATTAAATTAAACTTGCTTTTCTTTTAGAGTTACAGCTTTTACAGTTTATTTTAAAAACGTCTGGTACGCAGGTCCCAGTTAACTTTTAATAAATATTTTATCTGAAGACATATAAATGTCGCCATAGCTTCAATATCTGCTTCAATTCAGTCCTTAGAGATATTTATTTACTTAAGTAGAGTTTAATGTTAAAAAAGAAAAACACTTTATTATACTAGCATTCAGCGCAGACAACTGCTGCGAACTGTAATGGTAGCGTTACCTTAGTGCGCGATGTTTTTCTCTGAATGTGTTGCTTCTCTACACGTCAGAAGTTAGTTTCAATTTAATTATATTTAATTTTTATGTAAATTTAATTCAATTGCAAAGGTTTCTCACTGAATTTTGCTGCGTTCTTTCTGTGTTCATTAATTTAACAGCGTCAGTAGCAGCATCTGACAGTTAACCAAACAGTTGTGTTCATGTAGCATATAATTTGTTCGCTCGATTAAATGGCGTCCGCTGCCTGATCAATTTTAGTTAGCGCTCTCAAAATTCGATCATTCATGTACAGTCGTTCGCTGACGGTGCTGCTGTGGAGACCTATGTCGGAATTTTTATGTACACTCTTAAAAAACCAACCTTTTGATTTGTAGATTTATAATTCTTATGCATATACTTTCTATTTCGCAGAATTTGATGTTGCCTATTTAGATTCTTTGCATTCTTTTTTCATATTATTTGTATTAATTCATTTTTGTATGCTTAATTTTTGGATTTGTGTAGGGATATAAGCATACAAACTTGCAAATCTAGATAATTGTGACAACTATTTCGCTCAGTGTGCGCTATTTGAGAGAATACCAATACTAACAAGACAAAATAAAATGTGACTGTGTTAGAATGCCAAGCCCTGATTTGTATGTATTTCACTTTTTGCCTTGTTTGCGGCTCATCAGTTTTTTGTTGTTGTTGTGCTGTGCTAGCTGAGCATAAATAGAAAAGAGAGAAAAATGCAGTAATTGAAACTCTCTCAACAGAAAGCGTGAAAAGAAAACGATTAAGCGATGCGTTGGCGTTGGGTTAAAGAACTTAACACTTTAATTAAATATTTTTATTATAAAAATTTCACAAGAAAAATACCACTAACTGTAGCACAAATATGAATTTTTAAAACAATCGGCCCAGTACTTTTGGAGTAAAGTGGTAATGTAATGACATAGACTAGTATTGATTGATATAGATATAGATGTAGATATAGATATAGATATAGATAGTATAGATCATTGGATTTTCTTGTAAAATACTAAAACAAAGTTATTCAGAGATTTTTTCATACTGTTTCAAGAATTTTTTTCATAATATTTAGCTAAAACGCAGAAAAGCAGCCTGCTATTTTTAAGGTATACTTTTGCAAAATTTTTTGTATTCTATTTCGTCTCCTGCTTATTTTATCCCGTCGTACTGCTATATAGCATCCTCGTAACCTTAAATTCCGCATAACATTATAGTAGATTTCGTTACAATAAACCATGCTTTAAATACCGTTACAAACATCATAACACTCCGTTGAACAAAATAACATGCATCGTCTTTGTTGGCTTAACTTGGCCAATTCCGACGTTCTTCTCAAAGGCTGATTGGACACCGCGGTCGATTATATTTACTACTACAAAGTGAAAGTAACAGAAGTCATATGCTAAAGAGCTTTGTTGTTTTTCTGTCTGACTTCTGCGAACCAACGTGCACCCTACACAAGTACTTTAACTGTTAAAGAATTTTTACTCTGTTTTCATCGACTTGGTTCTGTGCTTTTTTAAAAATTTATTTTCACATATATGTAAAACTATTACACCTTAATTTATTACTTCACGTTATTATCTTAAGGTTTCAGCATAAAAGCTGTAGCATTTTACTCATCGAATGTAGAGTACTGATGAGTGAATGGGCATGAAACAAACATGCAACTTAACAACTTTTAAAAATGTCTGACGTTGTTGTGTTGCATGTATGTATTTAAATGCTTTATAAATAAATGTGTGTGTGTTTGCTTGTAGCTGTGTGAGTATATAATTCGCTTGTAATTCAGGTCATTCGAGCGCAGTCATAATTAAATTGCAACCACGTGAATTCCGGATTGCATGGTGGAACGTAAAGCCAAACGTTTTGCGGAAGTTCAGTTGAGGTCTGAATGAGCCTGATTGAGGCACAACACGACAGGATTTACGACGTTGCGTATGCAATGTAGCTTTAATTTTTCCGCTCACATACACACATCCACACCCATTATTATTTATTGTATATTACAATTTTTATTGTACTGCCCAGTGGGTAAAAGCAGGGCTTTGAAGCGCTACTAGCAGGCCTTCATATAAGTTTTTTAGCCCTACCGCACTCATATCCAAGCCCATTGACTTTTTTATAAGAAACGATAAAATTTGCTAGGCCCTTTCTCTCTTGCGACTCTAAAGAGGCCTGCTGGAAGCGCTTTTTTGAGAATTCAAAAAGACTTTCTTAACGAGGGTTTATAAAAGCGATCTCAATTCAAGCCTTATTATTGAATAATATAACTGCCAGCATTATAAACATTAACTTAAAATCAAATTTGACTCTGACCATCTCCTGACTTGAACCCACGTCTTCTCGAGTGCTGGTCTGATATCTTATGCGCTCGTCTATCGCAGTTCTTAACAAATGCTCACTTACTTTTAGTCATTACAAATGCAAGTAAGCATTCGGGGACGTGGGTTCGATACCCAGCTCATATAAAAAAATTGCTTTTGTTCTCTTTTTAATTAAATTGAAATATATAAAATTTTCCTTCAAATATTTTCATATAAAAATATCAGAAAAGAATAAAGGCCAGTTTTTCCAGTACAAGTTTAAACTTAGGTCAAATTAAACCGAGCTTAACTCACCAAAATTGGAGGTTTAAAAGGCCGGCCTTACAGAAAAAGTAAAGAAGTGAAGAATAATGCTAGAAGTGCCATTATTGAAGTCAATATAAGTTCATCAATAAAGCGATAATGGAAGGTATATTGACTAGCATTCAGCATGCCTTGGGCTACGCAAACAGCTAAAGTGTCCACTGGGTGCTTTTCAGTGTGTGCCTGTGAGTGACTACTGTTTGTTGAGTGTCTGTTTTTCATTGTTCTACTGAAACAGTTTTTCATGTTTTATACCTACCCGCACTTGTTTGTGTGTAGGTAATAACCGAGTAGGTGTAGGCACTCCCTCGGTTGCGTCTGAATGCGTAACATATTGAAAGTCATGTTTGAACGCAGGACTCGTTGGACCCAATAGCTATGTTTATGCAAATTTAATTGCATGCATAAATTAATAATATTACTTTCTTCGTTTTGGTTTTGTTCTACTATTAATTCTTTTAAGTGGAAAAAGGTTGATACTGTTACGGAAAACATGAAAGTTCAATTATGTTAGCTTAAACTTTAGCATAAGGAAATTATTGAAAAAATTTGTGTTTCACAAAATTTGAGAACATGAGAACATTTAAAATTTTAATAAATTGAATGAGTTTAAGATTTTTCAACCTATTAAGAATGAAATGCAGAAAGATCAGGGGCCGAATTACAGCATCTGTGATAGAGCAAAATCGTCAAAATGTATCGGCACTTGTCTCGTCCTAACGTTCGTAATTTTGCTCGATCACGGATACTGTAATTCGGCCCCAGAATAGGTATTGACTTAATTGAAAAACAATTCGACATACAATAAGCTGTACTTTGTAATGGTATGCAATTTAAGTTTGCCAAGTTTCAAGTTATGTTTTCCAAAAATCCTGAATTTTTTCGATTATGATCACTAGAGCTAGGAATCACATTTTAAACTCAAAAATATGCGATAAAAACAGGTAAAATATGCAATTACAAATATTTTTCTAATATTTTATTATCGGTTCAAAAATAAAAATTGCATGTTATTTGACAAAAAACATAAAAACAATTAATTTTAAAATACGTATGAAATTAATTTATCAAAACCAACAAAAATATGAAGTACATAAGAGCAGAACATAAGAACAAAAGTTATATTTTCTCAAAATATGTCGCACTAACATTAAATGGTTGCAAATAAAAAAAAATATGCAAAAACCAAATGTATTTATTGTAAAATATAAAAAAATATGCGCAATAAATATAAAAAAACAGAAATGTTTTGCAAAATATGCAAAAATATGCACTAACGATTGAATGCCATTTTAATGAAAATTTCATGTTTCGTAAAGATAACTTAACCATTTCCATTTTAATATGCCCAGTAAACCATGCATTTGCATGAGATGCCTAGCCCTAATTATCACCCTGCACTTAGCATTAAAACATTTTTATTAAAATGAAATACTTCTTTCTAATTTCTTTTCCATTTTTTTCATTTCTTATTTTATTGCTCTTCAACACAATTTCTAAAACAAGATAGGAATTACTTAAAAATAGTAAGGATGTTATTTTTACATGGGGCGCTTCTAATCAAATTTTTAAAATTTTCATATTCTGAGTACATTTTTAATATTAAACCTTAAATGTATAATCGGAGGTCAACACATTATTGAATCGAAGCTTCTTACAGCTCGTTTTGATGATTTGCTTGGATGAAAATCACGAAAAATAACAGATTAAAAAAGACAGAATTTTTAGGGAGACCCCAGAAGGGTGGTGGTATTTCAGAAGAAAAGTTTGGGGGTGACAAAATAATAGAAATAGCTTATACACTTGACCCTTCTAGAGTTTAATTTCGGTGAAAAATTAACTATTTTTAAAATTTTTCTTCATTCTTCGTATGGGATCCCATAGAAGGGTGAAAGGTAGAGGGTAGATATGTTCAAAACAAATATTGTTGGTAAAAAAATAATAGGACCATTTATACATTTCAATGGCTAATTCAGTGTCGGGAAGCTTTGCACACTTGAGATTGTATTTGTGCAGTAAAATATGTATTTATCTCACCTACAGAACGATCAAAGCTTCAGTGTTCAAGCGAATGTCAAGCAGGTAAGATCTGCGCTTGCGTGTTCCTTGAATATATTATATTATATCTGTGTCGATAAGCAATAATAGCTTAAGTCGATTTAAGACAGAACTGAGTTATTTATATAGTTGTGTTCCACGTATATATCATTATGAACACATAAAATCTAGAACTTCAAGCATAACCTTAGCCAAAGATATGACGCAAAAACAAAGGAACCTTTCATATAACTAATATGGCGATTGAAAACTTTGAAGCAAGATTTCTGGAAACTTTGAAATATGACTTAGGCTGTTATTGCGCACCGACACAGATATAACGTAAGATTACACTGTATAAAATTGTATGTATGCAAAATTTTTGGAAGTATATATAGAAAAATTTTTTTATTTTTAAAAAATAACGGCATGGCGCGGCAACAAAGAGGTAAAATTAAAAAATTGTCCATAACAAGGCATTACGATAATTTGCATGGCCAATATAAGGTAATTGTGGGGCATGCTATGGAGAAATTAATTAATTATTTAAAAGCGGCATGTCCACATATCATATAATGTAGTGATCAGCTCCAAGTACGTGTAATAAAAGCATCTTACGCTGTTTGTTTAGACTTGGCAAAACACAATAAGCGCAACATAAGCACAATAACATATTTATTTTTTACTATTAGTAGGCCTTTTTACATTTCCGTCTGCTTATCTGTATTTTACATTATCCGTCTGTCGGTCTGTTTCCTTTTGACATTCCGTCCACTACCTATTAATTTAATTTCGCAATACAAATCCGAGCAAAAAATATATTCCATAATGCCGAGTAAGATTTCTGCAAAAAGCTCTTTAGCACTTTTTTGTTTTCAGTGTGAGCTTTAAAGAGCTCATTAATACATACTCAAGATGAGAAAGTATAGGTGTGCAAAGCTGCCCGACACTGGGCTAATTTATAAAGGGGTTTATTTCGATATAAACTATTTTCAAAATTTTTTGTATTAGGACCCCCAGAAGGATGACGGATGGAGCAAAATATGTCCCACTAAAAATGTTGGGAGTAACAAAAGAACAGGAATGGTCAATAACAGTTTTTTCAATATTCAGGGCCATAGTGGCACTATCAAATACTATCCGATAGCAACAAAATTTTATATTTGATGTTTCTAGATCACATGAAAACTGGCTTTCCGACTGGCACTTTGTGAAAAAATAAATTTTCAAAAAATTACTGAAAATAACGAATAGGTTGGTTATTGACCAACCTATTTTTTCGTTGATTTAACAGTCTTATCTTTTCTTCCAAAAGTACGGTTTTGTTGGTTCTAGTCCATAGAACATCGAAATTATATCTTCATAAAAGTTTCAGAGTGCTATCAGTTCTATTAAATTTGCTGTTCATTTCGTTTTGTTTAAAGTTAAAATTTGTAGTTATTACCAGAAATTCCAGATATTTACTTTAGTTGTAACTTGACACACCAAAAATTTGAAATATTTTTTTTGGAAAATGTTAAAATCTAAGGAATATTAATAAAACTTTGCATATGGGCATTTCCAAACTGGCGTTACGTACGATTTGTACGAAAAAATATTAAAAGAAGCATGAAAAAGTCGAATTTTATAAAAGTTGTTTATATTTGCGTAGTAATTAAGTAGCACTATAGTAAGTTAAAACAATGTCAACAATTGCATCTAAGAATTCAAAGATATAAGAACAATATGTGCTGGCGTAATTTTTGTTAAAAAACGGAAAAAATTTTTGAATTGGATTACAAAATTTAAAAAACTCGCTGAACTGGGCAAGACTTTTTCTATAAAATTGTTTTTAGAAGAGTTTTGAATAACATAAGTTTATTTTCCAATTGAAAAAATTTAAAAATCTTCTCTGATTTTTTGTATTAGGCTTTTTGATCTGGCGTGACGTTACTGGCGTTACGTTACTTAAATTTCCATTGTAGTTCAATTGGTTAGTTACTTAATATTACCTAATTACCTAATTACTTAGGTACCTAGGTAATTATGTAATATAAAAAAAGGAAATATATTTTTCTTTTCTTGCCTTATTCATTGTTTTTAGCCAATGTTTTTCATTGTCCTTAGCAAACGCCTTCCATTTTTACTAAGACAAGAAAATTTACAAAATGTTTATTAAATATTTACGAAAACAAAATCTACACCAATAAAACTTAAATGTTTCTCTTAGATAATTTCATTAAATAATAAGTTTTTAATATGTTTAACAATTAAACAATTTTTTTTCCATAGGTATATTAAGTACTCAAAAATATATATGTAAATTTTTAATCAGACTTTCTTTTTTTAAACCTTTAGTTTTCTAAAAAAAAAATTAAAAAGTCACCAAAAAATAAATATAGCCAATTAAATGAATGATAAAAGGGCCAAATACTAAATTTCTTAAAACAAATCGAAAAATGCTTAATAATATGGAAAAATCATAAAAAAACAAAACGAAATTGTACCCAAAAACGGTATTAAAAGTCACTATAATTAAAAACAAATATTAAAAAAAAAAAACCATATTTCATAAAAAAATTAATCAAAATCATAAAACAAAACGTCGGCCTTAATTTTTTTTGAGTAATTTTTCCTATGAAAAATCACCCAATTTCGTATGGAAAAGTTTTGAATGATTTTAATTTTTGTAGGCAATTTTTCCTACCGTCGCACAGTG
This sequence comes from Dichetophora obliterata, assembly GCA_963920525.1. Lineage (NCBI taxonomy): Eukaryota > Metazoa > Arthropoda > Insecta > Diptera > Sciomyzidae > Dichetophora > Dichetophora obliterata. Next base: position 86,501,075 of record OY986439.1, on the reverse strand, counting down.
GTTGAAAAGTGTAAATAAATACCAAAATTCATAAGTTATTTTTATTTTTTTTTTACGTTGTATAACAATACTTTAATGAGCACGATTCTAAAATATTTTGTAAAAGAATTCAATGAGGTGTTTTTGATCAGACGCCTTAACCCATTAAAGACTGCTCATAGATTCCGCCGTACGATTTTTTTCAAAATTTATCAGGAAGCTTATATAGGCCATAGAAGTTGCTTTGCAAAATTTCAGGTTTGTAACTGTCACCGTATTTGAGATCTGCATTGGGAATTTAAATACCCAATCGGCTAATCCGGGTTCTTGGTGTTAATAAAAATTTGCATATATGGCAACATTCTTTTGCCATAATGAACACCTGATAAATAGAGGATACTTGAGGCAAACTGACCATGAATTTTTCCCTCGATCTTTCCATTTTCTAATTTTCTACATAGCTTTATATATGGATTTTGTCATTTTTGAAAATCACACATCTTCGATCTCGAAAAGGAACTTTAAATTGTATGAGTTTCGTTTCACATTGTAAAGACAATAAGTAGTTTAATTTTTCCGTAATGTTTTAAAAAAATTATTTTGATATCTCCTACCACTTTCGAGATATGGCCTTTTTCGTAAGCACTGTTTTATGGGTATTTAAATACCCATTAGCCATTAATGGGTTAAAAGTCGATTAATGGAAAAACGCATGATTAATGCCATAAGAAATCGGTAATTTTCAAGAGTCATTTCATATAAATGAGGAAAAATAGTGAATTTTGGTTATTTTATCTACTAAAAGTATTATTGGAAAAAAATTTCTTAGTAGTACTTGAAAATTATTTTTAGTTTTAATTTATATAATGATTTTTTTATGCAAGGCATTATCAAGAAAAATTGGAAATTTTAATTTTTAGCAAAATATAAGTATATCAGCACTTCGCAGCACTTGTATTTCATACATGGAAAAGCTTTTATAGGTCTTTAACTGAAATGTTTCAAATAACAAAAGTGAGCACATTTGAGCTCTTTTCGCAACATATGAGCATTTCCACCAAAAGGTCTACCGCGACTGAAAAATAAAATGTAACTGAACATTTTTTAGAACCTTCATAACAGAGCAAAAAATTTTTAAATTTATATTGTGAGAGTACTGAGAGCTGATCTCAATTTGAATTTTGAATAAATGGCAACAAAAATAGAAAAATGGTGACAAAAGCTGAACAATTTTAACAAAAGTAAGAGTTTTATAAGTATAATAAGTACTCGTATAATACAAAGTTTAAGTCAATTTTTTTCAGTTTTCTTTTTTTACGGACCTGAATTACACTTTATATGATTTTCAAATTCAATTAAATAAATAAAACTATACCAAATTTTTACTTCTTTGAAGGGAAAAATCTGTATCGTAACGTATGTATCGTAACGTATTATGTTATGGCTTGTATAAAAATAATTAAAAAAGAATTTGCAACGAAACAATTATGAATATATAGCGACATCATTCCAGAAAACATTAAAATATTTTTAATAAAAAAACTCGTGTACATTTCCCAGATTTTTTGATTATATTAATACAGAGAAAAACCACTTCCATTTTTTGTATCGCAACGCGTCCTCTTTTGATTGCTTATATCTTTGGACAATACTTTCGATCGCTTCCACCTTTTACACTTAATATAGTACTACTAGAATGCTATCCAAAAATTAAAAAAAAGTTTAAATAAGTTACGTGCGTGACTATGGAAATGCCCAATTCCATGCATTACGAGTATTTGTTTAGTCGTAAGACTTAGTACGCTAACGCTTTCATTTAGTATACTTTCAGGCGTTTCAGTGAAGCATAGTACTAATATATTAACCATGACTTGTGCACGTTTTATCACGCTGCCAAAAAGTATGCTTTTAAATTTGTAAAATTTTGCTAGTATCACTCTTACAATCAGAAAGAATTTGCAGCACAATTTATGAGGCTCACTCTATTTTTTAATAATAACGAAATGATTAGTTATTTTTTATGATTTTTTTTAATAACAATCAAACAGAAAATATCTTTGAAGAAAATAAACCACTTAATTCAGCCATTTGAATGCTATGCCTCATGAAAGTTGAAATTTTAAACATTACGTGCACTGACATATGGGAGGTTCCTCCATTGTTATGGAGTGCGTGACATAAAATATATTTGTAAACATTGAATAAGTTTGACATTAATCAGCTGATTAATGTCAATCAGCTGATTGATAATCACAGAAGTTGAAACAGTCATATTTGCTCATTATGTATGTCTACAAACGTGTGAAAAAGGTCTGGACAGTTACTGGTTTCAACAAAGCGGTGTGTCATGTCGGTGTGCCATGTCACACTGCAAATCGAACAATACAGTTTCTGTAATGAAAATTCCCTGGACAGGTGATGCTAAAAAATGGCGACATTAACTGGCAACACAGATCACCAGAATTGACCCCACTGGACTTCTTTTTGTGGGGATATTTGAAAAGCCAAGTATATTCTAGCAAACCGCAGAATATTGAAGAGCTTTAGGCAAACATTCGAGGCCGACTACATTTTAAAGGACCAAATTAAATAAAAATACCTTATATGGAAAAGTCCTAGCGTTCGGATGTTACATTCGGATATATTTTTTCATAAATTTCGCAAATTTTATTAACAGTTTTTCAATTAGGATAGATCTGGTTAAATAGCTCTTCATGAGTATAATTTATAATAACTTTAATATCCTGCATCTTACCGCAGTTTACCTAAAATTTTTTATTTTTTTCGTGCAATCGAACGTTACAAAAAAATAAAGTTCTTGTGACACTTACACTTGAATTTAAAATATTTCTGCGAAATGGTCGATTGCACCTCGTTTAAAGTTTAAAGGAACAAAAATTGCAAATAAAATAAATTTTAAAAAAAGGCCACCATCATCTTAAATATCGTATTTTTAAGGTGTCACAGTTAACTTGTTCGGACGTTACGTGTCGGACGTTACATATTGCATTTTTCTATTGTAGTTCAATTGGGTAATTAAGTAATCAGGTAGTTAAGTAATTACTACAAAGTTTAAAGTATAAAGTACAAAAGTTAAGTAGATTACTATAAACGGGGAGGCAAAAAATAGGTAGATTACTATAAAAAAATTTTATATAAACCAAAATGTTTGTAATTACTTAAGACACACAACTGGATTCTTAAAGATAAATGGGGCGGGGGCGTTCAAAGGATATAAAGAATTTTAAAACAAAACTCAGATTTATCAATAGCCTGGTATGAAAAAATAGATTTTTAACCATAACTTTTTATTGGAAAGAGATATTGGGGTAATTTTTTCACATATTTTTTGAGACTTGACTTCTTTGTAAAAAATATAAAACCAACATTTTGGAAAAAAATAAATTTCGCGAAAAAATCCCTTGTTGTTTTGATGACAAAAAACGTAAAATAATTTTTGCGCTTATCTGGAAGAGTTTTTGCAAATAAATGCCATATGAAAGGTAGACAGATGAGCAATTTTTACTTGATTTCATTTTTACTACAAAAACAATTTTTGAGTAAAAAGTCAATATTTTGGACCTTTTTTGACAAAGTCATAAAACATATATACACTGACCTAACGGTACAGTTTAGACTATTTTTGTGAAGTGCTTCTATTGAACTTTTGTACAGAAAAAAAATTTGAATGAAATATATTAATGGACAGCGGAGTTATTTGCATCGAAAGACTTAACTCTAATTTCCATGTCGTTTTTTCTCATTCTTAGGTATCGATGATTTATGAAAAAGTTGTTGTACTCAGAATTTCTGCAATTTTGAATATATGTGAGTGGTTTTGATGTCAAAATAACAAAAAAATTTTAAAATAAAATACACAAAAAACTCTGATAGAAAAAGTATTATAATTAATCAAAATTACCGTTAGTTGAAAAAATTCAGAGGGGCCGTGGCAAAACTAAGTATGTTACAACTAAATCTAGGATGCACTTAATATGTATACCTAGTTTAAGCGACATCCGTTCAGCAGTTTAGATTTGTATATAGGCCAAACAAACAAACAAATATAAAATGAGTTTTATTATTAAAGATCAGAAAACTGCACAAGCCTACTTGAAGTCTATTTCAATGCTTGCTTAAAATACAAGTTCAAGCTTGCTTGAGCTTGATTATTTTCAATCAAGTATAACTTGAACTTGAATATAAATAAGTCCACGACAGCTTGCGACTTGCAAGTATGCTAGCTTACAAGCTAGCTTACAAAACGGCACGAAGTCCCACGTAAAGTAAAACTCGATGCCTTCGTCAAAAAGCTTGAAAAGCTTGAAATTGAAGGCAAGTATCCAATTAAAAAGCAAGTATCCAACAACTTCAACGAGCTTGTGTAGGAAAAGCTTAAGCGTATTAGGACCTTTAAAGGTTCTGTGGACTCCGTGGTTGGCAGTTTTAGGGGGTAGCTCCATTCGGAATTGATGTCAAAATTTAAAATTCAAGATGGCGGATAGAGCTGCCACCTAGATTTTTTGTATTCTTGCAAATTCTTGTAATTATGAAATTCTGACAACGGATTTGAGATTGAATCTGATGTCACAGTTTTAAATTTAAGATGGAGGTTAGGGTTGCTACCTAAATTTTATCACAGCACTGCCACCTAATAATATGCATTTCTAAGAGCTTTAAACATCATTTAACAGTGTAAGGGGATTGCTGATTTCGTATCTGAATTTTGAATTTCAAAATTCAATATGGTGGATAGGGTTGCCACCTCATTGTTTTTATTTTTACGAATTCGGTGCTGTCGTGAACACTAGGTAAAAATGGGTCGCTGAATCCGAATCCATTGTCAGAATTTATATTCAGAATAGGTAGCCCTAACCTTCTTCTTAAATTTTGAAACTGTGACATTAGATTCGAAATCAAACCCATTGTCAGAATTTCAAAATTACAAGAATTCGCAAAAATACAAAAAAATTTTAGGTGGCAACTCTATCCACCATCTTGAATTTTAAATTTTGACATCTATCCACGGGGTCCACAGAACCTTTAAAAGTCCTATTACGCGTAAGCTTTCTCTACACAAGCTCATTGAATTTTTTGCATACTTGCTTTTGGATACATACTTGAATTCAAGTACTTGAACTTCAAGTAGGCTTGTGCAGTTCTCTGCTATAGATGACGAGTTCTTCAATTTGTATGGGTCTCAGCCACTGTAAAAAATATCGCCTATTGAAAAATCGACTAAAAGTAAAAATTCGAAATCACCTCAACGAAAAATTACCAAATAATTGTATGAATGAATTCTCATATGAAAAATGGTTCAAAATAAAAAAAATGAAATTTTGCCTAAAAAAGTGGCAAAATCATATGAAAAATCACTTAATTTTATTTGTCGAAATTTACGGTGATTTTTAACTTATTTGATTGGGCGATTTTTCACTCACTCTTTAAAGATGGTACAATTTTTTCACACATAAGCTAGTTTTGACCTAATTTTAATTTTGACTAATTTTTATGTGATACCGTTAGTTTTGCGACATCCAACTTACAATTAGTGAAGCCATATGAAATCATCGTCCTTATTAGCTTAAGCATTTTTTCCTATCGCCGGGTCAAGATCCCTTAATCACAGCATTAACCCTAGCTAACGACTTTGAGAAGTCGTATATTTTTTCTTGGCTCTGAGCGCCGAAATATTTTATGCCAACTACAGCTAATGTTTTCTAGACGTAACAAAACAAACTAAAAAGAATTGGCATTACTTTTGTAGAACAAACTGATCTGTTTTTAAAATAATTACGTAAGAGAACCTACTGGGCCTCACGAGGCCCGTCCGTTAAATGTATGGGAAATGTCTGTAAACTACTAAACAAAATATGTTGAAACACAATCCATCACTTTTGACGACTTTATTACGCTATATGTGTAAAGTTCTTGTGTGCATATGGTCACATTACATATTTCTTTTTTTATTGTAAGTAATATTTGAAATGTCGGGAATAAGTGACGAAGAGTGGAAAGAGCTTGATATTGTTCTCAATTTTTTAGGCTGCTCACAGATCTGCAGAAGCTCATTGAGGATTGAGCATTTTTGCTACTAAAACACTAGAGAATGAAGAAGACTATACTTTCGGAAAAACAAGCCTAATACATTTCTGGATTACAACGAAAATAGAGCAGGTGTCAGCACTATGGACCAGATGCTCAGTTGCTACTCTGTCAAGAGAGGCAAAAACCTATAAACGAATACACATCGTGAATTTCTAAAGGTTTTACATGAAAAATAGGAAAATGTATAGCAACGTTCAAATTTTTAATTCAATGCTTTTGTCAATAATTATAAAAAAAGCAATTAATTAATTCGTAATTCTACCTTTATTATAACACACACAATTGCATTACCCTGAATTATATGGAACGGAAAGACTGTGAGTCGTGCAATGCTCAGAACGGCAAAAAGAGGCGCAAAACATTCTTGTCGTGTAAAAAAAATGCAAAGCAATTCATATGCCTTGAACACGACACCACGCAGAAAATTTGTCAATGCCATGGATAAATCCAGCGCAATAGTTAAACGATCGTTACCTCATTTTAGTTTTTGTAAATTTGTGTTAAAAAAAAACATAAGTCAAAAGTTAACTTGTGCCATAAAAAAGTAATTTTACTTTTTAAGACATCCTAATCCCCCCCACCCTCTTAAGAAACCCCTAAAAATGATACCTACACACAGATGTTGTGCCTAACAATACTTCTACATAATAGCAGCTTGCGATTTGACATCTAAATGGGCACAAATCGTTAAGACAGCTGGCCATGATTTATGGGCCTCGCGAGGCCCAGTAGGGTCACTTACCGCCTCCTAGGCAGTCGCACATCCTAGGTTTAAAATATTTCATCACGTATGAAAAAATGTTGGTAATGAGTACCGTAATAAATGTTGAAATATTTAATTAAAAAAAATTTCCAAACAAAAATCCTATCATACCCGTGTTTTTTCTCTTACTGCAGCAAGTTTTTAGCTAAGTTCAAGCACAGTTGCTGGTAGCTGATGCTAAGCGTTGACTTTTCCCAACTGCCCCCTCATAAAGTACCAGCTTAAAAGCTTTGCCCAAAATTTAGTTTTTAATAGCATTATCAAATAAAAAAACGACTAAAGCAAAAGCTTGCCAGCAATTAACAGCATTTCTGGCCAATTCTTTTGGAAGCTCGTCGTGTGCGTGCTTTTCTGGCAATGTTTGCGTAAACTTGCACAAAATGTAATGGTGTATTTTTATTTACTTGTAACTTTTGCAGGAAGTTGCTCAGAACTTAAGACAGAAGGATGGACGGACGGTCTTGCGGACGGACAGACTGAGAAAGTAAGCAATCTGAAGTGAGTACGTCGCTGCGCGTACATTTAATTACCACTTCAACAACGCGACGTCATGCATTAAGAACTCAATCCAGAGGAAATTCGCGCCAAAAGTTCCCACCGACTTCCGCCTACTCACTCACACACCTACACACACACACACACATACACGCACAAACGCTACACACTTTATGCCATTTGCTCCCACAGTGATGTGTGTTTAATTGCGCGTGTTTGGGAACTATTTCATTTTGTTTGTTGTGCTTTTTGTTGATGATTTTTTTATTCTTCCTGCAACTGCTTAAAATCCGATTAAAATCAGTTTTCATTTGGGAACCAGCGAAATGATGTGATTTGCAGTTGTTTCATTGTCGATTTTCCCCACTTTGTGGGTTTGTGTTTCTTTTTCGCCCTCTTTTTCAGGCAACATTTAACTTCTTTAGTACTTGCTGTCTGTTTGTTAGTCCGTCTGTCTGTCTGTCTGTCTGTCGTAATCGTCCGAATGTCTTAGTAGCTGCTGCTGCTGCTGCTCTTCTTGGTCTAATTAAATGCGGGAAACTTGTTCGTTGCTCTGTGTGTGTGTGTGTGTGTGTTTTTGCACTTTTTCCGGCATGCTTACCATGGGATCGGACCGTTGCTGTTTTTGTGCTTTTATTTTTGTTTTTGTTGCGCAAATAAAATTACTAAAGAGCAGTTGCAGGTTTGTGTTGTTGTTGTTGTTGATGTTAGTAGTATCGGGATGTAAATAGTTCAATTCGGAAGCAGCACTTGTTGCATTAATTGCTACACTGCAAAAAAAAAAAATTAATTGCTACATAAAAGCTTAGCAATATATTGTTTTTAATGCCTCTATTTATAGCAGCACTCGTGCTTTTTTGCAAAATAAAAAACTTTTTACAAAGATTTTTCGCTGCCTGCAGAATAGAAAGCGTCAACGCCACTAGAGCCAGCTGCATAGAGCTTGGATAAGGATAAAGTTGTTGAAGTTGTCTTGCAAGGCAGACAGAAGACAGCGTGTGCAACTTAAGCTGCATTTAATTGTTTTGCCAAATCCTTGTTACAAGCTGTTTTGCTTCCAAAACAATGTTAAACTAAGTTATGCTGACATTGAGCTGAGCTGAGCTGGGAGCGTGGAGGGCTATCATCAGCTGCTGGAATAGCGCTATAAGAACAAAAGTAATTGTACCTTCAAGTGGTTTATAGTTTTTATAAACAAGCCAGTTTATTCGCAATCACACTGCAAGAAAACTGCGAGCAGAGTTAAGTTAAATGAAACGTTAAACACTACTTTTTGTTTTTTTTTATTTAGAAAGTGGGCATTTCTTTCGACCTTGGATATTAAATTGCAATTTAAGCCAATAGTTTTTTATTTTCTTCTGAAAATTCTAATACATATTTTAAAAACTGCAAAGAAAATATTCGAAATCGCAAATTTGCGAAAAATTCAGTGCAATTGTTGTTGTTTTGGTTTTCCGAAGTTTGGTAAAATTTCACCATCTATTGAGTTGATGAAAAATAATCGTCGCAAACTTTCGAAGCAGAGATGGTTCAATAAATCAAATAAAAGTTGTGAGGAATACAATATTATTTTAATATTGAAAATAGTTTCACTCACTATTTTTTTTTGCTCTTCTAAATGCTTATTTGAAACATTTAGTTTGTCCATAGTACCAAATAACCCTACAACGCGTAAAATAATCTAATACTTAAACTTGAAAAAGTGCCTTTTCAGCTCACCCTGTGCTTGGCTTCACTTTTGAATCGATCTCTTTTACTAAAAATCGTGCCACTATCAAGACGTCATATGTCCTTAAAGGTCAGGTTCTCATGAAGCTTGACCAAAACACTAAATTTTTTATTTTTTTCCCTGTTCGATAGCTTATAATGTATACCATATGTTTTCAAAGCGGTTTGGCCGATAACAATTGCATAAAAAAGTGAGCGCATACGAAAGGAATCCATATTTTTATTAACGCACTCGAAACAATCGTTAACCATATCTTAAAACGCGTTTTCTGAAAAATCATGCTTTACAAACTGGTCTCCACGATATCTCAAAATGTGAAAAAACGCAACTTAACCCGAATCACCCTGAATAAATTTTTTTAAAATTTTTAGAATGACCTGTTAACGCAAATATAAAATGGTTTAAACTAAAATAAGCACATTTTAAGTGTTTGTGTTTGCGTGTCCATATGGCAATGACAGGGTGTTTCGGGTTAAAACAAAAATGGCTTTTGTTATTTTCAATTATTTATTGATATAGGTTCAACCTTCAATAAATATAATTAACAAACAATATAAAATGGTTTGGTTATTTCATATCAGACGACATGATCGTGCTGTAGGATGGAGACCGTTTGGGTGCCTTTTTTTCAACGTGACATTTTATGACGTATTGACACTTGAAATTACACTTTTATCAACAAAATAACTTTAAGTCGCATTCCACGATCACGTACAGAAAAATTCAACTATTTTTTTGAGTTTATTGTACAGCCAATTCTAAATTTATACATTGGAAATGAAGTCCTTTTGTCTAATTAAATAGATTGCATTCTGTTTCTTCATTGCACGTTCAACCTTTCTTTAAATTTTATTAAATGCAAGAGAAAAAAATAAGACATCTACTCTCACGCGTCGGACGAGTCCATTAAGCCAACGTTGCAAATCGTTGTGTTCGATTACAAATATAAGTGAAAGTAACTAACATGGGGAAGAGGTATTTGAAAACAAAATTTTAATTACTCACTAGCTGATATACCCGGTGTTACTCGAGAGTCATTTATACACTTCTCGATTAAATGTTTTTTAAATTCTGAAATAATGAAAAACATGTTGAATTTTATTTTTAACCCTGGATAACCAATCATATTCATAATACGTTATAACCAATGTTAATCGATTCGACTAACACGCTCCAAAACTCGTTTTAGAGGAGCTGTTGGTACATAAAATACATTAAAAGCTGTTGAAAATTGAAAAACTATGTATACTCTACTAGAAATAAAAAAAACATTAATTTTAGTTTTTGTTTTTTTTTTTATTTTTTAAATTTTTTTATAAGCTACTTATTTTATCAGTTTGAGATATACGACATAAGATTATTGAAAAAAAAAAAAAAATAGTAAATAGACATAAAAAGCTTAAAAGGCTCTTCTTTCATTATACGAATAAAGCATTATTTATAATTATTAAAATAAAAAAGTTTAAATCAATTGTTTAGCACAAGAGCACAATTCGCTGCACAACTATAAAAAACTTACAACCAAAATACTATATTCCAACAACAAAGGAGTTAACTTCAACTGAACCGAATTTAAAATACTCCCACATCCGTATTTTAGTATATACGAAGTTGTCAATGTTGTATAATTTTGATAACGCCACTTTTATGGAGCATGGTTTTTATCCAAATATATAAAATTTTAAACTCAGAGTTCATCCTAATTATCAAAGCTTATGTGTAAAATATCAAGTTTAACCCATAATTTTTTTAAATTTATGAAGGTTTTGTATTATAATGACGCCACTTTGTGTCTGAGCTGGGCGTGGTTTTCATCCAATTTTGAAAAATTTCAAATATGTGGTGAATATTTTACTCCAAAGCTAATGTGCAAAATTCCAAATTCATATATTTATTTTTGTGGCATTTTAAGAGATACCGTTTTGATAAAGTCACTTCTTATGGGAGGTAGGCGTGGTGTTCATCCGATTTTGCTCATTCCCAAATTTTATCTTTGTTTTTAGAATATAAGCATATATCTTTTATTTCATTATGATAGCTTAAAAATTGTGGCTGTAATCGTGTCGACAGACAGACAAATGGATAGACGGACAGATGGACATGGTTGAATCGACTCTGGAGGTGATGCTGATCAAAAAAATATCTCCTTATAAGCGTTACGAGCGGAGTAACAAAGTTAATATACCCCTTACGAAATACGCGTTGGGGAATAAAAAGTTACGTTAAAGCCAATGTTAGTCGCTTCGACTAACACTACATTTATAAAAAGATTCACCTAATCCTATTAAAAAGGCAAATACATCCGAACGCAATGAGAGCAGCTTAACAACTAATGTGGTTACTACGATATGGATAGAGAATACGATCAGATCAGAGAAAAAAAGGCTGTGAGCAAAAAATTGAGCAGTGTTAGTCGAAACGACTAACATTGGTTATGCAGGGTTAAGGTATCGTTAGAAAGGTAATTGAACGAACTTTAATCCAAAAAAGTTTTGGAAAATTTTTGTTATTGGTGGTTCCATCTCTTGCGGTGAGGTAATTGAATTCAAAGAAGGGGTACGAAAAACATATAAACAAAGCAAAAACAACAAAAAATTCAGCAAGTGAGCTGGACAATTAATCCAATTCTATGTTGTTAAGTAGACAACATTTAGCCGAAAAAAACTAAGTAGATTTACTATAAGGAAGATTTTATATAGTCCAAAATGTTCGTAATTACTCTAGACACACAACTGCATTCTTAGAGATAAATGGGGACGTTCAAACTATACAGAGAAAAAAATTGCACATCTGGCTACCTTTCATAAGACAAAGCATGTATTTGCAAAAATTCTTCCAGCTAAGCGCAAAAGCTATTTACTGTTTTTATCATCAAAACAACAAGGGTTTTGTTTCTCAAACCCCCTTTGATTTTTTCGCGAAATTTATTTTTTCCAAAATGTTGTTTTTATATTTTTTACAAAAAAGTCAAGTCTCATAAATAATTTATGTGAAAAAATTACCCTAATATCTCTTTCCAATCAAAAGTTATGGCTAAAAAATCAATTTTTTCATACCAGACTATTAATAAAAACTTAGTTTTGTGTTAAAATTCTCTATATAGTTTGAACGTCCCCATTTATCTCTAAGAATGTAGTTGTGTGTCTAGAGTAATTGCGAACATTTTGGATTATATATATAAAAATCTTCCTTATAGTAATCTACTTATTTTTGCCTCCCCAGGTTTTTAATTTTCAGATAAATAGAAGAGACAAAATCTACAACACCGCCCAGGACTAGAGATGAGTCGATATTTCTATAACAGGTATTTTTTCATTGTTATTCAAAAATATCAGGAACAGCCTGTTACAGAAATATAAAGTAACAGTGACTGTTATTTTTTTTCACACAAAAATATTAATCAAAGTAACAGCTTTGTTATTTAGACCGCGACTGTTACTGTTATTTACGATTGTTACAAATCAAAGTAGCAAGTATTTTTATTTCAAATATTTGATTGCTGTTACCGCTGTTCTATTTCATTTACATGATTCTTTTGTGTGAATGTTTATGTATTATTTAAAGCCATTCTTTATTTTAAACTGATTTTGGATTTTCATTGGCTTATTTGTTAACGAATTTTATATAGAATCAGGTAAATATTATTTTTTTTTTAATATGTAGACCAATGATAATAGTACAAATTTTGTAATTTAAAGTATGAGTTCCCTAATAACAAGGAAAAGCAGTCCTATTTGGGAACACTTCACACCAGATGATGACAGCTTTGCTAAATGCAATATTTGCAAAACAAAGCTGTCTCACAAAACTTCGATTAGTAATTTAAGGAAACATGTAGAGAGATAACATCCAACAGTACGAATAACTAATAACATGGCCAACATGCCAAGAAGCTCCTCACAGAATTCTTCGGTAAGATATCGTATGAGATTTTTAAAGCTCTTAGTGGTATATGGGTAAATGTAATCGACGAAAAATTGTGTGCGGAAATCCGTCATTTTTTAGAATGCTTCAGAGTGCTAGCTCCACTGCAAGTTTAGATTTCTTTTTGTCTTTATTTTAATAGCTTGTAGTTGAAAAGTCTTCATATACAACAGGATGGCACTAAGTAATTAATAGGAGATTAGTCACAAGTTTTAAAGAGGACTGGTGTGCTAAGACCTAAAGAAGAAATATTGAGGCGGGAAGTTATTATATATTATTTACAAATAAGTGCATACCAGTACAAATAAGTGCCAGCCTGGTATGCAATCAGTGTTTTAATTGCCATAGTCAATATTTTCGTTGTTTTTGTTTATAAAAGGCTAATGTCAGAGACGCTGCAAGATCATTTGCAGAGGCAACATCTACCGAGGTCCAAGGTATTGATTTCGATGAAACCGAAAAGTCAGGTTCAGCCAAAACAACTTCAAACCAAAAACGTGAATTTGAATTAGTTCAAGATACACTTCATGAATTTTTGCCTAAAAAAATGAAAATGTCACACAAGCAACAATTAGATGATAAGCTAATGGGACTGTTTACAAAAGATTTTTAACCATTCAGAGTTGTAGAAGAAGATGGTTTTAAGGAGTCCGTTTATGCTTTGAACCCTTCATACCCCTGACAAATAATTATATGTGCAATACAAAAAACTGAATTGTAGATAAGAAAATTAAAATAATTGTTATATTTTTTTTATTTTTTTATGTATTTGTGTGTTCTTTAAAATCAACAAAAAAAATTATTATTATTTCAATTCTTTAAACAAAAAAAAAAAGGATAACAAAAAAACTCAATAGAAAATAATTATATGTGCATAAACAGAAATTTATATATATTCAGCTTGGTCTCCAATATTATATAATATAATAATTATAATATTATAATCTGTCAATAAGATATTGTGTTGCCCTTGTGAATTAAAACTTGCTGCAGTCTACGGGGCATAGAACCTACCAAGTTTTTTAAAGTTCTTACATCAATCTTATTCCATTCGGATAATATTGCTTCCTTAAGTTCCTTCAGCGTGGTGTATTGAGTTGACCTTGAAAAGACCTTTGCAGAAAGGATTCCCCAGAGATCCTCTATTGGATTTAGGTCGGGACTTATGGCTGGCCATTCCAATACCGGGATGTTGTGCTCACTCAGAAAGCTTTTTGTGGTACGAGCGACATGGACCGGAGCATTATCTTGTTGGAATGTCCAATCGTCCCCATATAACTCACCAGCAAAATCTATTAAATTATTCTCCAACAAATCTACATATATTTCAGCATTCATTTTAGTCGGGACGAAGCATATTCTAGACTTTCCTCGTGCTCCAAATGCAGCCCAAACCATGAGAGATCCGCCACCGTGGACTCGCTTGTAGCGTGTTTGCCTAGGGTTTCGCGGATCTCGCCAATATTTCTGTAGACCATCGGGACCGTCCAAGTTGAACTTTTTCTCATCACTAAATACGACGCCTTCAAATTCCTCGTCCCATAATTTATACTTTTCCGCGAAGGCAATACGGGCATTTTTATGACGCTGTGTTAAACGTGGTGTCGCTATTTTATTTTCATAGTTTAAGCCTAATTCGCCTTTAATTATTTGTTGGACACGCTGCCTCGTAACATGAATACCTAGTTCCACCTTTATTTGCCTGCAGCTCATGTTTTCATGTGTAGCTAAATTGCGAATACGTCGTTTTGTTCTCTGGTTAATTGTTGGGATGCGTCCACTGCGCTTTGTACTGCCGTAGTTTTCGGGGTCCTTAAGGAAATTTGAAATCGTGTTACGATGACGTTGTAATTCAGCCGCGATTTCGCCTATTCCCTTGCCTGCAAGACGCATTCCCCTTATTATACCGCACTCTGTTTCGGAAAGTTCAGTTCCACGGGGCATTTTCACCTAAAAGCAAACTATAAATCTCCTTTTCTCTCAAAATATACACTTATGACAGATATTTTTACTCACCTGAGTCCAGATTTGTATATTAGTCACGAAAAAAGAAAACCCTGTTCACTCTTGCACAGCAGAAACACAAATGGTACCCGATGCACATATAATTATTTTCTACTGCTTTAAAATAACTAGAAACCATAATCTCAGATAACGGGACCACGAATGAAGTGAAGAATGAAATAAAAATATCATTGAGAGAGTCTAACTTAAGCAACAAAAATTGTTAAAGAAAGCAAGAAAATAACCGTTAGTTTTGATGAAGAACCCAGCAAACAAATTTTAACACGTTTGTACATATAATTATTTATCAGGGGTATGTCTTACCTTGCCGTAAAAAGATTTCGAAGACAATGGTACTGGCAATTTATGAGAAAACGTTGTTTGAAATAAAAGAGATCGTGGCAAACATTGTTAAATGTAGTTTTACGACTAACTGCTGGACATCACGTAACAACGAGAGCTTTTTGGGAGTCACCATTCACTTTATTAACAAAAAATACCAACTTCAGTCATGCCTTCTGGAATGTACTAGCTATAATGATGATCATACAAGCCTTAACTTAGCTAACAAATTAAAAGGTATTATAGAAAAATGGGACATTTCAAGCAAGATAATTGTTGGAGTTTCAGATAATGCAGCAAATATTAAATCAGCTATAACATATAATTTAAAACATTTCGGTTGTTTTGCTCATACTGTAAATTTAATCACCCAAGACGGCCTAAAATGTTTAGGTCCTTTAATCGAAAAAATGAGAAAAATTGTGGTTTATTTTAAAAGGAGCACTTCAGCAAATAACAAATTTGTATCATATCAGCAACATAATTCTGAAACAGGAAAGGACCCAAAAAATTTTTTTCTTGATGTTGAAACGCGTTGGAACTCAACATACTATATGTTTGAGGGGTTTTTTGAACTTCAAGACGCAATTAAAGCAACGATGGCTTTTTTATTTATTTATTTTATTTATTTAAAAATATTGTTGGCATTTAAGACTTGAGTCTTTTGCACGCCGCATTTTTAGAATCAATAACAACAATATAATACTTATATACTAAACTATTTAAAATTTTATAACTAAGATTATTATCATTAATGACAGAAATTCTCAACTCATAAAATGATACCAATAATTTTTTTTATTAGAGAAAATGTTAACATTCAAGAATTAATTATCATGTGCATGTCACAGTAAAAAAGATATTTAAAACTATTGAAAATATTTTTAAAAGATGTGACATTATTATAAATTGACTAATCAAATGATCGACCTGCGGTGAAAATGCTAGAGGTAGAATAAGAGGTTGTGTTAGAGCTTAGACTAAAAATTAAGTTATGTGAAGTTAAGAAAAATATTTGAGTATCAATTGCTTAAAGGCTAATCTATTGGAGACTAATTTTATATGGTTGGGCAGTGAGTTCCACAGCCTTATTGCGCTAACGAAAAACAGTCTACTTTAATTGATAAGGAACTTCCAGTTTTAACTTCAGATGAATGGTTATTGAGCTATTGAGCATCCGATAAATGTTTTAAAGGCATTTGAGGCAATAACTAACTTAATGAGTGGCGAGAAATATTTGTCAGCATCTTTTGTAATCATTATAGTAAATGGGTTAAAAAATATTATTCCGAAAATTGGAGCTGAGATCGTCGATCGAAATTCAACAATCGTAACTTCAATAACTTCTTTGAGAGCAGATGTTCTTCAAAGGCTAGATAATATGGAAAATATTACAACACTATGTTATTGTACTTTTCTTGATCCAAGTTTTAAGAATATTGCATTCTCCAGTGAAGCTGTAGCGGATCGAGTTAAGAAGATGGTCATAAATGCGATAGCTTCCAAAATTATATATATTGAGGAGCAAACTCAGGCCGTTGAAATCGAAACAGTGCTCCCCGCAGAAAGGTCATCGATTTGGAGTCTGTGCGACGAAAAAGCAGCTAAACTTAAACCGAAGGGAACAGCTTCGTCTCGTGCAATAGTTTAAGTTCAGAGATAAACGGATGAACCACTTTTGCCAAGGAATGAAGATCCATAATTTTCCTCACTTGAGTCAACTAGTGAAGGAAAAATTGTGTGCTATGGCGACATCAGTTCCTTGTGAAAGGCTTTTTTCAAAAGCCGGGCTAGTCCTACACGATCGCAGAACTAGACTAAAGTCAAGTCAAGTCAAGTGAAAAGATTATTATTTATAAATCAAAATCATAAATTCTGTAAGGATAAATCGCAGATAATTTAATTCGTTACCTATAAATACAAAAAATACAGCAGGGCAGTACTGCTCATGTTAGCTCGATTTCTAAAATTACTGCTGCTACCTATTGACAATAAAGATGTACAAACACTGCTTCTGTCGCTGCTATATTGTATTTTACGCTCAAATTCTTATTTCTTTAAAAAAATCTTAAAAAAGTCACGCACAATATTTTAACACCCTCTTTTGGATGCACCTTATGCATTGAATGTATTGATCTCAGATTTTAATTTGTGTAAAATTATTTTAATAATACAATTTAATAGTTTTTTAATGTTTCTTTATTTATGATTTTATTTGTTTTCCATGTAATGTTTTCGAATTTGAGTGAAAAACATTACTTTTAGTTGTAAATAAATCACGCCTGTTATTTGAATCACACCAGTTTTTTTAATCACTTCTGTAATTTGAGTTACAGATATTTGAGTCGAAAGTATTTGAGTAACAGGTATATAAATAACAATTATTTGTAACTATTATTTTCCAGTAACAGTAACAGTCAGTAACAGTTACTGAAAAGTAACAACTTTGCCCATGACTACCCAGGACCCTTTTCTTTGAGAAGGAAAAAATTTTTTTTTGTGATGAATGAGTGTTACAATATACATACCTTAAAAGTTTAAATATCGTTGTTCAATATTTTAACCTTTAAAAAAAATTCTCAAAATACTTTTAATTTTTGAGTGCTAGACCTTAAAATATCTCTAAATCTTGCTCAATTCTAAGCTTAATTGCTGGCTAAAACAGGAATATCCTTGACCTAATTAACGTTCTAGTCCTTATTCCAGTTTTTATATTATTCCTTACTTAGGAGCCTTGCCTCAATCTTTGTCCTAAGTCTTGTCTAAATCCTGGATTGAAAAAAAATATGTTAAGAACTATCCAATAAATCCGTATGAAGTTTGTTTTAGAATTTTCTGAGTCAGTTTTGGTTTTTCGAATTAAGTAGTAATCTTTTTAAATAAATTTTTATTATTTCTAAAAACGGATCGACTTTATATAAAAGCTTTACATAACAAAAAATTCTTAAAATTAGCATAAGAGTGGGCGTGGATTTTTTAATATTTATTGTGGAATTCTTGGATTATCCAAAAAAAAAAAATGGACGAGTTTGAAAATCCTAAATAATAACGTCCTTATTCTTAAAGAGCACACTAGAAGACTCTTTATATAGAATTTTGACATGAACTTACCTCTTTTTTATACCCCTACGAATAAAAAAAAATACGTAAGGGGTATATTAACTTTGTCACTACATTTGTAACTCGCAGAAGGATTCGTGGCAGGTATAGAAATGTATATATATTCTTGATCAGCATCACCTTCTGAGGCGATTTAGCCATGTCCGTCTGTCCATCTGTGAGCACGATATCAGCCGTAATTTTCGAGCTATCGTAACGAAATTGAATATATAAACTTCATATTCAAAAATACATATCACGTTGAAAATGAGCCAAATCGGATGAAAACCACGCCTACTTTCCATCTTCACCAAAACGGTGAAATCTCCTTAAATTCCACGAAAATTAATTAAATGACTTAAAATTTTGCAAATGAGCTTCTACTCTTAATATGCACTTTGAGTATAAAATTTAAAAAAATCAAAAGAAAACCACGACTACCTACATACACTACATACTACACTACGACTACTACATACAAAGTGACTTTATGAAATCAGTTAAATATCCATAAATTCAACAAAAATTAGTACAATGGCTTCAAATTTTGCAAAATAGTTTAAATCTTAACGATGTGCTTGATGTTTGGAGTTTTGTTAAGAAAAAAACTGAAAATTCCGCCCACCTCCTTTACAAAGTGACGTCACCTTTATAGTAAAACCTTTTGAAATTAAAAAAAAAATTAATGTTTAAACTTGATGTTGTGCACATAAGCTTTAATAAATAAAAAGGACACAAAAGTTTCAAATGTGCAATATTTAGCTTAAAAAACGCCTTATAGAAATGACGTCACCAAAATAATACAACATTCAAGACTTCGAATAAACTGAAATACGGCCTTAGGGGTATTTTAACTTCGGTCCATTCAAAGATATTTCCTTACTAGTTATATTAGAATTTGACATTTGAACTTGCAAAAAAAATGCGCGTTTTGTGTAACCTATTAAAAACAGTTTAAAAGGGAAAAAAGTATTTCTTTTGTGTTCGCGTTCTCGAAAATGTTAGATTGATTACATCAGTAGATCATAACAACTTATATAGGTATATTTTTGAAATGGTACTTTGCTGATTGTGGCCAAGTTTTCCGAAAAACGGAAATTATTTGAGACAAAATATCATAAAAATGCGTTTTAGACGTAATTGAAGCTATTTTTCAAAGAGCCTCCAATAACCAAGAGTACCCAGCTAGCACAAAAAGGTTGAAAAAGTGTCGCAAAAGAGTCGCCAATACAGATATAAATCGTAATTGTAACGTTATTACAACCGAAAAAGCAGATATTTTACGCTTACTTTGTAACAACTTAGGTTGCAATAAGGCGAAAAATGTGTTATAATCAGGGACCGAAAAAAACTGTTATTTTACAATTTTCAGATGAAAAAGGCATAACGAAAACGTTAACAGAGGACTTTTTAAAATATAACATTACTATAGTAATGGCAGCAGCTTCGCGAATATTAAACGCCTTTTAAATTTTTGGCTGTTACTATAAAAATTAAAATTAACTGTAATTTTTTGCCTTTTATTTTTTCGGCCAAAAATAACTGTTACTTTTATTTTTTAGGTCAAAAATAACAGTTATTTTGTGCCTTTTATTTTTTCGGTCAGAAATATCAGTCAATTTGTATTTTTTCAAAGGCCGAATAAAAAACTTTAAAAACTAAAAAGTTTTATAGCTCAAAATGTACGCGCTGATGAGACGATAGAAATTGCATAAAACTTTTTTTGCCGCTCAAGTGGCCTTTAAAAAATTTGAATTGCCGCAAAAATAAAAGGCACAAAATAACTGTTATTTTTGACCAAAAAAAATAAAAGTCAAAAGTAACAGTTATTTTTGCCCGAAAAAATAAAAGGCATAAAATAACTAGTATTTTTGTCGGAAAAAATAAAAGTTAAATGATAACTGTTAATATCTGACTTTTTTGATAAAAACCATAACCGGTTCGGTCACTGGTTATAATAATGTTGTTGGTACAAACTTAAGTTGCAGGAAACAAGATGAAACATACTTGAAACATCCAAACAAGGTTTTATTCTTACGTTACAATTCAGGTAAAATGACGAAACAAATATTTTGTTTTATTGAAGTTATTTTTTGTTATAATGACAGATTTTTTTAACAAGGAAGAAGTACTGATGACATAAATTTTCCTTATTGAAAAAATAAGTTCTTAAAAATTTTTAAAATGTTTTGCATGCACAATTCCTTAATATAATTTTCATTAAACCAGTGATAATTTTTGGAGTGTATTTTAAAAGTTAAAGACAAATTGGAATGAAATAAAAAGATGTGAAATTAAATTGAAAATATGAAGAGTTTTACACTAAAATTTTACAACAAAGGTCATTTTGTCGATGAATGTTTGTGTTTTACCTCTAAAAAACTCACGTGCCACGTTAGAAACACCGTTAGTGAAGCGCATCTCAATTGGTCAAGGTTTAAAGGTCGCGAATTCATTTTCTAATTTTCCCATACGATTTGTATGTGGAAAAATCAGTTTTGCTGGCAAATTGAATTTAGAGCCACTATCTTTTAAGCAAAATGGTTAAAAAAAAAAACATGTTCCCTCAAATTTTGTGGTGGTTGCCCAAAACGATTAAAAAATCAAAACATAAATATAAAAAACCTACTTGTTGTAACTTCTAATCCAAAAATATATAACAACCCTAAAAACTTTTTCTTCATTGTGCGCTCCAACTATCATTATCTAAAATTTAAGACCAATAACAATAATGAAAATGGTGTACTTTAAGAGATATTGATTTTTAATGAAATAATTCTAAGTAAAAGTATTCATTTATATAGGTAGCTCTAAGAAGTGAGCCACAGACCACCAAATAATAATCAGATGAAAATGAAA
This sequence comes from Dichetophora obliterata, assembly GCA_963920525.1. NCBI lineage: Eukaryota > Metazoa > Arthropoda > Insecta > Diptera > Sciomyzidae > Dichetophora > Dichetophora obliterata. The sequence continues at coordinate 86,479,773 of OY986439.1, read as the reverse complement.
TTTGGATATGTTATAACAGAAAAAATTTGAGGAAAAACGTATTTTTTTAACCATTTTCCTTAAAAGATAATGGCTCTAAATTCAATTTATCAGCAATACTGATTTCTCCCATACAAATCGTGTGGGAAAATGAATTCGCGACCTCTAAACCTTTACCAATTGAGATGCGCTTCACAGAGGGTGTTTCTTAGGTCAAATGGAAGTGGAAAAGCCGCGGACATCAAACACGATTTTTTTTTGAGACAGCCTTCTAAATATGTATATTTTTTTAAGTTCCTAGCGTCATATTGCACTAAAAATTCTAAAAGAAAATAATAAATACTAAAGAAAATCGTATTTAACTTTATTCCAATCAAAATTCATAGTGTAGGAAAAAAATCAAATATGGCGAGTATGAAGTTTTTAAACACTTTTTACCAAAGTTCTTGCAACTGAATAATAACCTCAATACATAGTTCTTGCAACTAACTAAATATCGAAAGTTACAAATATTTTTTAAAAGTTGTTACAACTGAATAAATAATAACCTTATTGCAGCATTTACTTACAACAATTTTATTCAAAATTTCTTGGAACTGAATTATAACTCCAATAAAACGTTCATGTATTACATTGTATAAGTTGCAATGGTTTTTTTCAAAAGTTCTTGCAACTGAATAATTACCACAATACATCGTTTTTTAAACTTGCATCAACTGAGAAATAACCTTAACTCGATTCGCCCTGAGTAATTTTTTTTTAAATTTTCAAAATGACCTGTTAACGCAAATATAGAATGGTTTAAACTAAAATAAGTAAATTTTAAGTGTTTGTGTTTGCGTTGCCATATGGCAACGACAGGGTGTTTCGGGTTAATACAGCACAAGTTTGCAATAATTATTTTCAGTGTTCTTGCAACTTAATAAAAACTTCAATTCAACGTTATTTTCCCTAACTACATTTTTTGAGTTTTAATAATGTTTCCTAAAGTTGTAGCAACTGAATAATAATGTTCTTGTAACTGAATAAAAACCTGATTTCAACCTTCTTGCAACAAAACAAATTCTCATAATTTCATAATGATTCATTGCCATTCAACGATTTTCAATTTGGTAGTCTCGTTGAACGCTGCCAGTATTTGGGCTATTTATGTTGTTTATGTTAATGAAGTTGGTTATTGACAGAAACTCTTTATTTAAATGACATCTGAATTAAAATAATTAAATTTGTGAAACAATAAAACAAAAATGGATTACATGGTAGTAGAAGCTTACACAAAGAAATTCACAAGCAACACAGTATTTTTTGTGAACAATAAAATTTATATCAGAGTGCGTAAAAATTCGTTCGCAATTGATTAAAATACAATCTTATCGTTCGTTTTTTGCTGTGTGTGAGAATTTTTCCAACGAAATATTTAAAAGTAGACAAACGTTCGCAATCGAAAAAGGAACGCTCTGCTTGCGTCGTTTTTTTTATCACTGATAAATTTGTGAGCTTTGTATTTTTTCGAACGAATTTTTCACACAACAACAAAAAGCAACAAACGTTCGTTTGGAATTGTTCATTAAAAATTCACGAACGTTCGTTTGTACGTGGAGTTGTTATTAGACAAAATATAAGATTGTTGTAGTAGTTTTGTACACTTGCTAACATGAAAAGATGAAACATGCATATGAGGAAAAGTAATGCTTTAATGCTTTTGAATAAGGTAAATAAACTTGATATGACCAATCAAATGAAAAAAGATGGCTTGTTATGATTGGTGTTATATGATTAGATTGCATGATAGGTACAGTACAATGGGTGATATATGTAGTGGATATGATATAGTAGTATGGTTTGAAGATAATGGTATAATGGTATAATGGATGGATGGTAATGGTGTGATGATAATTTTGTTAGTGTTAAGTAAAGTAGAATCGTGGAAAAATTAACTCGCACAAAGGTTTTGAGGTATTTTTTTACCCACGTGAGAGATTTTTCTCACAATATAACATGAGAATTACCACATCCCACAATCTTTGAAAAATACCATAAGTGCTATTTATCGTACTTTTCTGGTAATATAGGAGGCGACGGGACATAACCCCAAGGTACATTATCTCAAATTACAAATTGTTCCGTTTGAAAAGAGGACATAGTCCCAAAAATTGTATTTAGTAATATGACCGCTTAATAAGCGACCATAACACCAAATGGGGACTCAGACCGCTTGGGACTATGTCTGCTTTTGAAAGGTCATAATCTCGAGTGGTTCTAACAAATAATAGGGTAGTTCACGATCTTGTTGCATCATTGCAAATGCAAAATAAACAGCTTTTACAAAAACAAAAAGCATATGCTGAAAAAGCTTTTCAATGCTTGTTTTTGTAAAAGCTGTTTATTTTGCATTTGCAACGATACAACAAGATCGTGAACTGACCTACTATATCTGTGTCGATATGCAATAACGTCTTAAGTCTGATTTCAAAGTTTAGATAAATCTTGCTTTTAATTTTTCAATCGCCATATAAGTTAAATGGAAGTGTCTTTTGTTTTTGTGTCATAGCTTTGGCTTTGGTCCAGCTAGAAGCAATAGATTTTGTGCGTTTGTAATGCATATGCACAGAACACAGCTACATCAATAACTCAGATCTGTCGTAAGTCGAATTAAGCTATTATTGCTTATCGACACAGATATGACAAAATTATTCGTCCTTGTATGGAATGGTAATAACAACATCTACCAGGTCAAATCAATTTTTTTATGGTGTTTTTAATGATAAAATAATTTGCACTTTTATGGAAAAATGTTAATTCAACAGCAACAGCGCTCGATGCTACGCATCCGCAACGAATTTTTTTTTGCGACCTTATTTTAGGAAACGAACGTTCCTGAATTTTTCTTTGAACGATTAATTTTTATGAAAAATTAAAAACGAACGTTCGTTGCTTGTTATTTTTTTGTGAAAAATTCGATCGAAAAAATTTTAGACTGACAAATTTTTCAGAGATTAAAAATACGACGCCAGCAGAGAGTTCCCCATTCGTTCGTGATAATTTGCGAGAACAATTTTATATGAGGAGAACGATAATTGAGAACAATCGTATTTCAAACGTTCTCCGCACCCTGATTTATATTTTGCTTTTAGCATTTTAGTAAGTCACAGCAAAATTGGAAACATTTAGTTGTAGTGACTTCCCTATAACTTAATAAAAACAACTTCAAACCGAAGTTTCGAACATTTAGTTGTTGTGACATTGATATAACTTAATATAAACATAAAGCAATTTAGTCGCATCTAGGTTGCTAACTCGTTACTGTATTTGTTACAATTACAATACACAAACATTTTTTATAGGTGCTACAAAAAGAAATGTTGTAATAATGTTAATTTAACGTAAACATTACTTACTTTTTTCAAAACTTTATGAAACATTTTTACAACAAGTGAATTTATTCGTACCATAATTAGCACCGTCGTTTAACTTATTTGCAACGAAACGAAAGATTGGTTAAAAATTACTTATTTGAAACTCTAATAAAGGGTGGTTAAATTTTAAGGGCCGATGTTGATTTTGAATAAAACACAAATTATTTAGGAAATTATTGTCATTTCTTTTTATTATGATAATATTGATATGGTTCAATTATGTATGGAACAAAATATCGGCCAAATGGCCTTCGCGACCTCGGCGGCACACCTCCATCCGATGGTTCAAATTTTCGATGACGCTGTGGCATAATTGAGGTTCTATGCCGTTAATGTGCCAAATTATCTCATCCTTTAGCTCTTGAATTGTTGCTGGCTTATCGACGTACACCTTTTCTTTCAAATAACCCCAAAGAAAGAAGTCCAACGGTGTCAAATCACATGATCTTGGCGGTCAATTGACATCGCCAACACGTGAGATAACACGGCCACTGAATTTGTCGCGCAAAAGAGCCATTGTTTCGTTAGCTGTGTGGCAAGTGGCACCATCCTGTTGAAACCACATATCGTCCACATCCATATCTTCCAATTCGGGCCATAAAAAGTTCGTTATCATCTCACGATAGTGAACACCATTCACAGTAACTGCCTGACCGGCCTCATTTTGTAAAAAATACGGCCCGATGATGCCGCTAGCCCATAAATCGCACCAAACACTCACTCTTTGTGGGTGCATTGGTTTTTCGACAATCACTCTTGGATTGTCATTCGCCTAAATACGGCAATTCTACTTATTGATGAATCCACTGAGGTGAAAATGTGCCTCATCACTGAAGATGATTTTCTTCGAAAATTGATCATCCACTGTTGCCATTTCTTGCCACCATTCTGACCATTGCCGACGCTTGAAATGGTCAAGAGGCTTTAGTTCTTGAGTCAATTGCACCTTGTTAGTAAGTCTTTATGCATAATGTTCATCAACGACGAGCGTGAGAGATGCAATTCTTGGGCACGACGACTAGTTGAGGTAGACGGCTCTTCAGCCACACTATCGCGAACAGCAGCAATATTTTCTGCAGTACGAGCTGTACGAGCATGCACAGGTGTTTTCACTTCTCCTACAGACCCGGTTTGCTCAAATTTTTGCACAATTTTTCCGATTGTACGCACATTTGGACGATTAAATTGACCAAAAAAAATTACGAAGTGCACGATATGCATTTTGTTTGGAACGTTCATTTTCATAATAAGCATGAATAACTTTTACGCGTTGCTCGATTGTGTATCTTTTTATGGTTCAAATTGAATTAGTCCGAAATTGAGAAATGTCAAATGAAATGCAGAAAAAACTTGACGTTTAGGTGTGGTACACATTCAACATCGGCCCTTAAAATTTAACCACCCTTTACAACCCATTTGTGACTAAATTTACTTAAAAAAATTGGAATACCACCGAATTATAACATATTTTTGTGACAAATCTAAACCTGTGCTAGCTGTGTAAGGTATATAAACATTAGTCATAACATTGTCAAGCCTAAGAAATTCCACACAACTTGATCAAATTGGATTAAAAACACTTCAAAATTATGTTAGATTAGATTGAGTTAGATTGTGTTGTCTTGTTAAATTAGTCAATTTTTATTTTTGCATAATTAAAAAACCGGGTCGAAAAATATTGAACCGTTCAAAAGTAGAAGTTCTATAAACTTGTGAGAGTTTTCTTTATCAGGAGTTTGAAAACTCTTTTATGATAGGCTTGAACAAAATCAATATGATACCATTTTAAATGTTTCTTTTTTTAATAAAGGGACTTGTCTTGTTGTAAACTTCTCTTGTTGAAATACTTACGGCAAAAGCAACAAATATTTTCTTTATTTTTTAAACAAAACCTAGCCTTTATTGATTTTAATACTTTATATCTTCTTAAGTAATAAGTGAAAGTTTTATTCTGAAAAAGCATTGGATCTTAAGATTTGCAGTGAGGATAAAATGGAAATTTATCAAAGTTCTTTCTAAATGACCTTGTTATTTATTATGTTGATTTTATATGATTTAAATAAAAATTCTAAGTGTTTGATAGTTTAAATCATACTTGTTTTTAAAAACAAATTCTAGTTGTTTGATAGTTTAAAATCGTTTATTGAGCTTTAGGTCAAAGTTAGAACAATTAATTGTTCTAACGAATCTTTCCAAAAAAAAAAACAAAAAAAATCAACATGGAAATTTATTTTGATTAGTTTTTAAATAATCCAAAATAATAACAATTTTAAATATTACTTCTAGTCTTGTGTTTTCAATTAACTCTATGTAAAAGCTTTGTATGCAACTTCAAAATTTATACAATTTAACGATACTGCTTTCATAAACCGTTATAAATATTCACTTCTTCAAAGTAAAATTGTTACAAAATATATTCAAAAAGACTAACATTAAGGTCTGTTATAAATATTAACCCTTTAATTTAAGGGTATTGTCCATATTTTGCTGAACAGCTGCTTTTTCAATCCTATTCATAAGTTATTACATTGCTTGACTCTTATTTTTGCATATTTTACGAAATAGCTTTGAGATTCAGAAGAAAAAGAACAAGAAAACTCTGAAAACATAATTAATATTATATTTATTGTACAGCTAATGAACAAATGGTGCCAACCAAAAACTTTACCCAACTGTCAAATAATAAAAATTTTTTGTGCAATCCACCAAGTTGAGCAGTTTTAAGACATTGCTGTCAAAATCAAAAAGCTAAAAAAAGAAAAAAAAAAAACCCAAAGTGATCAAAAGCTTAAGCCAACCACAAATAAAAATAAGTAAATAGAAAAACTCCGTTAGACCCACTTTAAAAACAATCAAATTGGTTAAAAGCCATGAAACTTTGATGCAACTTTACTGAAATTGAAGCGAAGATAAACTTCGCCTTGACTTGTTTAGACGAAAATGTAACCAAAGCAAAGATTAAAACAAGTGCAAGGAAAAACAAAAACCACAAAAAAACAGAACCCAATTAAATAAATAAAAGGAAGTATTTGGGTCAAAATGACATTGCTTTTTTGTGTTGTTTTTTTCTTTAATAAAAGCGTTGCTCGGATGGATAGATGGAAGGACATAATGATAGAAGGGTGCAGATAGAAGAGGGCGTATAGAAACATCTTGCCTACAATTAAATATGGAATAATATGCGAGTTCATTGAAATTCGTTAATGTCAGCAAAGTTATTTTGGTGTACTAATTAGAGGAAAAACATTAGATTGTCCTTAAATACAAAATTAATTTATTAAAATATTTTTAAATACCTTAAAAAAATACATAATTGAGGACTAGGCTAGGCTGGCCCTTACTTTTCGAATTTTGAATTATCATCGTGGCACTTTAAAAATATTTTTTTCTTTAAATTTTTTGATACTAATTTTTCATTAGTGTTAATTTAACATTTTCACTGCAAGTGTAATTCGCATAGGCAACCACTCTTCCGTAGGGTTACCATTCGTACTCTGTCAAGAGTACAAATACTCTTACTGAAGTTCGTTCTTTTGTACTCTTTACTTTTTTCAATTCCCTCTTTTGTACTCTTTTTTAACATAAATTTTGTTCTGTTCTGATAAAATGTTTATTGGGAAATTTTATTCTGTTCTGTCAGAAGTCATAAAAATAAATTTATTTTACGTACTTTAGTACTCTTTACTTTTTTCTGAATTCCCTCTTTTGTACTCTTTTTTAACATAAATTTTATTCTGTTCTGATAAAATGTTTATTGGGAAATTTTATTCTGTTCTGTCAGAAGTCACAAAAATAAATTTGGGTTGAGACTGAGCTGGAGTGCGCGGCTTCATTTGTTTTATTTGGTAAAAATAATTAATAAAATTATTTTATATTATATAAAAATATAATTAGATCAAGTCAGTTTTTTAAGAAGGCAACAACAGCAACAACAACAACAACAACAACTCTGTATAGAGCCAGTCACTTAGCTGACTAGACAGTCTGTTTCGGAAATCGCTACATTTCCTCTTCAGTAGTCTTTGAGTAATTAAGCTGTGTATCAACTCACCGTTTAAAGTCTGATTTCACACATTTGGAATTCATTCCTTTGAATTATATAAAACAAATTGAACGTTCAAATTGGCTACTTAATCATATGACATTTTAAAGCAGTAGGCTATTTATAGATCACCGCCATCAACTCTACCAAGGTTGCCATCTGTTTGTAGAAGCTTCTTATTTATTTCAATATTCATTGGTGTTTGACAGCTTGTCGAAATGCACCATAGAAATGAAACTAATTATTTTTTGCTTCGCTAGGAAGCTAGTGTTGACTACTGAAGAAGAAATGTAGCGATTTCCGAAACAGACTGTCTAGTCAGCTAAGTGATTGACTCTATACAGAGTTGTTGTTGCCTTCCTAAAAAACTTACTTGATCTAAAGCTCGCAATTAAATTCATGTAATAATTTAATAGATCACAAATTAATGAAATATGATTAGTTTTTACTACATTTTAGACTCGTTAAAAACAATACCACCATGTCTAGACGAAAATTTAACATCGAACTCAAAACAAAATACTCAATGTTTAAAAGAACCAAAATTGATTATGAGTTTACTTGTGAATCTTGCAATACGACAGTCTCAATATGCAACAAGGGTGAATCAGATCTGGAGTAGCATTTACAATCAACACAGCATAATTAAAAAATCCAATCTGCCAGTTCCTCCAAAAATTTGAATGAATATTTTGTGCAACGAAACAGCAAAATAGAAGAATAAATTTTGGCAGCAACTATGGCATTTCATAAGCATCACCAAAGCTACAAATCATGTGATTAATCTACAAAATTATATCGGCGCATATTTTCGGGTTCGGAAGTAGCCATCAAATATTCATCAGCAAGAAAGAAAACAGAAACCATCGTGAATATGGCCTTAGCACCACAGTCATTAGAAAATACATTTAAAAAAAAAAAAGTATAGCAGTGAGGGGACTGCCGACCAAAGCCAAAACATACATGTAAAATATTAGTATGTATTCCCTGGAAGACTTTGTCCTGCCACGTACCGACTTACTGCTATATAAGAATTTTCATGCTAATCGGAAAAAAATTTTATATTTTCACCCCCTCAATCTTTGATTATTTCTTTCAAAATATTTTTTATTCAGATAGCATTTTTATTTTATAATTACACCAAACTATATTATTACATTTAAATTGAATATTGTTGATATAAAAATAAAATACTGGGAGCACTATTGAATGAAAAATAATCCTTAAAAAAGGATATTTAGTTTTTTCTTTCAATGTATATGTAGAGCTGTAGCTAAGATAAATAAATTTACTTTTTTTATATATATGATATTTTGTTTGATGGGTCTTGAAGTCTCTTTTAATGCCTGCATTTGAGATCTTGCTACAAGGAAAACAGAAAACATAGCAAGAAAAGTGCAGTTTATTTTCTGCCCCCGATTCGGTTCATCCGTACATCTGGTTCATTATTAATGCACATTATTTTCATTTTTTATCACTTTATTATATTTTAAATTATGGGTTTTAATATAAAAAACAAAGTAAAACATAAAAGAAAATATAAATTAAACTTATTGAAATAATTAATATACACTTAAAATACACAATACTTTACACATACATAAAATTTGTATTTACATACATTTCATTGAATTGGCCATTCATACGTCATTAATCATTGCATTATATTTTTAAAAAAGATACTATAGGCTTGATACGATAGCTGATATAAAAAACAAAATATTTTGGACGATGCAGTCCCACTCATGATAAAATTATTATTAGGTAGCCTTGACAACTACTTATTTTCTCACGAGCTGCAATTTCAAACAAAAGAAAACAATATAAAGTGCGTGTCACATTGGCAGCTTTCAGCGGAGTCAATAGTTGGCAACTGTTTTTTTTTAAACTTGAGTGAGAAACCTTTGCAATTAAATGATCCATTTACAGCAGATGATTCCTCTGGATGCGGTCAATGTGTGTGACACACGTTCGCTATTTAATTTTATTTTGCTTGACATTCGATGGTCGAAACACGAAATGTCACTCCTACCTATTACTTATTATACCATGGTTCCAGTCAGAGAATATGCTGGCGACATTTATAAAACTACAAAGTTTTTATGTTGGTCATGAAACTCAAATACACGCTCTTGGACATTGGCTAACAAGAGCTCAGCAAATGCAGCAAGCATGGCAAAATTAAACAAGGTAGTGTTAGGGCGGAGAGCCAGTGACCGAAACTGTCAAAACGAAGTTGACATTTCATACAAAATCTGCAACCAATGAGAATGCAAAATGAAAGCAAGATATGGCTAATATATCAAAATGGATGATTTTGACAGTTATGGTCACTTAGAAAGAGAACACATTCAGCCCTAACACTACCTTGTCTAATTCTACTATGGCAGCAAGCAACCATCAATAAGTTTATCTGCTGACAAATCGTTCCTTCATAAAGAAATCCTAAAGGATATTTACTGCTTTTCTGTCAATGTATATGTAGATCTGTAGCTGAACTAAAATACATTTACAACAACAATTACCAAGCAAATCTACTACAGCGATGAACAGAGAAGAGCAGTATCACATCGGTTGCGCAACGTTAGCGGGGATGAATTGGCGGTGGAAAATAAACAGCACTTTGCTTGCTATGTTTTTTGTTTGCCTGGTAGCAAGATCTCAAGTGGAGGCATTAAAAGAGACTGGCCAGTCTGGGCCAGTCAAACAAAAACCATGTATCAAAAATTTTATAGCCTACAGCTAGCTCTACATATACATTGAAAAAAACAGTAACATTCAATAGCTGCATTCCCGTGGTCGTTGATCTAGAGCGCGGCTCTATTTTATTCACAAAACACAAACAAAAATTTAAACCAGCTCGATTTCTACACAGTAAAAAATTTGAGGGTAAATTTTATCTTTTTTGTAACATTTGTGTGGTATAAACATTTTTTATTCCAAATAATTTATAAATTTTATACCACTCAATATTATAAAAATAATAGAACAAATATAATTTAAAAATTTTATATGGATATCATGTATAAATCAAAATATATTCTGGTTCGAAAGTAAAAAATTCACCGAAATCGGGAAATTTAAATATATAGTTGTTTCGATTGGTCTGACGAGAAAAATGGTCTGGAAAAATTTATAAGATTTGATGGTATAACTTTTAAAGCATTTTTGGTTTGGATTTATATGTATACCAAATAGTATAAAATTTATGTATTTTTTACTGTGTAGCTCTACTTCTGATCTTAAAAAGCTGCAAAGTTTCAAGCATTTTTTATCAAAACGAACACAGTTGGCAAGTCTAAATAACTATTCATTTTCCTATTTTGACGTTTCACCGCTCAATGGGCGTTTTGGTATTGTTGTTTTCTTTTGTTATTGCTCTTAAAACAGCTGTTTCAAGACTATGATGACAAATTGATATAAAGTTGAACTAACGTTGTTTTACTGAGATTTAATCTGATCTAGTGCCACGAGAATGCAGCTATTGTTTCGCAGCGGAGCAAAGGGAGCAAAGAACGATGCGTCAGCAGAGGAACTTCTTGATGGTTGCTTGCTTATGCTTTCTAAGTTTCCTATCTTGTTTTCTTTGATGTCTGTATTGATGACGAGAGTTACTCGAAAAAACACAATGACGCAAACCAAAGATTTACCCTCTACCAAAATCGTTCAACGCGCCTAAAGAAGTTTTCACTTCAAAAGATTGCATGCCCGCTTTATTTATTAAATAATTGCGTGCATCATGCTCTTGACGGGTTAGTTTTAGATGTGGAATCAATTGTATGGAAAATTTACAACTTTTTTTGATTTATACTGCACGAACTGAAAAGAATTTTGTACTTTTGTTGAAATTAAGTACAGAAAACTAATATTTCATTCGAAGACGAGATGGTTATCTTTGGTTATCTCTGAAAACAAAGTGTACTCTTCTTTCAAAATACAATATGGAAACCCTACTCCTCTACCTTTTCTCTCCTTGACTCTTCTCCTGCACCTACGCGTCGAGATTTAGCCCGCTTGGAACTAGCAATTAACGAGAGCACACACGTTATTTGAAAGGCATATATACGTGTTTCCACTTGCGATGGAGTTTATAAGAAGAGGACTGAATAAAGCTACTAAATAAAAGCTGCATTTGGTTAATCAGTCAATTATTTTAAGAATTAAACCAATCAAGGTTGCCATCCATTGGTGAAGTATTACGTTTGCTTTTACTACAAAAATGCAGAAAAGAAAACTATTCGTGAGTCTGCGACTTTTGTGCCATGCAAAGTCATAAATTTGTGAGAAAAGGCTAGTATAGCAATGATATTAAAAAACACATCATCAGTAAAATTTAAAAATTCTTCAAAGACTGGCAGAATCTAAAAAATAATAATAAACAAAACAAGAAAAACATTCTTAACATTAACCAGATGTACCAGATAAGAGTTAAAATTAATTGATTTTTATTTATATACATATGTCTTAATTTGAAATAATAACAATAGTTTTGTATTTCTTATGTCCTGACTAATAAATAAAAGAATCAAAAAATGTACAGATTTTGAGCTTTTATTTAAAATTCAATCTTTAGTAACAACTTTTAAATGGCTTACAAAAATTAAAAAAAAAATACTAAAATAGTTTTTTTATGGTATATAATCAAATTATGTGGTTCCCCGTAAAATTAAAGGAAAAAATTATTAATCTTAGGAATAAGAACCATCCTAATGATGGCGTCATTGTGTTTTGATGACAAAAACAGTGTAAGAATTTTTGCGCAAAATTTGAAGAATGATATGTCATATCTCAAAGACACTCAGAAATGCAACTCTTATTTATTGTTATTTTTACAACAAAAAATAACTTTTGAGTAATTTTTTGATAAAAAAGTAAATATTTTGGACTTTTTTTGAAAAATGATAAAAAAATATGTATTCAACCAGCTCCTGCCAGCTTCCCTACTGGTCGACCTTTTATAGACTTTAAGGTCTACTGGTCTGCAGGGTCGATAATAACCAAAAACAAAATTCCTACAAACTTTAAAAACTCCAAAAAAGTTTTATCCAAAATTTCTATTAAGTTCAAATAACTTCCATAAACTAACTTGCAATAAAATTGCCTGTGAAAAGCATTGCTCATACATTCAACAGAGGCGTAACATCCTTAAACATATTGCAACAAGCAGATCGCTGGTGGAAAGGGATTTAAATTTTGAACTTTGTGCTTGCCAACCTATTAATAACGACAATTATTAAACAGCATTAAAGTCATATAAATTGGAACACTTTCTGGCTTAATTTTGAGAAAGGTGGCATTTGGTATAAATTATATACCAGTTGGCAAACTCACACCCACATTCGCCCATACTCATAATAAATGAGTCAGCAAACAGGAAGGTAACTTAAAATGACAAGAATGCTTCTTAAGAATTGTTTAAATTTTTAATGTTAACAAGGCACACGTATAAATAATTGTAGGTGCATACATATACATAAGTGCATACATGTATAATTCAAGCGAAAGACAGACAGACAGACAGACATACAAATGAAGATGGCTTTTATGCAAGACAAGGAAAGTGTTGTGTTGTTGTAGAAGGCAATATCAGCAAAATGTCGCTTACCTTAAAAATAATGTAAATTAGAGCAAAAACTTTTCCCCAAACGCAATAAACATGGCTTGCCCAAATCGTGTGAGTGTGTGTGTGTGCACGGGTAGAAGTGTAGGTGGATGGTTACAGTAATGAAAAAGACTTTGTCTTGTTCTATGCAAGCAATTTCGAAGGTGTGCGCTTGTGTGTGTGTGTTTGAAACACCGGAAGCTCACGCTACACATGGAAACCTAAGTTTGTTAATTTTCATATTTAATCTATTGTGCAGCGAGAACCTAGAGAAAACCAACACCACAAAATGTCCTGAAGCAACAGCGTCCCAAATTAGAGAAGAAGAAAAAAAGAGAAGAAATTATATCCTGCGAAATAAGTTGGGACAGAGTTGCCAATGCACTTCAACGCTGCTCAATTAGTACTTGTTATTTAGCTAACTAAATTATGTGCTTGCACGTTAGTATCTCTGTTTTTGACACTCTATTTTTAACACGGTTAGAAATCTTGGACTAAATTTTAGTCCAACTAAAATATTACTGAATTTTTTTAAACCTTGCGGTTTAAAATTTAAACATTGCAAATACTAACTAAAGAGCTGCAGGAATGTTTTCCGTGCGTTAACCATTCTATACATTCTATGAGAGTATTCAGTATTCTCAAACCATTTACAAAGCGGAACGAATGAGCGCGGAACATAATTTTTGCGAAGCGAATAAATGTGCCATTCTGTTTGGGAGAATTTTAATGAATATTGATAGTTTAGTCGTTTGTAGCTGTTTTTTAGGGAATGCACTCGGAGAATTGCAAATACTCTCAAATGATTTTCATGAATTTTGGCTTTTCCTTTGGTTTTGTCCGCTTTTCATCATGTCAAGTATTTAGTTTTTGGGCGATATGAGTTTAAATACTGCGAGTTAACAAATTAATACGCAAATAGACCTAGATTTTGAAAATTATGTTACTTTTTTATAACAGGGCTGCCACCTAATAATATGTATTTTTGAGAATTTTAAGCATTATTCAACAGTTTTAGGGGTAGCTGATTTCGAATTTGAAGTCAGAATTTTAAAATTCAATATGGTTAATAGGGTTGCCACCTTAAATTATTTTAATTGAACGAATTTGGTGTTGGCGCGAACACTAAGTTAAAAATGAGATGCTGAATCCGAATCCGTTGTCAGAATTTCAAAATTAAAAAATTTTAAAAAATTAGGGTTGCCACCTAATAATATATTTTTAAGAATTTTAAACAATATTTATCAGTGTTAGGGGTCGCTGATTTCGAATCTGAAGGCAGAATTTTAAAATTCAAATTTGGTTTCTAGGGTTGTCAACTTTGTTTTATTTTTACGAATTCGGTGCTGGAGCGAATATGGCACCCGGGTTGCCACCTTAATTTTTGATTTTTACTAATTCTGGGCTGGCGCAAACTGGCTTAAAATGGGTCGCTGAATCCAAATCCGTTGTCATAATTTCAAAATTATAAAATTTTGAAATAATATTTATGAAATAATTTTTAAGTTTTAAACTTCATTTAACAGTATTAGAGGGTCGCTGATTTCAAATCTGAAGTCAGAATTTTCAAATTCATAATGGTTACTATGTTTGCAACCTTTTTGTTTTTACGAATTCGGTACTGGCTCGAACACTGTGTAAAAATAGGTCGCCGAATCCGTTGTCAGAGTTTCAAAATTACAAGAATTCGCAAAAATATTAAAAAAGTTGAGGTGGCAGCACTATTAACCATATGGAATTTTAAAATTCTGACTTCAGATTCTAACACTGTTAAATGATGTTTAAAATTCATAAAGATACATATTATTAGGTGGCAACCCTATCATAACAAATATTCATGATTTTGAAATTTTGACAACGGATTTGGGTTCAGCGACCCATTTTTACCTTTTAGTTCGCGCCAGCATCAAATTCGTAAAAATAAAAAAAGTAGCTGGAAACCCTATGAAACATATTGAATTTTAAAATTCTGACATCAGTTTCGAAGTCAGTGACACCCTAAAACTTTTTAAAGTTTAAAAGATGTTTAAAAGTCTTACCAAGACATATTTATAGGCTGCAATACTGTGGTGAAAATTAAGGTGGCAACCCTAACCTCCATCCTAAATTTTACAACTGTGACACTACATTCGAAATTAAATCCGTGGTCAGAATTGCAAAACTGCAAGAATTCACAAAAATAAAAAAAATCTAGGTGGCAAATCTATCCGCCATCTTGAATTTGAAATTCTTACATCAGATCCGAAATCATCTATCCCCTAAAACTTCCAATCACGGAGTCCAGAGAACCCTAAAAAGTCCTAATATGCTTATGGTTCAATTATGTTCGCGTAATCATTAGAAATAGTGTAGAATCCAAAAAAGTCCACGATTATGATAGAGTGACAACACCGGCTGTCACAAGACCGTAGAGCGACGTAAGTTCAAAATGAAATGGAACTTTTTATTTGTCATACGTTTATCTTAAGGTTGTGAGATAAGATCATGTTTTTATCTATACTGTTCTAAGCTTCGTTACGTGGTGCATAACCAGTTACACACAAAGCCCATACAACAGAAATTTACGTGACACTTGCCACGGCCACCTTGCGTTGCGTTAAGCGAACATAATTGGACCATAAAGCTTTTCCTACGCAAGCTTGGTTAGTTATTTGGAAGCACTCTCAAACGAAAACTCTCAATTTGAGAAAAGCGCCGCATTCCTTTCCATTCTAAGCGCTTTGTTTGCACTCTCACTGCATTCGTTCCATTAATGTAGTTGCTAGCATTCGTTTTGTTGTTATGAGGATGCTTTGAAACGGCTATAAATTGCAGTTGTGCAGCTCTTTAATACTAACTCATAATTAAAACTCTTCTGTACTAGAATTTAAACTAAAACAATTTTACAGCATCCATTTTAACTTGTTGGTTTAAATTTTAGCCTTTTTGGTTTAAATTTAAGTACAATTCTGTATTACTTTTTGTTTTTAATACAATTTATAATAAATTCTAGTACATTTGGATACTAAATTTAGATTAAGACCCGTCAGAAGTTAGCCTGGCAATGCTGCGACTCAATATCAAGGAATATTGTATTAAATTTTTATGCAGATCCAAGCAGTATAAATATTTTTTTCAACCCAAAGCTTACTACTTGCGAGCACGAACCTGAGCGCTCGTCCGAACTTTAAACGCGTTTTTCTCAAAACTACGTTTTTACGAACGACCCACACGAATTCCCCGGAATCCGAGGGCCGATCCTTCTGAAATTTTAACCACATTTTCTGCACATATATTCTCACAAAATAGACTATTATCATGTACAAATATTGATTTTTACTATTTTGTTTTTACAAATTACAACACAAAAAATTTTAATTTTTTTGGTTTTTGTTAGTTAAAATTTAAAAAAACTATTGAAAATTAATATAAATAGTCTATTTCGTAGCTATTGTCATACCGAATTTAAAACACTTCAGTGTTTTGTTTCAGATAAGCCGTTATTGAGATATCGTGTTCGAGCCGACCTGTCTCCATATTATGGCATTCCGTTTAAGTACAAATTTTTTGTAAAAAAACTGAAAAAATTATAAAAAAATTTTATATTTTTTTATTTATTATTTTGTTTTATTTTTTAATTTAAGACTTCATTCATTATCCCTAACAGCTTTTAAAAACATATCTTTCATACAAGCTTACGAGAAATTCCCAAAACTTGCCTATTTTTTTTAGTCGACGAACTAGACTACATTCTTAATTCTTCAAGATCTGCCAATGTTTGTTTTTCCAACAGTTCATTTTGAATTTTCATTAAATGCTTATTTCAGTACAAATGCAAACATCTTATGTCAATAGATGTTTCGTTGAGTTGAAAATTCATTCAATAGTTATAAAGAAAATTAGTTCTTCTGCACTCCTTTTTAATTTTACTATGACCGTATGTGTCTATGTGCAAGTGGCGGGTACGAGGTATTGCACGCGCAACGACGATATGCATGTTCCCAACACAGTACCCAGCATTTCGTTAAATTTAACCGGCACAGAAAATTAGAAAATGCGTTGATGTGCTATATTTATTAACCACTCAATCCGAATTAAATCCGAAAGTACGTTTTTTTGTGGTGAATTATATCCGAAAGTACTTTTTTGGGCATAAAGGAGTTGGGGACTTGTTAAAATCGAAAGGAGGTAAAAGTCCTTATCCACTACAAATATCATCCCTGGGCTGTGGTGATGACTGATTTAAACATAAGCACAAGCCCTAGCAGACCGAATAGAGACACCGAAACATAAGGCTAGCGTTGTGTTAAACGAATATATAACGTCTGGGCCCGTCTTGTTTTCTTATTTCTATTAAATGTATTTGGGCCTAATAAGACTAAATTTGAAAAAAATTTCGCTCTAAATTTGTTTAGGAAATAAAATTCGCGAAAACATTAAATATCTGTTCCATTTTATAAAAATAAAGTGGTTTTTTACTGTTATGGTATAAATCCGTAGAATCAGAGGATTCTGCCTTAAGTTTGTTATGCCATGTGAGCTCTTACTAGAAACTTAGAAAATTTTCATTCGCTTTTTTGTACCATCATATTTTACTAACGCTCTCTCTCTCTCTCTCTGTCTCTCTCTTAAGATTGGCAATGTTCTGGGTATTAGTCATTTATTAAACTTGCCAGTCTCACATTATATTCTTTAATCACAAAAATTATTGATTACTCAAAGCATTATATTGATTAATTACGAATCGCGAGATGCCCTGTTCACACTCATCAACTCGTTTGTCAAATCCAATAGAACAACGTGGGAGTTCCATGGAAATTTCACGTTGTTCTATTGTATTTGACAAACGATTTGATGAGCGGTTTTCGATGCTCATCAAAGTGCGAATTTTGATTGATTTATCTTTTAATCGGAAGCATGCTCGACAATTCCGTTTTTAGGAAATCTTTCTATGAGTAATGAAGAATCGATAGAAGAAAAAAATTTTATTATTATTGCACGGCGCGAGTATATTATTAAAAGTTATTGCGTAAATTGCAGTATTTGAAAATTTTCAAACGATATTTCCAACGCTTATAAGCAAGCGCGGCGGAAGCTAATTTCATCTGGGGGGGGGGGGGCAGTACAAATGGGGGCGCAGTACAAATGGTGGTGCAAAAAAAAGTTCACCAATATTTCTTCAAAGAAACATGAATGTGAATAAACAAATTTTTTATTTTAGATTAAAATAAAAAAAAAATATAAAAATATATAAAAAATATTAAAATTTAATTATTTTTAAAAGTTCTTCCAATTTCAATATTAGAGATCAAGGATCTTTCATATGGTAATATGAAAATATAAGAAATAATGGTTGCTTTTATAAAGCAAGACTAGGCATATCTTTACATGGTTTAAATGCAATAAGGTACAAAAAGTTATATCAATTTAAATTATTCCAAAATGTTTCTTTCTGTCCTTGCGAGAAACAAACTCTTTCACCACCTCCATCGAATTCAATTCTTCAGTTTTATCTTTGTGAATGTGTATAAGTGCTGCATGAGTGAGTCGTTTCTGTGTCATAGTTGCTCGAAGATACGTCTTAAGTCGTCTTAGTGCACTAAAAGAACGCTCAGATGAAGCTGCTGATGCAGGCACAGTCAAATGCAAAGCAATAAGTTTTTCAACTTCATTTAATAGTTTTTTTACAGTATTCGAATTTTTCGCAAATTGGGATACAATGCCACTACAATTTCAAGGTGTTTGGCCTGGCAATTGCTTAATTTCATCTGCAAAAAAGTCATCTGCATAAAGATCTAGTTTAGTTTTTAGATTTTGTTCAGAAGGCACTTTTCCGTTGAAGGCTTCGATTACAATATTTTCCAACGATTCCAGAGTGTCAAGATCTGTTTAAATGTACAATAAGATTTACAAAGTGCCAGTTTACACTATCTTCACTCAACCGACTCACCGAATGTTAAATCAAAGTGAGTCGGTTGAGTTAAGCTGGTGTAAACTTGCAAAAATAAAAAAAAATTAAAATATCAACCTCTTTGATCGAATCTAGCCGTTATCTCATTTGAGAGAAGATCTAAAATTTCGAAATAATCTTTTCGTTGCCGATCATATAATGGCAACTGTACTCAAGGAACCGGATTTGATGTTTCTTCAAAGCGTCGAGGTGGATTTTCATCAGCTAATTCACAGTAGGGGCTTTCGCATTTTCCAAAACATTGGACCAACATGGCAGATTGTACAACATGTAGTACCATGCGTAAGCTAAAACGAAAGCCGAAATTTTTGGTTTTTTTCTGCCGATTGTACAATATTGTACAACTATGTAAAATTTGTGCTCAATTGTTAGGGCATCTAAAAGTTGCTTAGCTATTAGCCGGATGTGTTCTGCTTGAGAGCTTGCAATTAATGATGTTGCTTTACAAGTTGGATCGTTCGAACGCTCAATCAAATAGTCCCATTAGTTTTCCATCTAACTTATCGTACAACATGTCGTC
Organism: Dichetophora obliterata; assembly: GCA_963920525.1. NCBI lineage: Eukaryota > Metazoa > Arthropoda > Insecta > Diptera > Sciomyzidae > Dichetophora > Dichetophora obliterata. Next base: position 86,460,264 of record OY986439.1, on the reverse strand, counting down.
CAATAAGTGCTGTTCACATTTCAAACCGCTCATCAAATCATTTGTTAAATCGTTTGACCACAGAAGTGTTCTGACTCTTCAAATTTTTCGTCAAATTTCATTTTATCTTGAACACCGAACACGGTGTGCAGGAAGCAACTTTTATTCAACCTGAAAAGTCGACGCAATCTGAGTATGTAGATGTTTGTAGAACAGTATATAGATGCATAATTTATTGTTTTTAAAATCCTATGAGTTCGTTTAAGGGAGTGAATTGATTTTTTGTAGTAAACAAATCGATTTTTTTTATATCATAGTAAAAAAATTAAAAAATATGTCCTCAAAGTTTAAAAAAGATTTAATTTCAAATATTTGCAATTTAAGAAATGAAAAAATTCCATTTAGTAATAGATCCGGTAACCGATTGTCTGTTATTATAAATCCGAAAGAGCAAAAAAGTATAATTTTTTAAAAAAAATGTATTAAGATAATATTATGAAAAATTCAGACACAAGCGTCAGACAAACGAGAAATGCTGCTTATTTCATTCGAAGTAGAAAAAGTTGAAATTCGATTTCACAAAACTACGCCTCACATGTTACATAAAAAGTTAACACTCTGAAAAATGTTTGCAAAACTTATAATTTACGGTTTGACGTAGTTTCAAACAAATCAAAAGAAATTCAATTCATGGTATGGGCTGATGCATCTGAGTTATAAGAAGCGGTTTTGGAAGCTCGCAATTTCATGATCATCATCTCACTATGATGAAACAAATGGCTGACGAAGGACAGGGCTTCTTTAAAATAAGTTTAACAATGCTTCCAGAAAATTATTCTTCAGCGTACCGAGATGAAGATGAAAACGATGAACACTTTAATTAGAAGCTATGCCAATAAATAAGGCAATGCAAACAAAAAAACAAAGTTGGCAAGTGTAAAACGGTTAAAAATGCTGTGTATTGTCCCAAACATACAGAATCATAAAGTAATATTTTTACTTTGTTCGATTTAACAAAAATCAATAAAAGACCCTGCAGATTAACTGCTGACTTTAAATAAATTTTAATTGTCAATGGTCTAATGCTTAATGTCTATGCTCATATTGCTTTGCTAGCTTACAAAATTTAAAAGAACTGAATCAAAAAGAACAATCTTTCAAACTTTAATAAATTTTCTTCTCTTGATTCGGATAAAAAAAAGAGGTGAAGAGTGTCATAGCACTATGAATTCACCATTCCTAAAAAAAAAGTGATGATGTTTGCTTTATCCAAAAGTGTATTATTCTGGAATTACATGTAATGCAGGGATTCGTCAATCACTTGTATTGAGATGGATAAGTTCCAATCCTCAGTAGACAAAAGGCACTAATTTGGCCAATAAAACTTAATTTAACACAATTAAACTATCATTGCGAAACATTTGAAAGCAATGCCTGCCGTACCCTTTTGAAAAAAGCAGATAAGTTAAATGATCCTGACATGTATCAAAACATTGGAAATTTATGATTAGTTCTGTTCATTAACGCTCTCAAAGCTATGAACAAGATAATTAACTGCGGCTTTTCTACTCAAAAGGGTGATTGATAATCTTTAAGAGTACATTGAAAAATTGAAAAAATTTTTAAGTTACAGAAATTTCCAATACATTAAAAGCTAATGTAATTACTCCTTGTCTGGAGTATCTAAATAGAGAAGGACTCGATATACGGTCTGAACAAGCAGGGGAATCCATTCACAGGGAATTTTATAAACATTGGAATCGAAGAAAAATTAATTCAATGAATAATGCAGCATATTTTCCAAAGTTGCTGGAAGCAGTTGTTGCTTTTTCATCTCTAAATATGTAAATATTAAAGTCATTACACAATGAAGAAAATAGTATTACAGGTAATAAAGACAAACATTATATAACTAGTTTTCTTCACAATTCATAATTATTTGCTATTTTGGATTTATAATAACACACGTTTTCTTACCGGATCCTTTACTAGATTGCATTTTTTCATTTATTAAATTGTAAATATTTGAAGTTATATCCTTTTTTAAACATTGAGTACATATTCTTTAATTGTTTAACATCCTACTTATAATATAAAAAAAACGATTTTCTTACTATAAAAAATCGATTCACCCCCTTAAACGAACTCATAGGATTTTAAAAACACTGAATTGTGCACCTGTAGATGGTTCTTCAAACATCTGCACACTCAGATTGCGTCGACATTTCAGGTTGAATAAAAGTTGCTTCCTGCTCACCGTGCGAAGTAAGCACATCGCGATGACGGAAAAATTTTAATACCTTTTGTTATTAAAATCGTATTGGAAGAAGAAGAAATTATTTTATAAATTATTATAAATTGTTTGCAACAGTTATTTATTATTATTTTGATATTATTTTCTTCCGCTCCTTCTTTTGCCGCGATGTGCACAGGTTGAAAACTTTTTTGAACTGACAAAATCGTACTACACGATTTGACGAGTGTTCACACTGGTCAAATCGTTCGTTAAATCAGCAGAAAAATGAAAAAATTTTGATTTTCATCAAACGATTTAACCAACGATTTGATAAGTGTTCACACTCTTCAAATCGCCATCAAATCCATGCAAATTCTGTTGGTCAAATCAATTGTCAAATCATTTGATGAGCGGTTTGAAATGTGAACAGCCCTATATGGAAAGCCCCTAAGAACAAGTCAAATTTTTTCTTACCAGAGTTGCAAAATTAACAAGCATTAAGCTACATACTTAAGGGTGCTTTTAAACTGAAATGGTGGGTTTGCAATAGAAACTCTAGATTTTGTTCTATCTTTTTGCAAGCACAGAGAAAGAAAATGGTTATCCGCATGCTTATGAAGAAGAGAGAAAGAAGAGGAAAATATATAATACAAAAATATTATCGTTGTAAAAAACCTGATATTTTGAATAACTTTTGAAGTTTTCCTTTTAAATTGTTTATCTAGCTAAAAAAGTAGGGGGGGCACTGCCCCCTTACCCCCCGCTTCCGACGCCAATGCTTATAAGTTAAGAACTACAAAAAGCACGATAGTGAAATTTTTCGTATTGATTCTTCAGGCTGTCATGAACCTTTTCATTTTATATTTATTAAAATTGGCTCTCACTAAATCTTTCATACAAGTTCGCATTTCTTCTTTCAGACAACCTTGTTTTTTTAATTCCCGGTATAAATCCCAGTGAAAATCTTACACACGGTGGCCACTCGCTTATTTTTTTGTGTACCAAATTCTCTGAAAAGTGTAGCAAACAGGAAAAAAATGTACCAACTCTTTTTTTTAATATAACAGTTTGATAACACTTATTACAATAATTCACTAGTGTTTATTTGTGTACATACGAAACATAACAAAAATATTATTAAGTCATGCTAAACGTTATTCACAAAAAAAAAAGATACATTAAAATTGTTATTTTGCAGACCAAATATAATGAGATTCATTGCGTTCGACGCACAACTCTTTAGAGAGCATTATGTTGTTTGGTGTTTTATATTCTAATTTATTACTAAGCTAAGTTTTAATCAGGTTAAAATCAAAAATTCGGGTTGAACAGCTGCTGAGCTATATGAAAAGCACATCAAACTATTTAAAAATTGATAAAATCATTAAAACAAATTTCTACCAATCCATTCTTCATGACCCTCATTTTTTCCCAAAATATAGGCAACGTCATAACAGTTTTGAAAAGTAATATTTGTAAGCTGAAAAAGATTTTACTGAGTCAAAATAACGGCAGGGTCCCATTCTATAAGATGATGCAAATTATTAATTTATGGCAATAAAGAAATTGGGTTTTCTGACATAACTTGTGAAGATGTTATTATATTCCAATCTTTCAAATCTTCTCTTCCAAAATTGAACCTGTCTTGAACTTGTTTTAAAAATTGTATGTATAATCTTTGAAAATAAGAAACATTTTCTGAGTGGAGATATGTTTCTGCTTTTCTGCCAATCCTTACTAAACATCCTCAAGTCTAAAAAAATATCTTTGGTCATTAATATTAAAATTTTGTAAACAGTTGCTTCATTTTATGAAATCGTTTCTCATGTAGTTACATAACAGTAATTTAAAATTAATTTCTAATTGTGAGTACAAAAATGAGAGCATTACATTTTGGAACTGGAGTTGTGTTTATATTTTTAACGATTTATAACAAAAATCCAACCAACTATGAAATTCCATTATATAAATCAAAGTATACCAATTAATTGTTGATCCTAATTTTTTTGATCAGAAATTTAAATCAAATGGAATGAACATATTTAATGAACAATTTAATATTCTCAACCAATGGATGTCGCAACACGCTGGAGTTCTACTTTTGAAATGCTTTAAGCTATTTTTGGCTTTGAAAGAATTCTGAATTGAGGAATGCACTGAAATAGAAAACATTGCGTCTGTTCTTACTGCTCAAAGTAGCTCCTCAAAATTGATTTGATTTTTATTTTTGATTGAAAAAATATCGATCAATGATTGATGTATATTTCCGATCGAAGAAAGAAGATCTAAAAATAATTGGTATAATTTGATTTATATTACAAAAATCATGGCACGTAAAATTATGTCAAAAATTAAGTCCGCGGTTTATAGGTATCACGTGACTATGTTCAAATATAACAATAACTTTTTATATGTGATCATTGCATTAAAAAATTTAAAAATAACGATCGTTTTGGGTCCCTGATTTTTAGTATATATGACAAGAAAAGTAATAATCTCTCAACTTTCAAAACTGAATGCAATGCAAGTTTTAACTTAATATAAATTTGAACATTTCTCGAACAGTTCTACCAAAATTTGCTTTTTGGAAAAGATTTCTAAATTGTAAATTTTTTACAAAATGTACTTACTCGTAAAATAGTGTACCAATGTACCAAGTTAAAATAAATGTACCAATTTTGGTACAATTGTATCAAAGTGGCAACCGTGATCTTACAGTGGAACGATTCTTTAGAACTAAATCATGTAACTATGTTTAGTTACACTCAGAAAAGACGACGCAGTTAGTGGAATTTCGATAGAATTAATATTTATCGTGAAATTCGATCGACAAACTCTAATCACGCCAATATGCAGAGCTACGTAGAATAGCCCATGTACTCATTAAAAGTAATATTTTCTAAAAATTAATTTAAAATGCTGGATCGAAATAAATTAGAATTAAAGTGACATATTTTTCAATAAAGCAAAATAATTTTTCAATATTAAAAAAAATTTTGCATAATTTTTTCACAGTGTATTACAACACACAATTTTAATTTAAAAATTTAAGCCGTGTTCTTTTTCTCATCGGACTTTATGAAGATTAAAATTCAATAGTTTTGCAAAGAACAAGTTATTGGAATTATGTGTGTAAATATATCATATCTTATCGATTGTACAATAAACCGTGTTACAAACAAGTGTGACAATCATACAGATCTAAGCTTTTTTTAGGAAATAAACGAGGTGTAATCAAACTAGTATAGAGTCTTTTTCAAATGAGTAAACAAAACATAATCAACTAGTACGGAAAAACAACAAGATAGTGCAATAAAAAGATAACTTATTTAGTAAACAACAAAATGGTGCAGATTAAAAATGTAAAACATCCTCTTTCAAGGTCAAAACAACGACTACGTAGGGTGCATTATAGTACCAAAATACACAAATGCTATAATAACTTTTGAGAAATGCCAGAGTAGCCCATACCAAAGCGATAGTCCTTGCGTCTATGACCAGATCCCGAACCAGAATGCGAACTCTTATCGCGCATGATACGCGGTTGAGCCAGACGTCTAATGCGGCGTAATAAATTCTGGATTCTAACAGTAGCAGCAGCAGCAGCATGCTTAGAAGAACTAGGCAACAACAAGTTGTAATGCAAACTTTTGGCTGTATTGTTGTTGTAGTTGGTGCTGTAGTTGTTAGTTGCAGTAGCAAAGGATTTAGTAGTTGTTTTAGTTGGAAAGGTTTTTGGCAAGCGACCTAAATCCAAGGCATTAAAATTGTTGGCTATATTGTGGTATATGAGTAGGGACGAGGGGGGAAAGAGTTAAGATAGGAAAAGAGAGAGAGAAATGAGAAAATTAGAAAGAAGAATGCATATGAATATTTTCAGGTAGCATTAAGTGAGTTCTTCTTGCTATGAATTATAAAAGATAACAAAAATAAGGCTGTTGGATGTAGGAAAAATTTGGACGAACTTACTTTTGACACGCAGCCAGGTGTAGGCACTTTTTTCGCCAGCCTCATTTGTGGCCAGACACTGAAACATGGCCGAATCAGCGAGTGAAAGCTTTTTGATTACCAACGAATTGTCCTCGGAGATGGCGTATCTTTGAGTTGGAAATAAAAATAATTTAACAAAACCTCTAGCTAAGCTTTAAACTTGCTAAACTTACTTGCCGCTGACCAGATCTAAAGTTTCACAGTTTTTATACCACGTTATCGTGGGTACGGGATCACCGACCACATCACATGGCAGCTTAACTAATGAGCCAAATTCTCCAAACGTCTCTGCCCTCAAGGATGTAAAAAATTGTGGCGCCTCCTGTATCTGAACGTTGGCACTGCCCGTAGCCGTCTTATAGCCGCCGCTGCGCAGACGCACTTCGCAGGCATATTCACCAGAGTGCGTAAGATTTGCCGCCAACAAAGCCAAAGTGCGATTCCAAGGATCGTTCAAGGTATAGGAGACACCGGCATTCTCAATCGGGATACCATCCTTCAGCCAGAGTGTCTCGATCTCATGGAGGGGCCGTGCATTCGATATGCACTGTAGCTCTGCCTCCTGATCGCCACGTTTCAGCTTCATATCCTGCGGATGCACAATGATTTCGGGCGCTACCTCAACATAGGGATTTCCCGTGATGTTGAGGTGTATAAAGGCGCTGTTCTCCTCCTTGCCCAGCTGTGTGTTGATGGCGCGTGCACGATAAGCTTTGCGATCGTCTTCATCGGCACTGAGTATAATCAGCTGATTGGCTTTGGTGAAGGCAAACTTGATGTCATAGCTGAGTGGTCCCTCTTCGGTTTGCCACATGACCGATGGCTTGGGCACAGATTCAATGGGAGGCAAATCGAAGATGGCCGGATGACCGGATATCACGGCCAAGCGACCCTCGGTTATGTTCTCAAAGATGCCCATGTCTGAAATGACAGATATAATAAATAAGAAAGTGTGTAAAGCGGAAATGAATGGTTAAGAAAAAGGCGAATAATAAAATTTTTGCTGTCTAAAAACCATCTTAATTATTATTTTCGCTTGAATTAAAGTTTCGTTTTCTTTCTCAAATCAAGTGAAGCTTGAGCAAATAATTGACCAGTCCGTTTCGAGCACATGCTGAGCAGACAACTAGAAATGGGTAACGTAACGCACTGCATTGAGTTGAAGCACTTAACTGTGTTGATACACTTGTTTAATTTAACGTAACGCAATGCGCAGTGATACAAATAAGAACTCTGTTTATTCGAGCGTGTTCGATTTGAAAAGTGCAGGAAAATTTTTATTTAACTTCAAAATGATACTTTTAACTTGCAAAGCCAAAAACTTTTGCTGGAGTTTGTTGCTCAGAAATCAGTCTTCAGCGCAGAATCAGTCTTCGCAAAAGTTTCCAAAATGCTGTTAGATTCTCCTTTCTTGTTATGAAAAATTGTCATGAATGAGTAAACAAAATCAAAAAAAAAAAAAAAAAAATTTGAAAAATCGCTCAAGAAGAAACAGTGGATGCTTTTTCGAGAGTTCTTTTGTAAAAGAAATATGATTACCAATAAAGGTAATTAACTTTTCATAGGGTTGAAATAATAAAAAAGTATGCTGTTTGAACTTCTTCGCTTACAAGTTGTACTTAAAATATTGAAATTTGCATTCTTGGCAACCTCTTCACTTAGAAAATAATGAATAGAGTATTTTTTAGAAGCATAGAGAAATAGCTGTAAGAGAAATTTTTAAGAGAATTTTTAAGAGAAATAGCTGTCAAACCAGTTGTCAAAGTAAACACAAATATTTGACATTTATGTTCAGTATACTTTGGCAAATTACCATGATTTAAACCATGGTAGAACTAGTTAATGTATATGCATTTCTGACTGCTCTCTTTTTCTCATAGCCAGAATTGTCAAACTCAAGCATTTTGCTATTCTTGCCTATGTTTGCTTTCTTATCGCATTCTCATCGTTTTCAGATTTTGTATGAGCTGTCAACTTCGTTTTGACAGTTCCGGCAGTCTGTCTCTCCGAAATGCATATACCTTCTCTAATTCTGCTATGATTTAAACCAGAACAACATCTGCTAATCGTGGAAATTTATTTCCGAAATTCGCGTTCTGTGCGGAAAACTTACAGAGCACTTCGCTCAAATTACGGTGGGCATAATCGTCCATCTGAGCAGGTTATATGCAAAACGATGAATAGTTGTTATGAACATGGGCGTCCTCAGGATTTATTCTAGGGGGGCGGGCAAAGGCATAAACGAATCTAGAATGAAAAGGAATCTAGCTATTTACTACGATTTTTGGTACTAATTTCGTAAACATGATACGCAACTACACCGGTTAACACACGCTCGTACACATAAACAAATTTTAAATATTTTAAAGATCTTTTTCGTATCATGTTCGAAATATTTAAAAACTTTATTTTATTTTTTTGTCATGTAATACATTTCAGTAATTTTTTGCTTAAGCATATATTTTTAATAGTTTAATAAATTCCAAAATGTGAGGCCTATATCCTTAATGGAAAAAGCATGAATTACTATTGAGCCCCAAGTTTTAAACTTTTAAAATAAAATTACAAGAATTTCTTAATATTAAGCAATATTTTTTTGTTGGAAAACTGAAAAAAATAAACTCAAATTTTAGGTAATTTTTTAACTTTAAAAGCCTTTAACATCTAAACCAATTTCGAGCGGACTGAAATTTTTCAGATTGGGATTTAAGAGTTCAAAATCCATATCATTCGCAAAATTTGAAAATTTAAGTTGTCGCCATTTTTGAAATGTTCTCCGTATGCTAAGGGAGATATTTTTGACCGGATATGACACCGCATTGACACCAATCCACTTATTTCTTTTTCCAAAATGAATCAGTTCTAGCAGCTTGGAAGTTACTACAATCGAGTACGGAAACAAACCTATTATCTGAATGATTTAAACATTTATTTTTTTTAATTTAAAACGTATGAATAAATAAATAAATAGGTACGGGTGGGCACCGCTAAATAACGTGAATGTTAAGAAGTATAAAATGGTTGTTTCAAATCAAGTTTCTTATTTACGTTTATGTAATAAAAAAATTGACTATAAAAAAATTCTAATGTAAAATCGTTTGCTTAATATGATATAATATTTTTTCAAAAATTAGCCCTTGATCCAAAATTGGCCTACTTTAATAAATTTCCTAATTTTGTCTATCGCTTTTGAATTATAAGCTTTGCTTCCGGCTAGATCGATGCAAATTTCTTAAATTTAAATGCTGCAGGATTGTTTGTAATTTTATTCAGTTTAGGAAAAAATTATAAGAAATCTAAATTGGATCATCTTTATGATAGAAAAACAAGCCGACTTTTTGGAAAACATTAATTTTTTTTACTAAATTTATTTACTTTTTCTTCTGCTTGTTTACAATGACTTTATTACATAAATTTGCGTATCGTCAAAGTTTATATCCGTTATTGAATTAAATGCCCTTGCTATCTGTTGCTACGAAGAATGATTTATTTATTTATTTATTTATTTAGAGAACATGTTGGTACAAAAATAACTAGATTTTTTTATGGTACGATTTAAGTATTGGCTTGAAAAAAAATTATGTTATACTATATGGTCATAACAACAAATCTACGACTAATAAGGGATATCAATCCTTAACATTTATCAATTTCTTGCAGGAATAACTTCGTAATTTCTTTCATTAAATTCGTAGTACTAACCAAAAAATTCATTCGTAGGTTGACCGTACGCATTATTCGTAAAAGGTACGAAGTTTCAGTTGAGCTTAAAAAATTTACAACTGAAATCGTTCAGACTGATTTGTCGAACTATTACGGAATATAAGGAAATGTGTGATTGCAAGGTGGCTGTCGCCTACTGCAAGAGTACGTGGTCCATAAGCTAAAGATCCGCGGTTGAAACTCCAGCTGAACAGAAGGTTTTTTCTCGTAACTACACTCAAAAAAATTACTAGTAAAATTTCTACGAATGATATTCGTAAAAAAATATTCGTACATTCTACATATATTCGTACAATATACAAAGTATTTTTATTGTGATATCTTTACGAATTCAGTCTTAATATTTTTCTAATACCTGATGTAGTATCTACGAATATATTTGTTTTATATACTAATGATATTCGTAAACAAAAATACATCAATTCATAATAGTGCATTGTACGAATGATTGTGTACATATAAATAATAATATTCGTAAATTTCTCGTACGAATAACTTCGTAATTTCTTTCATTACATTCGTAGTATTTACTAATGCTTTCGTACTAATTACAAATGAAAAATAATATTAGTAGAAACAATTCATTCGTAGGTTGACCGTACGAATTATTAGTAGAGTCTTAAAAATTGAAAACCGAAATCGTTCAGACTTGTTTATCGAATATCTATAGAACATAAGGAACTGTATATTATAAAGTGACTGTAGTCTACTGGTAGAGTGCGTGGCCCGTAAACTAAAGAGCCGAGGTTCAAACCTCAGCTCAGACAGAATTTTTTTTTGTTTAAGACGAATAAAATATTTGTAATATATACTAATATACGTCGATTCTACGAATCCTATTCGTGGCTGAAAACTACGAATAAAATTCGTAGAATGGACGCAGTTATTAGTAATATTTACACACAAATATTTTTGAGTGTAGGTATTAAGATTATTCGTAAATGTATTCGTACAATATACATTTGTTTTTGTACGAATACGAATAAAATATTAGAAATGTGTACCATACTACGAATTCTATTCGTGGCTGAAAATTACAAATAAAATTCGTAGAAAAATTTTTTAATTTAAGAATATGTGAAACAAGGGTAAGTGAAATGGTATTGTAACTTATTAGGCCGTGTTCATATTAGTTTTTAAGACACCGATCTCAATTTTTTTTTCGCAAACGTGGCTGGAAAAGACTGTATATTAAATAAATAAATGTATTTAAATACATACCAAATTCAGTATTTTTCAGTCGCTAAAAGTCGATAAAAAAACGTGAGAGTGGTGTCATAATCGTGACAAAAAACGCGAAAATGAACACAGCCTTACAGCAACGGGTACAACATACTATTAAAAATGATAGGTTTAGCTCAGCTTTATTTATAAGTTAACATTAAAAAAGTATTTTTGTATTCTCTTCAAAATATATTAAATACATAATGAACAAAAAAAAATTCAAAATCGATTTTTTGATTGATTTTACACTTACAAAATTTTACAAAAATTTTACACTTCTACAACTAAAAACGAAGTTTTTATTAACAAAGTTCTCAAAGCCTTAAGTTTAAGCGCAACTTGCAATTTAGAAAGTTTTTGCTTCTCTTAAAATTTTTTAATTAAAACTATATAAAAAATTTTAACTGCCTAGGGGGGAAAGTGCCCCCTGGCTACCCTGCGTACGACCATGCTTATGGACAATATTCATTCAATATGAGCTCATACCAGTGATGTGATTTTCATTTTGCTAAAAATCCCAAATGCACGTGTAAAAATCCCCTTTTTGCTCACTTTATCCCTTCCAAAAGATTGTGAAATCCCGCGCAAAATCCCTCAAATTTTAATAAAGAAATAAGCAAAATAAATGCTTTTTGTTTTTTTATATGTATGGTTATTTAATAAAAATGTAGTGAAATAAAAATCGTGTTTCCCATTAGTTTCAAGTTGAAACTTGGACATACTACTTGATATGCGAATTCACATACCCCAGTGGTAGGGGAATGCCCCTCGCCACGTATTTTGTACGTCCTTTTAACACATCGATGTCATTGACAGGGGCAATGCAATTTACAATTCTCCTATCCAAGGGCGTAGGCAGGATTAGAATTAGGGGGGGAAAGACCTTATAAATTTTTTTACCATATCTTTCATTCATGAATTTTGCGAGTCAGTGAAAATAGTTCAAAATGAATGTATGGTGTCTTATTACCTGATGTTTTTATATATAATCGACTATAAGGGAAAAAGACTCTCAACTTATGTATATCAAACAAATGCAAACCATGAGATCAAATAAGGTTACATATATTAAATTCAGGTTAAACTCGTTTTAAAATATGATATCGTAAAAAACTATGGTTTAAAAAATATTAACAAAAATTCAAAAAATCTCAAAGTAAGGAAACCTTAACAAAATAATACAAAAAACTAAATAAAAAAAAGAACTTTTACTTATTTGAATATAAGTCCCCGAGGATTTTTCACAAAACGGTTAATAGTTTCGTTTGGAATGTTTTCCTTTTTCTGCCACAAATTTGCGATGAACACTCAACATGCACAAACCTATAATAAAAGAGTTTTGCAAATTTTTCTGAATTGAATTTCATGCGTATTGATCAATTAACAAATCCAACTTGGCGGTGTTCAGTTTTTTTGAATGTTTGCTCCAACTCGCAGATAGCTGGCGTTGACTGCTTACCATATGGCAGCTCTTGTCAACTTAAAATGTAACTCTGGCTGTAGTTACAAATAAAGAGATTGCTACGATTAACTTACCACTGGCAATAGCCGAGAGAGGTATTTTAAATTTGTAACTTTTATTGCATGATCCGACCAAGTATTTTGAAGAAATTCAATATTGGCAATTCCCACATTTATTCGGTTACTTTCGATACTCTAGCCTCAAATAAAAACCGTATTGAAAAAAGTTATTTTAATTTTTGTCTAACGAAAAATGTTGCAGTTTTTTTCTTTTATAAATTACTTGACCTAAAGCTCTAAAAATTTTAACCTTGTAAAATCATGAAAATGTTACAATTTAATTGTAAACCAAAAAATGTTCCTTTATCTACTTCATTTAAATATCTTAGTTTTTAAATTTCCGTTTGCACAGTAGACAATATTTTACAAAATTATACAATATCATTTTAAAAAACTGATTTGCTTTCAACTTTTTCAGGTCTAGATTCAAAGCAAAAGGTAAAATTACATATTAAAAAAGGATCACATATAGAAACTACTAAAAAATCCGTCGAATACAAAATTTCAGATTAAGGGGTTAATTGCCCCCTGCCCCTTCCTCCTGCCTACGCCCTTGCTCTTATCCCATTGGCCCATACCTGTAAAGGCTTGAGATTGTCCAAAGGGAGATGCTGCCACCAGCCGAACTGCGGGTTATTTCTTAAAAATTCATTGAGACAAAATAAGGAACTTATACGTATACATTTAGGTGCCTCGACTTGTATGGGGAGAACAAAGTTCCATTTGTACCCCTCTAAAAATTAACCTTTATCAATTTTATAATAATTTACAAAATATTTTGGCTGTAACGAAAGCCATCAGTGAGCTAAAACTTTTTGCAACATCCTACAAAAATGATGTTTTTCGTAAATATATAGGCTGCTGTAATAGTTGGAATAAATAAACTGTCAGAAATTAAAGTCTGGAAAAAGCTCTTCAATCTGTATAAGACAATTTTAAATTTTTGCAATCGAATTAAAGATAATGCAGTTTTTCTTGCAGTTTTTTTGAATTTTTTTAAGTTATTTTCATTTAAATGCAATTACCTTCATAGTTTCTAATGCGATCCTCACTTTCAAAATAACGTTGGAAAGGTTTTGAGTGCTTGCATTGTTTCTTGTGCAGAATTGTTTAAATTGGTACATATTAAAGCTTAAATATTAATTATAAAATAAATACGAAATAAAAAAATTTTGTAGGAAATTTAAAAAAAATATGTTGTTATTTAAATTTTTAAAGTTTTTGTATGAAAATAAAATTTTATTATTTATTTACAACTTTTACACTAGCCAATATATTTACGAAAACATGATTTTTTGGAGGTTTTTTCAAAAAGTTTTAGCTCACTGGTACTTACCGTAAAGTCCAAAAGGTTCATTTTTAGGGAGGTACAAATTGGTTTTTTTTTTAATGAACCTTAGTATTCATATAATAATATTGTATTTATTCAAGCAAAGTTTTGAATGAAGCTGAATAAAGTTTGAATCCAAAATGAGGTACAAATCAAATATACAAATCAATTTAATTGAAATGTATTGAGAATTTTTTTAATCAATTACAAAGAAAACTCAATGAAACATAACACTGAATCGGCAACTGTACAAGATTACAGGCAAAGTAATGTCAATCAGTTCTTTAAAAGGATTTCATTCCTTCAATCCCGCCAAAAACTCAGACGACCTCCCGCCCTTTTATGGTTTAAAAATCCCACAAAAAGGACGAAATCCCACCAAATCACATCACTGACTCACACTGTGCGTGTCGAAAAAGTCATTGCCGCAGAGGTGAATGTGAACAAGGACCCAAATTCATCGATTCTACGCAGTTCTCAAAAACTCGGTTTCCGCACGATTTTGACGAAGGACCTTGACCTACTCTCGTATAAAATCCGACTGGTGCAGGAATTGAAGCCATCAGTCTTTATCGTTTGGCCGTACGTACGTTGAATGTGCTGAAAATCAATTGGAAGTTAAACTGCGTTTTTAGCGTAAAATCATTTTCAGCAATGAGGCACATTTCTGGCTTAAGGGAGGGTTCTCCTGGATTTTTTTGGATTTGGCCGAAAAACAAGCAAAATTTGAGAATGGTTTGTGGGAAAATGAAAAGACATACGAACTTATGCTTTTGAACTTTGATTCGTGGTTTATTGACGAGTAAAAAAAAAAAGATATTTGAAAAATTCAAAATGGCGGCTTGAAAATGGCGGATCTCGTCGACCTCTGCGCGCAAAACATCGACCTCCCGCGGACAGTGTGGGGCCTCAGGTAGTGAACTGATATGAGAAATGTATAAAATTTATTAAAATTGATAACATTTCATATGCCTGGAACCTAACTTCAATTAAGTTTGGTAAAAAAAACCAATTTTATGGACTTTTAAAAAAAAAATTGAAATTTTTTGCTTTTTTTTTTACTTAGATCTCGTTTAAAAATTATAAATAAACAATTTTTTATGCCAATGTTAGGTTCCAGGCGTACAAAAAAGTATATACTTTCAAACATTCTTTGAATGAAGGAAATCGGATCAATAGAACAAGCCCTGTGCTGTCCGTTAGATTAGAAAAAATGGTTCCGAGAAAAACGCGTTTAAAGTTTTTAGAAAGTTGGTACGCGCGCGTGACATGGGTACGTTTGACACGCTCTAGCTCGAGAAATACGCGTCGTATTGAAATATCCCTTGGCACAAACATTCTACATATATGTAACTTTCATTTTATGTAAAAAAAAAATGGATTTTTTCAAAAAAATCCAGGAGAACCTTCCCTTAACGGGCACACAAATAAGCAAAAATGTCATATTTGGAGTGAGAACAGTCCTGAAGAGATTCTACAGGCTCCCTAACATCCAGAAAAAGTTACTGTCTGGTGTGGTTTGCTCGCCGAAGTCATACTGGTCCATACTATTTCAAAACTGAAGATGGAGTCAACGTTACCGTCAATGATGAGAGCTACAGGCAAATGATTCGGGACTTTTTAGTTCTCCACGTCAATATCAATCGTCTAAGTGCTTAATGGTTCCAGCAAAACGGTGGATCAAGCCTTATCGTACAGCGCGTGAAACCACCACTTTATTGGAACGAAATTTTTGTGACCAAATCATATCAAGAAAATTGCCTGTCCATTGGCCACCTAGGTCATGTAATTTGGCTCTTTGGTCTATGTTGATACACCAGCCATAACATTTACGAACTAATACAGCCAAAATATTCCCCATTCCATTAATTTTTTAATGTTTTATTTGAAACAAAAATTTCTATACTTGTAAAAAAAAACACCCGTTTGTTATTTTGTACACTCAGAGAAAAAAAAGAGGGATTAACTATGAAAACTGTTAAATCCCATAATCCCAACATAAATCCCATCCAACAGATCAGTTCTTTCAAATTAATAGTCTGGACTGTCAATAAAATAGCTATTATACTCAATTCCTAACTGAATTTTCTTTTATTTTATGTGAATATGTATTGATATCAGCCATCCTAGTGTAGGACAATTGTAAATTTAAATGAGAATTGAGTAAAACAGTTATTTTATTAACAGACTGCTTATTTCAAAACTTATCTGTTGGATGGAGTTTAACAGTTTCACTGTTGGTTTTTTTTCTGAGTGTATTGATAATATTTGTACTATTTTATAACAACTGAGGTGATGTGTAGCAACATCAACAGACTAAGGCGCGATAGGCTCGGGTTAAATCCCAGCAGTATTTTTACCCATTTAGAAAAAATTATTTGTCCGTTGTGATACGATAGAATGGAAGAAGGGAGTAATCGAATGAAACTTTTGTGTATGATATTATTTAATGTGGCAGAAGCTGTAGAAGCATACTGAATATTACGCAAGTGTTATTCCGTGACCTCAGTTAAATCTTGTTCCTAAGCGTTCCTTGCAACAAACTTTCTTACTACCAACAACTAGAACTTTTCGTCGTTAATCGATGTGTTTTCAAGTTCTTTTGATTATAAATAAGGACAGAAAGGTTTAAGCGTAGGACCATGGTACCGGGCAGGATTCAAGTCCGGGACCCCTGAATGACAATCAAGCGCGCTAGTACTAGACTATCGAAGCCGCATATTTAAAATACTATATTTAATATTAAAAACTTATAAAAATTGAGTGGTCTTTGATAATAATCTATGCAATCCCATAAGTTATTTACTAGTCAATTGGAAAAACCAACTAGTTCATTTCTAGCTCAATTCGTACTTGCTATGAGTAAGGGATAGTTGTTCTAAAGTGGCACCGGTTTTGTTTTTTCATCATCATTTTTCACAATGAGAACATTTTCGAGTTCGAAATATATCATTGGGTTGACATTTTAAATGACTAACTTTTTGCTTAAAAGAGTTTATAGTTTTGTTGGAAAATTTCATTGTATTTTTGTAAAAATCTGCAAGGCTTAAAATCGGCTCGAAAAATTTTCTTTTCTAAAGTGGAACTTTATCATATATACAATAAAACCAAAGAAAGCGTAAAGTCATTGAAGAGAAAACTCCAAATTGTAAATTTTTATTTGAAGAAATTTGACATTATTCTTCAGATTCACTTCATTCTACGTCTTAATCCTAGTCACAATTTCACGAACGCAATTCATCAATTCTTCATCATCACTTGCGAAATATCATCAAATTTCACGTTCAATTTTTCTAGATACTGGTAAAAACTGGTCTTTGATAAGTTGTATGTAAGCGCTGAGGGTCCCACATTGGAAAACATGTAAAGTTCCAATTACATGTTTTATAATTATAAATTCATGGACATTTTGATATAGCATCAGAAATTTCTTTTTTCACTGCATTTGAACAGAAATCACTTTGAAATCTTAAGCCTAGTACTCTGTTCGTTTGCGTGAAATTTTGCTGGCAACATCTATTTATTTGTTGCATGAAATTTCTGACTTAAAGTTTGTTGCGAGGAATTTCTATGGCAACGATTCTCAGAGAATAAGTTGGAAGATTTCATATGATCCCTCTCTTTTTACTTCAAAATAAATAGGCAGTACAATTAAATTGTCGTGAAAAATGTTGCTTAGACACATGTTGCGATAATTTCACGCAGCGGAACAGAGTACTGCTCTGACGAACATGTTGTGAAAACTTCCACGCTTGTTTCGCAGTTATCACTTTTTGTATGAAGATTTGAGTGGAATTTCACTTGAAACTGAACAGAGTACTATGCTTTAAAGATAAATGAAAAACCAACGCAATCCATATACTCACCGTTTTTATAGCACTAAATATAATAACAAAATGATAACCCGAACCATAATTTGGGCACGCTTACAGTAAATACATGAAAGCGAAAATGATCTACCTATGATAAATAAAAAGGACCTTTTTATTAGAGTTTGTAATCCCGAGGGAAGTACTTGCTATTATTGCGTTACAATAAAGAACTTCTTGTGCAATGATTATTTTTTCTACTGGGACAGTTCATAATTATTTCTAATTGATTAAGTTACGAGGGCAATTTGACTTTAAATGCAACACTGATCCTGTCAACTACCATCTGTTAATAGACTATTTTCAAAATTTCAGCTCGCTGCGACGCTTTGTTTGTGTTTGGCAGTCATTAACAGCAGACGATCTTGTGAATTTCGGCGAAAATGCAAAAAAGTTAATTTCGTTCGATCATTAAGCATTATTTTTTGCGCAAAAACTCCAGCAGCTTAACCAAGGAAAGGCTTGATAAATACTATAGGGACTCTGCACTATCAATTGGAATGATTTACAAGTAGTTTACTAAATTCCGATGCGGTTGTACAAGCACAAGTGACGCCGAACGTTCTGGACGCCCAAATGAGGTCACCACCAGACATGGTCACTAAAATTTATGATATCGTGTTGGCCGATCGAAGAGTTAAAGTGGGCGAGATTGTTGAGGCCATAGGAATCTCAAGCGAACGGGTGTGCAACATTTTGCGAAATCATTTTGATATGAAAAAATTATCCGCTAGATGGGTGTCGCGTTTGCTCACTCTCGACCATAAATGCGATCGTGTGACTGGTTCAAAGGCGTGTTTGTCGCTGTTGAACAAAGATAAGAAGGATACTTTCCGTCGATTAGTAACCGTGGACGAAACATGAATGCATCACTACACACCAGAGACAAAGGAACAGTCGAAACAGTGGACTTTACCAAACGAACGTGCTCCGAAGAAGGCGAAGACGGTGCTATCGGAAGAAGGGTTATGGCGACAGTATTTTGGGACGAACGCGGCATAATCTACATCGATTCCCTTCCACCGAAAAGAACGATCAATGGCGAATACTATACAGTCGAATTGGACCGTTCAAACGACGCTTTGAAAGAGAAACGTTTCAATACAATGCGCGCGTTCATGCATGCCCAGCTCCCATGGCAAAATTCCATGAATTCAAGTACGAATTGCTTCCTCATCCAGCATATTTGCCAGATTTGGTCCCATCCGACTATATTCTGTTTCCAAACCTGCAGAAATGGCTCGGCGGAAAGAGATTCACCACCAGAGAAGAGCTCATTACCGAAACAGAGGCCTATTTTGAGGATCTTCCGAAAATGTATTTTTCGGATAGGATCAAAAAATTGGAGGAAAGTTGGACGAAGTGTATCGAGCTAAAAGGAGACTATATTGAGAAATTAAACCTTAAAAATCATTCCTTGTTTCATTTTTCACGGAATCATCAAATTGCCCTCGTATTTTTAGTGAGTTCCTATACTACAAATATTAAAAATATTCTTATACTACAATAATTTATTTTTGATAAAAATATTGGTACGATATATTTATTAGATTTGTTGCATTTATTCTAAAAGTATAATTTTTTGCTTACTTCACCACATAATACAATGCGCTAACACAGTCAACACACTCAAAACTTTTACCTCAGAACTGAACGCATTTTCCAACTCGAGATTCAAGCCCTGTTGATACAGGAATCATAGCAAATTTCAACGACGTCATGGCACATTTCCATTAACTTATGTCACTGATATAGTAAACTGCGCTAGAGTTAGTGTATCAGCGCAGAATTTTCGAGAAAAGAAAACAAACTACAGGATACAATTTCTTCACTCATTCAAAAACTTCTGCTGTCACGTTGACAAATTAATTCAAGAGCCAGCTAAATTGGCATGACAATGAAAAAAAAAATGAAGCACAAAAACAACAAAGCAGACAATCCGCAGTCCAAACTTAATTTGAAATTAATTTTTCTCATTGCCTATGGAAACACAATCTACTTACATTCTGTATGTTAAGACAACAAAAAAGTTTCAGAAATTAGACGACATCAACTTATTAGCCCAATTAAGCATACCCTTAAATCCACTGTCTGGCTTTTGACGTCAACGCGAAGCAAAAGCTATTAAAAAGAGAGTGTCAATCATCACTCTACATTACAACTTTTTCTACGCAACACGTACAGTTAAGTAATTCATTTAGCTGTTGAAGCTAATTAAGACCTTTAATTGAATTAGTTAACAACAGTTATTAACTATTTAGAACACACTTAATTGAGAGCAAATAAATAATTTTGTTTTCGGCTAGCAGTCACTTTAATAAGCTTATCAAGAAGATGAATATTAAGTACTTATTTATCACAGAATTCATTACGGTATAAAAGGGTTATTATAGTAACACTTTTTTTATCTGATTGATGATGATTGATGTTTAGTGAAACTTAACCCGAAGAGCAATAAGTGAAATTCATAATGGAAAATGTAAATGTACATATGACGTGACTGACTATTTCTAAAAAAACTATGGATTTGCGAGGACTTCAACGCCAAAATACAAATGAGCCATTAATAATGAAAGTGGAATAAGTTCCCTTTTGCATTAAAATTAGCTATGGCAATTTTAATAAGATATGATGAAGCACGATTTCTTGGTAAAAAATTAAAAGAATTTAGACTAAAAACGTTTCTAACACTGTACATGTCCAAATATTAAACAAGCTGGGGACTTGGAAGGCAAACATATTTTGAGGAAGTTGAATTTAATGACTTATTTATAAATTTTAATTAAAATGTAGTTAAAATAAATATTTGTAAATGAGAAATATTTAAAAAACACATGTGTATGTACACAAATGTGGATAAGTTTGCGAACAAAAAGAAATCAAAGCGATGTTTTAAATGTGAACTTACATGCAACAATAACATCGATTTTTTCGCTAAATATCGAGCCCGCATCATTTTTTGCAATGCACTGATAGCTGCCCGCATCCTCGCGTCTCGTATTATGTATGCGATAGTATTGGCTGGAAGAATAATCGCCAACAGGAATGCCATCCTTTAGCCAACGGTAAGTGGGTTGAGGATATCCTGAAAAAATAGACAAAAGAAGAAAAACAAAATAAACATTTGAGCAACATGAAAAAAGTAAAGTTATCTACTAGATAGAAGAATGTGAAAGGTAGAATCTGTGCTACATACATACGAGTATGAATGTATGAGGCGGCAATGTGAGATTGGAAGATAACTTAAATACCAGGGTAAGGAAATGTAAATGTTTTGTTTTAGTTTTTTCAGTACTTTTTTAATTCAAAAAGTATCCGAATACAATCGTTTTCAACTTAGTATCTTTTATCAGGAAATATCAAAAATACCATAAAAAAACTAATTTTTGAATGAGTTCTAGTTTACCACCTAAAAGCAAATATTAATGAAAATAAATGCAAGTATGTATGTGCAGGAATATCGTTATCTTGTAATTAAAAATAAATAACCTTTTTACAATGACTTTAAATTTTGTTAAAATTCCGATTGATGAAACGTGATTTTTTTGAAATTAAGTTTTAACATAGATTTTATTTGGAGGAAAAAAAAACGTAAACAATTATGGGGTCAAATTCGTTTTTTTATATTAACCCAGATATGCCCACCGTACTACATGTAGTACACTTTCTATATTTTAATTTTTCTTTAGTTTTTCTTAAATTTTGTACTAGAGTCCCTTTATCGTTTGTTTTTTTTTTAAAGCTAAGGCACATCAAAAGTAAAAAAAAATGGTACGGTCGCTGGACCCTTGGCAAGAACGAAGAATCTTTCGCTTTTTCTTCAACTCCGAATGCAATTGAAATAAAATTTGTATGGTTTTATTTTTTTTTTTACTATTTTTTATTTTATATAAGTTTTTCATTTCAAATAATGCAAATCAACAACCAGCGCAGAGTAAAAAAAACACATTTTTAGGGACCATTCTATTGTCAAAAAAATTTTAAAATTCTAACATTAGATTCGAAATCAGCGACCCCTTAATACTGCCAGAATACAAAAAAAGTGTAAAGAATAAATGCAATTTTAAGGTCCACCCTAGTGTTAAAAAACTTTTTGAAATTTTAACATCAGATTATACTGTACTACACACATTTGCTGCAGTTTACATTTCTTAAAACTTAATTGCAATAAAGATTCTCACGTATGATTTAAAATAAACACACAAAGAGAGAGTTGCGCACTCTTAGTCTGCTAGAATCTCAATACTCGCACGCATACACACACAGCATTTCCACTGTTACGTGACGGTTTCTACCAAACTAAACCACCCGCAAGACGCACAAAGGAACTTCGTACAAAAAAACTGAGTATGCCACCGTATTCTACGACCAAAAATTAAGTTTGGGTGTCCAAGCGTTATTGTGTGTCTTTTTGACGTTCCTTCAGTGTTATCGTAGAAACTAAGAAAAAGGCATCACTGAGTTCATAGCTCAGAGATTTTTGAAGTTCTTTGTAACGACGTGTTTTGGTTGTAGGAGAAAATCTTGAAGTAAAATTCAGAAGGAGGAATCAACACTTTTACTGTATGCATTTTAATCAATACTTTCTCCGACTATCAAAACACGTCGTAACAAACTATTTCAAAAATCTACGAAATGGCGCTACGAATAAATTTGTTTGTTTTGATTGAAAATTTTATTGAGTTTCTTAAAAGGTAATGTCAATAGGGGTATTCGAGATTCAGTGCACTTGCCAGTGCAGTTGAAGACTTGTGCAGCTTACAAAAACAAAATAACCGAGCGTCAAAAATCTGCACATGTATTTCTACTATAAGCATAGTATGCTGTAGGAACGAAAATTTTTGGGCATATAACTCTATACGCGAAAATTTGGTGTAGAGTCAAAATTGTTGTGTGGAGAAAAAGCACTTGCTGTTTTGGTTGACAGATTCATATTTTTATTGCTGCAATTTTATATCCTATAAAAAGCAAGACTACACATTAATAAACTATATAAATGATGCAACAATATATTTGTTAAATAACAAATTCAACACTTAATCATACTTAATGCTTATTTTTTATTGTTGAATGGCAAATTTCTGCACCAGTTTAATATACCGACAATGATGCCGATGTAAATCGACAGACAAATTTTGAAATTTCAACTCTCCACTGACGAATAGAAATTTGGCAACATAGCAATAATTTTCGCTTCTACAGCGTTCTAGCTGACGAAAAAAAATTTCGCTGCCTGTTTGTTGTCAAAAATCTCAATGTATTTCTTATTTTTTTTTTTAATTTATTTATTTGCAATCTATTTTAATAAATATTAAGCAAATTATTTGAATTTATATAATAAATAACAGGGATTGGAAAGCTTCATTAAGGCTTTCAATATAATGTACATTCATAACAAATTTTTAAAAAAGAATTAATTTAATTAACAAGTGATTAGTAATGAATAATTTATGATTACTTATGAATAATTTATGTGAAGATAATTAATAAAATGAATTGAACTTTAAACTTTCATTATAATAGTAACTTAAGAACTGTTTTTATTTGAACATTTTTATTTTCTAAATGGAAGATCGTTGGAAGACAGGGAGCGTTTGTAATAAGCCGAAGCGTTTTTGACTGGTATCGTTCCAAAATTTCGATGTTGGAGTTGCTATCAGTTCCCCAAAGCTGAAGTCCATATGTCCAAATGGGTTTGAGTATTGCTTCGTATAATTTTATTTTGTTTAGCAGGTTTAGCTTTGATTGTGGATTAATTAGCCAGTAGAGTTTTCTGTTTATCAGATTCAGCTGTTGCCGTTTAGCTTTTATGAATGTATTTCTTATGAAAACTTTTTTCGTTACTACAGCATACTAAGCTTTAGCCTTAAACTTGAGGACTGGAGCAGTTGTGTGCATTGAAAAATTTGATAGTTTTAAAAGAGTGAGAGTTTAAAAGAGGAGTGTTTACGAAAACCTAACTGCACAAGTCCTCAACTGCACTAGATCGTGAATACCCCTAATATTTAGTTGTGTAAATCAATATTGAAAAAATATAAAAGAAATATGTAAAGTACGCATAACAGAAAAACTTTGTAAATATTATGAATATTTGTGTTATTTTTTAGCCTTGAATTTACAATTAGTAAAAAAAAAAGAGGAAAATTTCACTGAAAACATGTTTTTAAATTTGTATGGAATGTTCTTGTACAATTTTGTTAATTAAAGTCGATATATGTATGTATGTAAGTCAGACTTGAATTTTTTGTCTCAAAAATTAAAGAAATATATTTGCTCTGTGTAGTATTGCAAAAAAAGTTAATATTAGGAATACATTCATGTAATGTACCAACGAATTCTTTAATACGAAACGAGCGCATTCTTTAATTGTACAAAGGCATTCATAATATTTATTAATTTTATTGTATTTGGTAGATGAAACGAATGCGTACAAACGGTCATATGTATTATTCACAAAGACGCCCGCCATTATCGAAAGTATCGATTGCCCCATTCACGCTAACTACATCAATAGTTCTGTACGCACTAGCTACTTTTTTGACCTAAGGTAATGCATAAAAGGGTCAGTTCAATCAACTTCCATCTCGACTGTTTCTTGTTTATTTTTTAACGTCTTGACTGGATCATAAAATTTATTCTGACGAGCTCATACTTCGAAGTGACTTATTCGAGAAAACATGACAAAACATGGCTTTTCAGTTTCGTTGAGCAACATAAATAAAGTATCGTTATGAAAAGGTATAAATATATTGAATAAAGAATATCAGTCACTCTGTCTTGTTTTTTTTGTTGAGTCAATATCAACTAGCGAAAAAGCTAGCACTTCATGACTAGTGAAATAACTAGGGAATGGGTGTGTAAAAGGTAGCAATTGACCCCTTCCTATGACATGCTCGTGTAAAATTCGCAAGTTGAATATAAAGAAGGTATATTGAAGTGGAACTAGTACTGGCTACCAACTGGCTATTGAAATCACTAGTTTTGTACTAGTGCCATTAACTGCAGGGCGTTTGTCGGTTGAAAAGAATACAAACAGCTTTGCAAAATATTATAAGTATTTCATATACAGTACGAAGCTTTTTTTTTGGGTGTATGTATGTTTAAAATATAATTTTCCTATTTCCTTCTGTAATGTAAAAACCACAACAACATATTTTGTAATATTGTATATTTTACTAGCAGGCCATAGTTGTCCGCTAGACGTTTTGTTATCAATCGCCTTAACGCTTTAAAGACAGGACAATTTTCCCACACATATGCAAATTTTCAGCTAATTTTGATTTTGAATAGTTTTTATGTGATATAGTTAGTTTTGCGACATCCTACTTAGTGATGCCATAAAGTATCATCGTCCTTATTGGGTTAAAACAATACATATGAAAGAAATAAAAAATAGTCTCTTTTGCTTTGCTTTGTTTTTTCTGGAGCGCCACCAGCGTTGTCAGAATGACGTTTTTGACGTATTTTGAATCCAAATGACGTTTGACGTATTTAAAGGCTAAAATGACGTATTTTGCACACGAAAATGTGTTTCTTATATAAAAGCACTTTAAATACAACATTGTGAAAACACCTTTAAAGTTGCACCCATATTTTCATGTTCTGCAATACTATTTGCATATATTGGCATTGCAAATTCTTCTTTGTATTGTGCTTTCTTTTTCTTTTTGCTTCAATAAATTTTTGGTGCAAAAAATTAAAATAGAAAAAAAAAAAAAATTAAAAACCTTATGCTTATCTTAATCATACGGACTATTATTCATTTAAATCGGTTGCAAATTATCTGATTTATTGGCCTCTTGGTAGGAGTGTCCACTTGGAAAATACGTCGATGTTTTTTTCGATGTAATGCATCGACACAGTGCATAAATATTGTCCGATATATCTTTGATAAACATTGATGTCTTCTCTAAATCGAGTACTTTTTCCAGCATAACATCACAATGCCGAAGTCAGCTCCTTCCTTAACACGTCATAAAAAAGCACATTCATGACATAAGTAAAACCAAATGTAATATAACGTTTTTGTTCAAAGCTCACCAAGACAGAAGAAACAAACGAATTATCCCTGCAGTCCGCGGCATCGTGCACGAATATGACATGATGAATTCTTAAAGAAATTTGCAGCATTAGATACATTTGTCGATAATTTTTTACCAAAGCTGTCTTGTTTTGTTAATTTTCTATGATTTTAAATAAAAATTCTAGTTGTTTAATAGTTTTAAATCGTTTATTACGCTTTTTTGGTCAGGTTAGAATAATTAATTGCTCAGAAAGTTTTCAAACAGTTGTTTGTTTCAACAGTTTTCAAACAGTACACGAATTTGGAACTTTGATAGGAGATTTTCGTCAATGTAATGAATAACCGAATCAGCATGTTTCGTCTTAAAAAAAAATAATAATGCATGATTTATTCAAGATTTCTTTAAGACTTGGACTGCTATGTTGTTTTTGTTCTTCTTTCGTTGCCAATATCAATGCTACGTTTACGTTACATGTTTAACTTGGGTACCTGTTTTCACTGCCAATAGCGCTGAACAGGCTTTTTCATTATTTATTTTTAAATATAATAATTTCATTAGCTGGTTAAAATGCATTCAATATTTTATGAAAATACATCGATTCATCGAGTAAATAATAGTTTTTCAAAACATCGGATCGAGTCGATTTATCGCATTGTAAACATCGAGTAAATCTGATGCATCGATGTATATTGAAAATTTCTACTTCTAAGCGTCTAAACATTTTTGAAATCTCATGCAAATATAAAAATGTAATTTTTTGTTGGCTAAAGTAAAAAATTAATGACCAAATTTTTATATAAGTTTTATAATAGTTTAGATGCTTCAAAATTGGTATTTTTTCCTATATTTAACAAATTTAAATGAATATGAGTTCGTGAAATGCATCATAATATTATTAGCTTTTTATGTATTGAACTTTGCTAAACAACTGAACCCATTGGCGTACCGAGGCCATTTTGATTGGGGGGGTTATCAATGTATTTCGGCCGACTGGATGCCCATAAGTCCCGACTTTTTTTAAATACAACATAGTCGAATTATATAAAGTTACTCATCCGTTCGATAAATATAAATAAATCTTAAGGAGTCTTTTTAATTTGAACGGCTAAGAAAAACACTTTGTAATTATTTTTACTAAAAACTTTTTTTAATGATGAAAAAAGAACTTGTGTAAATCAAAACACATATAATTAAGTATTTGTTTTAATTAAGCTTTAATTAAGCAATTTGGACATCATTTTTCGAATCCAAAAAAGTGGCAACGATTTCTCAGCTTTTACAACAGGTAACTGAAAATTTTTTTAGTTCATCTAAGCGATATTACTTGAAACTATAAGATTACGTATAATCAGCCAACTAAACCTCATAACTGTTTATGGCGCCATTTTCAAAACAAAAATTGAAAAATTAC
Organism: Dichetophora obliterata; assembly: GCA_963920525.1. Classification (NCBI taxonomy): domain Eukaryota; kingdom Metazoa; phylum Arthropoda; class Insecta; order Diptera; family Sciomyzidae; genus Dichetophora; species Dichetophora obliterata. Next base: position 86,432,957 of record OY986439.1, on the reverse strand, counting down.
TCTTTTTTTTTACATCTCTAACGCTCTAAAAATTCGAGTTTTAGGTTTTAATAGATGATTGTAGATAATAATCTTAGAGAATTTGCAATAATATATATAATGCAAAACAGTTTAAGCTCAAATGGCCTTCTTCGTTAATCTTTGTTATCGTTTAAGAAATCCTGAAATTTTTAACCCATGTAACACTTTTCAATCTTTCAATCTTTTTCAATCGAAGAAGAAGATCCCTTAAGTGCAGTTTTCATATCGTTCCCTCTATCAAAATAAAATAAAAGTATTTCAACATCATCGAAAGAGCATTTAAAAATTTATTTTCGTTTTTGTTTTAAAAATTCATAGTTTATATGTGTTAAAAAATAAACAGGGCTTTCAATTTCTTTTAAATTTTTTTCTTTTAATTGTTTAAATTAATTAAAAAATAGTGTTTTAAATAAAATATGCAAACTTAAATTTTAAGTATAACATTTAAATATTAATTCTTCTTTTTTTAAGGTAGCCATTGCTGCGCAATATTATCTAAGTTAATGAGATCAACTATGTCCTTTTCCGATGAAAGTATTAATAAGTCATTAAGTCGTGAGTCACTTTGCGTGGTTCTTAAATAATTTTTTACTAATTTTAATTTGCTGAACATTCTCTCATTTCCTGAAACAGTAACAGGCACTGTGCACAGCAAACGCGACATTTTGTCGCTCAACTGCAGGAAGAGATTTTTTTATTGCATTCTGTAACATTAGATGTACCTGATAGAGTTTTTACGCCTTCGTATAGATCATAGAATACTTCAAGTTCCGCTTTCAGTTTTTTGGTAACAATTTTATTGATTCTAGAATTCGCTTTTGGGTCAAGTTAGTAGAAGATAGAATTGAATTAAAGAGTTCATACAGAGGCTTTATTGTTTCTAAGCAACTGCTTAATTTATCTCGCATCAGTGAGGTTATCTTATCCAATACAAGTTTAAAGTCTCTTCTATAGAAACAGTTCATCGAAAAATAAGCCACGTTGGCATTGTTATCATCCAAAAGTTTCGGCGCAAGACGACGGCGATGGCGAATTGAGAATTCCTTTTCAGCATCAACATTAAGAGATTTTAACAATGTAACAGCACTTCTAATTAGGTTATCCGTACCTTCAGAGTTCTAATTAATTTTTTCTAATAATTTAAGGGCACAAGAAATAAATTTCATAGCATTTAAAATATTCAGTTCAACGGCTTCAAGAGATTCAGTCAGGAGTTTAATTTTTACTAGCGCATTATTCATAAAAACAAGACTTATAATAAAGTCCACAGAAATGAGTTGGTTTGATAGCAAATATGCAGCATTTCGAGTGCACTTTTCAATTTTCTTAGAGCTTTAGAAAATTTTGTTTTAAACATCAACAATGACATGAAGCAATGCCTTTATAATAAATGAATTTTGAATGCAGATTTAAAAATGGTGTTCTTTTTGCCATTATCTCGAGTTTAAAAGTTAAAACGGACCTTTTTTCAAAAGTTTGACTAAATCTTTTAAATTCATTGAATATTTATATATTATAATTGTATTCAAATTAAAATGTTTAGTCTATGAAATTACAAATTTTACATCAGAGTTCTTGGGGTCAGAAAATTTCTTTAAATATGTTGGCCGATTTCAATCGTCATTAAATTTTTTACAAATGTTACAATACAAATGTTAGGTATTTCTGAATAAAAATTTCAATCTCAAAAAGTTCTACAAAAATATATTAATAAGGTTTTAAAAAAAGGACATGTGTGGCGACTGAGTAAGCCTTTGTTCGTTTGGGCTTGTTTTATTCCACTTATTTTTTCAACTTTTTGACAAAGTATTTGAATCAGGGACTGTTATCATTAAGCTATATCAAAAATTTAACCATTAATCATTACTTTATGATTTTCTAGTTCTTGCTCAGATATAAAAATAGTAATCTGATTTTACCTTTTAAATCTTAAATAAAAATCATTTTTTTTTTTCAAAATCAAAACAAAAATATCATTTTCGGGTTTTTATTTTTGGTCAAGGATACGGTTGCACAATTGGACTAAAAATGGTCTATTTTTCCATTTGGTCCGCTGCTCTCTTTTACATTACTATGCATTACTATTTCCGTACTGTTTTGACAGAATTTATACTAGTTTCTGAACTTTTTCTGCAACACTGGATTTGTTTACAACAATTCAACGCTGATACGACTTAAAATGAGTTGGTCGACTGAAGATAGTTTAAGGTACGACTTAAAATGAGTTGGCCGATTGAAGTTCGTTTAAGGTACGACTAAAAGTGAATTGGCCGACTGAAGATCATTTTGGGTATGAATTAAAGTGAAATAGCCGATTAAAGTTGGTTTTTGTTATGAAAATCGCAATAAAAGGTACGACTGACTTTGATGCGTTCATAATTATTGTTTATAAAAATCAATATTTTAAAAAATTTAAGTAATAAAAATACATTTAGGCCGACTCTAAAAAGTAAGGAGGGTAGTCAACCCCTTTCCCCGCGCTAGTTACGCACCTGAATGGACCGAGAGGTTCCTACAAAACGTCTAGTTTAAAGTCAGCATAAGTTGCAACGAAAAAAATATACCATCAATGCGTATGAGTTATTTTAATTGCACTGAAGCGTTAAAAGCGGGCCAGAAACATGTGACTTGTAAAAGTTTTTAATACAATTTCAAACTATTTTTTAAGGTTTATTTGTTCAGCAAAGTTATTGGTCAGAATAATAGGAACAATTTTGATGAAGAACAATGAAATTATCAAATACAGGGGAAAAAGTGTGCAAAAAGCGCACAGTGTAATCATTAATTTTAAATAAAACTGTCATATCTTTGAAAATTTAACAGAACCAACTATAAAATTTACTTCTCATACAGTAGAAGTGTGCATTTTCTCTGTATGTACTCCATATTTTAAAAAATTCATTATTTATTTTCAAAATTTCCACTGTTTCTATTTATTACGACATTTCAGTGAACTTGAACTTTGTCCTTTGTGTAATATGTGTAAAGTCTAAAACAAGTAGAAAGCACTAACATAGTAAAACTCAATACTGAACGAACCCAGTAGTGTTTGTTTAGGGGTTTTTTTAATAAAAAGCCTTTTACAATTATTTAAAATTTTAAAAAATATTTTTTTTCTCTACTTAAAAATAATCATTGAAACATATTTTAAAAAATTAGTTTTTGTATTGACTTGCTGTATGGTTACTATCATATCTTTCATCCCAACACGATTGGTGGTGATCGATCTTTTTGTTGACCGATTTGACAAAGAATGTCCCATATTTGTAAAACAATTTCCTTCAACAAACGAAACGATGTGGTGTTGGTGATTTTGGCACGAACCAAACCAAGAACAACATAAGCAGCTACTGCAGCATTTTATGCTTGATTTTTCTCATACTAAAATGTGCATTTTTCTTCTTATATTTTGTGACTTTACTGAAGAAATTATAAAATCTAAAGTTACATATTCGATTTACTCGCCCCATAACTAATATTTTAGCATATATTTAATCTTTGTACGATGAATATTAAAGGCTGTAGGTATACTTCAAAGTGTCCAATAAAAACGTTACAAGTGCTTGAAAAAATGTTTGAAAATGATCGCCATGCAATCCCCTCTATAACCCTTCGTCAAGGACGATTTTCGATATCGATTGTTAGCGAAAACTGTACATTGCTTTGAACATGGCACGCACAATGACCGATAACGATAGAGATTATTCCCGTTAAAATTTTGGGAATTTACTATATTATTTAAAAAAATTGTTCATAAGAATCGGTCCAGTACTTTTGGAGTAAAGTCATAACTTTAAATTTTCATTTCAACTTTATATAATAGTATGGATGTAGAAAAGTGATGCCACCTAGAAGATTTTTTTTTTACAAAATGTAGCTAACGACACATAGAATCTTGTAGCATTCTTAACTCAATGAGTACTTAGATTGTAATATAGAACCTTGTGGTAGTGAGCCAACGATATAAAAATGGACCGTCAGTTGATAAAAAGCTAAGCGAAACGGCAATGTTTATGGTTTTGCTAAAAAAAGTAATTCTAATTACCAGAGGCGGATTTACCGCAGTGGGCGCCCTAGGTTTGAAAAAATTTGCCGTCTTTACCGCACTAATGTACATGTAAAGTGTGTCGTATGCGCATAGGAATTCGTTGGGATCTCGACCATGACTCAATTTTAACTTCAACATTTTATACCATATTTTTATTAATATTATATTTTAATTTTTTCGTATTTTAAATCATATAATTTACCAATTACATACTCATATTTATATTTGTAACTCATACCTAATTTTTATTTTATTTTAAAGTTTATTGTTAAATTTATCTTTATCTATTCTTCTATTCTTCTTTTACCAGTAAACTCCAAAAGTACTAGGCCGATTTTTGTGAAAAAAGTTTTAAAATGCCACATTTGCAACGATTTTTAAATTTTGTTATTTTTGAAATTTTAAATATAAGTTTATTTAATTACGTGTTAAGTTTTTTAAGAAATCATCCAGACATTGAAAAAAAAAAAGCAAAACTGATGAGCCTCGAACAAGGCGAAAAGTGAGATACATAAGTATGAATGCAGTGCTGTGCTCCAAACCACAACAAAAAAAAATAAATGTTGCTTATTTCGCAAACCACAGTGGCCTGCTAGTATTGTATACTTGTAATATTTTTTGAAAATATACATGCTTTATCGAACCCTTTTCTCACTTTTCATTACTATCGCGAACTTTAAAAATTTTTTATTAAAACTATTTCAATTTGTGAAGCTAAATTTTAAAGAAGAAGTTTTTGTTTGTGGAAATAACTTTAACAGTTTCAATAGCCATTAAAATAGTCACTTTGAGAGCTAAGGGAAATAATTAATTGACCAGCCAAATCTCAACGACAAAGCGATTGTGTACAAATCAACTCAAGCGCCAAAGCATGCCTCAGTTGCCATGAATACAGAATGTATGCACGATCTCGGGAAATTGCAGCTTCAACATTTCAGCATTCCACAAGTGGTTTTCTTCGACACCGTAAATTGTACAGAACACGTTTTCAGTCCATAGGGTGCTACAAACTGACACCGTTCAAAGGACGTCAAAAAAGTGCTGAAGCAAAACAATTTGCTTCTAACTGCAGCCAACGAGTAGTGAGAGCGAACTATATTGGTTGAAGTAAAATGTAAATTTATTTTATTTGGAATTTTTTAGCAATTTTTTTTTTAGCCAAGTTGATGTATGAGTGTGCAAAAGTCGGATACACATATCTGCACACTCACACACACACACTCACTCAGACACAAAAGCCGAAGAAGAGCAGAAATAGAAAAACCAAACTCAAGTGAAAAAACCGAAATTGAAATAAGCAATATACTAAAACAATATAGACCAAAAATAAAACAAAAAGTGAAATAAAAAAGTAGAAACAAAAAATTGGAACTAAACTTTTCTGAACTCTATGCACACAGAGTTCGCTTTTATAAAAAAGTTTCAAAAGGGTTGCAAACTGACGTCAGACGATGTTTCAATTTGCAATGCAGTCACTTTTAGCAGTAAATCTATCTTTAGCTTTTGTGAATTAGCGTGTGTGTGTTTGTGTGCATGTGTAACTAAAGTACAGAGTTAAAGCAGATCAATCTGACAGCTAGGATAAGACTCAAGTCCAAACTTTATAAATTAAAAATAAAACTTTGCTTTTTAATGTTTGCATTTAGTCTAATTAATTTAAATATTGATTTTCAGACTTAAAGACCTCAAATTGCAGGACTGTATTTAAAATAATATCAGGCATTAGTCTGATATTTATATAGTCCGTTAATAAAGTAAGTATGCAGTTCATCTTGGAAAATATATGAAATAGAAAATGGTAGAAGTATTGTATTTTAACAAAATCACGGGTATTATTTAAAACGATATATTAAGAACTTTCTTTTAAAAACAGAAAAAATAAACAAAAATTCATATTCTTCAAATTATACAAACTGAAATGAAAATATCCTTAAAAACATATTAAAAAAGGAGGCATGCAAAACTAAACCAATATTGTAAAATTATAATTTTTTAACTTATTTTAAATTAAATGTTTTTAATATTTTGTTGGATAGCCCTTTTGTTTTATAACAGCTTTAAGTCTGGATTTCATTGAAGTCACCAGGTTCATAGTCACGCTAGGTGGTATGTTCTCCCACTCTTTAAACAGGATTTTCTTCAAATCATCCTTGTCTTTTATGTTGTGCTTTCTGATTTGGCGGTCCAGGTGGTCCCATAAATGCTCGATAGGGTTAATGGCAGGAGACTGACGTGGTGTTTTAAGCTGTTTTTTTTACTTTATACAGTAGCCACTCCTTGACAATAAGCGCGGTGTGCTTAGGGTCGTTGTCTTGTTGAAAGACGAACGACTCCTCAATTCCAAGTTTTGATGCACTTTTGTGTAGGTTGTTTTTTAAAATATTTGGGTAACTGTAACGATCAATGGATTATTCCATCGATGAAAACCAGTTTACCAATCCCAGAGGCTATCATACAACCCCATTTAACCACAGATCCACCGCCTATCATATTTTGCGGTTCAAGCTCAGAATTCACTTTTCGCCATGCCTTTGCTCTTCTATCTGATCCGTGGATGTTGAATATACTTTCATCTGAAAAAATTACTGAATTCCAGAAGCTTTCATCAGCTGTTTCGTAATGTTTCGCGAATGAAAGCCTTTTGCTACGGTTAACTGCGTTAATAAACGGCTTCTTGCGCATGTTGCGACCATGGTATCCAGCAGTACGGAGAACCTGACGAATTGTTTCAGGATTGCGCGATTTTGCAACCTTATTTTCGATTTCAGATTGGATTGTTGGCGCTGATTTTGTAGGATTTTCTCGCACCTTGCGTACAATAATGTGTTTTTCGTGAGAAGTGAATATGCTTGGTCGTCCAGATCTTAGCTTTGTCTTAGTGCTTTCTTCTGTTTTGTATTTTTCTATCACCTTTTGTACAGTTGCATGGCTTTTCCCAACTGTTTTTGCGATTTTTCTTTGAGAATTGTGCTTTTGTGTCTCTCAAGCCTTGAGACAATTCGATATTTTAAAAATGTTTTAACCGAAATTTTACGGAAAACTGGAACATCGTTTTAGAAAAGTAAAAAATTTTATGCTTACAGGCTGAGCGTAAAAGTGCAAGTTAAAATTTTGGATACCGGGTGTATACTTACTTTATTGATTGACTGTATGTAGGTCCAGTATATATTTTGAGTGCTTTTATATTTTTAGCCAAATAAACATTTGTCTCAACGATAGGGATGCCAGACGTACTGTTTTTCGCAGTACACGTACTGTTTTTTTTTTCAAATGTACTGTTTTCTGCATAGCACCTAAAACAGTACCAAAAAGTACTGTTTTTTACTCTTTGTACTGTTTTTTGTACTGCTTTCTTTTTGTTATTAAAAAAAAAACAAAATAAAATATTTTTCAGTGTTTGATCACAAAAATTTGTTCAGTGTATAAAAAAAATTATGATTTGAAACACCCTGTTACAAAAGACGTCAAATGTTTACAACATTGTTATATTATTATCATAATCCAAACAAAAGAAACAGCACAACCAACTGAATAATAAATATATGTATATATTGCGAGAAGATTTAATTTAGCGGACATTTTACACCACGGTAAGATATATTTCGAATTTTTGTTTATCCTAGTTTAAAAAATACATTTTCAGAAATGGAAAGCGAGGAGAATATTTCAAATGATATATTATTAAATAGCTCGAGCACAGATGTTGAAGAAGTAAGTTGTCGATCATCTTCTAAACAAAAAAAGAGAGCACGGCGTAAAAACAAATTCCAAGATAGCTGGAAAAGCAACTTTAATTGGATTACTAGAGCTAATGACGAGTTTATGGCAAAATGCATATCTTGCGGCGTTTGTTTTTCTATTGCTAATGGGGGTATTGCCGATGTCAAACGCCATTTGAAGACAGCAAAACACATACGAAATATGGGAAGCAGGTACCAAAAATCTGTAAGTTGCTTTTAAACCCATAATTCCAGTAAAGGTACAGAAGGAGCACAACAGGCTATCTCAGCAGCAGAGGCTGCATTCACGTATCATACCGTGTCACATAGTCACAGCTACAAATATGCAGATTGCAGCAGCAAGCTATTTAAGGAGATGTTTGCCGATTCAAATGTGGCGTCCAATTTTAAATGTGGTAGGACAAAGATGTCAAAGATTACAACAAACATCCTGGCTAAGCATGCCATTAAAACAGTGTTAGATGACCTAGCCTTTGACCGCCCATTTTCTATATCGACCGACGCGTCAAATAAAGGAAATATAAAAACGTTTCCTTTAGTTTTACGGTATTTTTGTAAACATTCGGGTGTTAATACAAAACTGTTGAATTTTTATAATTTAAATACCGAAATGTCAATTGATATTGCAGAGTCTATAAAGTCAAAATTAGAAAATAACAATTTAAACTTAGCCAACGTCACTAGTTTTTGTGCAGATAATGCTAAAGTCAACTTCGGCTACAAAAAAAGCGTCTTTGTTGAGCCTAAAAAATGTAACCCAGATATCATAGGTGTTGGATGTGTGTGTCACATCATAAACAATGCGTTTAAAAATGCATTAAAATTTATGAAGTTCGATATAGAGAATATTGTAATTAAAGTTTAGAATGAGTTTAGCTCATCGACAAAAAGAACATCCAATCTCAAAGAGTTTTTTGAATTTTGTGACTTAGAATGGAGTGAATTGCTTCGCCATGTACCAACGAAATGGCTTAGTTTAAACCCTGCAGTGGAACGATTATTGAAAAACTATGCACCCATAAAAACATATTTTCTTTCCAAAGATGATTGTTCAGCCGTTTTAAGGGAATTTTTTGAGTCTGAAAGTTCCGAAGCTTATTTAGGATTTATACACAATATTGGAGTTGCATTATCATTGCCTATAAAAAAAAATTGGAGGAGGATACCCTTGTTATCGTAGATATGTTCAAAATAGTTATACAGCTTCGCGACAAATTTGAACAACAAAAGAGCGAGAAGTTTTATGGTTACTTAGCTGAAACCGTCTGCAGAAATTGTGATGATCCACAGGAAATATCATTGTTTAAAAGACGAGCCGAAGCAATTCTTTCATACATAATAACATACATCGAAGAACATTTCGATTTAAAAAATAATAAATTCGAAAAACTCAGTGTCTTCAATTTGAATTCTCACATATCTTTCCACGATTTTACTGAAGTGATTACATTGTTCGGTATCAAAAATATTGATATGGATCTACTTTTTGATGAGTTCCTTTCTTTAAAAACTTTTGCTGAAAACGTAAAAAAAGAAACAACCGTAGAAGAAAAATGGAAAGCGTTTTTAAACAGTGGAACGTTTCCCAATTTTGAAAAAATATGTAATTTTATTTTTTCCATTCCTCATTCCAATGCTGCTACGGAAAGAATATTCAGCTGCATGTTTTCATTTTGGAGAAAAGAGAGAAACAGACTCTTAATAGAAAACTTGGAAATGAACTTATTATAAAAACTAACTACGATTATACCTGTATCGAATTTTTAAAGTTTTTGAAAACTAAAGATGGAAAAAATGGTATTTTAAAAGATGTACCAAAAAATGATAAATATTTATAAGATAACTTTTAAAGTGTTTTTATTTAGGTAAACTTTATATTCCTACCATCTCCCAGTGAAGACTAGTTATTGAGTCTAAATAATTAAGACAGACCGATTCCAAGCCGATATTAAAATTCTTATTTTTTTGGGCATAACTGAATTTAATTTTGCAATTTTTTATTTTTTTTTTGATTAAAAATTATATGTCACGCTTGTAGCAATATTTGTGTTGTAAAAAATAATCTTTTTTTTTTCATTATCATGGATTGAATAATAAAATAATAATAATTGTACTGTTTTTTTTTTGTTGATGTACTGTTTTACCAAATTTTAATTCTGACAACCCTACTCAACGAGAAGGCTCAAACATGTTATAAAATTTATTTTTAATAACCAAATATTTATTTCGCCCTAAGCAAGTAAGCCGTTTTTAAACTATTACCAAATATTGTTTAATATAAACAAACTCTTTTCAAAGTGTAGGAGGCATTAATGCAAAGGTTTCTATTGAACGAATGAATGAATGATACATTTAAATAAATATGAATTTAAAGAATATGTAAATAAAAAATGAATAGCACCTCAATCAACAATTTTTTTGTAGGCAATGAACAGGAAAAACTGCTATATTTTGCATTTTTTTCCCAAGGATATTGTTGATGTGTCTGTTTTTGTTGACACTTTTTTCTCATTCTGCTTTGTTGCTGCTATTGGTATTTATTTTGTCCAGCAATTTCCTTTTGATGCGCCAACAATGCTCACATGCTGGCTGACCACTGCACTGTCGCTTTCACGCCTACAAAACAGCAGGCATCATGATGGCACACATTGATGGCTCAAACAGAGATACAATAGTAATCAACAAGGCTAAAAAAACGTACACACAACAATATTTAAATAAAAAAAAACAACATTTAAACAGAGAAACTAATCAACAATCACAGCTTCCTTATGCATGGTCAGGCAACATAATAAAAAACATCCTTCTAGTCACATGTCAAGTGGAGGATGCACATTTATCGCATTTAGTTGATATGTGTGCTTTTTATACCCTCAACCTTCCCCAACCAATACAAAACGAACACCAGCAAGCAGCGATTTATTGTTAAACTGAAAGTGGTAACGTAGAGGGGAAAAAACAACCAGCAAACACAATCATTCCAACACATACATATGTTAGAGCATCCTGCTGTTTTAACCGCCAGGACAACCAACATCAAGCTCAAAAAAAAAAAAGATTGAAATAAGGAAATAGACAAATATACAAATAGCACTTGCAGGCGATTGGGTGTCGAAGCTGCCAACAGGCTTCCTTCCCAGCGCGGTCTTTTACAAATTGAGTTGCCAAATCAACAATAATATCGCAATAGCGGTAGAGAATAATTCCAGCTGTTTGATTGGATGGTAAGCTAGTTGAGGCAGTGTTCGAAGTGTTTGCTTAGAAAATATTTAAAAAAAACATACACTTTAATAGCTCATCTGGCAGCTCCAAAGCTAGGATGTTTATCGCACAGCAGCACTGCCACCAAGAAGCTTAGACAAGACATTGACAGTAAAATACAGCAAAAAAAAAAAAAAGAACACTACTCAGTGGTTTTTTAAATGAACCTTTTCAAGTAGAAAACTACGTTTTCGGCACTTAGAAATGAACTCTTCTTTAATCATTCATTAGAATAAAATGACTTTTAATTAAAGAATTATTTTTTCGGAATTGAATAATAAAAAATCATAGAAAAGTTAGTCATCGGAAATTCGCCGGAAAAAATTTTCTATTTTTTGTACTGAAATAAATTTACAAAAGTACCAAGGTATAAAAAAAGTAAAGCAACACACACTCAAAGAAATATTTGTTTATATTGACCAATTGCTAGGTTAAGTTGATACATTTTTTGTCAATATACAGCCAACAAAAGCTTTTGTCAATTAGATTTAAGGCGATAAGTTACAATCATATTGACAAAAATTTATTTTGTTTATTTGATAAATCTATGTTTCAATTTTATATAAGCCTTTATCACGAATATCGCGTTTTTAGTGTTCATTTGATAAAACAATCTCTCAGTATGAAAACAGAATATTTCAACATGAAAAATAATTTGTTGAATTTTCTATTATGTTGAAAACATATTTTTTATCAATAATACTCAAATGTTTTGTTGTTCAGATTAAAAGATTTTATTACAGTTTATATATAATGAATATACTTATAAATCAATATAATTATGGAATTCATAAACATTGATATTATCCATGCTGAATTCATTGACAAAGAAGCTCAATTTGCAGTCATCGCTAATGATAAATGCATTTAGAAACTCAGCCAAAATTGTCGAAGTCCCTCATATGTCGAAGGTGTATTATAGTAAAATTGGTACACTTGAAAAAATAAAAAATGCATTTCACAAGAACACATTTACACACTTAGCTTCCACACACAAGTTATCATCCCCTTAAAAAATTGCACTGTATTTTAAAGCTTTCCCGAAATTTGTCTTCTTAACTTTATTTTGTACATGATTTAAAAAGGCAAATGTCGCCACTGAAATACCAAGCATTTCTTTCTGTAGTCATTGTTAAAGGTTTTTGTAATTGATAATCCATTTTATCATAATGAAATTGAAATTTTATCCACTTGACTCGGTCGATTATCAATAACATTAATTATTTCTTCAGGATAACAAATCTATTGATCAAGCCAACAAAGTAGTTTGTTAATGTTATTTATTAAAATGATGAAATATTATTCCGATTATTTGATGAGCTTGTCAGCGTGAATAAGTCTATATCAAGTTAACACACGTATATTTCAAGCTAATAAAACCATTTATTCAAAACAACGCATTAAATTTGTTGCTGTTTTTAATGAAATGGATAAAATTTATTTGGAACTAGCTGATATACCCGGTGTTACTCGAGAGTCAGTTATATAAACATTTTAACATACACTTCTCGATTAAATGTTTTTTAAAATCGGGAATATTGAAAAACATATTGAATTTTATTTGAATTTTATTTTATTTAATTTTATTTATCTACCGTTAGAAAGGTAATTGAACGAACATTAATCCAAAAAAGTTTAGGAAAATTTTTGGTTGTTGGTGGTTCCATCTCTTGCGGTGAGCTAATTGAATTCAAAGGGGTACGAAAAACATATTTTAAAAATTAAAAAGAATTTTTATATTTACTTAATCTTAAAGCAAGCACAATTACATTTTCAACAAAATAAAAATTATGGTGGGACTCAATGCGTCCTTGAGATATGGACATTTTAACGTCTAAACAAAGATTAATATTAAAAAACATGTTGAACTTTTTAACAAAAAAAATTTTAATGGAATATATTAAAAACAGCGGAGTTATTGGCATTAAAAGTAAAAACTTTTTGATTTTCATATAATTTTTTTCTCATTATTATCAATGTTTTATGAAAATTCGTTGTGCTAAAAATGATTGTACCTACTAAAATTTCTATTAGCTGCGTTTTTTCATTGGAGATCAGAATCATATATTCGCATTTGCAAGCAAAGCAAAAACAACAAAAAGTCCAGCAAGTGAGCTAGACATTTAAATTGATCCAATTCTATGTTTTTAAGTGTTAATGACGCTAGATGACGCTGCGACTGAAAAAACTGGCACTACTGCATTATTTTACTTTTTAAAAGTTTGGTAGCAATAGCATTTTCGCAAAATATTTCGCAAAACTTATCTGCTGGCCGTATAAGAACGTCAGATATTCTTCTGTAAGCAGAAAATAGCGCCACCTGTCTGTAATCCCAAACGTGTGGGGTTAAATTTGGAGAAACTTTTGAAAAAACAGTATTCAGCTTTTCACCGCAAGGTGTAAGTATAGTCTGTACCCACACATCTTACAAATGTGGCGCCATCTATCTGTGAATTTAACGCACAGATCAAAACTAATGAAATAATTGTGCTGACCAGATGCGCATATGTTTTATTATATCGCCATATAGCTAAAACTGATTACATGAAAATATTAACTTTAACAGCATTCTTATTCACAGTCATTTTTTCGATAAAATTGTGATATATGTACAACATTTAAAGTACCATTGATAAAGAACTTAGTGACAACGGTGACACAATAGTGAGAAAAAATAGAGCCAGCACAACAAAACAAATTTAACAGGAGGGGACGGGGGGTGGGGAGGCACAAAATAAGTAGATCCACTATAAAGAAGATTTTAAATAATCCAAAATAATCGTAATTACTTCAGACACACAACTGCATTCCTAGAGATAAATGGGGACGTTCAAACTGTTTAGAGAATTTTAACACAAAACTAAGTTTTTATTAATAGTCTGGTATGAAAAAATTGATTTTTTAGCCATAACTTTTGATTGGAAAGAGATATTAGGGTAATTTTTTCACATAAATTATTTTTGAGACTTGACTTTTTTGTAAAAAATATTAAAACAACATTTTGGAAAAAATAAATTTCGCGAAAAAAATCAAACCCTTGTTGTTTTGATGACAAAAACAGTAAAATAATTTTTGCGCTTAGCTGGAAGAATTTTTGCAAATAAATGCTATGTCATATGAAAGGTAGCCAGATGTGCAATTTTTAATTGATTTCATTTTTACAAGAACAACAATTTTTGAGTCATTTTTTGAGTAAAAAGTCAATATTTTGGACCTTTTTTGACATAATCATCAAACATAAATACACTGACTTAACGGTACAGTTCAACCTATTTTTGTAAAGTGATTTTATTGAACTTTTGAACAAAAAAAAAATTTGAATGAAAGTTATTAATGGACAGCGGAGATATTTGAATCGAAAGACCAAACTTTGATTTTCATGTCGTTTTTTTTTCTCATTCTTAGGTAACGATGTTTTATGAAAAAGTCGTTGTACTGAAAATTTCTCCAATTTTGAAGATATGTGAGTGTTTTTGATGTCAAAACAACAAAAAATTTTTAAAATTAAAAACACAAAAATCTCCGATGGTAAAAAGTTTTATAATAACAAAATTACCGTTAGTTGAAAAATTTCAGAGGGGTCGTGGCAAAAACTAAGTATGTAACATTTTAATTTGGGATAAACTTAATATGTGTACCTAGTTTGAGCGAAATCTGTTGAGCCGTTTAGATTTGTATAAAGGCCAAACAAACAAACAAACAAACAAACAGAAAATGAGTTTTAATACTATAGATAGTCAGTTGCTTTTGATTGGAAAGAGATATTGTTGTAATTTTTTCACATATATTATCTTTGAGACTTGACTTTTTTGTAAAAAATATAAAAACAACATTTTGGAAAAAATAAATTTCGCGAAAAAAATCAAAGGGGGTACCCTTGTTGTTTTGATGACAAAAACAGTAAAATAATTTTTGCGCTTAGCTGGAAGAATTTTTGCAAATAAATGCTATGTCATATGAAAGGTAGCCAGATGTGCAATTTTTAATTGATTTCATTTTTACAAGAACAACAATTTTTGAGTCATTTTTTGAGTAAAAAGTCAATATTTTGGACCTTTTTTGACATAATCATAAAACATATATACACTGACTTAACGGTACAGTTCAACCTATTTTTGTAAAGTGATTTTATTGAACTTTTGAACAAAAAAAATTTGAATGAAATATATTAATGGACAGCGGAGATATTTGCATCGAAAGACCAAACTTTGATTTTCATGTCGTTTTTTTCTCATTCTTAGGTAACGATGTTTTATGAAAAAGTCGTTGTACTGAAAATTTCTCCAATTTTGAAGATATGTGAGTGTTTTTGATGTCAAAAAAACAAAAAATTTTTAAAGTTAAATACACGAAAATCTCCGATTGAAAAAAGTTTTATAATAACAAAATTGCCGTTAGTTGAAAAATTTCACAGGGGGCGTGGCAAAAACTAAGTATGTAACATTTTAAGTTGGGATAAACTTAATATGTGTACCTAGTTTGAGCGAAATCCGTTGAGCCGTTTAGATTTGTATAAAGGCCAAACAAGCAAACAAACAAACAGAAAATGAGTTTTATTACTATAGATTGACAAAAAATAAAGCATTTTTGATAAAGTTGAATGGACAAGACAATTCCGTTTTGTTAGGGATTAACAAAAGTTATGTATAAATTTCACCAAGAATATTTCTTTGAGTGCAATACCCGTAATAATATGAATACGTTGATATATTTTTTGTTTCTCTTTTAGAGACATTCATTGACAACCCCTTTCCAAAAAATTAGTAAAACAATTTTTTTTTTACTAACTATATTTTATACACCCTATTAAGTTACACTCTGTTGCAAGGGTGTCTGCAGGATTAGTTCTAGGGCGGGGTGGCAAAGGCATAAAGGAGTCTATAATGCACATAAAGAAAATGTAACCTATATAATTCTATTTGCTGAGATTTTTGGTACTAATTTTGTTATCATGATACGCCGGTTGACACACGCTTGTACACATAAGAAAATTAAATATATTTCAAAGATAGGGTAAAAATCTTTCTCGTATCATGCCCGAAACATTTGCAAATTAAATTTTTTTCATGTAATTTAAAAATGTATTTCTCAACAAATTTTCTTAGTAATTGAGTAAATTAAATAATGTGATGTCTTCTTTATCCTTAAAAAATGGTATTAATTACTATTTAGCCTCAAAGTTTTACTCTTTTCAAATAAGAATACAGAAATTTCCCAATATTTTTGTTTTTTTTTTTTTAAAAAAAAAGAATAAAACCAGCAAAATTTTCAAGCCATTTTTTTTCCAGTCTTGAAGGCCTCATAAACCAATTGCGAGCGGCCTGAAATTTATCAGATTTGGATTTAGGAGGTAAAAATATGTAAAATCCGCAAAAATTAAGAATTCGAGTTGTCGCTATACTTGAAATGTTGCCCGCATGGACATCAACTGACTTATTTCTTTTTTCAACATGCATCAGTTCTAGCAGCATTAAAGTTACTAAAATCGAGTTTGGAAACATATGAATTCATATAGTTCAAACACATTATATGAATTATTAAAAAAACTTATTTATTTTTAATTCAAAACGTATGAATAAATATATAAAGAGGTACATGTATAGATGGGTTTTGGGATCCATTCATTTTCTAAACATATTCCAGAACCTCCTTGCAAGGCTTGATTCTGAATCCTGGATGTAATATGAGCACGTGACGCAAAAATTTCTACTTTTTTTCAGAATCTCCTAATTTTTTTTTCGCTTTAGAATCAGAAGCTTTTCCCTCGCCTAGATCGCTGCAATTTTTTCAAATTTAAATTAGCAATTTTTTTAACCCTGGAAGAACATGCTTTGTCGAATCGACGACGCATGGTCACATGTTATCGTTTTTCTTTCTTGTTTTTGTTTGTTTCGTTCTCAATTGTCGTATAGCGTAAATTGTAGTCTAGCTGTTGGTGTGCGCAAACGTACAGCCAAATAAATAGTGTGTCGATATGATTTTTAAGAATTGGCGTCGTCGAAGCGACGAGCATGTCTTTTGTGTGACTTTTCCATTTTTTATATTATTCTTTTTTTATGAAAATTTGTAATATTTTCTGTAACAATATCAGATTTGTACAGTTAAAAGGGAAATTGAGCAGCAAAAAATTAATAAAAGTTTAGGAAATAGAAAAATTTCTGTCGATTTGTGACGACAGCAACGAATTCGACGATGAATTGGATTGCAGCAACGATAGGTTAGGTACAGAGGACTCTCAAAATAATCGTTATGTGCTGCACGCAGAGAAAAGACATGATTGAGACATGATTACTGCAATAATAATTTTTTTACTAAAATTATTGTATTATTTCTGCAAACACAAATTCTTGCCTTAATAAAGTCATTATTTACTAATGGTGTTACCAAAAATAACATTATATTTGAAATCATAACATCATTGAAATCGTCAACATACTATGATTGCCTCAACTATTAGTTGCAACAAAAATGTTGTAGTTCTGTCAATCATGATAAATGTGAATATTATTATAAAGACAAACATATAAGAATTTTGAATGTTTGTCTGAACTATTCTTTGTTTGTTGGCAAACGAAGCAGAACATAACCAAAAATCGAAAGAATTTATTGTATCTGAACAATTGGCAGGAAAAACTTTCACTTCATTCAGACAAAATAAGTTTTATCGAATCCTGGCTAGTGCTGTTTCGTTTGTCAACTGTTCAATTATTGTGTTTTGTTTTAAATCGCCTTATCTTAAAAACAGTACGCAGAAAAGTGACATTTTCGAATTTAATTGTAGCAAACATGTTTCTATTTACCGTAAACATATTTCGCAATTCTGACCATATTTTGTTTATCACAAATATTGCTATTTTTGTGACAATGCACTTAATGTACCATGTTTATGAATGGCATTGGTCAGGCGAGCGGTAGTAGCAGCTGTGGCTTACTGGTAGTGTGCGTGGCTCATAAGCGAAAAAGCCGCGGTTCAAACCCCAGCTCGGACAGAAAATTTTATCAAAAAGATTTTTCAATTGAATTAATATTTCTGTTCAGCTTAGTCAATGGCAAACTTTGGAGATATCTTAATTAATAGCTGTGGAAATTGGAGTGCATGAAAATAAAAAAAAAATAAATTATTTTTCAATAATATTCTGGATCCTTAAAATAAACTCATAATATAGTTGTTGCAATCATTCTTTTTTTGACCCAATCAGAGAATAATGATTGTTTCAATTATATTTTGGTTTCTATAAAAAAGTTCCTTTTCTAAACATGGTTGTTGTAATCATTTTATCATGATAAAAGAAAAAATTATATATTTAAGAGCATGTTAGCAACAATCATAATCCGAATCATACTATGATCCTCTTAAACATGGTTGTTGCAACTACGGTTTTTCTCTGCGTGTGTTCACTAACAGATAGCCAATATGTCAATTCTATGGTTTTCGGAATATGACTTTCATTAATGCTTTATTATCTGTACGAACAACATGTTCTAAGCAAATCAAAAGACCTTCAATCGTGCCGGCTTAATGAAAATTAACACTTTTCACTTATTAAAGTTTAATTATATAATAGGATACGGATTCCAACTTTGCCGACAGCGGTGCGAAACAGCATCAATAGTCTATGGCTGAAGAATGATCGAAACCCTCCAGAATTAAATTCTGAGAAGAAGAGGAAAATATGTGCTCTTTGTCCCCCCTCCAACATGAACAAATCATAGTGCTCAAAATGTCATATGAGCTTGTGTGGGGAGCATAAAATAGAGCTTTGTGGCTTTGGCCTATAATATATTCTCAACGCTATAAAAATATGAGCTCATTAAAATTTAGTACATTATTTCTTAAATATCAACAAATTCCATGTTAAATATGTGTCCTTAATTATATCTATTTCGTTTTTCTAAATGTACCTTTTGTAAAAACAATTCAAATTAACTCAATCTGTGAAAAATTATTATTTTTATTAAAAAATATTATATAATTAATAAACTGGTGTTTTTATTTATTCTACATAAGCTTAATAATCAAAAACAAGTGATTTTGAAACAATATGACATAAAGTTAGTCCGTAGGACCATTTTGAAAAATGGCGTAGTCGATTCGACGAAGCATAACTTTTATGTATAAAAAATAAGCATGTCCTTCCAGGGTTAAGCAAACCAAAAATTAAAAAATTACCCAAATTGGATCATCTCTATTTTTTAAATTAATTTTACTTTGTTTTCTTCTTGTGTCAAATTACTTACTTACGCATAAGTTCATATGCGTTATTGGCTTCAATGCTCCTTACTATCTGTTGGTCCGAAGAATGATCTTCGACTAATAGGGATATCATTCCTCAATTTCTCGTAAGAATAAGGGTTCTCATCTAAGCATGTAACTGACCCGTAAACCTTGTGAACTTACATACGCGTAAACTATCTGTCAAAATTTGTATGAGCGTGAGTTTACATAATTTCCGAGCCTATGTTGTAGTGTAAACTAGCATGTAAATCTACGTGTGTGAAAAAGGGTTGTCTTTGGCGCTAATCATTACATATTTAAAGTAGTTGAAGTAAATATGAACACGTTTTATTTATTTTTCTATGTTAATTAAGGTTTTCAAAAGGTTTAAAATTTAAAAAAGTCATAATGTTGTCGCAGCCGCAGCCGCCATTTGTCGACATTTACTCTATTTACACTTTATCGCTCATCAAAAGTTTAAATGCTATGCATGTTTACATGTTTACATGCTTAGATGAGAACCCTTAGTAATTTCTTCCATTGCATTCGTAGTATTTACCAATGGCTTCGTACCATTTAATATTAGCTGAGTTTAAAAAATTTACAGCCAAAATCTTTCAGCTTAGTTTATTGAACAATTATCGAATATAAGGAAATGTATGATTGCAAGGTGGCCGTAGTCTACTGAAAGAGTACTAAAACATCGTGAAAAGCTAAAAAACTGTGGTTTAAACCCCAGCTAAGATAGAATATTTTTTTTGTTATAAGTGTCAGAGCTGTAAAATCAGCATTTATATTCAGAGTTTTAAGTGCAACTGAATAAATACATAAGAATGCAAAAATACTTTATAAATAAAACTTTTAATTCTCATTCATTTTTACAAAAATTATTTATTATTCATTTCAATTACTCATTTTCATTATTGATTTATTATTCTTTATTCATTTTTTATTCATTATTTATTTTTTATTCATTATTAATTTTTTAGTCATTATTAATTTTTTATTCATTATTAATTTTTTATTCATTATTAATTTTTTATTCATTATTAATTTTTTATTCATTATTCAATTGTTATTCTTTATTAATTTTTTATTCATTTTAGTCCTAAGCCATTAATAAAAAATGAATAATGAATAAAAAATGAACAATGAATAACAAATGAATAATGAAAGAAAATGAATAATGAATGAAAAATCAATAATGAACAGAGAAAGAATAATTGAAATTTCTGAAATTCTTTGTGAATAGCATTCTTTGTGAATATCATTCAAATGAATAAAAAATTATTCATTATTCTGAATAACGAAAATGAATAATTGAAATGAATAACTAATAAATTTTTTAAAAATGAGCGTGAATTAAAAATTTTGTTAACAAATCAATTTTGCATTCATTGAATGCATTCTTATTTTGTTATTCACTGATTCACTTTTTGTGGCTAAAATCAAATTGATGAAATCTTTTACAGCTCTGGTAAATGTAACAAATGTTTTCGTAAAATATACACTTGCTTTGTATGAATACGAATAAAATATTTGTAATATGTACCAAACTACGTCCAATCTACGAATCCTATTCGTGACTGAAAACTACGAATACAATTCGTAGAATGGACGCAGTCAGTAATTAGTAATATTTACACACAAAATTTTTTGAGTGTAAGAATACGTATTAAAAAGTGCCTGTGAAACAATGGTAAATGAAATGGTAACTTATTAATGCGACGGGCACAGCATTCTATTGAAAAATTCATGCATGGTTTAGCTCAGCTTTATTTATAAATATACTTTTAAAAAAAGTATTTTTGAGTTCTCTTCAAAAAATATTAACATTTACAATGAAAATATCGTCATGTAAAATCAAAAATGCCGTAAGTTACAATAAATTCAAAGGCGACTTTTTGATTGATCATAATCATATTTTTTATAATCAATAATTATTGATGCACCTTATTAAAATACATGTTCCTGCTAAATTGTACACTTTTACAAATAAAAACGATGTGCAATGGCTCGTTCTGCCTGCGGTCGTGGCAAAAGTCAATTTTCGAGTGGTTCTCTTTTGCATACTTGATATTTTTATCAGATAAAGATATGTTTAGAGCTAAGGAATTCGAAGCTTTAACTCATTTGGATGGTTAGTTTTATTTGTATAATTCGTCAAAGTTCAGTGATTTTTCAAGTTTGCAAAATAATTATTTTTTTGAAAAAAAAATCACGTTCATGCCGAAATTTCTGAGAAACGTTTAAAAACATGGACATGTTTTTGTCACAGAAGTAAGTATTGGGCTATATAAAAAAAAAGAAAAGAAAATAAAAACGAAGCGTTTTATTGTTTTTGTTTTTTTTGCGTTTTTCAAAAACACTGATTTGGCGCTGTTTTCAAACTTAACGTGGAATTTCAAAAAAATCCACGCATAGTTACACGTTCTAGTTACTAAAAATGTATTTTATGGTTATTTCTTAGCATTATGTAAAAAACTCAGCTGCAACTATGCACAACTTTTTGCGCTAGAGCGATTTTTATGGAGAGGTCTTGGTTGTAGGTAGTTGCGTCCGCCAGTATGTTATACACATTGAATCTAAAATTTTGAGCTAGAAGGGTAAAATTTGGTTAGCAGATCCTTTTTGGGCCATAATCGTCACAGTTAAAAAAATGTTGAAATCATCTGACTGAAAAGGTCACTTTTTTAAAAATTTCCGTTTGTCGAATTTTTTTTTACCTTTTGTTTCTAATTTAGACATACTTATCTTTTTGAAGTTTATTTATGCTCGGAGAAAGAAACAAACAATGTACATACTATCAAGTATACCATCAAGGCTGTGTTGGCCTTATTCATGGATTTGGGATTATCAAAAGGAAAATATTCATTAATGCGAGATTCTTTAAGAAAACATAATGTTGATTTTTTTCCAAGTTATGCTAATATAACAGCAACGAAAAAAGCAAGTGTTTCGCTTAATGGAGAGTTTACTGAGATATCAGCTCAAGTAAAACTTCAATATATGATGGATCATACTGCGAAAAGGATTATGGAAAGTATAAGCGAGCAAGAGTTAAGCACACTTCCAACAAATCTTAACATATTAAGTAAATGGGGCTGTGATGGATCATCTGGAAAAAGCGCTTACAAGCAAACAATCGTTTCACCAGAAGGGGAGAATACAACCGATGCAAATATGTTTATGGTTTCAGTTGTTCTGCTAAGGTTAAAGAGCGACATAGCAGAACATAGGAAAAATCCTCGGCCTTCTTCATTTCGTTTTTGTAGACCGATAATGTTTCAGTACGCAAAGGAAACTCCAGAACTAATTTCAAGCACGGTTAATAACATAAAAGATCAAATTAGAGATATTTAACCTACTAACCATAAAGTTTGAAATCAAACAAGAGTTTTTCTTGACAATGATTGACGGAAAAGTTTTAAACGAATTAACAAATACGAAATCAACACTCTCCTGCCCAATATGCAAAAAGACGCATAAGGACTTCCAGAATTTAGATCAATCAATTGCTGAAGAACATACTTATGAATACGGAATTTCTCCATTGCATGCAAGAATACGGTGTATGGAATTCATTTTGAAACTTGCATACTGTCTTCCGAAAGATAGTGAAAATATTGATGTGAACACTGCCAAAAAGGATGTATAGCTGCTAGAAAAAGAAAATTCAAGCTGCATTTCAAAAGGAGGTTGGACTAAAAGTGGACCAACCAAAACAAGGATATGGAAACAGTAATGATGGAAATACATCCAGAAAATTTTTTGAAAAAAACGATGTGACAGCATGAATTACTGGTATTGACGAAGAAATAATTAAAAGGCTGCAAGAAATTATCTATGTTTTGTGCTGTAGAGAAAAAGTAACTGCCTACAAATTCGGATAATATGCCATAGCACCTGCAGATTTTCTGCAGCAAAAATATCCTGAAAACACTTACGCCTACCGTTCATAAAGTGCTGGTACGTGGTAAAAGAATTAAAGAATATCAATCTTTATCAATTGGAGAATTGACAGAAGAAGCGCAAGAATCCAAAAATAAGGACAACAAAATATACAGATATCAGAATACATGCAAAATTTTACGAAAGCGACAGAATGAGGACCTTTTCAACATGCTAGCAACCTCATAGGACCCAAAAATTTCTAAGACATGTCAAATCAGATAAAGAGTTAAAAAATGTTACTCTCTAGAAATGCTTAATTAATTAGATAATAATAGTTATTCAGACATTGACGACTGTTTTTTTTAAAAAAAAACTAAATTTTTGTAAATGAGTTTATTTTGAACTATGTATTTAGTGCATTAAATATGTTAATAGTGTTGATGTATTTATGCATGTAGTGTTTTATTTATGTAATAAATTGAATAAAAAAAATATATTAAAGATTTTTGAAAAAATTTTAAAATGTAATTTTACAGACATTCCAAAATAGTAGTTTTATGGGACAGTTTTATTAAAGTGGGCGGATTATGCCCATTTTTCTCACAATGAATTTTACTGATAATATAAAATTATTTGCCAATTATTTTTGAATTATGAAGTACAAGCCGAAAGTTATATCTCCTCAAATAGTTTCTGAAGTGGGACTTGTATGTGAGGTAGGAGTGGACATTAACCGATCACGTCCATTTTCAGTACCAAGTTGGCTTTGGAGATAGGTATTCTATACACCAAGTTTCAGTCTTGTAGCTTTATTCGTTTGTCCGTAATCGTGTTTTCAAGGAAATGTCAAACAGGATAGACTCAAAAAGTGAAGCTGATAAAAAATTTATATACATCTATACTGGAGACATATTAATCGACTCAGGGGGTATCGTTGATCATAAATATATACATATGGCTATACCGGAGAAGTCTTATTTTCTGCCAATTCTACCTTCATTCCCTCCCTGCAAAGACCCAAACTTCAACAACGCATACATCTTGAAAACTTATTCCAATGAAATTTCTTACCATGCAAGCTGCATAATATTTCAATGCATAGCAAAATAAATTATGTATTTATCTTAAGTCGTTTAGAAGTTATGATTTTTGCAACGGGGCAACTCAAATCGAGCCACTGTGCGACGTTTTTATTAATCTATATATATAAAATGGAATGTGTGTTTGTTTATTTGTTTGTTTGTTTGTACCTTATAGGAGACCAAACCTCTAGACCGATCTTCCTGAAATTTTCACAGCATTTAACTGGGACTCTGGCATGATTAATAGGGTACTTTTTTCGACCACGCCCACTTTTACGCCCACTTTCTTAAAATTATGTAATTGCTCCCATATAGTTTTTAACAGATTTACTTCAAATTGTATACACATTATACTCCAGGCGAGGTAGAAATAAACATTTCTTACGCCACGCCCCCTTTCACTCCCCTTTTCACGCCAAATTAAGTTTTAAACTTTTTGTTCTCTGTACAAATTTGTTCCTTCCAACGGATTATTTTTTATTTGGTAGTATATTGCTCTTAATACTGTTAACGTCCCCATATTACTATGATCCACGCCCACTTCACCGCCCCTTTTTTAATTCAGATACTTACTTATACCACCAACAATGTTTGCTATACAAAATACTTTTTTTGTAATATGTATTTACCTAAAGTTTTATATACTTTTTATCTACAGGTAAGGTAGCCATAGATTTTTTATTACCAAATCCCCCTTTTTCGCTCCATTTTACTTTAATTATAATTAATCTGCTTTCAATCTATATATATAAAAATGAATGTCTGTCTGTCTGTCTGTTTGTTTGTTTGTGCTTTATAGGAGGCCAAACCCTTGAACCGATTTTCCTGAAACTTTCACAGCATTTTACTATGACTCTGGAAAGAATAATAGGAAATATGAAGTTTTTATTGGACAAAGGGGCGTGGCCTTGCCCATATAACCCAAAAATTTAAATCGCCATATTTTGGGCATATTTTGATCTACGTTGATGCTATTTGGTACATTTGGTATTGGCATAATTAGGAATACGTACCAGGAGAAAAGTGGGTGGGACCACGCCCCTTTTTAGGAAAATTAAAAATCGCAATATAGTCTTAACTACTGGACCGATCGTCATTAAATTTTCACAATAGGATATTCTTACGAAATAATAAATTATTGACTATATAAAGTTGTGAGTGGACGAAGGGGCGTGGCCTCGCCCATATAACCCAAAATTTAAAATCGTCATATCTTGGGCATTTTTTGACCAGAGCGGTAGTATTTGCTATATATGGTATTGGCATGAAAAGATATACGTACTTAAAGAAAAGTGGACGGAGCACGCCCCTTTGTTTGCGATATATTGGAGGCTGGACCTGATAACCGATCTTAAATTTTCACAGCGTTCAGCTTTGACTCAGGAATACTTATTACCAGGGAAGACAGAAATATGCACGAAAAAATCTAAAATAAGTATGCTAATATGCTCTAAAAACTGGCAAAATGTGCCATCAAATAAGCACGAAAAATGTCGAAGTCGGAGTTTTATTATTCAAAATTTTATTCAATAGTTCATAAAAAAAAAACAAAACAATAGCCCTTTCAAGGCGTAAAAGTAAATATTTCAGTTTAAATAAATTATAATTTTAATTATAAAGTAAAAATTTAATTCTATTTTAATCATTTAATGAATATTTTGTTTGGTAGCTCGAAGCCAATGCCAAAAGTCTCCTTCCGGATGAAGTCCATTATTTTATATGGTGCTTATAGCAAAAACAGTGTATTGCATTCAGCGATTACACTGAACAATTAAATGCATTTTTATATTATCAAAAAGAAATTTTCTACGATTTTCAGCCAACAATGTTTTGTATTGTGAGAAAGACCGCTCGACATCGCAGGATGTAGTTGGGCACCATTTAAAATAAGGGACTTCGTTCGGAAGGAGACTTTCGGCGTATGGATCCATTGTCTGTGAGTTTTTAAACAAAATATTTTTTATACATATATAATATAATATCTCTTTATAAATATATATAATATCAAAGAAATTACAATGTTGCCAGATGTGAAGTAAGTATCAAAATTTGCCCGATTACAAGCTAAAATCTGTTCGAAAAGTTAAAAATACAATATGTAAAAATATGCACAAATAAGCACAATCGTTATAAATATGCAAAATTATTAACAAAACGTCCAAATATGCAAAAGCATATATTATATGCATTTGCATATAATTGTCTTCCCTGCTTATTACATGATAATATTTTTCGACCATGCACACTTCTGCACCTACTTTTTTACTAGGTTTATTAACGGCTTTACCACAAATTTAAAATACATATTAATTAAAATAGTGGGGTAGCCCCATTCTCTTTCTTCCACCACTGTCTTCAAAACAGCTGATTTTATAATAAGTGTTAATTAAAATAGAGAGTGGGGTAACCCCACACAGTAAAAAATATGTGCATAAATTTTATACCATTTTGTATACATATAAATCCAAACCAAAAATGTCTTGAAAGTTATACCATCAAATCTTATAAATTCTTCTAGACCATTTTTCTCGTCAAACCAACTGAAAAAACTATATTTTTAAATTTCCCGATTTCGGTGAATTTTCTTTCTTTCGAACCAGAATATATTTTGATTTTGATATCCATATGAAATTTTTAAATACTATTTGTTTTATAATATTGAGTGGTATAAAATTTATAAATTATTTGGAATAAAAAAAGCTGATACCACACAAATGTTATAAAAAAGATAAAATTTACCCTCAAATTTTTTACTGTGCATTCTCATTCTCCCACAACTGACTGCGAAACAGCTGATTGTGTTATTGCTGCATTTTGATTGGTCTAAAAATAAAAAGGGGGAGCATAAAGCAAATTACATGCGATTCAGTGCTGAATTCTAATTGGTTTACAACAAAAAAAGAGGCGAAGCATTGCAATAATTAAATTAAATAAATAAAATTTTGTAAATATATAAATACTTTTAATTTTATTTTATAGGAGGGGGGTAGCGAAGCACACCGGGTTCAGCTAGTACATTTCTAAAATCCCTTAGTTTGAGAGCAACATACAATTACAATTTGGAATGTTTTTTGACTCTCCCGTAAAATTTTTAATTGTAGCTTACGGCTTTTTGATTTAATATGCAGATATGGACGCCCATTCTCTTTGGATTAAGTTCACGATCGGTCATACTTTGCATGTAACAAACAGAACATTAAATTCAGCTTTTGTTTATTTAAACAAAAAATCTACAAATACCAGCAATTTGTATAAAAAATGAAATTTTCTTCAAAAGGACCATCTCCAAAAGGACATAAAAAAAATTATTACAAAAACTTATAGAATTTCTATTCACTGTCTATTTCACTCCTTTTTCTTCTTCTTTGTTACTAAGTTGACAGAGAATCTTTTATCAATTTTTGTACTTAGCGTTGCCACACTTATGTACAAAATTCTATGTCATTTTATTAGTTTTTGTGACATTTGAAGACATTTTACCGTTTTGATGATGATGAAAGATGCATTGTATGGGAGGAAGGCGTGGTTTTCATTTACGCAGTACGCGTGGGCGAATACAAAATAATCAGTTTGTGTGAGGTATTAATTTTTTGTATTTTACTTAAATCTTCAATATTATGTCGAAGTTTTGTAAAATATTTGTGTTGTGGGAGAAAATATTTAATATCTACGTGTATATTAAATAAGAGATCGGCCACTGCTAAAGACTCAAACATATTTCTAACTTCTTTTTTTGAAGCTTTTTGCGGTATATTGAGATATTAATGTATCTCAGTCATTAGGTAATATACAGCGTTGCGTTTTGCACAAACAGTGCTGCCACATGTTGGTTGTCAGGGTATCATTACATTGGATTGTAAAAGTTACGAATGGTTGATAAAGTAAGAGTACAAAATTTTTAGTGAATAGCGTGTCACGTGGTGTACGGAAAATTCAACATCGCTGAACACGATCGGACTATTTTTGGTTGTGTCCGATCAAGGTTTCTATTAAAATAAAAGCAAAAAACAAAATTGACAAAAAAAATTATGAATTTTCACATTCAATGCCAGACAGTAAGAGGCTAAAAGTTTTTTCGACCAATTCAAATAAGGCAGATTTTATGCCCATGAAAAGAGATTATAATCATGAAAACCTTGTAGTTTTGATTCTTTTCCAAGATCTAAATGTTGAAAAATAAATGTGGAAAAAAGAGGTATTGCGTCTGATTGGATCCATACGTCATTAAAAGTTTATGAAAATTATTTCTGCCTATTTCAAAGCAGTGCTGCTGCAAAGGCGTCAAACCTGATGGATGCGAAATTTCGGTTGTTGACTTCATAATTCTTCTGAATAATAATGAGTGCCCTTAAGAATAGTCATCACAAAAACTATGAAAAACTGTGTCTGCTTGAGTGTTTAAGACAAGATATTTATAGAATTTTGAACAAGGCAGTACTGCAGAACCTTCATTATTACATTAGATTGGGACAGACAGTATCAAAGCTTTTGAATTTATTCAACTTTCAAAGTGTTCAATTTTAAATTCAACGCTAGTTTAATTTGTATTGAAAATCCATTAACACTTCACTTTTCAAGCCTTAACTTTTGAAGCACACTCTCATTTTATATAGTTAATGGAACGTAAAAAAATTAATATAAGGAAAAATATTATAAAATATTATTAAAATATTATTATTATTAAAAATATTAATAGGAAAATTAAAAACAAAGTATAGCTTCGTTGCTTGTTGTTGTGATGACTATTTTTGAGGGCGCTCATTATTATTCAGAAGAATTATGAAGTCACAGACCGAAATTTCGCGTCCGTCAGGTTCGACGTCTTTTCAGTAACACTGCTTTGAACTAGTCAGAAATAATTTTCAGAAACTTCAGAAATCACGAATCAAATTTGAACTTTCTTTTTCAGCATTTAGATCTTGGAAAGAAAGGCTTAAAAATTACAAGGTTTTCATCATTATAATCTCTTTTGATGGCCATAAAATCTGGCTTATTTGGATTGGTCGAAAAAAATTTTAACCCCTTATTGTCAAGCATTGAATGTGAAAATTCATAATTTTCTTTTGTCAATTTTGTGTTTTTGCTTGAAATTTAATATAAACCTTGATCAGACAAAACCAAAAATAGTCCCACCATGTTCAGCGACTTCAAATGCATGCAGTTAGATCATGAGATCTATTGATGTATGTATTTTTGAAAAATAACTTTATTTATGTGGCGAAAGCTTTCGAAAATTGGAGACTAGCAGTGCCTAAGGGTTAATATTTTGGGACAAAAATTTCAGAAAGTGCTTTTGAGATGTCACTAGTTATTTTTTAACATGCCTCAAAAATAAAAGAAAACCCTTCGCTTTTTTTGGGTCGGTCTAATATACACAGTGGCGAGCACATGTGGATACATGTTGATCACATTTGACTTTGAATAGTTGTGAAACCTTTAAAAATACAGCAATCGCAGCCAAATTTTTTTTAATTAACTTTTTATTAATCTCAAATTTAGAACACATAAAAAAATTTCAAAATTAAAAGCGTAAAAAAACTTGCAATTCAAGTAATGAAAAAACTCAAAGTATCCACTTTTGCACGTTATAAAATTAATTCCTTAAAGTTATATTTTTAATACTTTGTCCAAAGACCCTTGGCTTTAATCACGCTGGCTACTCGATTGGGCATGTTCTCAACAAGTTTCTGTATAAGTTGGTCCGGAATACTGTCCCACACCGTTTGAACCCGGGACCAAAGCTCGTCTAAATTTCTAAGCGTATTTTCGTACCGTGCTTGTCGTTTTTTTAACAAATCCCATAGATTTTCGATCGGGTTCAGGTCTGGACTTTGAGCTGGCCACTACATCTTTTAAAATTGTTTGTTATTGAGCCAATTTTTAACAGTTTTAGCAGTATGCTTTGGGCCTCCATCCTGTGGAAAAATGTTCTCTTCCTCTGGATAAGCACTTTTTTCCACAAAGTCTGGTAGATTTTGCTCCAAAATACGAAAATAATCTTCTTTTTTCATTATGCCATTAATTTTCACCAACGACCCGACATTCCACCAAGTAAAAAAGCACACCCACACCATCAAGTTACCTCTTTCATGCTTTATGATTTCTTTTATTTGGTGCTTTATATTATAAGTCAAGGTTTTCATTCAAATAATAAATATCCGTTAATGCGTTTAAAATTTGTTTAAACCGTGCTTTAAAAATGTTATGAAGAGTTTTGTAACTCCTATGAGATAAAAAAGTAAGTCCCATCCGATAAACTTTGACAAGAAAACAATTTAACAATTTCTCATTGAAGTAAGTAGCGTTCATAAACAGACTCAGTCTAGGAATCACCAAGGATTTGCTTGTCCATCACATCAATAAAATTCCACATGCCAGTCTGTTTTAGCTTTTACTGCACCACCTCCTATCAATTGTTTTTAGCAGGTACTTCAACAACAGACAAGGAGTTAAAGGAACGATTTCAAACAATATCCCGCCAATTCCTTTATATACATTCCATTCTTTGTGTGCTCATTGCTAACTGGGTTAAAATTGCTGAAATGAATGTTGCCAACATCCTGCCTGCTTTCTGCATGATGATGATGATGCACCATAATTTGAGCATCATTATTTGTGCTTTTGTTACCACTCAGAACTGGTATTTAAACTGGATAAAAAGCAGGAATTGAGCTCAACATAAGAACATATAACTGTAACTGTAGCCATTTTTTTCACAAAAGTAATTGACGCAAAAGGTTACGAAATGCCAAATGCTAGCTATACAATTGACTGGATGACTGGCTCACTGACGACGACGACAACGTGTATCTTTGTTGTTGTTACTCACTCGCTGCCCCAGTCTATTCATCTATGCAGCTCACAATCTACTTGAACAAACTCTCCACTTAACCTTTTTTCTTTTTCTATATAGCTGTTGTTCAATAGGATAGACGTTTATACTTTTTCTTTGGGTTTGACTTGAAAGGAGCAGAAAAAAAAATTAAAAAATACTGCTGCACTGCGAGCAACAGAGTTAAGACTTTGCAACAGTTACTGCCACAGTAACGCAGATAAAGTAGCGTTTCCAGCGACTTCCACATCAACTATCTCCACTTTCATTTCACATCCTTAGCTTTAGTCAGAGAGTCTATCTTATATAATGCCAGCGTAATGCTAAAAGATATCCGCTTTAAGTCTCCAAACGTGCGCATTCAATCGAGTGATGCACGAAGCTGGGCGTCTGGTTGCAAACGTGCAACGCTAGAAACTTTTGTACAAACATCGTCATATAGCTTTAAGCGTACTAAACTGTTGAGTTGCCACCAGCTGACTGACTGACTGACTGGGTGACTGACAACTCAACATGAACATATCGAGCCTCACTGAATTGACATCGACGTTGAAAGTAGGTCCCATCCGTTGGCGGCTTTTTGTGATAATGCAGTATATATTCCAATTTTTCCCTTTTCTTTCATTTCTCTATAGTAGGTAGTATTTTTTAATCTTTTTCGGGGGAACCTATTGAAAGTTTAGTCCGGAACAGCATAAAGTTGTCTATAGAAGAAGAAAGGCTCCTTTCAGGCAAAAATGTGGAAGTTTAGGATATCACATATTTTATTCATATGTTCATTAAGGAAGCAGCTACCATGTGAAAAGCACAACTGGAGGCGGTAGATTGTGGATAGGACGGATGATCGGGAGGGGTCTTATCACGTGACGCATACAAGTTGCTGTTGCTGCTACTGCTGCTGTTGTACATTTAAATGAAGTGTCAGTCATAATAAAAGGACTTTTAAAAATAAAAAATAATGCAAAAAATATAGAGTTCACTGAAGACGCTGCTGCTGTTTGTATAAAACGTGTTGAGCAGCTCAACTAGCTGGGTTATTAAGAATTTGGCGCTTCTCTTGAAGGCGCATTGAAGTCTTTTGTATTTTTAAACGTATGCAATTGAAATTGTGGAATAGCTTTTTTCTACAAAACGTAAATTTGTGCGCATTTGAATAAAAATTTTTATTTTTGAAATGTATGTATTTCAGATAGTTTTTTGTCAAGCTTTTTTTTACAGAATATGGCTTGTGTAAAACTTTTCACTAACTTTTCACTAAGTGCTTCACTAACATTTTGTCTGATTTGAACACAGCTGTATTCTTGTTGATTAATTAGAAAAGTCGATGGTACTGTAACAACGGTTGCTTTATAAACTAATTGACAATTTTTTATTTATCAATCTGTGTATCTATTTCTGAGATGTCAGGATTGGCGGGGTGTAGAATGGTGAATGAGGCATCAAATGAAAGAGCTAGATGGGGAGGAGTGCACAATTTGGATGATTTTTCGATTGATGACCTTTGTCCTGAAATATGAGCGTTTAGAGGGTATTTCCATAATAACTATTAAGCTATAAGAGATGATAGCGCATGGTGTAGAAGGGAAGAATAGACATTGCTGAAATGTATAATGATAGAAATTGTTCGCTATCACTTATGGATACCCAACAATAAGCATTTTTGTATGTAACATGTGTAAATATACACTGTGATGGTAACATTTTCTACATATAGTAAATAAAACAAAAAACCGTTACTATGACATCGCAATTATCGCGATATCTCGAGAACTATAGATATTCTCAGTACAACGTATTTTTGTATGAAAAGTCGTTGATTAGTAAAAATAACGGTAAACGAAAGCTTTTTCGAAAATATTTTGTACAGAAAGTGGATCTAAAAAAAATTCCCGTTATTATGAAATCAAAATTTTTGCGATATCTTGCAAACTATAGATTTTCTCAGTATAACGCATTTTCTTAACGCGAGGTCATCGCCACAGAATAAAAAAAAATTCAATAATAATGAAGCGTGAACTCGTGGAGTGCGGATGGGGCGTTGTTGCGCAACTTTCAACATAAAGGGTATTAAATAAAACAAAAAGTGCGACAAAATGTTTGGACTTTTTACAAAAAAATAGCAGCTGTGTTTCGACTCTTTCAAACTATTCAAACCACTTTTCATACACACCTTTGTTTTTACCCATTTTTAAGCAACAAGTTATTTTTCTATTAAAAATTATTTTCAACAATGCAGATTAGGATAGGTCAATTAGAAGGAACATAACATTTTGTCAAATATTAGTAAATTTCTTGTTTAATGTGTTCAGTTTTTATTATAAGAAAGATTGAACATATTTTGGAAACAAGCTTTCAGCTTAAACTTATAGCGCATTCTTTTCTGGAAAAAATTCTGCATTTTTTCTGACCTCTTCAAGAGCTCTGCATTTTTTCCGTTATTTTTAAAAAAAAATGTTGACCTCAAAATAATCGTTTTCTTTTCTCGAAAATTCTGACCGCAAAAGTATAACAAATGCAGAATTTTCTGACCTGTAAAATTCGGCGGTTCTGCATTCTACTCTCTAGTAATAACAACATAAAAAAAAATAATTTTGACAGTAATATTATATGCTGTGGCAATTGTGAGAAGCAAAATGTTCCAATTTTGAAAATTTTTTTAAATTTAATCGAAAAAAATTTTGATTAAAGTGGTTACTTTTAATAAAACTTAACAGCTCGATGATTATTTGTTAAACATTCCATGCAGTCGGCGCTATACATAACCTCAATCGTAAATATTGGGGGTTGGAATTAGTTTTAAAGGTTTTCTAAGAGATGGCGTAACTATCAATAGATCGCATCGGGCACACCTGTGACTATATTCATTTCAAAGCACATTGTCTAAGCTTCATTTTTTAGTATGTGTCATTCCACTGAAGTGTAAACAACATATATTTTTTTCTCTGTGAACATGTCGACTTTCGTTCCAACAAAACGCAATTTGCGGGAAGGTTTACTTTTGTGCTTCCATTTGAAGAAGAAAGCGGTTGAAGCACAACGCACGCTTACTGAGGCTTACGGGGACTATGCTCCATCGATTTCTACTTGTGAGTACTGGTTCCGTCGGTTTAAAAGTGGTGATTTTGATACGGAAGACAAAGAGCGTCCGGGCCAGCTGAAAAAGTTTGAAGATGAGGAATTGGAGGCTTTGCTCGATGAAGACCCGTGTCAAACCCTTCAAGAATTGTCAGAATCATTGGGAGTCGACTTATCAACGGTCGGCAAACGCTTGAAGGCCATGGGAATGATTCAAAAGCAAGGAAATTGGGTGCCGTACCAGTTGAAGCCGAGAGACGTTGAACGGCGATTTTGCATGTGCGAACAACTGCTTCAACGGCATAAAAGGAAGAGTTTTTTGCATCGTATTGTCACTGGCGATGAAAAGTGGATCCATTACGATAATCCTAAGCGAAAAAAATCGTGGGGACCACCCGGCCATGCATCAACATCGAGGGCCAAGCCGAACATTCATGGCACCAAGCTTATGCTGTGTATTTGGTGGGATCAGAAGGGTGTCGTGTACTATGAGCTGCTAAAACCTAACGAAACCATCACTGGGGAACGCTACCAACAACAATTGATGCAATTGAGCCGAGCATTAAAGGTTAAACGGCCGGAATATGCCAAAAGACACGACAAAGTGGTTTTTCAACATGACAACTCACGGCCACATGTTGCAAGAACCGTCAAGGAAACGTTGGAGGCGCTGAATTGGGATGTGCTACCCCACCCGCCTTATAGCCCAGACATAGCCCCTTCCGACTACCACCTATTCAGATCGATGACGCATGGCTTGGCTGAGCAGCGCTTCACTTCTTACGAGGATACCAAAAAATGGGTCGATTCGTGGATTGCCTCAAAAGACGAATCGTTCTTCCGGCGCGGAATCCATATGCTGCCAGAAAGATGGGAAAATGTTGTAGCTAACGATGGACAATACTTTGAATAATATACATTGTACCGTTGTTTCTAAATAAATGCTCAAAAACCGAAAAAAACCTTTAAAATTAATTCCAACCCCCAATACATCGGAATTCAAAACAACAGTACAGCCAATATCAAATGAAAAAATGTTGCATTTTTTCCGTTCTTTTCTCAGCTCAAAAGAAGTCAACATTCTGGTGACAGATACGTATGGGTGGTTTTAAATGATGTATTTTTTTATTGGTACTCCCAGAAAGAGAGTGCCAGATAGGCGTGGGTGTACGTAGATGAGCAGTTCATACATTTGACTCCTCTCAGACATGAACTATTTCAAATTATTCTATTTTTGTGTTTTTATGGGAGCATATGTAAAAGAAGTGGATGACATAACGCCCACGAACATAATATCAAAAAAAAAAAAAATACGTCAGAGGGTCCATGGACAATAGCTCGGACATAAGTTCCAAACTGATAGAAATAAAAAAAAGTTATTTTCGTTTAAAATCGAAAGTCCCTTTTTTGTTTGTCAATCGAAAATCAGAAGCGTAAGTAGAATTGGAAGAGATTTATTGTCCAAGTTCAAGGAGACCTTGGAAAGTAATTTTTAAGGAAACTCCAGCTATTTGGTTAGAGAAGGCGGAAATGTGGGTATGTCTATTTATTCTAAATATAAATCGGGCGCTACTATTGTAGGCTACATTAAGTTTTCTGTAAGACTCCTGATCCAGGTTGGAAAAGACTTCACAGCTATAGGTTATGATGGGTAAAATAAACGATCGGACAAGTTTAAGCTTTACTTCATTTGATAAAAAATTAGAGGTTGGATTAAGTCCACGCAGGGCACCATATATCTTAGAGACAATAAGATTGATATGAATGTTCCATGTAAAGTTACTGCTCATATATAATACGAGATTTTTATAGCACTCTACATATTCTATTGGAGAATTATTAAGAAAAAGTGAGGGTTTATCGTTGTTTTTGCGTTTGTCAATTAGCATTGCTTTGGTTTTTATGGGATTAAGGCTAAGTTCATGCAAATGCCCCATTATTGAACACAACAAAAAACTTTTTTTTATTTGTTTTCTTTTACCGTTAGCCCGGGGTCATCCCAAAAAACATGTTTCAGGCGTATACGATTTACCTTATATCTTTACTTCTAAGATAAGTATTGGCTTCATTTAAAAACAGTTTCAAAGAAAATTGACTGTTCTTTTAGCAAAAATAAAAGTTAACTTTACTGAGTTAAGCATAAGACTTGAAAAAATTACTTAAACTTTTGTAAAAATTTTAAATTTTTTCGATTTTAGCTACCCTGTTTTTAGAAGTTAGTGTTTTTAAAAACTGATTATATTTTTCTAAAGTCTTACTTAAACAATTTTAATTAAATTTCGTAAAAAAATTGCAAAAAAAGTTACAGGTTTGCAGATACTATGCTTTAAAAATATTAATTTACAAAAAATGTGTCAACTATCGGACCCTGTATCTCCGAAGACGCAAATTCTAAAAATAAATTTTTTTTAGTATCACTATTTATCACTACGTTTCACACTGATAAAATTTTGAGAGTGTGTTCTACTTTGTTCTCGAAAAAATGCGTTTTCAAAAATGTATTAAAAACTAATTTAATACTATTGCATATTACATAAATTTTTTTCAAATTTTATTTCTTATTCGCACACAAGAGGAAAAATATAAAGAAGCCTATTAAGAGGAAAAGAAATGCGAAATTTTGAGTTCAATATCTCTTGGACCGAGTGCGCTCAATTCAAAAAACCATTTTTATTGCAACCTTTTATAGCATCTTTCACATTTATTTTTTAAGCTATTTTACTTGCGTGAAAAATTAATAGATATACCAGTTCAACATAAAATTAATCGAATGCCATTATCAGTTTTTGGAAAAATTTAGTTTTTTACTTCGTGCACTCTGTTAAACTTAAAATTTTTATTTTTTTTGATTTTCGGTTTTAACCGATGCAACGAACTTAACGACACTTTGTTATGTGAAAATTAACACCATACACGGAGGCATAATTTAATGAAGATAATCAACGAAGTTTATTTGTAATCGACACATAAATTTTTTTTTAAATAATTTTAATCTTATAGTAACATAAACCAAACGAAATTTACAAAAAACACAGTACTTAAGAAAGTTTTGTCAAATTACGGTGGCGGCCGTAGCCTAGTGGGTAGAGTGCGTGGCCCCTGAGCTAAAGAACCTCGGTAGCCCGGGTTCAATTCCAGCTCAGACAGAAAGTTTTCTCAATTGAATAATTTTTCTCTTCGGTCGTCACCTCTCTGCAGACAATGGCAAACCTCAGAGAGTAAAAAATGTAAAAGCTTCTTGTAGGTGCATGTAAAAAAATGTAGGGCCAGTTCTCGGTCATTTGTGATCAAACATTTAATAACACGCACAACACAATTGATCAGTAGAAGCTAGGTCAAAGTCCTTCCAAGGGCTGAAATGGCCAGTTTATTTTATTTATTTTATTTATCTGCAAACCTGTAATTGTTTTTTGCAATTTGTTGAGGTTATTTAGTTTTGAAAAACTCTAACTTATAAAAAATATATTTTAGCCAATTTTTTTCTAGATGGTGAGGCGCCAACCCTTGGCGAAATCTGATGGAATGAGCCCACTGTCAAATTGCAATATGATTTTCATTTTATATTAGCTGTCGTTTTTTCCAAGTCGCTTAGAAAATCGCTTAGAATAGAAATAGCGACAATGAAATCTTTGTCATATACAGCCAAGACTATATTACAATATAGCAAAGCAAGCAGAGTAGAGATAGCCTCCTAGGACAGGAAGATATCAGTTTTAATTGACCTTGGTTTCTCTTACTCAGAAAGCAAATTGAAATTAGTTGAGTTTAATCCTTTATAATTGTATTGATAAATCTCAAGAGTAGGGAATAACGCTCTCGCACTTTTTTCCTGATCAAAGTGTGTTGGTGATTAAAACTTGCAAAGGATTGAAAAAAAAAATGTTGGATATACATTTGTTTTTTAACCCATACCGCTTTTGTAAACGCAAAAAATCGATTTTTGCTATTTATGCGGCATAGCATCCATCCTATTGAAGTGACGCCAAAAGAATGTTTTTGGAATGCGCGAAAAAGTCGTTACGATGAATGCATTTGCTGAAAGCGCACATTGGCCGCATTCAGCGAAGTCAACTGTTGAGAACTGTTATGGTAGCGATACCTTAGTGAGCGATATTTTTCTCTGAATGTGTTATTGCTGTAAACGTCAGAAAAATTGCACATTATTTAACTTAATTATTATAATTATTTAATTATGTAAATAACTTAATGGCAAAGGCTTCTCACTCAAATTTGCTGAGTTATTTCTGTGTTTATTAAAAAGACAGCGTTAGAGAAGCATCTGACAGTTGCTCGATTTAATGACGCCCGCTACCAGATCAGTTTTAGTGTGCGCTCCCAAAATTGTACCATTCAGCGAATTTTAAAACAACATTTGCCAACTGTTGTCTGCGCTGAATGTGGCCATTGTAACTGCTATCGTAAGGAAAACTGGACATCGCAACAGCTTGATGTCACTGCGAATATGTAGTGCACTACTTACGCAAGCTGGGTGTCGCTTGATTCATATACTTATCGGAGCGAAGACTTTTAAAATTTAGCTTGCTAAGTGCCAACTTTTAAGTGCGAGCTTAAAGTCTAGTCTAATTAAACTGAAGTAAACTGACTAAAACTGAACGTTTAAGCTCGGTTTAGGCACAAAAGAAACACATAATAGGAAAATTTAAGTAAATATAACACCAACGAATTGTAAAAAATCTAGTTAAATCTAGTTTTAATGCCCAATTTTGGTGAGTTAACCTCAGTTTAATTTGACTAGAGTTCAAGCTAGCATTGAAATGGCCCTAATATTCTCAGGGCAGCCGAAGCTAAATCTAATATATATTTGTGGAATCATTTCGACAGGCGTAATACCAGAAAACTTCGAGCATTGTGTACCACGTAAAATATTACACAAAATGATATGTCGTTTGAGAGATTCTTTTTCAATATTTATTATTTCAGGAGAGATGTCTCATTCTCTTTGGACTACGAAAGCAAACTGCATTGTTCGGGTGTACATCGCAACCGAAAAACTTTCGGCTGTCCTGAGAGTATTAGTAAACTACTGTTAAATATTTTAAAGACAGTTTTCAGACTTGCTCTTAGCACACTTTATTCAGTTTAGATTTTAGGATAGATGTTAGAGATGTGTCTTATCACATCGATACGTTATTACAATTTGAGATGTGTTTGACGTTTACATTACACCTACATTTTTTATAGTCTACATACCGATAGGTATAGGAATCAAGAGTCACCCAGCTTATTATTTTTTTTTAGACTTAACTGATTAAACCAACGCTCAGGGTATGTCCCCTAAAAATGTGTG
Organism: Dichetophora obliterata; assembly: GCA_963920525.1. NCBI lineage: Eukaryota > Metazoa > Arthropoda > Insecta > Diptera > Sciomyzidae > Dichetophora > Dichetophora obliterata. Next base: position 86,393,481 of record OY986439.1, on the reverse strand, counting down.
AGCATTGTGTTGATTCGGAAGATGGGTGATAGTTAGTTGGAGGGTGGATAGATGAAAAAGTGTCGGTGAAGATTTGTTTTAAATTTGCACAGCTCAAAACTGACGGGAAACACGCTCGCAGGGAGACTATTCCACAACTTTACCGTGCGTCTAAAAAAAGAATTATCTCAGTATTTTTTTTTTTTAAAGAGACTTAAAAACTGCAAAAAATTACCTAAAAAATGACAAAAATGACTTAAAAACTGCAGAAAATGACTTAAAAACTAACAAAAATTACCTAAAAAATGCAAACAATTGCATAAAAAATAAACAAAAAATTTAGCCTTAAAAATAAAACATTACTAAATAAAAATTTATTTTATACTAGCATATCTTACACTTGTTTCATTTTTCTACATACCCTTTCGTCAGTTTCACCACGCGTGGAGATTTTTTTTTTAATCGTAGTCTATAAACAAAGCTACTCCTTTGTCGAGAGGTAATGTTTTTGATTGAAGGCACTTTAGTGCTAAAGGAATATGTTTAAAAATTTGCATTTTGACATTTTTTAGTACGAAAAAAAAAACAAAAAAATTATTTAAAAATTATACTAAAATGACCTAAAAAACCGAAAAATGCTCTAGAAATAAAAAAGTCCAAAAATGACAATAAAATAACTTAAAAATCTCTAAAAATTACCAAAAAATCCCCTTAATCTAGTAAAAATTACCTGAAAACTAAAAACGATGAAAAATTACGAAAAACTGTCCTTTTCATATTTGGAATTTAGGTATCATAAATGGAATTTTAATTAAGCAGGAAATGTCTTAGAAGCAGCAGAAAAAAAATAACATGTCATCGAAATCCTAGCCCTTCTTATAGTCGAGGCTTGTGTTATGACTTAACCTTGGCAACCATTTACAGCACTCAGTTATTCTGTCCTTTTGAATTCCACATTTTTCACAATTTAGCGGTGAACTTTTTGTTTTAATAATTCTTAAATATAGTAAAAAACAAAGAAAGCGAAAATACCCATACTCGAACCCGGATTCGAACCGGGGACCTCTGAGTTGATAGTCTAGCGCACTCATCACTAGACTACAAAGGCCGACAAAGGTTCTGTTGGACATCGAGGCAATGATAAAGAGGTGGGCTTGGACAGCTGCCCGAGTGGACCTGGGAAACACACGAGCTGGTTATGTCTGGCCATGTATCTCCCGTGAACACTTCCCATGGTAGTACCTCTACAAAAGGTTGAGGCAGCCAACATTACGTCGATGCCCAAGAGAGTTAAGAGAGAATGAAATACTTTCATCACCAATCAAATCTATCGTACGACTTTGAATTCGATCCAGAAGCTCCAAATAAGATCTTGGATCCCCTGCTTAAAAAACCTAGGCACTTGCCCGCTTCTTTTGATACATCAAAAATATAATCATTCTAACGAAGATCAGATTGGATCGATATGCTCAGAACGTCAAGAGCGGCCGATTCCACAAGATCCACACCATTCATAATGAAGGGAGCTAAGGGAAAATCCATACGCTTGTGGGTTAACAGACAGCACTGGGTCTTGCTTGCATTGAACTCTACTCTATTAGCAATACCCCACTCGGAGATTTTTTGTAGAACAGTAAGGAGTGCGTCAATCATATTTTGCCTTTTTCTCTCAATCTCCACAGAGCTTGCTCGTTTTTTAATGAATATGAATGACAAATGCTGCTGTCGTCCGCAAACGAATGGATTGCGTTATGAGTCAACGACAGAAGTAGGATGGCGATAGAATTGAACCCTGCCGTACTCCTGCATTGATGGCGTGCTCCTCGGACGAAATGCCGTCAATAACGACACGAATCGTTCTGTTACCACCAGCACCATATGCAATTAGATTTGACACTAACGTTTTATGCCACACTCGGTTAAACGCCTTCGAAATATCCAGAGCGGCAACCCTGCTTTCACCGAAAAAGTGAACGCATTGGTTTTATTTTTAATTTTTTTTTAACTTATTTTAATTAATTTTTTTAACTAAATAAAAAAGAAAGTTTCGATTTTGAATCTATCAGAACTAGTCAAATTAATTGTTTCGGGTTCTTTGTTGCTGTTTTTCCAGTTATTTTTCTCTCTTAGTCTTGGCAAATAAATCGACTCAGGTTCTTAGCACTATTCTCAAACATTGAAAATTCACTTCGCAAATCTGTTACGAATTTGATAAGAGAAGCTAACATATCGTTAGCAGCTATCAAATCAATAGCTACTTTTTGCAAATATTTGCTGGTTGCATTGAAGCCATTTAAAAATTTGGTTCCAGAAAACTATAATGAAAGCGTTTTAAAGTTTTATTAATTTATTTAATAGAGCAGCACCTTCATGCCGCGTTTCGTATTTTTATTTTTATCACGAAACTGTCACTCGATAGAGTATGATTTTCATACCCATAGAGGGCAAATACATTTTTTTAATATTGAATCATTTTTCATTATAGATGCAAGCAAAAAGGAACATAAATAATAAGGAAGAACATTTAAAGAAATTGCAAATTTTGTTCCTGGATTAAAAAATGCATTAAAAAAAACATAAGACAATTTGACAAAAGTGCCTGCGGGGCCCCTGTCTGCTCGGAGCCGGGGGCTACAGCCCCTTCTACCCCCTCCCTAAATCCGCCCCTGACAGGGACCTCAAAACACTTTTCGAGCGCGTCCAAACGTGATTAGTGCCATAATTTAATACCAAAAAGTTTGATGCTGACAGAAATGATGTTGCCTTTTAACCAAAACTTTGAAAACTTTTGGTGTAGATCATTTTAATATCGTATCTTGAATAATTTTTTTACTAATAATCAAAAATAAAATAATCAAATAAAGAAAAATCGATTTTTGCGTTCACAAAAGTCACAGAGGTGGGCCGGTATGGATTAAAAAAATATCCAAATTTAATTTTTTCATCCATTCTCAAGTCCTTATCGCTAATCAAACTGAATCGGCTTCTATCGTTACTCAAGAGTTAATTTTAAGTTCAATGGTAATACTCAAATTTGTACTGGAAAGTCAAACTTAACTCTCTGTGTAGAGATATCATTACATGACTTAGGCCGCGCGCATAGTGAAGCATATGAGCGTTCCGTTGCTGTGCGCAAAGCGTTTTGCTTACGAGTGCAACAGAGCGAGCATTGTTTGCATCTCGTTACCTTGCACGAATTTTGCAAACGCTTCGCGCACAGCAAAGCTCATATGCTTCACTATGCGTGCGGCCTTGTGAACGCTTTTTGCTGAGCTGAGAACACTGAAAACGCTTTGTGTACAATCATATGGAGAAAGCTCGAAGTGTTCATAGTGCAAGCTTCTTTTTACATTGTTTTCAGCGCTTATATCTCTATCTCGCTTGCTCTCACTATAAACTATAAATACCAATAAGCTCAAGTAACTATTTTGTGAAGCGTTGAACAAGCGTTCAAAACTGAAAATAATCAAAAACAGTTCGACAAAGTAGCTTGATGAATAAGCTTCAGCCAAAGCGTCCACTATGAACCCGAGTTATGAGAAGTTTATCTGAAAAGTGTTAAATATCAAACTTTCTCTTATTTTATAAACATTTTTGGCTCAATTCTAAAATGTCGCTTACCATCTTAACACCCTTTAATAAAGTATGTCAAACACTATATTGACATAAACTCTCTTTACCTGCTAAATAGACATTAATTTCGAAATCCTTCTTCCACCCAAATAATCAATTCTGTTCATTAGCCATGTTTAAATGGAAAATTAAGACAAGCAACAGCAGAGAAAATTGCATTTGATTTATTTTGTAAATGCTACGTTTCCGCCCGCCCAACCAACAAAGCGAGCAACTCAGCTCAGTCATTGATAAGATTGCACGACGACAGTTAGGTAGGTAAACACAAACAACATTGATGACAAAATAGCAGCAGCAGCAGCAACAGCAGCACAAAAACAACAATAACAATGTTAAGATAGCCGTTTTAGTTAACTCGAAAAAACTCGTTACGTTGCTGTTAGAGCGATGATTATATTTACAGCGCATACACGAGCAGACAGGCTGCCAGACAAACATTGAGACAATTTCATAAAAAGAACGTGCGCATCAGTTAACCAAAAAGGCTACGCGAAGGCGTGACCTAGTATCGATAGTTAACAGTCTGTGGTAACAGTCTTTTCTACTAAACAGCTGCTAACTCTCCAGCTCCTGCAGGTCCTGGTGACATTCCTCGAGAGCCGCTGAAGGACTTAACCCAAGGCGCTTCAAGCACAACTACACCAACAACAAAAACAACATAAAGTGCTGCATATTGTTAAGCTGTACAGCTGTGTGTTTTACTACTTCCGTTAGAATTCATGCTGCCATCCTTCGCGCATCCGTCCACCACCCATCAAGCAACCACCTGAAGGATCCTTTCGAACGAAAGAATAAACGAAGCAATGTTTCCGAGGAAATTGCGTTGAGTGTGGAAAATTGATAAAGTGGCAATAATAATTTTCTAATAAAGTGTGCGACATCGTGCTGTGCTGTGCTGCTCTGCTCTGTCTTTGCGTCCGTTGCCTTGCCTTACGTTACGAGCTGAGTTGTGATAATATCGGAAATTACGTTATTGTCGTAATATTATTTAAGGCTTCCAAGCCGAATGCCTGGGAAAAACAACTTTTCTTCACTTAGTTTTTTTTTTCTTAAAAAGTTTCATTGCTTGGGTTCGTTCAGCTTTTTCTTATTTGTTATTTAAATAAAACTTTAAGCTGTTTGTGCTTATTTTTTGTGCGGTTGTATTATTAAATAAGTGTTCAATTTTGAATTTTATTTGTTTGTTGTGCTTTTCTGTTTTGTTTTTATTTTCTTCTTTATACCAACGGCATTAAGTTGTAATGACGTTGATGATTGCGCACCATGTGTTGCTCAATAAACAATAGCAACACGGTTTTTCACTTTTACACTTCACTCTGATATTGACAGCAACATAATTGAAATTGAGTGAAATTGAGCTTCGAGCACATGGCAATTAATTTCGCAGCCATTCCATTGTTTTTTATATATTTTTTAAGCAACTTCAGTTTGCATACAAGCTGGAAATAAAATAGCAATAATTTTAAGAAGATTAATTACCGCCATGTGTTCAATGAATTAAAAGCTGCGGAAAAGAAACTTGCCAATGTACAGTAGATTGAAAAAAAAAACAACAAGAATCTGTAGATTAAAATGTCTAAAGTTGTAGCAAAAGAACGAAACCATCAAACTAGCAATTAAGTTGCGAGGAAGGTATGGCGAGATGAAATCCTCCTCCGTTATAAGCCCTTATAAGCCCGTTATACGCCCTTGTGTACTCATTTGAAGAAATTTTGAGGTTCGTTCTTGTATGAAGTAGCCTCAAAACTGATTTTATCGCAAGCAAAATTTGATGCTGCTTGGAAGCAAACTTAATTTTTATAGAGGGCTTTGGTATTACCTTAGCGGAATACCCTTGCTACTTTTCGAAGCAATTTTAAGAAATCCTTGCCACGTTCGTTATTTATGTTATATGTATTTGCGACGAAATGTAATGCTAAATGATGCAGACAAGTACATCTATATCTACAGTGGGGAGCACAAATGAGTACATGTAAATTCGTATTAGTTTAAGAAAAAAGTCCGAAACGGATCTGTATTTTAAGTCCGTACCGAGTCCGTGATGAATCCGAAAAAGTGGAAAAGTGATTCATATTTTTGAGTGGAATTTCATACGAAAAATGATCAGTTCCGGATGCGAAACACAATCCGTTTCAAAAAATACGAAGAAGTAAGTCCGTCTCGAATTCGAAACGAATCCGTTTGGCACACTGGGATATTACTAATATTTTATTCTTATTCGTACAAAAAAAAATGTATATGGTACGAATAAATTTTTCACATCTTGATTTCGATTTGTTACATTTCGTTATATGATTCTAATACCTAGTTACGAAAAAAACTTTCTGGTTGAGCTGGGGTTTAAACTGCGGTTCTTTAGCTTGCGGACCACGTACTCTTCCAGTAGGCTACGGCCACCATGCAATTACACGTTTCCTTATATTCGGTAATTGCTCAACAAACCAGGCTGAACGATTTCGGTTGTAAATTTTTAATATTACGTACGATCAACCTACGAATAAATTTTTTTCTATTTAAATCTATATATTATTACGCAAACAAAATAATTGTGGTACCATTTTACCTGTGCTAACGTCAGCATATTCACATAAATCTTACATCGTTTGAAAGGTATTTTCGAGCACATTTGCAGAATATAATTTTTATTCGAATAAGTTGTCATTAAAATAGGTAAAACTAAGCAAATGTAAAAACCTTTTTTCCCAATGGGACAGTGCAAACCAATAGCAACACAGCTCTGTTGGACATCGTTGCTGTAGCATACACGAGAGAGAAGAGAGTGACTCAGAACACTTCAACAGAGCTGTGTGGCGTCGTTGTTGTTGCTGTTTCTTAATTACTCTTTTGAACTGATAACCTGAACCAGCGCTGTCGAAAGTACTACAATTGTAGTATTTTACTCCTATTGAGTCATGAGTACTACTTTACTCCCCCAAATACAAAGAATACTACTATTTCTAAATAAAGAGACTTATAAAAAAATTGTATCTCGATTAAAATTCAATGATTAAGTTTTAATTTCGTTGAAGGGAATTAATCAAAAAAGTTTAGCTCCAAGTCTTTTGCAATTAATGACAGTTTTTCAAAATTTTATTAGAGAGGCTGACGAAGGATGACGAATATTAATGAATAAAAAAAAATTAGGTCCAAATAAAAAAAAACCAATTTGTTGCAAATCTTTTTTTTTGCAATCAAACAAATAATATGATTAAGTTTTAGTAAAGATCATTCAAAAGCTAACAAAAAGGCGCACATGTCTTGTTTAAAACAATTTTTTATCGCGATCAGTTATTGCAGTACAAGCGATTGAAAAAGTTCCTTTTTTAAAACGTAATATAAAGTTTTTTTCGAAAACTCCTCGTTTTATATTGAAACAAAAAAAAAATCCTTATCAAATATTTTTGACGAATGAACCATAAAATAAATTTTTAATGATGGAAAAATATTGGTGGCAAATTTTGTATAAATTGCCTCATATATTAAATATTTCTGTAAGTTTTTATGATTTTTAATGACTTTTTTTTGGTAACTATGTTATAATTTAAATGTTAAATTGTAATGTTCAAAATAATTTTGCTTAAAGAAAAGAAGGAAAATTAAGGAAAGGAAAACATAATTAAATTTCATATCATTATTAGTGTGTTTTGATAAAGTACTACTTTGTTTTTATTTTCAACCACTAAAGTACTCCTAAAAGTGCAAAAACACTCCCCAAAAACTGAAATTTTACTACTTTTAAAAAGTGTAAAAAGGCAGCACTGACAGAATGAAGTATTTTCATTCGATGAACCCAGTGGTAAATAGACACTTGACGTAACCAATTATTTCTATTGTACATGTAGAGTATATAATTGAGTTTTTAAGTGAAAACTTCTTCAGGTTTGTTTAGTTATTTTATGTAGAGGAAAATCTTTACTTTAACGAAACCCTTACTTATGACACGACATTGAGAAATTAAGAGATATGCCATATTTCATACAGTTTTAATCGTATTAGCCAAAAATGTATAAAATGTAATAAATTTGGTATGTTAGTGCTATTGAAAAAAGTTGCCATGACTACTTTCAACGGATGTTAAACGACAACACTGTTTGTTTGTTCGTCATTTATCCTTTTCAGACCCGACGCTAAGCCACTGAGAATTGTTTTATGATTTTTGGAGTAAATGGACTTTATATGCTCTGAAAATATATTCAAAGCCAAAACTCTGATATTTTCATGTCCTTTGAGGATTTTCAAGAACCAAAAGTTTGTACTGAAATAATTTTTTTTTGCACCAAATGACCTCAAATCAATTCAGATTTTAAAATATATTATTTTATTTGTTAAAATGTGTCCACTTCACTAAAATTGCGCTATTAGTAATTTAGTAAATGAAAGAAACAACTAACGTCCGCTGCTCATTTTTTATTTAAAAAATAAGTGTGACGCGAGAATACCGTGAAAATTTAAGAAACGGCAAAATGAACATCGAAACAATATGAGAAACAAACATAAACAATAATTAGCACAATCGATACATACAAATTTGTTTTATATTCTGATTCTGATAACAGCGAGTACAGAGTGCGTAAAATGTGTTGTGAATATGTATTAGCCAAAAGCTTTTATCAATGTAATGTTTTTTAACTTTGATAAAAGTATTTCGTACTTCGACCACAGGCGATACTAGTTATTTTTAATTCGTAAATAGTGTGAAACTATTAGTAAATACTACGAATGTAATAGAAGAAATTACAAAGCTATGCGTACAAGAAATTGACGAATGTTAAGGAATGATATCCCTTATTAGTCGAAGATCATTGTTCGTAGCAAAAGATGGCAAGGGACAGCATTTAATCCAGTAACACATATAAACTATGGCGATAAGCAAATTTATGTTTTAAAGTCGTTCTAAACAAGCAGAAAACAAAGTATAGGGTGTTTTTTATAGAGTGATACAAGTTTAAATCACAATAAAACATAGTAATATATTTTTAAATATCAATATAATGGGCTTTATTGAATACAAAATTTTATGACATTAATGTTTAAATATAATTTCGACCATGTGGTTGCCACGGCTGGCGCGTACAAGGCGCAATCTGGAAAACCAATTTTCACAAATTTTCGCAGCATTTGCGGTCGTATCTCGCCGATAACTCTTCGAATGTTGATTTCCAGGTTTTCAATTGTTTGTGATTTATCGACGTAGACAAGTGACTTTACATAACTCCAAAGAAAATAATCCAATGGGTTTAAATCACACGATCTTGGGGGCCAATTAATTGGGCCATGTCGTGAAATTATTTTTTCGTCAAAAGTTTCCTTGAGTTAATCAATTGTAGAGCCCGCTGTGTGACATCTGGCTCCGTCCTGTTGGAACCACATATCAGCAAGATTAATGCCAGCTAATTGAGGTACGAAAAAACTTCGAATCATGTTCCTATACCGTTCACCATTGACAGTAACATTCTGAACATCATCGTTTTTGAAGATATATGGGCCAATGACTTCGCCAGCCCATAAAGCGCACCAAACAGTAATTTTCTGTGGATGTAATGGTGTTTCGACAAAAGCTTGTGGATTCTCCTCACTCCAAATACGACAATTCTGTTTATTTACGTACACATTCATCCAAAAATGGGCTTTATCGGAAAATAAAATTTTCCATGGAAATTCGAAATCACTATCAATTTGTGCTTCAGCCCATTCGCCGAATTGGCGGCGCATACGATGGTCGTTTGGCTTTAATTCCTACACAAGTTGAATCTTGAAAGGTTTTAAGCCAAGATCTTTTCGTAAAATCTTCCATAAAGAGGAAGGACACAACCCCAGTTGCTGAGAACGGCGACGAAATAATTGATTAGGATCATCTTCAATGCTTTCCTGTACAGCGGCTACAGATTCTTCAGTGCGCACTGCTCGGCATCTCACGGAATGTATATTATCAGTAACAGTAAATGCAGTCCGAAAACGATCTATTGTTCTTCGAATTAGCAGCACTGAAGGACGATTATGTACGCCATAAAATGGACGAAGTGCACGATAAGTTTGGCGAACAGAACCATTATTTTGATTAAAAATTTCCACAATTTGCTTGCTCTGATGTAAGTCAATCTACAATAAAATGTCAAAGCAAACTTAACAAAAAGCAACTATCAACTGTTCAATGGGTGGTCAAGTAAAGCAGTGATGCCAATTTAATGTTGTATCACTCTATAAAAAACACCCTTTAAAATAAGTTTTATATAAAATTTAAGTTTTCTCAAAAGTCGGCTTAAAAAAAATGTTTTTCTATCATAAAGACGATCCAATTGAGATACTTTTTTATTTTTCCTTAACTTAATAAAATGGCAAACAATCCTGCAGCATTTTAATTCGAGAAAGTGGCAGCGATCTGGGCAAGGGAAGTTTCTAATTCAAAAGCAAAAGAAAAAAATTAGGAAATTTTGAATAGAGTAGGCCAATTTTGGATTAAGGACTAATTTTCAAAAAATCTGATATCATATTCGGATTAACGATTTTACATTTAAACTTGTTATAGTCGAAAATTTTGTTATGACCTAAATATAAATAAGAAACTCGATTTGTTACATCCATTTTATAACTCTTTATTAAATTGAGTACGGTTTTTGGCTTAAGATTCAAAAAATCAAATGGAAGCTACAAATTGTATACCGGTTTTAAGTTAGTAAAATTCTGCATCACTACAAAAAAAAAAATCGATACTTTAAGTGTACTAGTTCAAAAGTTACAAGCTGTCAAAAGTTACTAGTTCAAAAGATAACTTTTTCTTGCTTTCGTTCGTACGCAGTGGCGAATCGAAAATTTTCAGCATTTTTATATAAATTTTTTATTTGCGTACTCGATTGTACTCGTAGTAACTTGCATGCTGCTAAAAACTGATGCATGTTGGAAAAAGAAATAAGTGGATTGAAGTGGATGCGGTGTGATACTCGGTGTGGAAAATATCTTCCTTAGCATGCGGTTAACATTTCAAGAATATCGACAACTCAAATTTTTACGAATTGCATGGATTTTGACCTCCTACATCTAAATCTGAAAAACTTCAGGCCACTTGAAATTGGCTTAGGAGATATAGGCCTACAAAGTTAAATAATTTTGTTAGTTTTTTCAGTTTTCCAAAAAAAAAAATATTGTTTAATATTGGGCAATATTTGTATTCTTATTTGAAAAGTTGAATACTTGAGGCCCTCACTTACTATTTAATTCTATTTCTAACTTCAATTACTTTTGAATTAATGTAATTTCATTTGAGGATATAGGAGACTTCACATTATTAAATTTACTTAACTACTAAGAATATTTGCTCTTGCAAGAAACTATTGAGATGTATATTACATGACAATAAAATAAAATTAAATTTAAATATATTTCGGGCATGATACGAGAAATATTTTTACACCATCTTTATCTGTTTAAGCGTGTGTCATGCGGTGAGTGTGCGTATAATGTTGACAAAATTAGTACCAAACATCTCAGAAAATTAATGATGTAGGTTTCATTTTCTGTATGCGCATTCTAGACTCCTTAATGCCTTTGCCTCTCCCCTAGAACAAATCATGCGGACGCCCATGCTTCGTGCATTTGTTACTAAACCAGAAGAAAAGAAATAAAGCAAATCGAAAATTTTTTTTTGCTTTTTTTAATGTTCAATAATCAACAAAACGGGTAACAACAGGCAAACCGAAAAATAACGAATGGGTTGAGTTCCTAAATGCATTTATGCAATGCATCAGTGTGTTTTATTTTGAATTGGTCCGAAGCTTTTTAATCACAACTGCACAACTAGACTATTTTTAAAAATATCAACAGAGTTGCTCAGTTTTCGTAATTGAACTAAGCACCAATTCAAAATAAAACACACTGATGCATTGCATAAATGCATTTAGGAACTTAGCCATCCTAAGAAAAAAAACAAATAAACGAAATTCGAATGTATTAAATTTTGCAAGTGTTTTATGATTTGCTGAAAAAAATTTTAGCTTTTGATTGAGTTTTATTTATTACTAGCTGAAACCCGGTGCTTTGCTGACACGCCCATCAAATATAATTTTGCTTGTGTAAATTGTGGTCGAATACTGAATTCCGTGACTGTATGCGATCTTTATCTCAAAAGCTATTCAATTTCTCAAATTTTGTCCAACCCCTTGTCCAACACCTGTAAATCAGTGAAACAGCATGTGTAAATTTTGTTCGAATACCGAATTCGGAAGCTGTGCGACCTCTCATTCCAAAGCTAATCGATATTGCACATTGTTTCTGTATTGGAGGTGCTATGCCTCATTTTCCAATGCAAAAACTCTCCTTGGTATGAGTTTAAGGACTTCCTAAAGTTTCATGAAAATCGGTAAAGACATATAAGCTAAATTACCAAATTTTAGTATTTTACGGTTAAAACCGTCTGATATATAGCATTTTTACTAAATTGTGGGCAATAGAAGTGGGCACAGATATAGTGCAACCACACCTATTTTTTTGGAAAGTTGTCGAGAGTAAAAATATTAACTAAACTACCAAATTTGTGTATTTAGATATATTTCGCCCACGCCCATTTTTTTACCATAACCGTAACCATACCGTAACCATACCGTAACCATACCGTAACCATCTGAACAAAATGACTTCATTTCAGTTTTTTACGATCAAAAACGTCTGATATATACCCTTTTTATTGGTTTGTGGGCCTTCTTGTCCAATCGAAACCAAACATCGCAGGAGCACTCTCAAAATGTGGCTTTAGCTTCCTTGAAAATTCCATAAAGATTGGTTTAGCGGTTTTTAAGTCTATACGCGATATACAAACATACCCACATACACACATCCACTTTTATATATATAAATCAAAAAATTAAATGCTATGAAAAATTATGCTATTTCGTAAGTGAAAAGATCCCTTCAATTACAGTTTTGCAGTTTTGCTCTGATTGACTTCAAATATTATTCAGATTATATTCTTTAGATGTTTAGCTATAAGAAAAGACGAAAATAAATCGATTTTTCAGAAGTGCAAACCCTTGCAAAGAGATATTGGGGTAATTTTTTAACATAAATTATTTTTGAGACTTGACGTTTTTTTAAAAAATATAAAAACAACATTTTGGAAAAAATTAATTTCGCCAAAAATTCAAAGGGTTCTGTTTTTTGATGACGAAAACAGTAAAATAATTTTTGCGCTTAGCTGGAAGAATTTTTGCAAATAAATGCTATGTCATATGAAAGCTAGTCAGATGTGCAATTTGTACTTGATTTTATTTTTACAACAAAAACAATTTTTCTGTAGTTTTTTGAGTAAAAAGTTAGTACTTTGGACCTTTTTTTAAAAATTATAAAAAATATATGCACTGACTTGACGGTACAGTTTTTGAAAATTTTTGAAAAGTACTTTTATTGAACTTTATAACAAAAAAAAAAAATTTGCATGAAATATATTTATAAACAGAAGAGAAATTTGCATCGAAAAACCGAACTTTGATTTTCATGTCCTTTTTTTATCATTCTTAGGTAACGATGTTTTATGAGAAAGTCGTTGCACTAAAAATTTCTCCAATTTTCAAGAAAAGTAAAAGTTTTTGGTGTCAAAATAATAGAAATTTTCTAAAATTAAATTGGCCAATATTTTTTACAGTAAAACGTATTTAAATAACTAAATTTACGCTAGTTAAAAAAGTAGTAAGAAGCGAGGTCAAAACAAAGTATGTAAAAATAAAATCTATGATGCATAAAATATGTGTACGAAGTTTGAGGGAAATGAGTTGAGCCGTTTAGATTTGCATTAAGTTCATATTTGTGCTACAGTGACCTCTGCCGTTAAGGATAGATCAGAATAGATAGAGCTTAAAGATTTATTGTTTCTGGAAATCCCTAAATACAAATTTTTGTTGTAATCACAGGTGCGGTTTAGGAGTTTTTGATGTTTTGTAAAAGATGTTTACTGCATTTTTATTGATTTGTGGGCGGCGAAAGGGGGTGTGGAAAATTTTTTCTACCTAAACCATCTCATCTGCGAAACAATTGGCTTCCAAATTTTCAGATTAATTAAGTTTATACCTGGTGCACTTTGCTTCACTCCACGCTCATTCCATAAAAAAGGGTTGTAAACATAGTGCAACCACACTTATTTTTAGTGCAGCTGCCGAAAGAAACCATATGAACTGAATTACTAAAATTTAGCCTTATACGACCAAAACTGTCTGAAATATAGAATTATCATTCATTTGTGGGCGGTAAAAGGGGGCGTGGAAACCGATTTTGTGTACTGCCAACAGTAACTATACAAACTTAATTACAAATTTTAGTCTAATACGACAAAAACCGTCTTAAGTATAGAATTTTTGCATATAGTGGGCGTTAAAAGTAGGCGTGGAAAATCTTACATAGCCTAGCACGATTCAGTTAAAATAAAAAATTGTTTTATGCTATTATTGTCTAATTCGCTTCAGTGGTTCTCGTTTTATTACGGAACATCCGCACATGTCACAAAGGCTTTTATATACATAGTATAGATGCACAACTTGGGAATTGTAATCGTTTATGAAAAAAGGCTGAAGTTATAGTTCGACCAGGCTTATTTTTTGTTGAATTGCCGAGAGTAACCATACAAACTTAATTACAAAACTTTAGTCCAATACAGCAAAATTCGTCTGAAACGTAGCATTTCAATTGATTTGTGGGCGGTAATAAGGGGTGTGTCAACTTTCCTTTTTTATTATTTGAGATATAAACGTTGATAACTGATGTTGTAAATTTGTAAGATCTTAAAAGACACTACACAAACGATTTTGTGTGTAAGGAAGGGGCGGTAAAAGTAGACGTGGTAACAGTTATGTATATAGTGACCACTACTTGATCATATATACCAAGTTTCATTATAAAATATGCAAAACTCGGTAATTATAATGATTTCTGAAAAGTGGGCATAGTTATAGTTCGACCACTCCCATTTTTTGTTGAATTGCCGAGAGTAACCATACAAACTAAATAACAAAATTTTAGTCCAATTCAAATGAATTCGTCTGAAATGTAGAGTTTTATTAATTTGAGGGCGCTAATAGGGGGTGTGGCAATTAAAATTCACGCAACACAAACGCGTGAAAAGAAAAGGAATTAGCAATACGTGCTAGCTAGGATGATTGCTTAAACAACTTGACATTTTTATTAAATATACTTATCATTGAAATTTGAAAATGAAGAAAATACCCCTAACACGTGCTATAGCACAAATATTGTATTTTTAAACTTGTTTCATTAAAAATCGGCGGTGTACTTTTTGAGTTTAACTGCAACAAAAACTTTTCACTTCAATTTTATATAATGATATAGAAAATAAAAACTTTTCCCAAAACGTTTAAATAAATAAAATACATAACTTTAATTATTTCGTAGCTCAATAAAATTGTAAAGAAACTATTATAAGACACTGAGGATAGTATTGCATCCATGTCAAAAAGTGGCTCCTCGTCGCGGATGATAGCTAAGCAGCTTAAAATAAACCAGTCTGTGATTAAAAGAGTTCAGAAAAGGCAAAATGTTGTTGCTATGTCACCAGTGAGAGGCCGTAAAAATATTTTAATGGATGCGGAAGCACATACGCAAGTACGGTGTTGCTCCTGCAGTGATTCTGCTCCTCGTCCTGTGTAAATTTGTCATTGTATTTGGTTGCAAGCGCAACTGCTCTTTCAATAACATCATTAATGGCAAAGAGACTTTAAGCTATCTTTTCTGCTGTTTGGTAATTTTCATCATTAATACATATAAAGACTCCCGAAATTTAGCAAAATTTAGTATTTTTTTCAAAAAAAAAATATGTTTACAAAAATTTCTGTAGAAAGAGCACTGTAAGTACTATGGACCAAGTTTGAAAGGTAGTACAATTCTCTACAGCTTATTTTATTAATTTTTAACATTTTGCTGTGAAAAAAATGTAAAAAATTTAGGTCAAAGTCAAAATTGTTTTTCTGTGTGTTTTTGATAATAAACATTAAAAAAGAAAACTTTTTCCTACAAAATCCCCAATTTTTATTTCACCAATCGGTAGAGCAGAAACATAAGTACTTAAATAACATATTGTAAGAAGCCAATTTTGGCACCAAATATTATTTCACAGCATTTTTAAAAATATATCTTTTTAAAATTGCTTATTGTTTTGATGATATTATTTCTTATATATTATCTTTTTAAGTCCAAATATTCAGATTTTTTGAGGGAATCGAAAATTGGAGAATGTTTGAAAATTAATATAGTACTATGAACAAGTTTACTAAATTTTTAATACTAAAAATTGGTTCCATCCCTAAAGTTTCAAAATTTATTATACGAGAAATTCTCGTTTCATATGTTTTTTCTTAGAATTTGATGTATATTGTTTTGTTTACAATTTTATGCCAAAAGTACAATCTTTATTTCAGTTTGGTACAATTTCGAAAAGGTCATTTTCCATCCCTGGTATAAAAATGTACTCATTTCTGCTCACTACTGTATAGGGATGGGCACGAGCACTGATGTTTTATTAAAATACACAAAAACAATTTTTGCGAAAAAACATTTTTCCCATCTACCTACCTTAACTTTTTATCCCTTTCCGACCTACCGCTAAGCTACTGAAAATTTTTTGTGATTTTTGGAGTAAATGGTCTTTATATGATATGAAAACAAATTCAATGCATAAATTTTAATATTTTCATATCCTTCAAGGATTTTTGAGAACCGAAGGTTTGTAATGAAACCAATTTTTTTAACCAAATAACCTCAAATCATTTAAGATTTTAAAATATATTATTTTTCAGCTTAAATGTGTTCACTTCACTAAAGTTTCGTTATTAATATTTTAGTAAATGAAAAAACATTTAACTTCCGAGGCTCATTGAAAAAAAAAATATAAATGTGACGCGAGAATTCAGTGAAAATTGAAGAAACGTCAAACGAAACATTATGAAAGGCAAACATAAGCAATAATCATGATTCAATTATTACAGGTTGTCCATTCGTTTGACAACACCCGTAAATATGTAAACAAAAATATATTCTCTCTGAAATATAAATGACAACCAGGGTTTTATGGTCTTCTATGAAAAAAGTTATGTTTCAGTGTTTTGTGTATTTAAAAAAAAGTAGTTATTCTATATTTTGTTGTTAGCATGAAAAAAATGGTGTGCATTGCGTTTATAACAATTATTGCTCTGATAATTATTATTATTGAAAAATGTTTTAAAATTTTGTTGCGGGTCGTTTTTTTCAATTGAAATATAAATCGCGACTATTAAGTTGTAATTATTAAAATACTCTTTAGCGTGCGGTATTGGCAAAACAGTTTATTTTGGTGATAAAATTCGAAAATATAATGTGCCAGTGGATCAATAAGCCGTCAGCGGTGGAAATATATTTGCACAACAAAATATTGAAATTAGCTTTTTAAAAACTCACTTACATTTTCTATTAAAACAAACAAGCAGTACAGAACGTAGTAGAAAAAGCAGCAGTGAAATGAATTCTTGGGTATTTAGTACTGCGAAAAAGTATGATATTCCTGCAACTGATTACTTTGATGGCATTACAAAATTACCCTTTTGCTCTCTTCTTCAATTTTACGGGTGTATCTTCATTCTTGTGAGTAAACGTCAAATGAATGGACAAACTTTAGTAATTGAATTATGAGCAATAATCAGCGCAATCCATACATGTAAATTTGTTTAACATTAGTGGAATAGAAGTGAAGATATTCAGACTTAAAGTTACCCCCACAATTGTGCGTATACGGTCGGAAAGGGTTATAGTAATATTCCTTTAAAATAGCAACATTGCGAAATTCCCTTAAAAACGCAGGGCTTTTTTTGTGCCAACTTATAAAAAATGTTATCAAACAACAACGCCAGAAAATGCAAATTATTTTAACACCAACAAATCCCTTAATTAAATTTTTTATAAATCTAAGGAATATGTTCATAAATATAAAAACTGAAAAATGAAACTACATGTGATTGAAATAATGAGACTATGTTAAAGACTTTAAGGCCTTTTCCACACTTGGTCAACGCAACTCCAACTCAAGTTGCTAGCCTGTGTATTTATACCGGAACCTTCAGATTAAGCAACTTGCACGCAACAAGCTCTCGACACGTTCTCAACCTGTTCAACGCAACGCGGCTTTCCGCAATTTTCATCGGCGACTTGTTGCATCAGTTTGTTTATTTTGTGAATTGTTTGTAGTGCAGTATTAATCAAGGTGAATAAGTTAATTAATTAGTTCTTTTTTTCATTAATAGAATCTTAAAGAAGAATAAATAGTTTGCAGGACGAATGAGCAAGTGTTAAATAATAAATATATGTTGCATGACTTTTGAAGCAAGTCTCAAAGCATTCGGTTTATAGTTGCATTGCTTTTCAACTTTTTCGCTGTTGCGTTGATGTTTCGTTGGAATTGCGTTGACCAAGTGTGGAAAAGGCCTAAGACTTATGTATGATACAAGCACATTGTGTAAGAACACAAGATGGCAGCGAATTTTAATTTTTGTTGTAAAAATCCAACTCTTAAGTTGTCAAGCCATACAAAATCAACTTTTCTGTCTCTGTCACTCATTCACAAGTTTGACAGCTTTAGCAAACGACGTCGACGTTACTTGCACCTTGATTTCTTACACCATGTTACAAACCTAATATGTAATTTTTTAAATTATAATTTGATTTAATACGTTGATTAATATTTTGTTATTGTTTCTTTACTAAATTTTTCAACTTTATTGAAACGTTTTTGTTTTTGTAAGAATAAATAAAGTTTTTTTTTATGATTAATTGCATTTTTGTTTTTTTAATTTAAAGTAGTTACTGTACGGTACAGTATTTAGACAAATTTTATGTAACATCACTGGGCACGAGTGAGACCAATAAGAGCCACATTAAGATTTTCAATACCTTTCAAGGAGCTACAACATACTTCAAATAAAGAAGAAAACCTTAACTAATTTTAATAAACTCAGCAGAGAAATTAAGGGAGCAGAAAATTCGTAATTTTTGTAGATATTTTTGATAGGCTGTGACTTCTTAAAAAATGATTGTACCAGGATTTTAAAAAAATAATTTTTAAGCTTGAAGTTTCTAGTTTGACAGCCTTTCGGTCAAAAAATATCATTAGCGACGATTATTGCACAATCATAAGAAAAAGCACGGAACTACAAGATACCACGGGCTTCGAAAAAGTTAAGCCACAATAAAGGTTTGTTAGCTTCTTCATAAAATGAAAAAATTGTAGTTTTATTTTTAATTTTTCTAAGTAAATTTTTTGCCGCGATATCCGACTTTGAATGGAAAAGGATAACTTTGCCTTTCATCATCGATATTTTAGGAACCCATTACCGCATAGAAAATTAAAGTACGGTTCTGAAAGCCAAAATAAATTTCCTATAAATGCTTTTCATTCGTCTTTGACTTTTCATTTTCGAACCCTTGATTTCAGTTTAAAAAAGTACATAAAAATTACTTTATCAGGTGTTTCAAAAAATCTACCTTAATTTTGCAATAATTACCAAAAGAAGTAATATTTCTAGGGTTTTTTTAGCTCTTTCCATTACCTAAAAACTCTTATTTTTTTAAGTTCGATAGGTCGAACATTTTTTTCGGTCTGAATCGTCAAACTTTGAACTAAAGCAGCATGCGTATGGCTTCTTAAACATCAATTATTAATAATTAAAGAAAAAATTTTGAGAAAGAGAAATTTAAAAAAAAATTGCGAAATTACGGCCGTTAAACTAGAAATTTTAAGCCTTAAAATGTTTTTTTGAAAATCCCGATACGATTATTTTCAAAAAAGTAACCATTTTTTAAAAATCTCTAAAAACAAAAAAAAAAATTTTGTGCTTCCTTAATTATTTACTACCTTATTTAAAAAAAAAAATCGAAACTAAAATAAATAATGTTTATAACATTTTGCCTTTAACTAAAATATGGCCACAAATTAAAATTTTAAAATTTTCACTTCTTTATGTAAGCCTATTCGTCGTGATCATGGTATAATTATTTGACAAGGTAAAGGACAATTTAAATACTTTCCAATAAACTTCGCGAACAGATTTAATGAATCAAAGAAAAGTTAAAAATAAGCACATAGCCACTCAACAGGAGCAAACTACAACTCCTTTAGCTGTTTTTGACAGCTACCCATCGCCAAAAAACTGTCACGGCTACCTTGCCAAATAATTATACCATGCTAGTGATTAACTCTATCGACTGTCAAAATTTTGTACACATCTTCTTTCTCTTTCAAAAAAAAAAACTTGTTTTGTCTCTTTGTTTTGTGTGGAGTTCCTTGAAAAATAAAATTGGTTTTGCTTCTCCTACAAATTTAAAAATTTTGAGTTTCGGCTCTTTTGTAGTTAGGGTGCGATATGCACCCAAGAATTATATATTCAAGATTCCGCCTTGCGCATATCCGCTCTCTTTATGAGCACGTGCATGTGACGTCAGAAGTGCAAGAGAAAAGAGAGTCAAACTGACTGAAAAAAACGTAGTAAAAAATTTTTAATAGGGGTATTCGATTTAAAAATCTCCTCATTTTTTTATAAAATCTTGGTTTTTAAAAAGAAATAATTTTAAATCAAAAACAACGCTTGCACAGAAAAAATTTTAATATTTTTCATTACTATCTTTGATAAAAATTTTATGTCTTATTGGGGTGCTAACTTCCGTGTTGACCCCTTCACAAAAAAATAACTATGTTGTTCGATTTATTTTGAGAGCAGTTTGACTATTTCCTTGTGTGTATTTCGATGGTTTCCCAATAAGCCAATCAGATTCTTTTGCTTAGTTTCGTTTGTTGTTTATGTGATTTTTTTGTTTGAATGTATTTTCACTTATGACGTAGACCTGCGCAGTAGATTGCCATTTCTGCGCAATTAAGGCGTGATCTTCTTTATAGCCCAGTAGTTCGCGGCATCAGTGACGAACTTTTCTTGATGATTTCTTAAAGGAAATTTCCGCATGAGCTGCTGGACTTAAAAAAAATTCATGCAAAATGTGATCCAAAGTAGCGGTTGTCAGCGCTTAACTTTTTCCACTCTATTACGATAACTTCAAGATATTCATGATTGTTGTAATTCGCCGAATTATTCAACTAAGCTGTAGAGTTCGCAAACTATCGATAATTTCACACTATCGTGACTATCGATAATTTTGGACTGACTATCGATAGTTTTCGATAGTATTTAAATATTAATGACACCACTGTTTAGGTGTCATTGCCATTGCTGTCGAATTCGTTTGATTTTGACAATTTGGTATAATTTTTTCTGTTTTGTAGAGTGAAAGCTCAGGTATTGTTTCTTACACACTTAAAAATTTTTATAGAATTTTTACACCGATCAGTGTTAAAAAAACACCGTGTCAAAGTGCTAGAATTTAATTTCCGAAGAAGCATATTTTTTTCACACCGATCGGTGTAAAAAAGTAAATATCAGATAGGTTGCTTGTTTTGAACCCTGTATATTTATAATACGCAAAATGATAATTTTTTAACATCGAACGGTGTAATTTTTAAATATTTGAAAAGATGTTTTTTACTATTTTAATTAATTTGTCATTGAGTTTATGAATTGTTAAATGAAATAAGCCCCAATCAAATTTAATTTAGGACTTATTTCATTGGGCTTTATTTTGTAATGGAATATGACCCAAACCAAAGAATTAAATATTTCACAAAATTTATGAAATAGTCCCCAAAAAATGGGGGTTATTTCATATGAAGTAACACCCAAAAAGGTATAGACATTTTTTGGGGCTTATTTCATTTTTTTGGGTCTATTTTGTGTTGCGAAAATTACATTTAGGTCTTTAATCAAGATTTTCAAAATTAAACTGAACAAATTCAATTCAGAAATTTAAATTTTTAATTTGTTTATCAATGAGAATGGGATTTCAATATTGCTTTTCTTCTTTGCTTTTCTTATTTCACACCGATCGGATAATTTCGTCATTTTACACCGAGAAAGCGGTGTAAATTAACACCGTTCGGTGTAAAAAATTTAAATATCCGCTCACCGGTGTGAATTTATTGTTGAAATTTTTAGTGTGTATAAATGTATGAGCATTGTGTTGATTTGGAAGATGGGTGATAGTTAGTTAGAGGTTGAAAAGATGGAGTAGTTTCGGTGAAGATTTGTTTTAAATTTACACAGCTCAAAACTGACGGGAAACACTCGCTCACAGGAAGACTATTCCACAACTTTAACGTACGACTAAAGAACGAATTATCACTACAACGTGAGGTTCTGTGTGGCATCAAGGCAATGGTAAAGAAGTGGGCTTGGACAGCTGCCCGAGTGGACCGAGTGGCGTCAGGCCACGTCAAACCAACATTACGTCGATTTCCAATAGAGTTGAGAGAGGATGAAATATTTTTATCCCCTATCAAATATATCGCACGACGTTGAATTCGGTCCAGAAGCACGTTTCGATTTTAATTCCTTGACGAATTTTCTTTATATATTTGTCTTCTTATCGTTAACGAAACTTCCTCAATATTTCGATATTGGGTTCGTGCATGATAAATACCGACGTTTCTGCATTGCGTCTTGCACGAATTTGGAACATTTATATGAAATTTTCGTCAATCAAATGTATGGCCAAATCAGCATGTTTCGTCAAGGATCAAGAAAAATCGTACATGATTCATTTGAGATTTCTTCAAGACTGGAACTACTGGGAGTGTTCTTGATATGCACCCATCTTTTTGTTACACACTAATAAAAAAAAAATAATTAATTTCAATTTTTTTAACGTAAATAACACAACAAAACGAAATTGTGATTTCAACAAATCTTTGGCCAATATTTGAAAAAATAGTTCTGTATTGGTTTAATCCGTTCGCAACAACAACAACTAGAACAATTACAATTCGAACAGCTGACTTTAACATCTAGCTCAACTTTTGTCTACATTCTCTCCAATCTGAGCTAACCTTCCATTTGAATCATGAAGAAAAAGTACAACATAATTGAAAAGAACGTTCAGTAAAGTAAGACAGGGTTCCCATTATCAAATTTTTCTTCACATCGTTGGTGAAACAACGATGGAACAACATGGAATTCTATGGAATTTTTTTTATATTTTATATATCAAAATTAAAAAGAGCCGCACGTTACTTAACAAAGAGCCGCATGTGGCTCTATGAGCTGAACTAATTACCATAATTTTGGAAACGTTTTGATCATCCACAGACTCTGTGATGTCACATTAAATTGAATATGGCGCACTCTATTTATTTCTAGTGCAAAAACTAAAAATTTTTATAGTGACATAACAAACATCTTTGTTTATAATTTGAAAATCAAATAATTGATTAGTATTTATTACTTTCGATTTAATTAATTTTAATTTATATTAAATTGTATAATTATATAATTGTTATAATTTATATTAAAAATTTTAAAATTATGAATTATGTGTTTAGCAGATTTAACCCGAAACCTATCGTACACTGGGTTAGAACGCTATTCTAGCGACCAATCTGTATTTTTATGCAAAGCGTTGAATGGATGCATGTTTATAAAAACTATGGTTTTTAAAGTATCTGTCAGATAATATATTATTTAGGTAGCAGCTTTCGTTACAAAAATCTACCCTTTTAAGCCTAAAAAATGTTCTAAAATTATTTTATTATAAATTTAAAGTAAAATTAATATAAATTCTCAAACCAAATCAACCGTTTCGATGTACATTAATTGAACATTGACTTTAATTAAGTTAAAGCTGCCTTCTTCCCTCAAGATGTTCAAAATCTATTAGAAGTTATTACAACAGATAACAAACCAAAAGAATATCATAACATAAGCCGCATAAAGTCATAACATCGTAAGCCACAAAAATAATATGATAATTTTTCAATCTACATGAAATTAGAAAACAATTTGCCAAAATTTCTCTATTGCTGTGACAACATAGCACAAGGATCAGATTCGTGCGTGAGTGTGTTTGTGTGTGGATCAATGAAAACAGAAACAACTGATACAATAACAAAAACAAGTAATACTAGTCTCAACTAGTAACAATCATGTAGTATTTTGTGCATGTTGTTGCCAATGTGAAGTTTTTGAAGCGGATGCTGGTAGCTTAACGGGCTGGTTGAATGGCTTGCTGGCTGGGTGGCTGACTGACTGACTGACTGACTGAGTAGACACTTGGTGTCGACTGCAAAGCAGCAGCAGTTGAGCACAAAGTAAATATTTGCCAAGTGCTGCTCATCCAGTCTAGCTGATATGGTATCGAAGAGCAGCAGCAGCAGCAGCAACTTCATGGCTAAAACAGACGACAAGAACAACAAGCAGTTGAAAGCAGTGTCGCTTGGCTGAAAGTATCTCAATAAAACTATGACGACATTGAAGATGAGGATTGCAACGTTGTAGAAGACTCTCTAGCATTTCGATGCTGCTTATGTTTAAGATGCCATGGATAGAAAGCGTCAGCCAAGAATTGCATGGTGGAATTATAAATGTAAATATGGACGATTTTAAAGATGCTATAGTTTGTCAACGCCAGGATAAGTAAGTAAATTGCTTGGAGTGAGTGTTGGAAAAATCTTTATCTTTTCATTTAAAAGTATATTTGGAATAAACGAGAGGGAAAAAGAAAAGAAAATAAAAGTGAAAAAGAAGACAAACAGTAGCTGAATGTCTAGCGTCTTTGGCTGGATTCCACATTGAAGTCTTCAATAAATTCGGAATCGCATATGAAGTGATAGAATGCAAAGAAATTTCCTGTTTCTATATGCATAGGATAAAAAAAGAACAAACAACAATTTTAAATAAAATGAGGAAAAATATAGAAAAGCAAGAAAACGTCATTATTTTCTCGATTATGTGCGTCATTTTTGCGCCTCCAGCTGTTTGTCTATGCTTTTCAAATCCACTTGAATTCTCAATGGTTGCTTGTAACTATTTTGTTGGAGCTATGCAACTACTACACACTTCACTTTCTTTAGAGCTTTAAATACATTTGGGTTTTTCTTTGCTGATTTTTTTTTTGATTTTTTTCTTCCCTTCTCTGATTTGCTGTATTCCTCTGTGATTTATGCTTTGAAGTTATCTGCCAAAAAGCAAGAAAAATATATATAAAAGAAAAAACTATTTTGGATATATTCCGACATAATCATTGATGAAATTTACATAATCTCTGCACAGCATCGATATGACTCTTGGCAATATTTGTGAACTTCAGGATTTTTCAGTTGATATGGCAATGGATACGATACGGGCTTTTAAGTGTTATTGAATGTGTGTGTGTGTGTGTGTGTTTATGCATTAATAATGTATGCCTAGAAGCAGTGGCTGACTGCCTGTTCGTTCTCGTTTTTTTTAGTTTTGAGCTGTTCTCTAAAGAAGTTCTTAAATTTTAAAAGCTTTTTAAGAGATTTAATTTCATAATGAAGACTTTTAAATATTTGCTCGAAACTGATGTTCTTAGAAATGTCATAAAATCTAATAAGCTGCTACGAGTGCTCGGTGCCTACCATTTTTAATAAATAAAATTTATTTTTTGTTTGCATGTTTTTTTGAGGACTTTGGTATAAATCTAAGCTGCTTTACAGACTTTTTCTTTTCTGGTATATATTTTCATTTCATTTAATTTTAATCATGATTTAATTATTATAGGTTGTCCATTCATTTGACAACACCGTAACTATGTAAATTAAAATATTATCTCTCTCAAATATAAATGACAACCAGGGTTTTGTGGTCTTCTCTAAAAAAAATTAATTTTCAGTGTTTCGTTGTGAATTTTTTTAAAAAAAGTAGTTATTCTATAAATTGCTTTTATCAGGAAAAAAAGAAAAAAAAACGCAGCGATTGGAAAATATATTTTTTTCAGAAAAAAAAAATATTTGGTCGAACAGGAAATCGATACATAAACAAGTTATCGAGTTTTCGATTTTTAAAATTTTTTTGCTTGTCACAATATCTTTTCCATAAAATATCTATATTTTTACCATAATCAGACATAAAATATTGACATGTCATTTTTAAGATAATTAAATTATTAATTAAGAAAAAATTCAAATAAAATAAATAGAAGCCATATTTGAATTTTGAGAGCAGTTTGCTATTAATTTTGCTTTTAATTAGTTATAAAACCGTCCTTTTCTCAAACATTTGCACCATTAAGGTGTTAATTAATGTGCAGCATGAAAGTGTTAAGCCTACAGTTTTATCTTTAATTTAATATATAGAAATCCATTTTCGTTTTTTTAATTGACTCTAAGTTTAATATATTGATCAACTATGTAATTTAATAATATGGAAGCTGTTGACCAAAACTGATCAGCTAAAAGTTAAAAATTTTTTCAACTGTGTAAATTGAAGCGTCAAGCTTAAACCAAGATAAAACTGTAATTTCTGTAACCAACTGTTTATTCAGTTAGTGAAAGACCAAAACGAAATTGAGTATAACACATTAAAGTAGTTGCCAACTATATGATAAAAAAGTGCGGAAAAAAATTTAGTTATCTCTGATACCAGCGATCTCCAAATAAAGACGATTTTGTCGTTCCTGACATTTTGTGTCATTCCTGTAACCACTAGAAAAACCAACGCAAAATGCACAGAAGGCAATTTAATGACGTAATACCGTGTGACCTAAAGAGATTTTAACATTCTTTAGGCAGCGGTGCTAAAAATTAGCTCTCTAGCTAAGAGCTTTTTTTGCCATTTACATAAGTATTTAAATTCTGGAGTTGCTAAGAAGCTTTCAGTCTGCAGGCTTACTTATTGTAGCTTCAGTTTTATAGTTACATTTATCCATTTTTCAAAAGAAAAAAGGGCACTTTTGGCGGAATTTTTATTAGCAAAATGCTACGAAAAAATTAAATCTAAATTTAAAATACATGTTTTCAATAAAATTTATTCCTAAACTGACTCTTCTTTTACTAATTGTAACTTCAAAGCTAAAAAATAATACAAATATTCATAAAATGTAAATTTTTTTTTGTTTTGTGTGCTGTATAAAATTCTTTAAGGGAGTATTCCTGGTTGGCAAAAATTTTTTGCAAATATTTTTATAGCTTGGATATTTGAGAATATCCTGATACCTGAATTGAAAAGTACAGTTTTGATAAACATTTTTGTTTGTGCTAAAGAAAAAGTAATAGAAATAAAAATAAAAAAAACACTGGTAGCAATCGAAAAACTCATCCCTTGAAACGCCAGTTTCGTGGTAACCAACACGAATGAAATGAGGACACCGAATTCACAAACACATCGGCAAAACATTTTCTGTCATATTTAACGAAGGATTTTTGCCAATACTTTAAAGAATGAACCTAATGGGCATCCCGATTGGCAACGTCACATACATATGATTTCGCCATGTCTCGGAACGAAGAACGTTTGAAAAGGGCCGAAGCCAGAGCTCTGGCCGCTTCAAAAGAAGGTAGAACTGCCCGAAGAGCACAAAGAGCCGCTAAGTCTTCATTTTTTGAAGAAAAGGAAGGAGTTCTTTATGGGGCTGGCATTGTAGATTGATATATGTAAGTAATTTAGAAAAAAAATGTTTTATTGCCTAAAATTTTCTTTGAGTTTTTTCAAAATCACGTTTTTGAACTTCGAAGTCACTTTTCTCCGGTTCTACTGAAAAATGCAAAAAATTAACTTCAAGTTTAAACGCGTTTATATCGAAACCATGTTTTTCGAGCTTGCGGCCCAGATTGCGCCCGTAGTTCTGAACCAATTTTGATAAAACAAAGTGCAATCGACGCAAAATTGTCACCACACTGGTCCCTACCTCAATCACAATTTTTAACAATTTTTTATTTTTTTTTTTACACTAAACTAAAAAAAAGACACAAAATCGGTTTTCCATTTTTCAATGACCGCCATTTTGTAAAAAATAATCGCAAAATTATGATTGAAATAAATATTATAAAAACATCTGTACTGAATCTAAAGACGTTTACTTTTTCCATTTCAGATGATCCGATGTCGACTTATCCGGGCCGCAAGCAGCATACCTTTTTTTTTCGACGCCCAACTTTGAAGGCCAACAACTTTTTGAACAGCCCTCGTACAAAGGGAACAATTTTTTATTTAACTTAATATGGGTTTAGTACAATAAAAAAAAAGAATTTAAATAACTTTTTACGTTTTCAAATGAGAAGTTTTTCAAAAAGGGTCCAAAAACAGCCTTCCAACCAGGAATACTCCCTTAATTATTTGAATAATGATTTACACAACAAAACATTGTCAATACCTTTTTAAAACTCAATAAAATTTTCAATCAATATGAACAAGCAGTGGAAAACATAGTAGAAAAAGCAGAAGTGAAAGGTACCCTTTGGTATTTAGTACTACGAAAAAGTATTATATTTAGGCAACTCAGTGATACACGGTTACAAATTTTGGACGACTTTTTAATCCAATCTTGGATTTGAAGGATTTCTTAATCCAAAGAGTACTATTTTTTAATCCCTACTTTAGTTTAACTTAGCTAGGTCTTGAACCCACACTGACAGAAGCTTACTTGCATTCCTGCAAGTTTCATAAATGATGCAAAATAAGCGAAACCTTGTTAACAACTGAGTTAGACGACTGGATAAGGTTAAAATTTTTCAATGTGACTGACCATAAAAAACAGTTTTGAGATTTTTGTAAATTTTTTTTATAGCATATTTTGTTTACACTATCTATTACCCTTATTTCTGCATTTGTAGTTTTTATATCTCTTATGATTTAGAAGTGATCAAAAACAGTTATTGCTCGCAGTACTAGAAATGTTCTGAAAAAATTGGTTTTTTATTCTCCTGAAAAGTTACTGAAATACATATAGCTGTTTTTGTTGGCGCAGCGACGATATGTACCTAGCTTATCAAAAAATACTAAAAATTCCATGTTTAATTAAAAATTTAAGTATTTTGTACTTAAAAATTGTGTAGTCAGCTTTTGAAAATTTCGTTTAAAATAGTAAACACTGATTCTCCAACATCAAATTTTGAGAATGCATTAAGAATGAATGCCTCAATACGATAATATTTTCAAAGTGCCAAAAAAAGTAGTGGTGCTGACTTTGAAAAATGTGAATGAATTTTTTAGTGGTCAAAAAATTTAAAATTTTTTACGAAAGTGTTTGTAAAAAAGGATACCACTATAAAGACCAATTCAAGAACTTTAAAATATGTCCCAAACATTTTTTGTGGGACTAACGGCTTAGAAGATATAGTTGTTTGACCACATGTTTGAATGACAAGTTCTGATTTTCTCTTCAATCGTCAAAATTAGTTTTTTGACAAAAGCGTCCGATTTGACATGGAATGACCGATATACGCTAACTGTAGTTTAATCTTTCTATTTGGCACATATTTTTTTAGAAATGTAGAAAAAAAAAACAACTGACAAGTGGCAACCTTGACTGAAAACCATTCATCTCTATAAAAAATGATAAAAAAAAGTATTCAGAAAAAGCACCAGATATGATTTTGTTGAGAGAGAGAGTGTAGTTATTAATTTGATTGACCTCAGATTTCAACTGCAACTTCATTTTAAAAAACACGTGTGAATTTAGCAAAGTTGCCATTTTTGGAAATTTAGTGTATTGAAAAATAAATATTTTTGTCTCCATACTTATGTATGTTAACATGTGATATATTTCGTCTATGAAAAATGACTTATAAAAAAAGTCCTAAGAGTTACAATGGGTATATTAGCAGGTGCCAATAAAAACAAATTCAGATCCTTAAAACCCTACACTGTTCTTTTATCATGTTTGAGCTTTTGTTTGGTACTCTTAAGTATTTTTTTGTGCTAATGCTTTGCGCTTATTTTTGTGTAACATTTTATATTTTTTTTTTCTTAAATCTTTTCTATTTATTTTATCTGTATTTTTATAAGTTTTTTATTTACTTATTGTCGTTTTTGATTGTTGTTGTTGAGGCAAACAATTCTTCGAGCTGCTTTCTGACGCATATTTTGTTTACAAGAAAGCAAAGTTTCCCCCATTTTTTACTCCTTTTTTAGGGTTTTTTATTTTTGTTGTTGCTGTTGTTGTTTCTTGTTTTTAAATGAATTGCAAGACTTGTCGACGCAATGTTGTTATTTGTGTGTTGTTGCTTTATTTTTGCTAAGTGCTGCTGCCTACAAATAAACAAAAAACACCCATACACACACACAAATACAAACACAAAACTGCGCTTGTTTGTGTGTGCCAAGAATTTCTTTGTAAATCTGTGCTCATTCTGATGCATATTATTTGCAGTCGTTCTCTTTCTTACAACGTATTTCTTGCTTTAAATGCATCCATTGAATTAATGTTGCTCATACGCACCGTAAACTAACGAAAAGCATTTAGCAGCAAAAAGCAACCAAGTCTAAATTTGCCGCAATTAAGTGTGGTGCATGTTTTTATTTGTTGTTTTATTTTTTCTGTTTACATTTTAGCTGTATCAGTAAGCAATTAAAATAGTAGCTAGAGTGGGAAGTTTTCAAGAAAGAGCCGGTTTTAAAAGTATTGCTTTAAGTGGAAATTAAAGCATTTAACTCGTGTTAAATTGTTATTTGCATGTTTTAATTTGTAATTGATATTTATTGTGTCTTAATTAATTCAATTTAATGAGTATAACTTTAATAAGATGCCAGATGACACTTTTATAAATATCATATATATCAATATTCAAGCGGCTATACTGATAGCAGTACAAGCATCGCAAACGATTTATGTTACATGCTCTTATTACTTATTTTTATTTCATGTCACAACATTTCACAACATGTCACAACAAGAAACATTAAACAATTTAATTTTAATAATTAGATAATTATTTGATTAAACCTGGATAAGAAAAAAATCACAGTATAGCGTGTATACAGTTCAGAAGTGAACCTTCTTAAAATTAAGCATAAGTGAGATTTTTGTAAAAGTAATACAATTCAAAATTTGCAAAGCAAAATATTCTATTTATTTATTATTTACACTGTCATTGGTTGGTGCTTGAAATGATAATACTGATTTTAAATGTTTGTGATAACTAAATATGAAATATATAATTTGCTATTTTTGACGTGAGAAAATTGCATCTACGTATACCACTAGATACCACTCTATTTTGGACGTCTTCATACAAAAACGCAAAATATAGAACAAAATGTCTATTATA
This sequence comes from Dichetophora obliterata, assembly GCA_963920525.1. NCBI lineage: Eukaryota > Metazoa > Arthropoda > Insecta > Diptera > Sciomyzidae > Dichetophora > Dichetophora obliterata. The sequence goes on along the minus strand of OY986439.1, from coordinate 86,362,748 downwards.
GTTCATACCATAAAATGTATGACTCCTAAGGAGGTCAAATACATTAGCTAGTTTTATTAATTTATCCCTTATTCTGAACACACCTACACTCTATCTGCCACCCTTCTGGGGCTCCCCATGCAAAAAACACAATAACAGAAAAATGTCTATTGTAGTTCATATCAAAAAATCTATAACCCCTAGTGAGGTCAAATGTATAAGACGGTCCTATTAATTTTTTCCCCTCAACATTTCCTTTGAACACACCTATACTCTATCTGCTACCTTTCTGAGGGCCCTATACAAAAAATCACAAAAAAAGTAAAAAAAAATGTCTGTTATAGTACATATCAAAAAATAAATGACTCCTTGGGAGAATAAATTTATGAAGTCGTCCTATTACTTTAACCACTTCAACATTTCTTCTAAACACACCTACACTTTCTTTATCAACCACCATTCAAGGGTCTCGTGTACACAAAAACGTGTCGAACGAGACTCGAAATTTTCGAGATTTTCGTTGCAGAGACTCTCGTGAAGCGATTGAAAATTTTACTTTCAATATCAAATCGCCGCCTAAGAAGTTTCACTTCAAAAAACTTTCTAACATAATATGTGAACATTTTGACACACTTTTTTACATTGTATTAACCCTCCGAAGCCTGAGAAGTTTCTAGTTCGTCGTTGCCTGACACGATCCTAGGGACCTTCTTTATGAATATGGGGTACACTGCCCGAGGAACAATTTGTGTCCGTCCCAAACTACTCATGCACAAAAGTTCCGAGCATCAGACTCAATTTTATTTTAAAAAGCTACGAGTAGTAACGAAAAACTGCGAAGTTTATTAAAAAAAAAATGCAACGAGAACAGAGAAAAAATTTCATATATTACTTGTGTTAACACAATAGTTAATATGTATCGAAACTGACCTGAGTCTTAACTATAATGTACCCGAAATATACCCAACAAGTACCTCGAAAGTCAGATGTATAAATACCGTAGTAAGTCTGTATTATGTCAATAAACTGTACAAAAACGAGCGACTATATTTGAACACAATAAGTTGACGAGTGTCCGATTAGATCTTCGTTCATGCACTGTGCCTGACCAAGGTAAATTTTTTAGACCCTAATGGTGTCATTACAATTTTTTGGTGTTCATATGTTTGTAATATTGTTGTAGAATGTGTGTGCTTTATATTTGGGCAGATGAAATAAAGAAAAAAGCTAAGTTTACCTAATTTTTTAAAATTTTTTTTTCACAGGCAAACAGAATAAAATATTAACAGAATAAAACAGTGGAATGTTCAACACAAACAGAGTATTGAGCATATTGCATGAAAGCCCATACAGGTCCCTGTAGACCTTATGAGTAAAACCACCAAAACTGACTTCAACCCGACCTTTATAATGAACGTTTTTACGTAATTGTAAGTATCTAATTTCATTAGCTTCTAAACATCCCAAAGAAGTCAATAAAGCTGCAGCTTTTTGATCGATTCATATTAAAAGGCTTCATCGTTGAAAACTTCATAGGTTCCAGGGTACCTTTTCAGGCGTTAGAGGGTTAAAATGTACATATGGTTATATTTTCTGTTTCCTAGTTATTTCCTTTTGATTTGTTTAATTTGCATAGAGATTTATTGTAAAACATTTTTTTAAATAAATTTTTTAAAATAGCCCCTATACTCTTTACTGTATTTCACCAAAAAATATATTGCGGTAATTTGTGTAAAAGTGATATTGAAACAAAAAATCACTTTATTTAATCTCATGTTTAGGTCGTATAAGATACAATTGTGAACCACTGATACGTGCATAAGAACGGGAGAATGTAATTTTAAAAATCATCTATAATGGACCAGTTAAGCTCTTTTTAGAGGTGATAGGTGGTGATACAATTAAAATACAATTAGGTGGTATCTTAAACATATGTACATATAAGAGTGTCCCTTAAAAGTTGCAGTCGCTTTTTTTATCGCTCACCCTCTTAATTTTTTCGGAGGATGTTCAAATAAAAAAAAATAATTAAAATGAAATGAAATGAAATGAAGTGAAATGAAATGAAATGAAATGAAATGAAATAAAATTAAATTAAATGAAAATTAATGAAATGAAATGAAATGAAGTGAAATGAAATGAAATTAAATGAAATTAAATAAAATATAATAAAATGAAATGAAATGATATATGGTATGGTATGATATGATATGATATGATATGATATGATATGATATGATATGATATGAAATGAAATGAAATGAAATGAAATAAATAAATAAAATAAAATAAAATAAAATAAAATAAAATAAAATAATATAAAATAAAATAAAATAAAATAAAATAAAATTAAATAAAATAAAATAAAATAAAATAAAATAAAATAAAATAAAATAAAATAAAATAAAATAAAATAAAATAAAATAAAATAAAATAAAATAAAATAAAATAAAATAAAATAAAATAAAATAAAATAAAATAAAATAAAATAAAATAAAATAAAATAAAATAAAATAAAATAAAATAAAATAAAATAAAATAAAATAAAATAAAATAAAATAAAATAAAATAAAATAAAATAAAATAAAATAAAATAAAATAAAATAAAATAAAATAAAATAAAATAAAATAAAATAAAATAAAATAAAATAAAATAAAATAAAATAAAATAAAATAAAATAAAATAAAATAAAATAAAATAAAATAAAATAAAATAAAATAAAATAAAATAAAATAAAATAAAATAAAATAAAATAAAATAAAATAAAATAAAATAAAATAAAATAAAATAAAATAAAATAAAATAAAATAAAATAAAATAAAATAAAATAAAATAAAATAAAATAAAATAAAATAAAATAAAATAAAATAAAATAAAATAAAATAAAATAAAATAAAATAAAATAAAATAAAATAAAATAAAATAAAATAAAATAAAATAAAATAAAATAAAATAAAATAAAATAAAATAAAATAAAATAAAATAAAATAAAATAAAATAAAATAAAATAAAATAAAATAAAATAAAATAAAATAAAATAAAATAAAATAAAATAAAATAAAATAAAATAAAATAAAATAAAATAAAATAAAATAAAATAAAATAAAATAAAATAAAATAAAATAAAATAAAATAAAATAAAATAAAATAAAATGAAATGAAATGAAATGAAATAAAACGGCAACCTGTGACGAGTTGCATCGAAATATGTAGGCACTGATAAGGGAAAAAGTGCTTATTTTCCCAAAAAAACTCAAATAACTTTCGTATAAGAGTAAATTTTTAAAAAATTTCACTTCAAGAATCGCTTCCATTAAATAAGCTATCAAACATTAAAATTGGACGAAAACTATTAGTGTGGTGAGTTTTTACTCTTCGAAAGAAAACTCATTTGTTCTTATTATATTAAAATAAATTCGTAAAAAGCAAAATTTGAACAGTTTCAAATAAATGGTGTGGGCAATTTTTTTTTGAAACTATACCTAATACAGGTACAAAAAATATGCAATTATGCTGTATAACCTGGTCGTTATACATTTTTTTGCTGGAAGTGTATTTTTTTGAAAATTTTACATATTTACGATAAATATGCTAAAAAAATCCAAAAAAAACAACTCCAAGAATGGTTTTGGCTTAGGTTTAGGTTAGGTTAATGCTTCAATTGAGATGCACTTAGGCCAATTAGGCCCATTGTGATGCCATAGGGTTGATTTCCTATCTTTATTTAAGTCAACTTGAGCTGTTTACAAAGCTTAGCATTCGGTATATCGACGATTCTGAGAGTTTGTCAAGGTCCTTGAAAAAACAGTTGTTTGAGTGTAGAAATCGGTTTTGAGCCAGCGCTGAGCAAGTGCAGAGGAAATGTACTGTAGATTCTTCATTATGTCTTCAGCTTCTTCAGAAGTCGCTGTGGGGGATGCTCAACCTATGAGAATAGAAATTTAGGTCTCTACCAGTCCGAACACCTGAGATAGTGATGGGGAAAAATTTTACTCCCTTCAGGTAAATCATTCATAATACACAGGTGAAAACTTCGGTTAATACCAATAATTCACCAATTAAAGCTACATTAATTCTCTCTTACTTAACAAAAGTTAAAAAAAAAGAACTACGAGCATTTTTAAAAAATACCCCACCCGACTGAAATGGGTTAAAGGCTTAAATCAATTCAGACATCTTTAATGTGATGCACACAAGTCATATTAATTTGTTTGTAACATTATTGAAAGGAAAAAAAAACTAAAATTTAATTATTTATAAATACAGTATGCTTTTATAACACAAACACACACATTTGCCACACACCGCATAACGCTTTTAACTTATTTTGGTTAATTGCTTCATTACAATCTGATTAACCGACTATCATCCGATCGATGAGAATAATTGAGATTCTTTGTTGAGCATACAAACACTCAAAAATATATATACTCACAGTTACACAAACCTACAGACACACATACACAACAAGTCTATTGAAACAAATATATACATCGAAAATAATATAATTATTTTGTTGGAGCGTGCTGCGACATAAAGTTGGAAATTGAATTAATTCATTAAAGAACTGATTAAATGAATAAGCTTTAATTGGCACAACAACCAACAGCCACCAACAACTACCAGCAGGTATTAAAGAATGAACGCACAATATGCGAAATATTGATTGAATTCAAACTAAAGAAATGTTTTTTAAAAGAAATCAAAATAAATACTTTTGTATAAGAATAAACTTAGAGCAAGTTAATGCTATTATGTAATTCAAGTCAAAATGTTTTCAATGACCATTAAGCAGCTAAGTAACGGATCAAATATTTCAAAGAAGGACAAGGCTTAAGTTTATATTACAAGGATCAGCTGAAGACGAAATCATTTTTTAGTTTAAAATTGAATCAATTAGTTGTTCAGTCTTTTGAGTCGATTTGACAAAGAGTTCGATTTGAGCACCACTTCTTTTCATCTTTTTGCATTATAGAGTGATTGCGTTCTTTTTTAATGAAGTTGCTTATAAGGAAAAATACTGTTGTTTTGTATCGAAGGTATCTTCTTTGATGTTTGTTAGACTTCTGAGTTACACTTAAAAGATGCTTTGGAGCTTTTTTGAAATCAATTCCTTTATTGTGCAAGAACGAACAAAGAGTAAGAGTTGAACAGATACAATAAAAAACAAGTATTTTTAAACTGTACTTTTTTTTATATATTCCCAAAGCATACGAAAGACACAATACTAAGAAACAATTTGTAACAACACACTTCTTGTAAATTCTTTTGTTTCATATTTAAGCTTTTCTCCCTTTTTTATTTTCCATGGCATATTCTCAAAAAAGATAATCCTAAATCCTTCACTTAACTGAAATTTGTGGCAAGAATAGCGGCTAGAGTCAAACAAAAGTAATTTTACAGAGAGAATAAAAAAGTTTTTTTGTACAAATAAATGTTTGTATTTTACCAAAATTATAGCTCTATGAACTAACTTAAGGTAGACATGTAGGAAAAAGCTTTGCTTTAATATAATAAGGAATAGGGTCTTAAAGCGTTTGTAATCAAATTTAAAAAAAAAAACAATTATTTCTAATTACACAAGTATTCAGGTTCTATTGTAATGCTTGTAGGCAAATAAGCTTTTTACATTAGTAATTGTTTTTTTTTTATAAAAACACGATATAAGGTTTTGGAATCTGGCTGCGCATTTTATTGAATACTCAAAATATTCAAAATATTTTCAAAAAAAATATTCAAAAATTGTCATGATTATATACATAATAACTTCTCTCGTTGCTCTCTGATTTGAGCACACTCCTTGAAAAAGAAGTTATTTAAAAATATATTGAAAAAGTATAAAAAAATAACAAAATCATATATGAGCATCAAAAAGGATTAATAAAAGTCGGAATTAAATGTGAATAAATTTTTGAAAAATAACTAAGAGTTATATGTAAAAGTTATATAAAGATTGCACATAAAAAAATTTCTGAATTCAGATATTATTTTTGAAAAAAATCTTTTAGAAACAAAGAATACATAAGTAATTTTAATACAAAAATTAGTGTTTTTAATATAGATAGCCAATGGTATGAAAAATAGATTTTTAGCCGAAAATTTTGATCGGAAATTTTCACATAATTTATTTTTGAGACTTGACTTTTTTGAAAAAAATATAAAAGCAACATTTTGGAAAAAATATGTTTTGCTAAGAGATATCATCTTTTGAGTTATTTTTTTAGTAAAAAGTCAAAATATTGGACTCACCTAACGATACAGTTCAAACTATTTTTATTAGGTTTTTCATTGAACTTTTGAACAAAAAGCATTTCAATTAAATATATTTAAAAACAGCGTAGACATTTGAATCGAATGTTAAAACTTTGATTTTCTTGTAATTTTTTCGCATTCTTGGGAATCGATGTTCTGTAAAAAAGTCGGTGAACAAAGAATTTCTACAAATTCGAAGATATGTTTTTGGTGTCAAAACAATAAAAATTTGTTAAAATAAAATTAGGGAAAAAGTTCGACGGTAAAAGGTATTTCAATGACAAAATTTACGTTAGTTGAAAAGAGGGGGAAGGAGCGTGGTAAAAACTAAGTATGCGACAATTTAATCTAAGACGCACACAATTTGTATACCGAATTCGAGCGAAATCCATCAAATCGTTTTGAATTGATTGAAGGTCAAACAAACAAACAGAAAAGAAGTTTTATTTATATACACGGTTAATAATCTTGGAATAAATTTTAATACAAGCAAAGTATTAATAAAACTTTTAATACAAAAAGTATATATATAAATGTATATATTTTATTTTACATTTTAATACAGTTAAAATATTACAACGATATTTTATACCTTTTGGAATCAATCTGATAGTAAGGTTAATATTATACTTAATTTTTAATACAAAATCGGTATTAAACATTAATACAGCTGAGCATTAAATTTTAATACATATTTTTATTAAAAAATAATTTAAGTATTGGGAAAGTATTTAATTTTAATACAATTTTGGTGTGGTCATATATGTTAGCCCAAAGAGTTAACATAGAATTGAGAATTTCTGATTTTGTTGCCTTATTTTGAATTTGGGACTACGACCACTTATTAATCAGTCATAACATCAAATTGGGGTTCTGACCGGTTGGGATTATGTCCGCCTTAAAAAGGTCATAATGCCAAATAGTTTTAATATACGAAATATCGAAAAATTAAATAACTCCTAATGTGAACATTAAATAACTGCAAATTATATTTCATTAGTGAAAATATCAATGTCTAAACAGTGCAAAGTACAAATTTCTTATTATAGCAGATATTACTTTTATTAGTACAGTACTAAATTTAAATACATATTAACATTTATTAGACAGTAACGTGACGTTACAATTATATTTCATATGACATCACGCTACAATAATACTACACTTAATTTAAGTTTAGTTGATCCCCACTGTAAATAATAACAAATGCAAGAAAACAAAAGCAATACAAGAAATATATATATATATATGAATTTATATTACTACCTTCAAGTTATATTACCCCAACTACACTACACTAAGAATCATAGTTAAGTTTATTCGATCACCACTGTAAATATCAAACGCAGCTGCAAGACAATAAAACGACAAAACCGAACAACTAACAACCAAACCCAAGCATATCAAGGCCAACCAGATCAATACATACAGATAGGCAACCAACTAGAGTACTAGTGCAGATTAGCCAGTACGAAGAAAGCCTAATGCTTGGTTTTCACTATGTCATTTTCAGTGGTCAGTTGTTGTCAATCAAATTGAAGATAACAACATTTGTCATTGTCATTTTTTCTGACTTTGGCAATCTTGGAAAATAAAAAAAAAAATAAATTATTAAATGGAGCTATGCCGAAAATGTTCTAGAGTTTTATTAAGGTGATATTTCAGGTGATCAACTTTTGTGTCGTCGTAAAAATGACATAGTGAAAACCAAGCATAAGTCATATTATTCCCAACAGCTTTTCACCCTACAACGTATATAAAGGCGCAGTTAAGCCACGCAAATCAGCATTAGAGCCCGAACAGAACCAAAGCGGATGTCGGTTGTCGGATTCGCCGTGCAACAAAATACATGAAAATACATGCAGCCGCCAAAAATGAAACCGCCGCACAGTGGGGATGGCTTCATACATTTCTGGGAAAAAATTATAAGGAGTGCTTGTAGAGTGATAAAACTTGGCACCTAGCACTTAATTAACGTTATTAAGAAAAATATAAATTTTCATAAAAATCTGCCACGCCCATCATATACCGCCCATGTAACTCAAAATTAATTTTTCATACAAAATTTTTCTTTTGCTCCGAACATGTTGAAATTTAGCACAGACATTACAATTAACAAAATAAAAAAGTTGTGAAAGTTTCATTAAAATCGGCCACGCCCATCATATACCGCCCATATAACTTAAAATTAATAATTCATACAACATTTTTTCTTTTGCTCCGAACATGTTGAAATTTAGCACAGACATTACAATTAACAAAATAAAAAATTTGTGAAAGTTTCATTAAAATCGGCCACGCCCATCATATACCGCCCATATAAAAACAAACGAATTTTTCATATAAATTTTATTATTATTATGTATTATTATTCTAACATGGACATGGGGCAAAAATTAGCGCAATCACGAACAGTCGTAAAACTCTTTTAATAACACAACTTCTTTTAACACGTTCTTTTTGAATTAAAAAAAAAATAACATAAATATAAAAAAAAGATATAAAAATATAATATACAATAAAATATAAACCAGTAAGGAAGCTATAGTCGGTCGAGCCCGACTATGAAATACCCTACACTTAGTGTGTTTATATAAAATTTGAGTGTTGTGGGTGGTATGGAAGGTGGGCGTATTTGTAGGCGTATCACGCCCATTTTTGGTACTCAACTAAGAATTGATAAAACATATACACATACAAAATTTTGTCTTTCTAGCTCAATTATTAGCCCATTTTTTGTGTTTTCTCAATAGTTGGTGGTATGGGAGGTGGGCGTAATTGTGGGCGTATCCAAAAAAAATCATTGGGCTCATCCCCGGGTCCATATCAATATGTGTGCCAAATTTCATTCAAATATCTTACCTGGTTCTCTTTATTCTTTGCAAGATATAATCACACAGACGGACGGACGGACGGACGGACGGACATGGCTGAATCAACTCAGGAGCTGACGCTGATCAAGAATATATATACTTTTCCATACCGGCCACGCCTCCTTCTATGCGTTAAAAACGTTTGCACAAAGTTAATATACCCTGACTTTGTCAAGTGTAGGGTATAAAAATATAAGTTTTATTGAAAGGCGCACCTGGCCGCAGTTGAAATTGATTAAAAATGTAAGAACAGATATGAGGCAATGTATTAGTAGTGATTTCCAAACATAGGCAAGTACAGCTAAAATTTCAGATTCAAATGTTTGGAAAAAACGGGATTTTAGTTATAAGTTCATAAAAAAAAAAAAAAAAAAAAATTAAGTCTCTGCAGAGTTTATTTTTTAAATTTTAGTATATTGACATATCCTACTTTAAATAAAAAATAAAAAAAAAACACGTTAGCTCACATAGTAAAATAATATTCGTCTTGAAATTCTTAGGTTTATATTAAGTTAGTTCGGTAAAACATACAAGTTCGGAGTTTGAAACGGCATAAAAATAAAACTACCAGTCAGATTGAAGTAATTGTTTTTGATTTGACTGTACCATTTAGTCTTTAATATCGAAATACCACTGCATGTTGCATGAAGACTATGTTGACAATTTGACTTTTTTCCGCGAAATCCCCAGTGTGCGCCGTAGAAATGCGTGACGGAAAATGCCAGAATAGAATCTATTCTAATTTTTCTCTGACGGCTGGCGGATCTCTCTCTGAGTGACTTATATGTTGCCATATTTTTGCTAAAGATTGGGTAAGTTCAGTGTTATTTTCTTAGCTTTACCTATGATCTGACATTCTGCTTTTGTGCCTGTGTTGCATTCATGTGAATTCAAAGCAAAATATAAAATAATTTGTATCATTCCAAAATAAAATGCAACTGTGATCCGACAACCGCCACCGCTCCAATTTTGGACGTGTTCTCAGCGGATTTTGCCGAGAGGCCCACCATCCGACATCCGCTTTGGTGCTGTTTGGGCGCTTAGCTTTAGGTGAGCTCACAGAGTTTGACTCTGTTCTCGTGTGCATGACTCTGGGTTCCAGTTCGGTTTCCACCAGAAACAGCACATGGAGTTACGTGGGTGGCGCTTTCATTGTGGCTCTTATGCGCATGACTCTGGGTCCCAGTTAAGGTTTCCACCAGAGTCGGCACATGGGGTTACATTTGGGGGCACTTTTATTATGGCTCCTATGTGCATGACTCTGGGTTCCAGTTAAGGTTTTCACCAGAGTCGGCGCGTGGGGTTACTTTGGGGGCCACTTTTATTGCGACCCTGTGCGCACTCTGGGTTCCAATTTGGTTTCCACCAGAGTCGGCACAGAGGGGTAATTTGCGGAGCTTCTACTACTCTGGGTTCCAGCTTGGTTTCTACCAGGGTCGGTACATGGGGTAGTTATGGGGGTTGTGCTACTCTGGGTTCTGCTTCAGCTTCCACCAGAATCGTAACGTGGGGGTATTTGGGGGAGGTTTACTACTCTGGGTTCCAGCTCGGTTTCTACCAGAATCGGTGCATGGGGGTAGGTATGGGGGGTTGTGCTACTTTGGGCTTCTATCCAGCTTCCACCAGAGTCATATATCATTAGTTGGGTTTTTCTTTTTTTATTTTTTTTCTTAAAAAGGGCCATAGCTTGAGTCGTTTTATACGACACCTCCATCAAGACTTCTGCCCGTGCTTCCTACAAATGACGTAGTTGTTGCTTTATTTCGCCAATTATTAATGAGCATTCCTTTGAGCTTTCCTTTTAGTGAATGCAACCGACCACCGACATTGACTGCCGATTAGCGATTACCAATTACCGATACCGACTTACATTCGCTAAAAACCCTCGCCCTCGGCTAAAGTAGTTTCGATCGTCATCAACGATCACTCCCTCCGACCGTCACAAGACATATAATATATATATATAAGTGAGAAAATAACAAAAAATATTAAAAAAATCTGCTCATAGTAAGAAATTTCTACTTTGCACTGTTTAGACATAAGCAGTCTCATATCGTTAAAACTGTGGGTTTTACGTTAAAACTGTTGAGGACATTTTTGAAGATAATTATCTGATCTACTATCTTTGTTGTTGTTGATAATTATCTTTGTTGTAAGCAGATTTTATGTTCGACATAAAGGAGCGGAGATATTGAAGATTAACCAATTTCGGTGAATTTTGACTCTGAATAACTTCTAATGCGTACATGGTATCATAAAGAACTCATGGCAGGTTGTTAAATATGATTTAATTAAGAGATTTGCATCAAAAAAATTGGGAGAAATTTTTCGATTTCAGATAAAGAAATGATTTCAGTGAAAATAATTATGGCAATGAAATACAAAAACTCTCACGCAAATTCAAAAGTTATGTCGCAGAAAAAAACCATGGTAGCAAAAAAATTGGTTTTGACGAGTAGTTTTCAAAAATATATGAAGCCGATGAAGATTTTTTCATCGTTTCAATACATTTCGTTCCCCTTTAATGTACTTGCTTCAAATCCTATAGATGTATATGTTTGTTTTTTTACTGCCGCTTTTCGTTACATCGAGTTTTAAATCACAACGGTGCCAAAGAAGTTTAACTTTAAAAGCTCAATCCAAAATGTAGGCTTTTTAAATACTTATTTAAGAAAACAACAGTGCAGAGAAAAAATAGTTTTCGGGTTTTCGATTATTCCAAAACAGACAATAAAAAAATATGAATTCATCACACATACGCATCGTGAAATTGTCTCTGCAAACATTTTCAATCGCCTTAGAGCCGCCAGCGAATCGCTTGGAAGACGAGACAATCACCGGCTAGCTCATTTGGGAGTCATCCGGGTATCGCCGACTGTAAGCAGCTGAGGTCATAAAAGCGATTCGCCTTGAAGATTCGTGTACAAATTGCCTGAAGGCTTCGTAAGCGATTCGCTGGGAAGAGTCGCTAATGAATCGCTGAAAGGGGTCTTAAGCGATTCGCTGGAAAGAGTCTCAAACGAATCGCCAAGAAAATTCCTTAGCGATACGCGGGAAGAGCTGCACACGAATTTTCAGAAGGAGTCTTAAGTGATCCGCCGACAAGAGTTGCAAATGAATCGCTTTAAAAGGGTTCCTCAGCGATTTTTTGCGAAGTGTCTTTGTTGAACGTTACAAGTTGTTTTATAAGCGACATTTTTTGTCAAATCGGTCAACAAAAAAATCAACCACCGAAATTCGTGGTGATATAAATATTTTCAGGTTCCATACGGCAAATTCAATAACAAAATATTCATTTAATATATTTTTAGGGAAGAAATCTACCCGTTCGGTTTTTAAAATTTTTAAAAAAGCCATCTTCCAACGATCGCCGGAACGAGCGAAGGAAGATTGTGAAGATTTTTCTTGAATCACGCCTTCAAGCTATTGAACTCAAGCGAGATTGAATAGCGATCCATCTTCCAAGGAACACTTGGGCGAATGTCAACTGATTTGCCAAATCCATCTCTCTCTCTCTTCCAATCGTCTTCCAAATGTTTGCAGGGGTCTATGTAAAATATTTGTGTACTCCTTTGTATATCAACTTTGTCACTCCGTTTGTAACGCTGGTCAGGCACAGAAAAGTATATATTCTTGATCAGCAATCACCTCCTGAGTCGATTTAGCTATGTCCGTATGCGATCACGATAGCAGCCGTAATTTTAGAGCTATCGTAGCGAAATTCAATATATAAGCTTTTTATTAAAAAATTTAGATCTAGTTCGAAAATAAGCCAAATCGGATGAAAACCACGCCTAACTCCCATAAAAAGTTACTTTATACAAAATTGTGAAATATCTTTAAATACCACAAAAGTTAATCTGACGACTTTCAATTTTGCATATAAACTTAAACTTTTAATATACACTTTAAGTATGAAATTTGTAAAAATTAAATGAAAATCACGTCTATCTCCCATACAATGTGAATTTATGAAAACAGTAAAAATTTTTTTAATTACACAAAATTAAGCACAATATCTTCAAAATTGGCAAATATGTTTGAATATTAACTAGCACTCGATGCTAGGAAATTGGAAAGAAAAAACTGAAAAATCAGCTCACCTACCATAAAAAGTGACGTCATCATAAAAGTAAGACCTTTATAAATTAAAAAAAATTAATGTTTAAACTGAATATTGTGCACATAAGCTTTAATAAATAAAAAGGAAATGAAAAACATTTCAAATGTGAAATATTTGAATAAAAACTTTGCGTTATTAAAGTGACGTCACAAAATTATACAATATTCAAGACTTCGAATAAACTAAAATACGGCCGTGGGGATATTTTAACTTCGGTCCATTCGAAGATAGTTCATTCCTAGTTTTTTTATTATTTATTTCAAAATACAGTTACATGTATTTAAATATATTCATGTCAGCAATAAATTGTTTTACAAATTCACATTTGAAAAGCAATGTTCATAGAACCATGATATTTATAAACATTTATCAACTATTTTCCGAAAAGAGGTTAATTTTTGGAGGCATTTTGGTCCGACAAATGGTTTTAGATAGGCTCATTACTCAGTTATAAAAAAACTTTAATTTCTACCCAATTTCACAAATAAAATTTTATAAATGAATTCTACACAAATTAATAACAAATTAATGAACTGAAAAAAAATTGTTTTGTTCGCAGGAATTTGGTATTTTGTTCACTCTCAAAGAGAGATCAAAATTTTATTTCTCAATCCAAAAATTTAGTAAGTTTATCTAAAAACCTTATTTTCAAATATGCTGTGAAGACTCTTTTTACTTTTAATTTTTTTAAAAAATAAATAAAAATTGGAATATGAAAAAATTCTGCTTTGAAACCACTTTACTGCACACCAATACTGCATGACTTAGCAGCACATTGGAAAAGCGTTAACCTATTCACGTTTCAAATAGAATTTTCCGTAGTAGAAACTTCTGCAAAATGAATCTCCGCGGTCTGGTATTTTGTAAAGAGAGCTCTTCAAGACTCTTTCTTTTTAAAGGACGTTGCAGCTTACATACAGGTCAAATATTAAATACGCGATAGTTTGGAAGCCATGGAAGTTTAAGCAGATAAATAATAGAAAACTGGAAGCAGGGAAGTGTGGGATTGGCCATGGAGCCATTCTAAATTCATATATTGTCCTTATCTCAAATCTATCACCAGATCCTAGCTGTGCCGGATTCATTTTAGCTTGTCATAAAAAAATCATAAAAATAATAAGTGAAATTCACAACAGAAGAAGATGTAAGATCCTAAATGCAACGAAACCTGAGCTAACGATTTGTTTGGTAATAATTTGTGGAATTCACAAAAGCTTCCTTTTTTTCTCAACTTTTGTCCTCTTATTTTGCGACAAGATAATAACAAGTTTTATGAATTCTTTGCGGCTTTTGCGTAGCCGTAAAACCTGAACTTATCTGGTTTTTGGCATGAACAAGTTTTATTTTATTGGAAAGTTTGTCTTTCTAGCATTTCTGACCTTTTCGTGCCATTGAGAAAAGTTTTAAATATTTATCAAAATTATGGCCTGTGATTTCTTTTGCGTGCTCTAGCAGTATGAGAAATTTTTTACGAGTGTATCGAGAAAAAGCGCCTGAAAGTACTCTTTTGTGTGCAACACTGCAAACAAATTGAAATGAAATTGATACACTTGCCGTTGGGGCTACAAAAGGTAAGGCCATAAAAACTTATTATTTTTCTACTTCATTATCTCGGGGTAAATGTGGCTAAAACCAAAAATGGGACATTCTAATGTGAAGAATGAAGGCCAATAGCAAAACAAAAGAAAAAGGAATGCCTTAACCAACAACAAGAACAAAAACAACGAAGAAAAAGTACGTGAAAACATTTTGTTATTCTTTCTGTAGTTGATGTTGTGGTTGGTGCTACAACTGTACTTACCCAATGCATGACACTGGAGGATTTTTGTGCGTCCTTCACTCACAATAGAGCCCGAGGACGAAGGTTGTGTTGTAAATCGAGGCGCTTGCAATTGCGGCACATCTGTAAAGATCAGAAAAAAAGAAAGAAATAGAAATTGAAAATTAGTCCAAATTGATGAACATATAAAATATATAAAAAAAAGCTTGAAAAATAAAAAAGAGAGACACACAGGAAAGGGTTTCTATCATCACACCAGCAAGCAAACATCAACTTTGAACTTTTGTGTTGATCAATTCTTTTAATACTTTATAACTTCTGTGCTTAAGTTAAATCCAGCCAGAAAGAAGCCGTAAAAAAGGCCTCAATGTCAAAGGACATGCTTCAATAAGAAGCCAAACAGAAAGTTTGCTCAAGTGTGATTAATGAAAATGGATGAATTTTTCTTTCTTATTTTTTTTTCTCTTGACCAAAGATATTTATTTTCAAAATGCCTATTTTTTACAGTAAAAAAAAAAACAATGAGTGAAAATGTGAAAAGAGTTTAAGAAAAGTGTTGTTGCCGAAGTGAATATGAATTACTCATGATAGCAGCAACATATTTCAAAAGTTAGTTTTGCACTGTATGCGAGTGGATGTTTGAGTTGACTTGTGGTAGTGTGTGGCCACTATCAACCAGTTGGCGTGTCAACGCATACACTTTTGGCCAAAAGGGATTTAAAAAAATAAATCCCCACGTTTTTCAAATTTTATCAATAGAACGATAACATAACCGAAAACCTCCTCCCTACAACAGCAATAAAACATTTACAAGAAAAAAACCAGTACACGACATTATTCCCCAAGCTTGCTCCAAATAGCTTGTAAGCCACAATGGAAAAAATTGATTTCATACACATGAGTTTTTTCTCGTATGTTTTTTTGTTTTATGACTATGCAAAGCCAGTGCTGCACAGTGAGGTGATGGATGGCAAGACTATTATTCAATTTCGAGTTTAAAAATAATTACTATTGTGCTTTAGGACCAGTGACGGATCGAGAAACTGCTCGTGGGAGGGGCGAGGGAGGGATTGAATTCAATAGTTTTACATGAGAACAGTGAAAAATTGTGCAGAATATTCAGTTGTCAATTACAGATGCATTCTGGACGCAGATACTAAAAGTGGCGTTCGTTCCGCTATTAGCTTCTTATCATTTGGCGAAAATATTTAGTTTTATTTTACTTTTTATTTTCGATTTAGAAGTGTTTTTATTAAAACTATTATTTTTACGTACTATTCTTGCAAAAAAATTTTTTGCCTTAATAAAGTTATTATTCGTTGTTAAACAGGATCGCAAATATGTATGAGTTTAAATAAATTTATTTTATGAGTAATGTATTTTACGTCTTTATTTGTATTCAAATTTTATTCTATTGAAAATTATTGAAAGAAAATTTGTTGAACATAAATTGAAAAATGAAAATTGAACAACAAAGTTTTCAATTTTCCGCACTCCGGTAATTCAATTGATGCTACTGTAAAGAAAACAACGTGATCATTTTCCTACAGTAAGAACCAAAGTTTTTTATAATAACAAAGATAACAGCTATATTCCTAAATCACTTTCCAGTTGTGAATTTGTTTTTGTAAAAATTAACCGTACATCAAAATTACAAGCTCCTTATGAAGGACCTTTTAAAGTTATTTCTAAAAATGATAAGACATTTAAGATACGACGGGTAATTTAATAAAATCTGTATCCGTTGATCATTTAAAACCTGCATACATCTATAATAATTCTTCTACATCAACACATACACCCAAAAAGGTCACTTTCATTATTAACTAAATTTAACCAAAATAAACTTATTCAATGCATGTTATACTGGAGGGGGAGTAAATGTGGAGTCGTTTTAATTATCGTTATTGTTTTTATAATTATTTTGGTGTTTTTATTAAAATGTATTTCCATGTGTTGTTATAGATATTTTTTATTTTTATACTTGATCAATTGAAAACTTTGTTGTTCAATTTTCATTTTTCAATTTATGTTCAACAAATTTTTTTTTTCAATAATTTTTAATAGAATAAAATTTGAATACAAATAAAAACATAAAATATATTGGTGATAAAAATAAATTTATTTAAACTTATAACGACTCCACAATATCTATATCTGTATCTGTATCTGTATATATATCTATATCTATATCTATATCTATATCTATATCTATATCTATATCTATATCTATATCTATATCTATATCTATATCTATATCTATATCTATATCTATATCTATATCTATATCTATATCTATATCTATATCTATATCTATATCTATATCTATATCTATATCTATATCTATATCTATATCTATATCTATATCTATATCTATATCTATATCTATATCTATATCTATATCTATATCTATATCTATATCTTTATCTATATCTATATCTATATCTATATCTATATCTATATCTATATCTATATCTATATCTATATCTATATCTATATCTATATCTATATCTATATCTATATCTATATCTATATCTATATCTATATCTATATCTATATCTATATCTATATCTATATCTATATCTATATCTATATCTATATCTATATCTATATCTATATCTATATCTATATCTATATCTATATCTATATCTATATCTATATCTATATCTATATCTATATCTATATCTATATCTATATCTATATCTATATCTATATCTATATCTATATCTATATCTATATCTATATCTATATCTATATCTATATCTATATCTATATCTATATCTATATCTATATCTATATCTATATCTATATCTATATCTATATCTATATCTATATCTATATCTATATCTATATCTATATCTATATCTATATCTATATCTATATCTATATCTATATCTATATCTATATCTATATCTATATCTATATCTATATCTATATCTATATCTATATCTATATCTATATCTATATCTATATCTATATCTATATCTATATCTATATCTATATCTATATCTATATCTATATCTATATCTATATCTATATCTATATCTATATCTATATCTATATCTATATCTATATCTATATCTATATCTATATCTATATCTATATCTATATCTATATCTATATCTATATCTATATCTATATCTATATCTATATCTATATCTATATCTATATCTATATCTATATCTATATCTATATCTATATCTATATCTATATCTATATCTATATCTATATCTATATCTATATCTATATCTATATCTATATCTATATCTATATCTATATCTATATCTATATCTATATCTATATCTATATCTATATCTATATCTATATCTATATCTATATCTATATCTATATCTATATCTATATCTATATCTATATCTATATCTATATCTATATCTATATCTATATCTATATCTATATCTATATCTATATCTATATCTATATCTATATCTATATCTATATCTATATCTATATCTATATCTATATCTATATCTATATCTATATCTATATCTATATCTATATCTATATCTATATCTATATCTATATCTATATCTATATCTATATCTATATCTATATCTATATCTATATCTATATCTATATCTATATCTATATCTATATCTATATCTATATCTATATCTATATCTATATCTATATCTATATCTATATCTATATCTATATCTATATCTATATCTATATCTATATCTATATCTATATCTATATCTATATCTATATCTATATCTATATCTATATCTATATCTATATCTATATCTATATCTATATCTATATCTATATCTATATCTATATCTATATCTATATCTATATCTATATCTATATCTATATCTATATCTATATCTATATCTATATCTATATCTATATCTATATCTATATCTATATCTATATCTATATCTATATCTATATCTATATCTATATCTATATCTATATCTATATCTATATCTATATCTATATCTATATCTATATCTATATCTATATCTATATCTATATCTATATCTATATCTATATCTATATCTATATCTATATCTATATCTATATCTATATCTATATCTATATCTATATCTATATCTATATCTATATCTATATCTATATCTATATCTATATCTATATCTATATCTATATCTATATCTATATCTATATCTATATCTATATCTATATCTATATCTATATCTATATCTATATCTATATCTATATCTATATCTATATCTATATCTATATCTATATCTATATCTATATCTATATCTATATCTATATCTATATCTATATCTATATCTATATCTATATCTATATCTATATCTATGTCTATGTCTATATCTATATCTAATAGATTGTAAAAACATGGTTCGATCCTCGTAGCGGGGAAAAATTGTAAACAAACTTTATAATAGTAGTTAAGGTAATAGCTATAAATAACCTAAATATGCACTTTGGTTTTTTGTTTCCGATAAATTGGGACCAAAATTTATGTTATATTACTGGCTTAAAAACTACTTCTTTTTTGCAAGAAGATGAATTTAAAAATAAACAAAACATGTATTTTGGAATATTATTTTTTATATTAGTTAATAAATTTGTGATCTATTAAATTATTAAATCAGTTTAATTGCGAGCTTTAGATTAAGTAAATTTTGAAGAAGGCAACAACAACAACAACTCTGTATAGAGTCAATCACTTAGCTGACTAGACACTCTGTTTCGGAAATATCTACATTTCCTCTTCAGTAGTCTTTGAGTGATTTAACTGTGATCAACTCACTGTTTGAAGTCGTATACGATTTCACACATTATCGAACAAACTATACCGAACTATATCGAACTATATCGAACAAATTGAACGTTCAAATTGGCACTTAATCATATAACATTTAAAGCAGTAGGCTATTTTTAGATCACCGCCATCAAATGTAACAAGGTTGCCATATGTTCTAGTTGCTTCTAATTTATTTCAATGTTCATTGGTGTTCGATAGTTTGTCGAAATGTACTATAGAAATGAAACGCGTTTTTTTGCTTCGCTAGAAGCTAGTGTTTCAACTGAAAAGTGGCTATTTTCACATCCAAATGTTCAATTACTCATGACTTAAATAGCCTACTGCTTTAAAATGTCATATGATTACGTAGCCAACTTGAACGTTCAATTTGTTCAATATAGTTCAGATGAATGAGTTTCAAAATCTGTGAAATCATATACGACTTTAAACAGTGAGTTGATCACAGCTTAATCACTCAAAGACTAGGAAATGTAGCGATTTCCGAAACAGACTGTAAAGTAATTGACTCTTTAAAGCGTTGTTGTTGTTGTTATTACCTTCTTAAAAACTAACTTGATCTAAAGATCGCAATTAAATATATGTTTTTTATATTATTTACGTAAAAAAAATTATTAAGTTTCTATACATTATAGTCTTTTTACAATAAATTGTTTTAAATTGAGTCTTTTAATTTCTTCCAATGTGCAATGTCATTAAAAGATCGTTGTCGTGACCATAAACATACAAGGCTGCCATGTTGTGCTGAAAGTGATCTCGGTGCTCGTTAAAATTCTTTCATTTCGGGGGAGGGGGGATGGGGATAGGGAGAAGGGGGACAAGTCCCAAAAACCTGCCTCTGCTTACGCGCCTGTTTGGTATGATGTGTCGTAAGTTAGAACGTTTTAGCATGATTGTAGGGTTTGATGAATACGGTATAATGGGTTTGATATAAAGTGTATTATGTGATGGAAAGTAAAGGGTCCGCCAAATAACTTTTTTATTTTAGAAAATTCTATTAAAAAAACTACTGGATATTTTCTCAAATTTCTTTTTTTATTTGAAAGTACGATCCTTCCGGTTAATAATGGAAAATAATTTTATTCAAATGGCTGCCTCGGCTGGCCATGCAGTAGCCTACACGATCGGTCCAATTTTTAAGCACAATATCGATTGTGTGCAGCTGTATATCACCAATGGCTTCACGAATATTGTCCTTTAAAGCGTCAATTGTCTCTGGCTTGTCGGCGTAACACTTATCTTTGAGGGCACCCCACAAATAATGGTCCAACGGTGTCGAATCGCAGCTCCGAGGTGGCCAAACGACATCAGCTCTGCGGCTGATAATGCGATCTTCAAAACTCAGGGCGCAAAACATCGAGTGTAGCTTCGGCTGTGTGGCACGTAGCGCCGTCCTGTTGAAACCAAATGTTGCCAATATCCTCCAGTTCAATTTTTGTGAACAAAAATTCGTTCAACATGGCCCGATAACGATCGCCATTGACTGTAACGGCCACTCCTTGATCATTTTCGAAGAAAAATGGCCCAATTATGCCTCTGGACCAAAATCCGCACCAAACAGTGACTCGTTTTGGGTGCAGCGGCTTTTCAATGTATGCGTGTGGGTTTTCTGTGCCCCAAATGTGACAATTTTGCTTGTTTACATACACGCCAAGATCAAAATGAGCTTCATCTGAAAAGATGATTTTTTGGAAAAATCGGCATCTTCTGTAAGTCGATCGTAGGTCCACTTAGCGAAGCGAAAACGCATTGGATGGTCAGTTGGCTTCAACTCCTGAACCAATTGGACTTTTTATGGCGTCATACCAAGGTCTTTATGCAAAATTCGTCTCAATGATGTCTCCGAAATGTTCAATTGTTGAGAACGACGGTGAATTGATGTTGATGGCGCTTCACGCACACTTTCTGCCACAGCAGCAATATTCTCGGGTGTACGCACTGCTTTTAGCTTTTCACGCTTTGGTTTATCGATGATTATGCCAGTTTCTTTCACTTTTTTCACAAGATAACGAGCATACGGAGCTGACGGTGCTTCTCTTCTTCCAAAATTCGTACGCAATTTTCGCACACATTCTGCAACATTACCATGATTTTCAAAGAAATGTCGCAATATTTCCCACCGTTGTTCAAGCGTATACACAACCATATTCGTTCAGCGGAAGGATAAAACTAATTATCTGTCAAATCAGACATGAGCTAAGTGTTACCATTCACGAAATAAATACTAGTTGAAAAAAAAGTTAGATGGCGGACCCATGATATGGTATTATAGTATAGTGTGACTGAACAGAAAGATGGTTTAGTAGGTTGACCGATTTAATGTAATCGAATCCATTATTGAAATGGAAATTCTTAGTAAATCTTTATAAACATCTTAATTAAGTAGTTTACTACTTTAAATTTTATTTAAAAGAAAAAATTTATATGTAAAATTTTATGTGTATCAGTTTGACTTCTACAGTTGTTGTGTGTACGTTTTGGCCACACAAACCTATTCTTAATTCAGTTAGAAATCTTTTCGGGTAGAAAAGTACGACTTAAAAACTGGAAAATACACCATTTTTGCTTCATTCGCCGTACTAAAGGAATTTAAAATTTTTTTTTTTATCGTGAAAGTTTATAGGAATGTATTCTAATTTAAACAGAATAGCAGAAATAAATCTGCTGTTGAACAAAAAAAAAATTTGGAGCTGGGGATTGAACTCGATTCCTCTGTGATACAAGTTTATTTTAGTAACACTGTACCATATGAAATCTTGAAATTTACATATCTATATATATAAAAGAAAGTGACGTTAGTTACTACGCTTATAACTGGAGAACGCCTGGACCGATTTCGGTGATTAGCACCAATTCGGACAGGTCTCCGCCCAAACAAGGAGAACACTTAAGAAAATTGTGGAAAATTTCCCGAAAAAAAAATTATGAAGAAAATTAATTTTCACATACATTTTGTATGGAGCGATTTTACAACGCCATCTTAACTCAAGAACCCATAAAAACGAACATGATTTTAAATGCTGTATTGCCAGTAGATGGCGTTGTGTGCATCATTTACACATGCAGTTTACTTGGTATTATTTTATGGGCGTTGGACAAAGGGGAGTGACCATACAACTCAATTTTGCGATATCGAATAGCTATGGAGTTATAGGTCGCACAGCTATGAAATTCAGTATTCGACTTCAATCTACAAATGCAGCTTTACTGATAACATTTTATGGCGTTAGACAAGCGGGCGTGGCACCTCCCATACAAACCAAATTTGCGATATCGAATAGATTTGAAGTTATGGGTCACACACCGTAAGAATTAAGTATTCGACCTTAATTTATACATGCACTTTCATTAATAACATTTTATGGACATAGGAAAAGGGGGAGTGGCACCTCCCATACAACCCAAATTGTAGCTATCGAATAGCTTTGAAGTTAAAGGTCGCAGAGCATCTAAATTCAGTATTCGACCTAAATTTACACATGCAGTTTACTTGGTATTATTTTATGGGCGTTGAACAAAGGGGAGTGGCACCTACCATACAACTCAATTTTGCGATATCGAATAGCTATGGAGTTATAGGTCGCACAGCTATGAAATTCAGTATTCGACCTCAATCTACAAATGCAGCTTTACTGATAACATTTTATGGCGTTAGACAAGCGGACGTGGCACCTCCCATACAAACCAAATTTGCGATATCGAATAGATTTGAAGTTATGGGTCACACACCGTAAGAATTCAGTATTCGACCTTAATTTATACATGCACTTTCATTAATAACATTTTATGGGCGTAGGAAAAGGGGGAGTGGCAAAAAATTGGGTCGCTTTTGGCATGGGTGGATCGGCCCTCCAAACTTAGTGGGGGTTGGTCATACATTTGGACTCGATTGGGGCACTCTAAATGGGTCAAAGAGGGATTTTTAAAAATTTTACCCTACAAAAGTCAAAAGTTGGGGCATTAGAATTCGTTTGAGAGGTATAGTTTTTCGAGCAAAGTTTCTTATTTTGATCCCTAGAATACGATTTTCACTGAACAATGGGCGATTTTTAAATCGACCCGCCGTAATATGCAGTTTCATTAATGACATTTTATGGGCGTAGAACAAGGGGGAGTGGCACCTTCCATACAACCCAGAATAGCTTTGGAATTATGGTCACACAGCGTCGGAATTCAGTATTCGATCCAAATTTACACATGCACTTTCATTGGTAACATTTTTTGGGCGTTGGACAAAGGAGAGTGGCACCTCCCATACAACCCAAATTTGCGATATCGAATAGCTATTGAGTTATTTGTTGCACAGCGTTGGAATTCAGTATTCGACCTCAATGTACACATGCAGTTTCATTGATTACATTTTATAAGCGTTAAAAAAGGGGATATGGCATCTGCCATACAACCCAAATTTGTGCTATCGAATAGCTTCAGAGTTATATGTAGCATAGCTTTGGAATTAAGTTTTTTACCTCAATTGACCAAATATACGATATCGAATAGCTTTGAAGTTATAGATCGACCTCAATCTATGCATGCAGTTTTACTGAATACTTTTTATGGGCTTTGGAAAAGGAGCGTAGCACCTCCAATACAACATAAATTTGCGATATCGAATACCTTTGGAGTTAAAGGTCGCACAGCGTCGGAATTCCAATTTACACATGCAGTTTTATTGATTTTATTTTATGTAGCACTTCCCATATAACCAAAATTTTCGATATTGAATAGCTTTGGAGTTATTGATCGCTTAGTATTGCAATTCAATATTCGACCTCAATGTACACATGCAGTTTCATTGAGTACATTTGAAGGGCGTTGAAAAAGGGGACTTGACACCTCCCATACAACCCAAATTTTTGCTATTGAATAGCTTTGGAGTTATAGGTCGCACAGCGTCGGAATTTAGTATTCGGACTAAATTTACAAATGTAGTTTCATTGGTAACATTTTATGGGCGTTGGACAAGACATACAACCCAAATTTTGCTATCGAGGAGCTTTGATTTATAGGTCGTAAAGCATTGGAATTAAGTATTCGACCTCAATGTAGAGCCAACACATTCAAGGGAGCGTGGCAGCAACGCGCCGGGTTTCAGCTAGTTAATTAATAAAAAATTACGAAAAACTATTACTCATTTTTACGAAAACACTCATAATCAAACTTTTGATTCTTTTTTACGACTATCGGTGCTATCGGTACTGATAGCTTTCCCATCACTAGCTAAAATAAGGCCATACATGATTTAAAATTCAAACTTCAACTTTCTGTCTACTGTGCATGTTGAATGATGACAAATGCATTGTAGTTTTTAGGCTCTACAAAAACTGCACGTGTTAGCGAAAACATTACATTTAACATTCAAACAATATAAAATATTGAGAAAAATATATAAACGTGTATTTAAATGTGGAAATAAATAAATGCCAAGTTTACCCAGAGGATTTAGGAATAATTAGTAGCTTTAAAATATACACAAAAAAAAATCTAATGGAGCACAATAAAGAAATAAAGGATATGCACCTGAATAAAGGGCAAGCTGAAACTTTGTAAATTTTTAAATAATCTTTATTATTTGCGGCTTTCGTTATATATCCAGAACAAAGATACTTATAACCACTGGGTGGCAGAGCTCATCAAGGAAGTAGCTTCTTCAATGAAGCAGCTTGTGCCTACTTTGCGATGAGCTCATGGATCAGGTAGTCAACGACAAACATGCAGGCGCACCTAGCATGCTTCTTCTTGGATTACAAAACTTTGACATCAATTCTTAAAAATATCAAGCAGAAGAGAAGAAAGAAGAAAAAAAAGGAAGAAGAAACATAACATGTCACAGTAACCAATGCTAGTTACCAGCATAAGCCAGATGAATCGAAAATTTTTTAGTTTCGCCCTTTAAATTTCGTTGCGGACTCTGCGACCGTGTATAGAATTTCTTACTTAAGTGATGGCTAAAAAAAAACAAATATGTCATAAAAGCGGATGAGGCATCTTTGATAGACCATTTTCAACTCCATCAATGCCGCTTATGTTGCATAAACCGAAGCCTCAACAGTTTCAACTAATTAATGTTTTGTTTATAATTTTGTGTGGAATTTAAATCAAGTTGTGGCATAAAATACCGCCTCTAAAATTTAAAGGCTTTCCATTAAGTTTTGTTTGCATCATTAAAATATTAGTAGCATGTGTGAGAGGAGAAACGGGATTCGGGTAAAACAGCCATATACTTAATTTTATGTGTGCTCATTTCAATAATTGTTCCATTTGATTTATGTTTGAAAATATTTTTCATTTGTTTACATTAGGAAATTATTTTTGATATGTATGCATGTGTTCATTTGAATAAATGTGCTTAGAAACATTGTTTAATACATATAATAGCATTGTTATTGGTTATATAAAAAATTATCACAATTCTAAGGAAATTCTTTTAAAAACTAATTTTAAAATATAATAAAACTTGTAAGGATCACCACAGTCGTATTTTAGTATATTCGAAGTTTTGAATGTTTAAAATGTTTTAAGGCAAGATGGTTTCTAAAAAAAGTAAAATAAGTCAGTTTGCAAAAAGTGAAACTTTTATGAAATAAAATTTAATATTGTACTTTATGAGTGGAAAAGAGGGCTAAAGATTTTAAAATTTCGGAGAAAAAGAGTTTTTAAAAGTTCACATCTCGAGTATCTCAGAAATAACATGTTTTCATGTTCAGCACTTATATTCAAAATTTTGAATTATGACCGTTTTGCACGCAATGAGCAGCAACATTTGTTTTGATCTTTTTCAAATTAGACAAATGAAAGTTTTTCTGATATGAAATTTTGGTGGCTACCAGTGGAGCTAGAAATTTGAATTTCTCTATTTATTTCGCATTTATTTTTTAAAGAAAACCTGTAATTAGTCTACATTAAAAACATAAAACGTTGGTTGAAGTGGTTATAAGTTTGCCACATATGTTTATTTTAGCTGAACTTTTTTAAAACAATCTTCTTGCTTTTGGTCTTCAATCTTCTTTGCTTTTTAAAGTTTCGAATTTAGTTTTTTTTTTTTGGTGAAGCTTATGTTTTTGCAATAAAAAATGTTCCCTAAAAACATGTGTTATTTTGTTTCATACAATAAAAAATATAATAAAAAAGATTATGACAAAATTTATGTTTCTTTATTAGATTTAATCTTAAAAGCTTTATTAACAAAATTTCCATCGTAACTCACGCGACATGCGTACGACTTAAAGCTTTGTTTTCTCTGAAGTTTATGTTATTAATGTGAAAAATTTCTTATGTACATAAGAAAGCCTTATAAGAAATAGTAATGGTATGATCTACCAAAATTTTCGTTCCTGTAACTAATTAAGAATAGCAGTGGTAAATATGGGCGTAACTCACGCTACAAAAAAAGGAAGTGTGTTTTACAAGCAACTTTAGATTGTAAAAATTCTGCGAAAATTCCTATGTAATTTGTTTCTGTTTTTAATTTTTAAATAACGGGAAAACAGTCAAGTTTTATAATAAATCCACTTTGCTTAAACCTGTGGACTTTGCTTATTTAAAAATATATTGAGTTTCCAAAAAGTATTTGCCGTAACTCACGCGACAAAATATCCTTAAATTTATATAAGGTAATTAAGTAATTAGGTAGTTAGGTAATTTAGTAATTAACAAACAAATGTAATATATTGTCCTTTTCTTGCCTCAACCATTTTTCTATTATCTTTAGCCAATTCCATTTTTACTAAAACAAGAAAGTTTACAAAACATTTACTAAACATTTACGAAAAAAGAAACTATATTTGTGAAACAGTGCAGACGACTTGATCATCATGGTTACTAAATTTATATATAAATTTCTTAAATTAATAAATATAAAAGGTTTCTCTTAGATAATATCATAAACTAAAAAGTTTTTAATAAGATTCAATTTTTTGGTCACGGTTGACTTTTCTGTGGAAATGCAGAATTTTTTAGATTCTGACCTGAATTTACAGAATGTTGACCTCTTTTTAACTGAGAAAAGAATAGACAAAATGCAACATTTTTTTTCATTTGATATTGGCTGCACTGTTGTTTTCAATTCCGATGTACTAAGGATTGAGGTTATGTATAGTCCCGCCTAGGCTATAAACTTTTGGCTCAATTGTACCCTGAAAAGAAACTTACCCCTACGGTACATAAGATTTTGGCTCATGGTAAAAATTTAATTGAGTATCAGTGCTTACCAATTGGAGAGTTGTCTGAAGAAGCCCAGGAATGCAAAAACAAAGACTACAAAAAGTTTAGAAACACTAATACTTGCAAGATTTCCCGGATTAGACAGAATGAAGACCTATTCAATATGTTAGCGGCTTCTTCAGACCCACTTATTTCATCACGCCGATACGTAAGATCTCGAAAGGATTTGGAAGAACGTAATTATTGCTCCGACATGTTAAGTCTACTAGATATAGCTCCCAATGTTCATGACTTTTTTGAAGAGAACTAACTAATAAAAATCTTATACTACCTTAAAAAAATACACAAAATTTTTCATTAGACTTACAGCCCTATTCTGGCAAATTAACAAATTGTTAACCAGTATTTTCAATATTTCTATATGTTTGTTGTAATTTTTTTATTTCAAAACAAAATTTGAAGATCAAAAATAAAAAATTTTGATAAAAATTGTCAACTGCTTTTCAATTATTGACAATTTCATTAACAAATTTTGTTTTTTGAGCTTTAAATTTTGTATTGAAAACAACAAACACATAAAAATATTCAAAATACTGGTTAACAATTTGTTAATTTGCTAGAATAGGGCTGTTAATATGTATAGCATTAATATTGTAGTACTTAAAAATTCCAAAAATATGTAACTATAATAAAAATAAAAAAATTTAACATTATTTTCACTCAAAATCAAAATTTTTTTTAAAATTGTGAGCAATATTTTACAAAAAATTTAAAAATAATTAAAAAAAAACATTTTTTTTAAAATCTTTTCTGGAATAATTTTAAATCATAAAAGCCTTTAAAAAGAAACATAAAACATTTAAAATGTTAAAAAACATTTTTTTATACTTCCCATAAAATTGATTTTTCCACAAATTTCAACTTTGCTAACCTATAAGTAGGCACCTAAAAGGCGTAGAACCCCTTTTAAACACTCATTTCATAGGTTGATCAATTATCTATCATATGCCTTTTAAATTTTTCAAAAGTTATGGTTCAAAAGTTATGATTTTTGCAACGAAAAACTCAAATGGCGCCACTGTGCGCCTGCATGGAATTTTAAACAAATATTCATTGAGCTGTTCCGTTTTATTTAAATTAACCACTTGAATCAAAATTGTTTTGAATTCAATTTCAAACATTTTTCAAACAGTTTTCAAAATTGCAACTTTCTGCAATTGTCACAGCACATAATATTAATGTCAAAATTATTTTACATCAAGAATTTTACAGGCCAGAAAATTCTGTATTTGTTGTACTTTTGCAGTGAGAATTTTCGAGAAATGTACACGATTTATTTTGAGGTCAACATTTTTTTTAGAAAAAAACGGAAAAAATGCAGAACTCTTGAAGAGGTCAGAAAAAAATGCTGAATTTTTCCAGAAAATAATGAACTATTAGTCAAAAAGTAAATGACATTTGTAAATCTATGTGCAAATTCATCAATTGAATTAAAAATGTTAAGAATGGAAATTTTAAACAAAAAGAGCTGCAGTATTTTCGTTCATGTATTAAACTTTTTCTATATAAACTATTCGTAAAAATTTTTTAATTATTTTCTTGATTAACTTTTCTTGAAAGCTCTTTTTTATTTTTACTATAATGTTTCTTTAAGCTTTTCAAAATAATTTCTTGTCAAAACAGGTACTTGTTTTAATAATACATAGGTTTAAAACAGCGATGCCCACGAAAATATTTTGAAGAGTGCAAAAACAACAACAAAAAGCAACAACATAATTTTTTAATCTGGATGCCATGAGAAATTACCAATAACACGAGTGCTGGCAGAGTCCGCGACAGCGAACTGCCTGTGAAAACTGTAAAAAAAAATGAATCAAGTAAGTCCAAATGTTTCAGTTTCTTGCTAGTCAGAATACATTTCAATTTATCCAGCCTTAACCGCGTGGTATATATCCTTTTATTTTATAATTTTTTTCTTTTTCAATTTTTTTACTTTCTTTTTTATGTTTTGTTTTTGTGAATTTTTTATTATTATACTTTTTTTTCTATTTTAATCTTATAATAATTTTTATTTGCTTTAACCTTAATTTTTTATATTTTTATTATCTTACTGTTTTATTATTAACTAAACTGTTATTTTATTAGGATTATAATCTTTTTAATCTTTTATTATCTATGAAAAAATAGGCAAACTCCCAGTGTTGAGAGAGGAATCCGCCTCACTAATGATTTCCACGGTATTTTGAATAAAGACTTCAATTGATTTCAATTCAAATTACGATGTATTTCAACCAATGCATCTTATATTAAAATTCCTATAATAACAAATAAAAAAATTTTAAAACTCACTTTTTGGTATGAAAACCACTAGGTTAAAATTATTTAATAAAATGTTAGTGGATGATTTATATTTAAACAAATTTCGTGGACTAACAATAATCACCACGTCAGCCAAGCTAAGTACAAGTCTTATTTCAATTCATTTTCAATAGGCGATTCAAAATTAACGCGGAACTAACAAACTTCGAAAAATATGTTCTCATTTCTGATATTTAGAATTTTGTATAATGTTTTATATTTGATATAACTAACTGTAAGTTTTGTCAGTTGCGGCTACACCCAGTTTTCCACAAATTCTTTTCTTGACATTTTTCAAGGGTTTAATAATCCCCATAAGATAATTTATTCTGATGCAATTTAAAAAAATACCAACCAGCAAATATTCAGTCACTTTTTTCAATGTGTATTCGCACAACAAAAAATATAAAAAATACGACGCATGTTGTTAACGTCTACAATGCGAATGCCAAAACCAGCGCAAAACAGCGGCGATCGATAGTACCAAGAAAAGTATAGCAGTGAGAGGACTGCCGACCGAAGCGAAAACCTATATATAAAATATTAGTATTCCCTGGAAGACGTTGTCCTGCCACGGACCGCCTTACTGTTATATAAGAATTTTCATGCTAATGGGTTTCGGACTATCCTACATGTAGGATGGATTTGACACGTCGGACGGACATGTAGGATGTGCGAAAGCTCATACTGCAGCCCGTCCTACATGTAGGATGAAATCAAAAAGTTTTAAAAGTTCCGCTCTGATCTTGTTCTTCTCTGTGCGTCCTTGTTTGTAGATTTCCTTGGTAATTGTTGTTGGCGCAGTTAGCCGGAAATTTTTTGTAGACGTTTTGAGTTCTAATCGTGTAGGTACAGTCGGCATATGAAATTAGAATTATTTTTGTGAAGAGCTTATAACAATTTATTAAATTTTTTATATATTTCTGAAACTATTTATTTTAAGGAAAAGTGTTACCATTTCAAAAATACATATAATTAAAGTAATTTATTTAAATTATTTCATTATTGAATTAATATAAAAAATTAAAGCTTATTTATATCTATTTATATCATAACACTAACATAATATACATGTTCACCATATCTATATTGCGTTGTGTATTAAAAATAGAATATTCTAAAATTAAGAAATATCTATAGCTTATAAATTATATATAATTCATATAAGAAATTAAAGCTAAACAGTTTTAAAAAATAGAATGCTTAGGATAAGCAAACCTTAGTTATTCAATTACTACTGAAAATATTAATTATTTTGCAAGTATAATACGTAATTAATATTTTATAAATATACATAAATATTCTTTAAATTTCCTCAATGAGCTAATTGTTCAACTATATACATATATATATATATATATATATATATATTTACATTTACATATATTTAGTTCATACATATGAACAATTTATATATATATATATATATATGTATTTCCGATACGGTAACACTTTTACTAAAAACAAATAGATTTACCAATATTATATATATTTTTTAATTCATATGTATAAACTGTTTTCTAAATTAGTTCGATGTCATATGCTGACTGTAGCTACAAATAAGCATCCACAAAAAATTAAAGCTCACTGTACAACAATAACTACTTAGCAAATTTACAACAACAACGCAAAGAGAATTACAAGATCCCAGCGGTTGCGCAGCGTTAGAGGGGATGAACCGAATTGACGGCGTAGAATATACAGCACTTTGCATGCTATATTTTCTGTTTGCCTGCTAGCAAGCACTTAGCACTTGCTTGTGCTACTGGTGATGGCACTTAGAGGATGTTGGCTAGCAACAAATTTTGCACTGCACTTGCTTGATCTGCTGGTGGTGGCACTTGGAGGATGCCAGCAAAGAAAGCCACTTTAACTTTGCTGCACTTGCTGATGTTAGAGACCGTTGGCGCACACACAGGCAGACACAAACTCAAGCACTTTCGTTCATTTTTTCATTAATTTGTTATTTTTTAAGTTTTTTAAGTTTACAATATTACAAGCTTACGAAATATGTTGCAAGTACAAGCTCTCGAATTAAATATGTCGCAAATTGATAAAATGCGAATAAAATAAAATATTTGCGCTAAAACACGACCGAAATGTGAAACGTCAAAATTTGTAATTGTCAAAATTTCATCGTCCATTTGGCACAGCAAAAAAGACAAATTTATTACAACACACACAAATTTTATTCAACTTGATATTTTCTATTCTACCACGACTGAAAACTTTCCGATTGACACACAGCCATAGTTGACAACTCTGAATATAAAATGCCGCAGTGGTGAAAATAAAAAGCCACTGACAAATACAACAAGTATGAAAATTGTTAAACTTTGACGATATGTAATAAAATAAGAGCATTCATGTAATTATTTGAATGTGCAACATATTCCTTTATCACAACTTAAAGATTAAAATGTTAAAACACTCAATCCATACATTACTTTTATTGTTTGCAAACGAAGTTTCAGCAGAAAAAAGCAGAAAGAGCAGAAGATCGAACCATTTTTAAATCTCACCATGAATAGCAGCTGTTTGAGTAAAAGCAAATTTTTCAAAAATGTTGACAAAAACAACAACTGAAGAAATTGCCAAACTTTAAAGGGATATTATATATACCAATATAAACCGAACTAATAATAAGTTTTGGTTGCAAACATCTTATTGCAACCTAACTTAAGTATTTTTATACTAACAAACAGATTATATGCATTAATTTCAGGAGTTTCCAAGTGATTTCTTTGTGAGCTTGCGGCCGATTGTGGACGATTTCCTTGGAAAAATACGATGATGCAAACCAATGATTTACCCTCTACCAAAATCGTTCAACGCGCCTAAAGAAGTTTTCACTTCAAAAACATTGAGAAGCGAGGCTGAAATTGCAAACTGAATTCGGCGAATTACAACAATCATGAAAATATTGAAGTTGTTGTAAAAGAGTGGAAAGAGTTACGCGCTGGGCATCGCTGGTTTAAAAGATAAAGCATTAGCATTGTAAAGCAATATATATGTTTAAAACATTAAATAAAAATTCTTTGTTTTTTATATGCTTTTTATATTTTTTTATATCTTTTTTATTAGATACAAAAATTTAAAAAACTTTCGGTACTACACTGTACTACCCAAAAGCCAGAAACGGTACAACCCGAAAAAATTTCAAAACGGCAGCCCTGTTCTTAATACCAGGTGCCAAATGTGACTCAACATAAAACGCCTTATTTTTTCTATCTTTTTCTAATTTTCAGCAATTTTTTTTTAAGCCAGGACATTTTAATTCACAAAGTAATATTATTATTATAATATTATAATTTGGTTGTAGATAAGAAAAAATTTAGAACACAATATATTTACGTATACGCGGAAACACAAAAACACGTGTAGCTTTATCGGCTGTTTAGACAGAGATGCCAAGCTTACTAACAATGGGTAAGTTTTCACTAAGAAACAGTGCAGACTGATGGCTGCTCCTTAATGAAAATATCATTGCCACATGTACCCCTGTCTTCCCTATCACCATTTTCAATAAACCCTTTTAAGCAAGCGAAACTTTTATAACTCTTGAGCTTGAAAGCTAATTTTTATAATAAATCATTATAGGTAATTTTTTTTTGCAAAGTTTCTCAAAATGATTATAAAGCAATAACAATTAATTTCAAACCAACCGAAAAGTGCTGAGCTGCAGTGAGTTTAAGCCACTTATTTGCTTGGCTGCACCAAACTTCAACTTAGACTCTGTCGGATATTTGTTGCATTTATTAAGCAACATATACAAACATACACTGATGTGTGCATTAAATGCTTATATATGCAGCAGTAATTTTTTTGCATTTTGTAAATTTTATCTCTTTGTGTCATGTTTGGAAAAAGGGTTTCAAGTTGCAAATAACAGAGTTGCCAGATACCAGCAGCAGCAGCAGACCTAAAAAGAATCTACCGTTTACTAAGGCTCAAGAACGTAGCGGTAGGCAACAGAAGCAACAGCAGCAACTGTGTCAACGTCGACCGTAGGTACTTCAGCAAAAACCACAAAAAATGCTCTCAATATCACTGGCAGAGTTCGGGTTACCATGATGCAGGGATGCAGCCAGTAACCGACATCCTTTTGTTTGCATTGTGTTAAGCAATTGTTGTTATTGCTCTGTCAGAAACTAAGTGGCAAGGCTGCAGATAGGAGCTACTAGTGATGGTGGTGGTGACGGTTGGTGGTGGTGGATGGTGGTAGAAGTGGTCACGCTGCTGTAAGCGGATAACTTTGGACAACATTTGCATATGAAATTGCATGCAATGGTAATGACTTCGGTAAGCGGTAGTGACATGAATGACATGAAATCGGGTGGAATCAGGTTGTTTACGTGTGGGCGGATATGCAACAATGTAATGCATAGCTATGAGGTAAAGAAATTCAAGTCATGCACGAGTGTGTGTGTGTGTGTGTGTGCGTGTTTGTGTTTGAGCCAGTTATTTATGAATATGAATTTAACCCAGTATCCGAGCGATGCATGTCTGTCCGTTTGTTCATCCTGTCGTTGAGTTGCTGCTCTGTTCGAGACGTTATTTGTTTGCATTTTTTTTTGCATATTTGCCACAGTGCATCAAAGTTGCAATTCAAGTGGTAAACAATGCTACCAGATGTTTGTTTTTATTGTTAACTACTGCAAAGTTTTACAACGATAACATTTTCAGGGCGATGAACAAGATGTGCGTAGAAGCTGTTGATGTGTGATAAGTTTTTAGTGTGAATGTGAGTGTGTGTGTACGTGACCGTATCTGTGTGCATGTTGGTGATGAAGTACCCAGGAAGTTGCTCTGATTGAGTATCCAATATCAAGTGCGATATTATGATTGATTGCTACGTTGTTTTTTTTTTTAATAGAACAACAGCTGAAGTATTGCATAGCATTTAAGTTAGAGTGATGAGGGAGTAAAAAAAACAATGAATAAAAAACTGGTGGTTTACTAATAACTCTGCTAAGCTGCTCACTTAATGGTCACAAAACGCATCTACGCATCTGTCAGCATTGTGACAGGCCACAGCTTAACTGTAAATGACAAAAGCTGCTGGTAACGTCAAGCATGGCACAGTGCACGCGTGCGCACGGCAATAAACCGCAGCATCAGAAAAAAACTCATAGTTTTAAAGTGTGGAAAACGTGCGTTTCGCTTGTTGCAGCAGATTAACTTGAGTGCTTCACGCTTAACAGATATTTAATTTCATTTAATTCCAATTTATGACTTTATGACAGATGAAAACAAATGCCACATTATTAAAACGAAGTATTTTATTGAATTTTCTATTTTAATCACTTTTCCATTTTTAACCTAAATTATATTCTGGCTAAATTTTATCAATTTTGTCAACCTCACCATCACCATGCAGCAACATACTCAAAAACAATCCAAATCAAACTACGGCACACAGTGGGACATACTAGTAATGTGGCACTCAAATTGACTTTCTGGTCATGGAATTGAGTAAATTTTTGAAAAATATTGACGAGAGTTTAATTATTATTCACTAATTATTTAAAAAGTTTATTATTTATTATTTATTTATTATTTATTATTCTTACCTCAAAAATAAAATAAATATTTTTTTTACAAAACCTTTTTTAGTAGTTTAAATAATCGAAATTCAGATTTTATCTAATACATTCCTTTGAAACGAAAAAATATTAAAAAATTAAACTATGGAAAAAAAGCACAGAAGTTCGAAATGTATTTATGTTCGTTCTCAAATTTTTTATCAATCTGTCTAGAAGAATTTTCCCTTTCTTAGCAAGCATGAATGCTAAAGTCGATAATCAAAATATGATTTTTGTTTCGTTGAAGCAAAATCGAAAAATAAACAAAACAAACGAAATCTCAACAAACGAAAAGTATTTATTTCGTTTCTGTTTTTCCTGTTTTTGTCAAAGCAATCGTTAAAAATAACGTTAATTTTAACAAAAAACATTTCGCTTTTTGTTGTACCTAAAGCTAAAAACATATTTGGTTAAGAAAATTGTACTGTCTTAACTTGAAACGAAATTTTTATTTTGTGATAATTTTTATTTTGTGATAATTTCGTTATCATTTTTCTTTGTGATAATTTTTATTGTATCGAAAGCTAAAAACACATTTGGTTGAGAAAATTTTACTTTCTTTAACTTGAAACGAAATTTTTGTTTTATTAGTTTTTCAACAAAACTAAATTTGTTTTAAAATTTTTTAATCGTTATTAGAAAAACGAAATAGTTCTGATACTTAATTTATCATGCTCAACGAAACAATTTTCAAATTTTATTCAAAAAGTAAATTTTTACTATTCAAATAAAATCTTAATTTAAAGGAAATTCTTGTTCCTAGCAAGCCATTGAAACTTAAATGTTGATTTCTGAATTATTTATCAATCTGTCTGGCTGGATTTTCACAATATTTGTATTAAAAAAAGTAAATTATTCAATTAAATTGAAAAACTACAGGGTCCGCCATCTAACGTTTTTTTTTTCAACACTTAGCTCATGTCTGATTTGACAGATAATTAGTTTTATCCTTCCGCTGAACGAATATGGTTGTGTATACGCTTGAACAACGCTGAGAAGTGGGCCTGCGATCGACTTACAGAAAATGCCGATTTTTCCAAAAAAAATCATCTTTTCAGATGAAGCTCATTTTGATCTTGGCGGGTATGTAATCAAGCAAAATTGTCGCATTTGGGGCACAGAAAACCCGCACACATACATTGAAAAGCCGCTGCACCCAAAACGAGTCACTGTTTGGTGCGGATTTTGGTCCAGAGGCACAATTGAGCCATTTTTCTTCGAAAATGAGCAAGGAGTGGCCGTTACAGTCAATGGCGATCGTTATCGGACCATGTTGAACGAATTTTTGTTCACAAAAATTGAAGAGGAGGATATTGGCAACATTTGGTTTCAACAGGACGGCGCTACGTGCCACACAGCCGAAGCTACACTCGATGTTTTGCGCCCTGTTTTTGAAGATCGCATTATCAGCCGCAGAGCTGATGTCGTTTGGCCACCTCGGAGCTGCGATTTGACACCGTTGGACTATTATTTGTGAGGTGCCCTCAAAGATAAGTGTAGGCTACTGCATGGCCAACCGAGGCAGCCATTTGAATGGAATTTTTTCCATTATTAACCGGAAGGATTGTACTTTCAAATAAAAAAAGAAATTTGAGAAAATATCTAGTAGTTTTTTTATACAATTTAAAAAAAAGTTATTTGGCGGACCCTGTATTATATTTTAACGGTCTGAACTTAACAAAAATCATTACCATACATTTTTTAATTCAGCCTTACTTTAGAATTCGCCATAAAATTCAACCACAACATTTTAATTTGCTGCAAAATATTAAAAATCACAAAAATAAACTAAATAATACAGGGTGTCCCGCAATAGAGTGTAAATATTTATGTAAATTAAAGGTGATGCAGAGTTGAGCAAAAAATCGTATCGAAGAGGACGGGTCCATTTGTACACCTTTAGAAGCTATAAGGTTAATTCATCACTTTTAGGCACATTATTATTTTCAGCAGAAAAACTTACTCACGGAAAACTCATTTTAAGAGCTATTCCCGAGGAAATAAAACTGTAGAAAGAGATTTAATTACATTACGAAATTGATAATAAAAACAAATTTGATTTATTACGCGAAATTCTGAGCGCTCAAATTGGAAATTTAGTAGTTTCAACAGATTGATTTCATCTTCACACGAATTCATCTTCACAGCTCGGGAATGAATAGGTCGAGTGGGTTTACTGATACACCGTTGGAAAAGTCAATTAATTGCCTTTGAAATAAGCTCCTTAAATGTCCGTGAGCTAGTTGCTCTGCTTAAAATAATAATGTGCATCAAAGTCATGAAATACTAATTAACCCTGTAGCTCCTAAGGGTTTGAAAATAGACCCCCCTCCCATACCATTTTTGCACAACTTGACATCACCTTTCACCCCCGTAAATATTTGCATTCTATTACGAGACACCTTTTATTTTTAAAGAAAATACGAACATTAATGCAAAAGCAGAAAAACAGCATTCATTTGATGAATACTTAATATTATAATCAAACCATATATGGGTAAATCCTAGTGTTCGGACGTTGCATTCAAATACATTTTTTCATAAATTTCTCAAATTTTATTACCAGTTTTTCAATTAAGATGTATCTGGTTAAATAGCTCTTCATGAGTATAATTTATAAAACACGGCTAAAAGTTTTGGACTACTTTTTAATCCAAACTTTGGTTTAAAGAAGTTTTTAATCCAAAGAGTACTAGTTTTTATTCCCTTCTTTAGTTTAATTTAGCTGGGTCTCAAACCCACGTTTCTGAAAAGAACTTACTTGCATTCGTAATGTTGAAAAATAAGCGAAACTTTATCAACAATTTAGTTGGATGAGTGGATAAGGTGTTGGATCAGCACATCAGAGGCCGTGTGTTCAAATCACGAACTGGTCAGAAATTTTTTATTTTAGTTTAATTTAGCTGGGTCTCGAACCCACGTTTTTGCTTGCTTGCTAACTTACTGTAAGCTTACTTGCTTTCGTAATGATACAAAACCGTTTTAATAACTTAGATGGACGAGTTGTTGACTGTGTTGGACCAGCACATTAGAGGACGTGTGGTCAGAAAAGTTTTTTATTTGAAGTTGATATTTATTTTGCTTTTTTAAACTTTTTGCAGATTAAAACTAATCTTTTGTGGATTAGAAAATTTAAAACTTTTCCTTGGATTAAAAAGGAATCTTTTTCCTTGGATTAAAAAGGAAATGTTTAAAATTTTATCTAAGATTTTAAACAGTGTAATTATAACATCCTGCATCTTACCACAGTTTACCTAAAATTTGTTATATTTTTCGTGCATTCCGACGATACTAAAAAAGGAAGTTCTTGTGAGACTAACACTAGAACATAGAATATTTCTACAAAATGTTTGATAGCACCTCGAAAGTCGAAAGGAAAAAAAAGGGCAAATTAAATTAGTTTAAAAAAAGCCAGCATTATCTCAAATATCGTATTTTTAAAGTCACAGTTAACAATTTTATTTGTTCAGACGTTACGTGCCGGACGTTACACATTTTTACATTGTAATTTAATTGAGTAATTGGGTAATTGGGTAATTAAGTAATTATTTAATTCAGTAATTCAAAACAAATTTAATATATTTTTTTTTCCTTGACTCAACCATTTTTTCATTATCTTTAGAAAATGCCTTCCATTTTTACCAAAACAAAAAGCTTACGAAACAATTACTAAACATTTACGAAAATAAAATGCATTTTTGAAACAGTGCAGACGATTTGATCACCATGGTAAATGAATTTATGTTTAAATTAATAAAATTTAAAATTTTTCTCTTCATCATAAAAAATACCTTTTTAAAATTTGTAATTTTTTGGTCACGGTTGACTTTTCTGTGGATTTGCCCATATTTATAAAAAAAAGAAAACCAAATTTAAACCTGCTCAATAAACTACTAAGGTTAATCGTTTAATTTTATCGTAATTTGTTTCTTATTAATTTTCTGACATTCATCGAATTAAAATCAATTATCTTTTTACCGTAGAGAGATCCTTAATTAATAACAATTAAGAGATTTTTATAATAAAATCAACATAAAAATTGGAGATGAAGCATTCTTATCCGAAAATCGACGTAAAGAATTGGAGATGAAGTGTTCTTATCCCAAATTTTAGATAAAAAATAAATTATAATATTAAAATATGCATGGCACTTTGCTCAATTTGCGGTCTATCGACCTTAATAGAAACCTTGGGGTGAAATGCAAAAAATCGTGATTTTAATATGAAAGTCAGAATTTTACACCAGAAAACTTATTCGAGCACAAAGGGTTTCATCCTGTATTTTGGATATGTGATACTAATGGGAAGCTGATATTGCTATCTATCGTCCTTCATACCGTAAAATGTTCTAGAAGTCTAAAAGCTTAGTTGAGGTATAATACAAAAGTGTAGCATGAGAAAAACATTTTTCTGGATACAAGAAGTCATTATTTTTTTTAAAGTTATGCAGGCTATGGAACTAGTGCATCCAATTTCGGGACGTTTCGGCAATCTCGGGATTTCGGGATTTGAAAAAACAATTTTGGGATCCCGTGACTAGTCCCGGGCTTGAAAAACCCTAGAAAACGAATTTTTTGGAAAACGTAATATGAAGTTTCAAAGAAGTTATAAATTGTTTTACAACACAAAACATTGCATAATATTTTAATATATTAAAAACACAGTTTCGATTAAATATTTAGTATTAGCATTAATTGTATAAGTATTTATTGTTTATTTCTAAAAAACAAGGATCAATTCTATAAAAAACAATTAATTAAATGAGATCATTCCGAAGGTTCATAAAATTATTGAAAAAAATAAAATAGTTTATTAATTTTAGTATTTCTAAGTAGGAATTTTGTGATATTTTGTACAGTCTTGTTTATTGATTTTTTTTTGTAATTTTTATAGGTCACATTTTAGTTTTTCTAAGTTAGTATTGTTTAATATTTTGTACAGTTAGTTCAAGATAGGTTTATATATTTATATATTTCACGTCATATTTTGTACAGCTAGTTAAAAATTTCTTTATTTTAGTATTATTACAATTACATTTCAGTATTTCTAAGGAAGTATCATATGTTTCAAATATTGTATTATTTTGTATAGCTTGTTTAAAACAGGTTCTTTTATTAAAAATGTTTTAAAATCGCATTCAGGTTTTTCGCAGGTAGCATCATTGAATAAATAATTGAACAAAATTTAATAGTATAATAATTTTAGTATATCTAAGTAAGAATTTTCTGATATTTTGTACTGCTTGCTTATGGAAGTTTTTTTTTTTTTAATTTTTAAGGTCACATTTCGGTATTTCTACGGTAATATCACGTCATATTGTTTACAGCTGGTTAAAAAAGATTTTTATTCTTGTATTATTAAAATCTTATTTCAGTATTTCTTAGAAAGTATTATGTGGTTAGCACACTATGTCTTACAAATAGTCGATTTAATGCTCGAGTGTGTGCTTTTCTGCCATTATTTCTATAGAATTTGAATCCTAACTAAAATAGAATACTCACTATCGAGATAACGTTGGAAATATTTTGAGTGCTTACATTGATTCATGGTCGGAATAGATTAAATATATACATACAAAAGCCAAAATATTAAAAATAAAATAAACACCTACTGAAAAAATATTAAAAAAATTGAAAAAATAGAAGTAATGAAGTTCTTTGAATTTTCAAAGTTTTTGTAAGTAAATTAATTAAAAAATATATCAAAAATGTGCACAAAAAAAGAATTATCATTAATCCCATTGCAAAAATTTTAAATTTTTTAATGCACTTTGGAAGAGTTTTTCTAGCATATAATTTCTGACAGTTTATTTTTTTTTCACCAGCCAATATATTTACGAAATTTTTGAGGGTTTTTCGAAATGGTTTAGCTCACTGGCGGTTATCGTGACATTCAAAATATATTGGGAATCGTCATAAAATAGATCAAGGTAATTTTTTTTTCCTCTGGAGGTCGATGCATCTTAATGTATATTGTAGAAACCATAAAAAAACGTGAAACAAACAAAAATTTTTTTTTAAATTTACTCGTACATTATACATTAATATGGGTGAGAAACCTTTTATATCAAAAGTCGACATTATATTTATTAACACATCGACTTTATCTAAATCATGTAATGGGTATAAGAGGAAGAAAACGGTTGCATATAGTTGAATGAAATTAATCAAGAGATAGACAGATGTTTGGTCGTATGTCCGTTATGCAAAGACCCATTTTCTATCCCTGTGTAATTTAAAAATGAATATTTATAAGAAAAACAAATAAAAAATTTATTTTTTCGACTTCTAGGTATATAATTTTTATCTGTAGAACTTGGTTTTTAGTAAAAATTAACTTTTGAAATAAAAAATATGATTTATTTTTCCAGATATACTTTCCAGACTGATTGATATTCAATTCAATTTGAACAGTGTGCCTTTTTCCCACTGTGCAGTATGGATATCACTAAACAAGCATCTCTCGCTTCAATGCTAAATTAAATTATTTCGGTAATGAAACATACAATTTCTCACGTTTCATTTCTCTGCCTCAACTTTTTCTTTTATTATGTGTTCCTTATTCTCCCTGGCTTAAATTCTAAATTATATGTCATTAATTTTTATCCGGTGACAAACTGTATACAGCACACACTCTAAATGTGTACGCTGCATTTTAGTGCTTCTTTGCAATTTGAACATACTCCCTGCAGGCCAGCCCTTAATAGTACTTTTATAGGTTGATTATATGTTGTTGTTCTAGTTCCCGTTGTTGCTTTGTTGTACCCTAAAAACATTTTTGGCACTCTTCTGAATGCGTGCGTGCTCTCGGCGAGGGCGGTGGCAGTGGCAGTGAAATGGATCCATGTGTAGCACCAAATGGTAGTGTGTAGTACGTAATTATTTTAATACTTTATTTTTGGAGGAAAATTTAAGTATGTATGTTCTTAGGAAGCCAAGACTTTGTGGAACACTTAAGAGATGAATTTTTACGTTAAGCCTTCAAAAGAATTTCACATCAAATGTTGAAAAGTCAAGGTTGTACCTTATGTTTTGTCTATACTACTTGTCTATACGACTCGTTGTATAAATCTAATGTGGCGCTGTAAAACATGTTCATGGAACGATTGAACTAATAAAAAAGACATCCCGTGCAAGTTTGAATAAAAATGACATTTAACAGTAATTTAAGAAAGGCAATATAAATAGGATGGCGGCATACTGCACATTTAACACACGAAGTAAACGTGAAACTAGAGATAAAGGTTAGTAAAGCTGCGTTCCCATTTTTTCTCTAGAACGTCAGGATATTTTTGAAAGGAATGGTTTAAAAAAATTTTTTTAAAATAGGACATTATAGGTATCAAATGAAAAAAGATAATATCTTTTATAAATAAAAAAAAAAATTTTAAAAGATCGGTATTAAAAACAATGGATCTTTTTTTACTTCAAACAAACTGAACATTATTTCCATACATTTTCAAATAAAAAATAGGTCAATCAAGCTAATCGACTTATTTGGTATGGATGTATTGTCACTTCATATTTCTGATTAAAGAGATTGGCCTCTTTCATTTGATACCTATATTATCATGTTATGAAGGCTTTAAGTACTCGTATTTAAATACATTTTTTTAATAATCTTTTTTGTAACTAAACAGCTCCTTTTTAAAAAAAAAAAATTGAGAACTCAGTTTTACTATCCTCCATCTCTAGTTTCACGTGCATACGGTTTGCTTCATGTGTGAAAAATTTTCCCAAAAATTTAACTGCAAGTTTTTTACAAGTATGAAAACGGTTTCTTGCAATTTTGGCATGCAGGTTGTCGATAATTAGAAAAATTGCAAAAAATTTGGAGAATCTAAAGAAACAGCAAATTTAGAAAGTTTTTAAATACTGATTGAATTTTATTTTCACTTCCTGCTGTGAACACAGAGAAGAATTCGCAAAAAAAAAAATACTCATTAGATTTGCTTGAAATTTTTACAAGATGTTTCCAAGACTATATTAGTTGATAAATTGAAAAATTTGTTTCAAAGTTAGAAGATGGCCTGAAGTCGACTTAAGACAGAACTCATGGCGATTAAAAACCTTAAAG
Source organism: Dichetophora obliterata (assembly GCA_963920525.1). Lineage (NCBI taxonomy): Eukaryota > Metazoa > Arthropoda > Insecta > Diptera > Sciomyzidae > Dichetophora > Dichetophora obliterata. Next base: position 86,318,781 of record OY986439.1, on the reverse strand, counting down.
CAAGATTTCTCGAAACGTTGAAATCATACTTATTTGACAAAGAATTTAACTGCTTTATTCTGTAAAACGAAAATGCACACCAACAAGAAAAAGTGATTGGATTAAGCTTACATACAATGCAAAAACCAAGAATTTTCTAGGCACGCTTGTAAAACACTTGCGTAGGTAATAAATTTCCAAGTTGCTTTGTAGAATTATTGCGTAAAAAACAAAAAGTAAGTGTTGTACAATAATACTTGGAAAGACTTGCTTTAAGTAAGTGTTTTCCAATCATACTTTCAAAATGTTAGCCAAGGTAATAATTTTGCAACTGTTCAAAGTTGCGATTGCTGTTAACTGTTGGCCTGTGTAGTCTAATGAAGAGTGCGCTAGATTATCAACCCAGACGTCCCTGGTTCGAGTCCGGGTTCGGTCGTGCTTCTTTTCACTTTCTTTGCTCTTTACTACATTTAAGAATTATGGAAACTAAACATAGAAATCTACGGCTTAGTTGTGGAAAATATTGAATTTAAAGGACAAGAACCACAACTGAGGGCTTACTTAAAATGCAATAAGGTAAGTTTTCTTGAAGGCAAGTCGAGTTTGATAGAGAGAAATGAGGACAGCTTCTCGTACCGGCGAATTTTCTTTTTTATTATTATTTGTCAATTTAAGACGGCTGCGCATTGTTTGGTAAATATATTTATACATAAAAGTTGCGTATTGAAATACTAATTTCCAATTGTAAAGAAACACTTGGAAAAAGCTTATTCAAATACTAATTTCGAATTGTAAAGAAAAACTTGGATTAAGCTTATAGTAAGGAATATTTTTCCAATGGATCGTTTTCGTTTATTCCACAATTACTTGTAAGCATCTTCCAATAGTAATCGTAAGCTTTTTTCAAGCTTGATGTTTCCGATTTTAAGCTTGTAAAAAGCTTATTCCAAGCTTGTTTGGCTGATTGGGAATAGTATTTCGTATTGACAAAAATAATTCATTCTCGTGTCTTGCTTGTCGTTGGTGTGCTGTTTCGTGATACAGCCCAGCAAAATATTTTTATAATTTTGTAAGGCCTTTACTTAATATTCGCTTATTTAATGCATTACATAATACTAAAAGCCCAAAAAGCTATTACTTTTTGTTTAAGTACACTCAAAGAAATATTTGTTCATATTGACCAATTCCTAGGTATAGTTGATACATTTTTTGTCAATATACAGTCAACAAAAGCTTTTGTCAATTAGATTAAAGGTGATAAGTTACAATCATATTGACAAAAATTTATTTTGTTTATATGATAAATGGATGTTTCAATTTGATATAAATATTTCAACATGAAAAATAGTTTGTTGAATTTTCTATTCTGTTGAAAACATGGTTTTTATCAATAATACTCAAATGCTTTGTTGTTCTGATTAAAAGATTTTATTACAGTTTATGTATAATAAACATACCTATAAATATAATTATGGAATTCACAAACGTTGAAAAAGAAGCTCAATTTGTCGTCATTGCTAATGATAAATGCATTTAGAAACTCAGCCAAAAATGTTGAAGTCCCTCATATGTCGAAGGTGCATTATGGTAAAATTGGTTCACTTGAAAACAAAAAAAATTTATTTCACAAGCTCACATGTACATACTTAGCTTCCACACACAACTTAGCTTCCACTTAAAATATTGCACTGTATTTTAAAGCTTTCCCGAATTTTATCTTCTTAACTTTATTTTGTACATGATTTAAAAACGCAAATGACGCCACTGAAATACCAACCATTTCTTTCTGTTGACATTATTAAAGGTTTTTGAAATTGATAATCCATTTTATCATTATGAAATTGAAATTTAATCAACTTGAATCGGTCAATTATCAATAACATTAATCATTTCTTCAGTATAACAAATCTATTGATCAAGCCAACAAAGTAGTTTGTTAATATTATTTATTAAAATTCTAAAATATTATTTCGATTGATTGACGAGTCTGTCAGCGTGAACATGCTTAAATCAAGTTAATAAATTTATATTTCAAGCTAGTAAAACAATTTCTTCAAAACAACGCATGGAATTTGTTGCTGTTTTTAATCAAATGGATAAATTTTCTTTTGAATTGACGAAAGAATAATGCATTATTGATCAAATTGAATTGATTGGACAATTTGGTTTTGTTAGGGATTAACAAAAGTTATGTATCAATTTTACCAAGAATATTTCTTTGAGTGTAATGCAGACTGTAATGCCTCATAGTAACATTTGTTTATTTTTGTTTTCTTTTTTCTTTGTAAGAATCAAGTAATGCCAAGAGTAAAGTATTTGCTTCTTTAATAAGTTCTCTGTACCAATTATAAAATGACTTGAGTATAAGATATTATTTATCCGCCTCCGTTATGCATATGCATAAGTGCTTCTCTGGTATAAAAAATTGCAATCGCCTAACGCCAATGACATAAATAAATAAATAAGTAAACTGGTCATTTTAGCCCTTGGAAGGACTTTGACCTAGCTTCTATTGATCAATTGTGTTGTGCGTTTTATTAAATGTTTCATCACAAATGACCGAGAACTGGACCTACGTGCTTTATGCTGACTCCGAACGGCTTAAATTCTCAAGAAGCTTTACATGGCAATTTTTACTCTCTGAGGTTTTCCATTGTCTGCAGAGAGGTGACGACCGAACAGAAAAATGAAATCAATTGAAAAAACTTTCTGTCTGAGCTGAAATTGAACACGGGCTATCGCGGCTCTTTAGCTTAGGGGCCACGCACTCTACCCACTGGGTTACGGCCGCCAATGACATGCCTTTGTTAAAGTAATGCATTCTGTAAGCCAGAAGGTAAGTGATTATTGCCGTTTTATAGATTTTTTTAGGCATTTCTTGCAAGCGAAGTTTTTGATGGGAGAATAATGCAGTTAATTTTCTTAATTTAATATTTTTATATAGTGTTTTTCGATTCAAACACACTTAAAAAAAAGAAAACAATACAAATTGTAGTTCAAATAAGAATGAATTATCCATTATGTGTTAACAAGTTAAGTCAATCCATTAACTAGGGACGATTTAAACCTCTTTAAATCTCGGGATTGTCTTTCCGGGATTTTTAAATAGAAAAAATTCTATTACAAATATTCATGTAAATCCAAACATTAATTTTGAAGTTGATATGAATATAGAATTAGAAAAACCTTTTATTGAGGCTGAAAAATATTGTTAGGACGATGAGTGCAAATCACTGGAGCAAAGACTTTGCAAAGTTTTAGAAGAATTTGCAACATCGGGAAATCACCAATGTATATAAAAATTGTAAGATATTCTGAGTTAGGAAATAATTTTGTTTTGTGGTGAAGGCAATCGTGGTCAAAACTTACAAATTACGATTATCGTACAAATATTTCTACAACTAGCATAGAATCATAACGCTTCTCATCAGCGGGTTATATTTGTAATAATATCCGAACAAAACTCTCCAATAAAAAATAAAACACGTTCATCAGCTTAATGATTAATTTAAAAATAATTGAAACAGAATATGTGATTTTAAAAGGTCTTTTCCAACCTTAATTTGCCTTAAACACAACAAATCATGAAGACGGTGTACAAAAAAAAGAAAAGTGTAACATTTATATAGTTTATACCTTAAACTGTTCTGTATTTTATTTTTTTATATATTATGTTCTACAACCCTTTCAATGGCTAGGCCAAACTAAGAACAAAATTATTTTTTGAGATAATATTCCTATCATTTATGTCCTTAAAAGATGTAAAAACATACCTTTGATTTTGACCTGCGCTAATTACGTTTTGTAGGCTTGTACAGCAAAAGTATTATTTTCCTCCTGTTCGGCACAACGTCTTTTTTTAATCCCTTAAAGGTTTTTCAATTCTTTGGATCTTTGTTTATTGAACCCTCTTAATATTTTTATCATTTAAGCAAAAAAGATAAAAAAAACATAAATTTGATTTTTGTCCGGTTGATATTTTCTTATAAAATAGGCCGAACAATTTGTTTTGCTTTTCTTCGGCACAAAATCGAAAAACCAACTGACTTTTATGTCAAATATCTCTATAAATTAATTTTTATCAAGTTGGTTCACCTTTTTTTCATAGAACTAAACTATTTGATTTAAACAAAAGCTTTGCAAAATAAATACATATAAAAATGACTTTCTATAAAAATTACTTTCTGATGTGTCCAATATATTGGGCAAATCCAGGGTTAAGTTAATACAATTTGCTAGTCATTAAAATCATTTAAGTTTTTTGTGTTTATTAACAATAAGGGTATTCACAATTGGTGGTATATGGTGGTATTGGTGCTGTGTTTTTTTTTTTGCCATAGTTGAAAACCACAATTATTACCTTACAAAATTACCCTTTAAAGGAGAACTTGTGGTTGGGAGCTTCCCACTATAGCTTTTTGTTACTATGCAAATAGATTAACTATCCAATTTGATATATTAGGGCTATTCCCAGTTACGGGCAAATAGCTTTGCAAATGTATGCCCTACCAAATATTTGCCATCAACTGTGAGCACACTTTTTAGAACACTGTTGCAAACAAAACTCACAGCTGTTTTGGAGGAAAAAAAAAAACAACACGAACAGTATTTGTGGTGTTTTTCATTATTATTTATCAAAGTGTATTATTTATCAAAGTGAGTTCCATATCAGAGTCTGTTAATTTTGTTTTATTAGCGGCGTTTGGTTAAAATGTGACAGCTGATTTATTGGCAAAAAAGTTTTGCCCATGCTCGACTGTATGCAATGCGATTTTAGTGTTGCAAATTTGACACAGTCGGGCAAATGCAAATCTGTACATTTTGTTGTTGTGTTGAAAATATTTACCATCATATTTTGCAAATGCCACGATGCCACGCTATTTGCCCGTAATCGGGAATAGCCCTATTGTATTAATATATTAAATTGCATTTTGAGCTTCTTCTATTTTTGCAATTAGAAAATAACTGGCAACCGATCAGTTGTTTATGGAACTTTAAAAACCACGTTCGTTAAACATATCATTGTGCTACTTAAAATGACCACACTTTTGGTTCTTAGAGATTCCATGTAGAACAAAAAATACAAACACCGCTCGGTAAAGTGTGGTATAATTGTGAATACCCTTAATGTGTTTTGTTTTGTTTTGTTCTTGTTACTTTATAAATGAATTAATTTACATTTTTTAGATTCAAGTAATAAATAACACAAAATTGTATTAAAAACGTTTTGAATTATGTACTTCTTAAAATTTTCAATCCCGAACTAATCCCGGGATCCCGGGAAATCTCAATCCCGATAATCCCGGGATCGAGAAAAGCTTCCGGGATTGGACTCCCTAGTGTTAACCCATTAGTTCGAGTTTATAGTAGAGCAATAAACGAGCACTAATGGAGATCTCCTTTAATGCCAAATATGGAACAATAAAGAGCAGTTTTTAATTTATTCAAGAGAGAAATGTACGATTCCTCCTTTATTGATTCATTTGGTGCTGTAAAGAAGATTTTAATACTGTTTTCATTTATAAATAATTTTTAAATAATACTAATAATTTTTTTGTGTGTATTTTTTCTAGTACTAGCACAAATGTTCGGCCATGGCAGAATAACCAGGTAGATGCAATTCGGAGAGCAAAAAACGAGAGAGCAAAACATAGGCGTAGTTATAATGTCACTATCGACAATTTATGTTTATTCGTTCAGACATAGTTATGTATAATTTACTTGTAACCGTATAAATCAATTGAGTACCCAGATTTTATGTATGAACATGTAAAAAAACTAAACAAAAATCTTAAAAATTTCATAAAATGAGCCGTGTTTTAAGATATAAAACATAATTAATTGTAGTTTGGACTTAAATGAAGTAAATGAAAGTTTACTTTGATATATTCATTCGACTACTTATTCGATTGTGTAGTAACCAATTTATTTGTGTAGCTATGTACGGCTGATTTAAATTGTCAAAATATATTTTGAAAACATAAAATTTATTAAATGAAATCGACAATTGTTTGCTAGTTTTATCATGCTGGAACGGAAGCTAACAATTGATGAATTGTTTTCGAATTATCGCGACTAGAAGCAATTATAAGCAGTCCAGAAAAGCCAGTGTCAAAACTGAAAAAGTAAGTAAAAATTGATAACATTTTCAAAACAGCTCATTTTGACGTTATAATTAAGCCTTTGTTATTGTTTTGTTGTGGGAGAGAGCGTATTTCTAGTGCATCTACCTGGTTATTCTGCCATGTGTTCGGCGTCAAATGTTGGAACTTTTTTATTAATGTGATATTTTTATTTGTGATTTTCTTTGTTTGTGGAGCGCACGTGTCAGTTAGTTGAGCTTTGTTTGATCTCTTTTCATTTTTTTAGTATTAATTTGTTGTTGATAGAAAGACTCCATGAGATGAGTGCAACCATAACATAAATGTTTATGAAAAAACCATTAAAAGTAGCTAAGCGCAAGAAAGACATATTTTCAGTTGTCAGTTCAATTTTCTCATTAATTAACAATTGAGATAAGCTGAAAATGCAATTTATTATAATAATTTATGCATTATTTTAATAACATTTTAGAAAAAATCATATGTTTATTAACATTTAAATTTTCAATCCTGGCAGACCATTCTGTGGAAATGTCCATATGAAAAAATATATATTGTTTGTATTGCTCCTTCATTGCTCACTCAATAACTAAAACAGAGTACTCCATTATTGACAACTTTGAAGAAAAAGACGAGTACTCCTTTATTGATCACTTTGTAGGAAAAGGCGAGTATTCTTTTATTGCCCATTCGGGAGGGCAGGGAGAGTACTCCGTCATTGCTCGCAAAAGAGTAACGTTTCAGTTCCCCATGACTGCTCGTTTAGAATGTAAAAGGGAGTGCTCGCCTCCAATGGCACGCAATGCATAAATGGAGTACAAAATACAAAGGATTCGGAGCAATGAAGAGTACTCCATTACCTCGCAAAAGAGCGCTCCACGATTATTCTTTGGATGATACTTTTTCCACTGCGAAAATATAATGTTATTTTGAGAATATGGTATTTCTGTTTTTTTTTCTTAGAGCATTTCTTATGGTTTCATTTAGCTATGCAATATACTATTTCGAAGACATGAAATAAAATAAAAATAAATGTGAGCCTTTAAAAATAAAAAAAAAATACCATAAAATAAGATCTTCACACAAAAGGTTAACAAAACAAGCAACATATTTGTCGATTATAATTGATTACTTCAATTTTTCTTCTAAAGTAAACAATCGAAAGCAAAACAAAAAACAAATAAGTTCTTGAAAATATTTTACAGCTTTGACTTAAAACACCAAAGACTACACGTCGTGTCTTGACAAAAACAAAAAAAGTATTTTCAAAGTTTAAAGTCTAGACAAAAGTCTTTAAACAGCTACGCTAACAGAAATATAAACAATGCATAGAAGAAATGTAGACACGGTGGCAGGTAGTGGCTGAGTTGACAGGCAGAAAGGTGTTACTTTAATTTTTAAAGTTTCAAAGAAACGCACAAAGCGTGTTTTTTTCCATTAGAGATATTTTAATTTTATTTGTTTGGTGCTGCTGGAGGAAATTAAGCAGCACGTGTTGCATCCGAGAATCCAATCAGCTTTTGCTGCATCAGCAAGACTAGCAGCATCCGGTATCAGCGTCAGCATCATCAGCAGCAAGACTATTATCGTGATTAACGTGGTGAACAACCCGGCCAGCATGAGTTTTAGTTTCAGCACGGTTGCAGTAAGTCTAGTTGTTGTTGTTGTTGCTAGCTGACAGACAGTAATTTTGTGATTCAATTTATATGCATGTGTTTGGTTTTCGTTCGGGATGTCTGCATGTTCTTAGTTTAGTTTTTCATTTATATGAATGAAGAATTTTTGTGCCCGTGCGCACCAAGCTGCAGCACATCAATCAAAATTTAACACTTTTTCTGCACACTGTTTTACCATGTTTCGTTTTGTTTTAAGTTCGTTTTTACCGCCCTTCTTTTCTCCTTTCATTTTCTATGCAGTTTCCTTTTTTATTTAAACACAAAGCTTTTCACTACGACTGACAACTTAGTTTATGTTGCACCAAAGTCGACATCAAATAATAACTCAGAACTGCGTTACCGCTATAATCATGAACATCATCACTATTACCATCACCATCGTCATCGTCGGCACCATCGCCATCATTTGTGTAGTTAACTTGGTGTGAGTGCTCTATGTTGGTGATGCGTGCCTTCCTTCATATACATAGGATTCATTTTGTCTTGTGGCAGCTTAGGGTGTTGCACGGTGTACTCAGGTGTTTTTGCTTGCTTTTAAACTTTTTAGCTTTGCGGTATTAACGGTTTCTGTGAAAGGGTTACATTTCAGAAATGAGATTAAAATGTTTTGTTGAAGCATTTAAATTTATCAAAATGTGCTGTAAGATTAAGATTTGTGTTATGATATTTTTAATAATGCATAGTTATTGAATTTTCGAATAAAATACAAATTGAAATTTTTTATGGAATATCATTATTTAGACTTTTATGTCATCAATTAGTAAAATTTTCGGATTTATTACTTTCGAGGAATTGCACGTTAAGCTAAAGATGAAAAGTATTGTTTTAGTAATAAAATGTCTCCAGTTTCATTTTTGTAGACTTTAATTGTTGTAATTATTTGAGAATAACATTATTTTTTTGCGAATTTTTACATAACGCATTAAATTACAGAGCAACATTTTATTTATTCGGATGAAAGGAAAGAGAAAAATGCTGATAATATTATCATCAGCAGTATGGATGAGCTACGGAGTTGTTGTTGCGATGACAGTGCTGATGCTTTGGCTCCTACCAATTATATTTATTTATTTCTTTGTTTCTATCAGGGGTGTTGTAAAAACCAACACAGAATTGAAACACAATCGGTTTTGAAAACGATATCCGTTTCAAATGGTGTCATCAAACAGACTCGGTTTTGTTATTTTCGAAGTAAGGCAAAATCGATTTAGAACATTAGGAAAACAATTAGAAAATAAATGTTTATTTCGTGGCTTTATGTGTTCAGTTATTTAGGCTGTGTGCGAATTGATCTAAATGCGACTAAAACGAAATTGTGTCGATAAGGCAGTGCTTTCTAATTTAGGAAGCATTTAGATAGCTTGAGAATTACCTAAATTATTTAGGGAGCCCTGCCTTATCGATACAATTTAGTTTAGGTCGCATTTAGATCAATTCCCACACAGAATAAGTTTGAATTTACCCATATATTAATATATGCCCTAACTTTGCTGATTTGTTGACCAATAAACAGCTAAATAAGGAAGCAGTTGTTATGGTGCTTGATTCAACAATTGGCTTGTCTTTTTTTGGTGAAGCTCTTGGCCAGTTCCGTGTGGTTCTCCATGAAATCAGTAACAATTGGAATTTGGTCTGCGTTCTTATGTTTTCTCCTAATAAAAAATGCAAGTAAATAATAAACTAAACAAAAATAATTAAAAGCGTTCATTTCTTAAAATTTCTCTAACTTTTCGCGGCTTTTCAGAAGCTAGCACACACATTTATCAGCAATTCTGACAACTGTCATCTGCTTGTCTTAAAACCGACAACCAAATCGATAAATCGGTTTTTGTAACACCTAATACCGACACAAAGCAAATTTCGAAAATGAAACCAGTTTCTAAATCGATAATCGGTTTCTATGACACAAAAATGAAATCTGTGTCGATTTATAAACCGATTCTGAACTGTCGGTTTTCACAACAGACCTGTATATAAATTTCTAGGAGACGATGCCATCGCACCACCGAATATGGTCGATAAACTGGTGAGCAACTGCACAAGGAAGAAACTGCCACTTATATTCGGATGTGATGCAAATGAGCACAGCGAGGAGTGGGGAAGCACCAACACCAACAAAAGGAATAAGTAAAGAGTGTTTTTTATAGAGTGATACAAGTTTAAATCATAATAAAACATAGTAATATATTTTTAATATCAATGAAACGAAACTTTATTGGATAGAAAATTTTACGACATTAATGCTTAAATATGATTTTGACCATGTGGCCGTCACGGCTGGCGCGAACAAGGCGCAATCTGAAACACCAATTTTCACAAACTTTTCGCAGCATTTGCGGCCGTATCTCGCCGATAACTCTTCGAATGTTGATATCCAGGTGTTCAATTGTTTGTGGTTTATCGACGTAGACAAGTGACTTTACATAACCCCAAAGAAAATAATCCAATGGGGTTAAATCACACGATCTTGGGGGCCAATTAATTGGGCCAATTCGTGAAATTATTTTTTTCGTCAAAAATTTCCTTGAGTAAATCAATTGTAGCGCCCGCTGTGTGGCATGTGGCTCCATCCTGTTGAAACCACATATCAGCAAGATTAATGCCAGCTAGTTGAGGTACGGAAAAACTTCGAATCATGTTCCTATACCGTTCACCATTGACAGTAACATTCTGACCATCATCGTTTTTGAAGACATATGGGCCAATGACTCCGCCAGCCCATAAAGTGCACCAAACAGTAATTTTCTGTGGATGTAATGATGTTTCAACAAAAGCTTGTGGATTCTCTTCACCCCAAATACGACAGTTCTGTTTATTTACGTACCCATTAAACCAAAAATGGGCTTCATCGGAAAATAAAATTTTCCATGGAAATTCAAAATAAATATCAATTTGTGCTTCAACCCATGCGCCGAATTGGCGGCGCATACGATGGTCGTTTGGCTTTAATTCCTGCACAAGTTGAATCTTGAAAGGTTTTAAGCCAATATCTTTTCGTAAAATCTTCCATAAAGTGGAAGGACACAACCCCAGTTGCTGAGAACGGCGACGAATTGATTGATTAGGATCATCTTCAATGCTTTCCTGTACAGCGGCTACAGATTCTTCAGTGCGCACTGTTCGGCATCTCACGGGATGCACATTATCAGTAACAGTAAATGTGGTCCGAAAACGATCTATTGTTCTTCGAATTAGCAGCTCTGAAGGACGATTATGTACGCCATAAAATGGACGAAGTGCACGATAAGTTTGACGAACAGAACCTTAATTTTGATTAAAAATTTCCACAGTTTGCACGCGTTACTTTGTGTAAGTCGATTCAGAATGAAATGTCAAAGCAAACTAAACAAAAAACAACTATCAACTGTTAAAAGAGTGGTCAAATAAAGCAGTGATGTCAACTCAAAGTTATATCACTCTATAAAAAACACCCTTTACCTTCTGGAATTTTTACTTAGTGACGAATTAGACATTTTCAATGTGGGAACGACACAAACATTTTAACCGTGGCGTGTAAAGAGATCATGGTAAAAAAGACTTTAATCTTATTAGGAACTGGAGAGGCTCAAATGAATTCACAGGCCCAGTTTTTCAGTACGAGTTTAAAGTCAAGTCAAATTAAATCGAGCTTTTCTCAACAAAATTGGCCATTTAAACTCGTATCAGGCAAAAAAGAAACACATTATATGATAATTTAAATCAATTTAACTTCAACGGATACTAAAATATCTAGCTAAACCGAGTTTAAACATCCAATTTTGGTGAGTTAAGCTAGGCTTAATTTGGCTAAAGTTTAAAATCGTACTGAAAAACAAGCCCTCAAAGTCCGATCATAGATAATCAGATTTGATATTGAGGGGCCTTCTTCAATACAAAAAAGCTTAAGAAACTTAAAGAAAACAAATGGGGATGAGTATCTAGAAAATCTGAGATTAAATGCAACTCATTCTGGAATGAGAAATAATTTCGGAAATCAACTACAACTAGAAATAATGGAAGAACGATTAAGTAAAACTATTATAGATGCATTTGAAGACAGCTGTCCAATAAGTAAAGTTTGTTCTGCCTAATATGTTCCTTGATGGAACAGAAACTTATCTAAACTGAGAGGAAATGTTTGTAGATTATTCAACTGGGCAAAGAGGACCTTGAAATGGTCAGAATAAAGGAGTATCTTAACTCCATATAACAAAGAGAGAAGTAAAGCAAGCCAGCTTAAGAAAGTTCTGTGAAAGAATGGAACTTACCATTCTATTATTGCTTTCAGGGAGATTCGTGCTGTTATACAGTGTTGATTAATTTTCTTTGCAAATGTTATGTTAGGTTTTGTAGCCTTGCCAGCTAACTTTTCCCGACTTATGATTGTATCAATCTATTTATCTCTACCATCTATGTATCTATCTACTATTAAAAGCGTTGTGACACTACACGGATGTTTGACAATCATGCGAGAACCACTGAACCGAACCGATTTAGACGATATAGGTACGAAACGATTTGTTATTTAAACTTAATCGTGATAGGATATTAATATTTTGCCACTCCTACTTTTCACGTCTACAATATGCTAAAAATGCTATATTTCACACGGTTTTGGTTGTACAAGACTAAAATTTTGTAATTTTATTTGTATGGTTACTTGCGTTAGCTGTACTATAATGGGTTTCCACGCCCTCTTTAACCGCCCAAAAATCAATGACAATGCTATATTTCAAACTGTTTTGGTGTTATAATACTACGTTTAAATTGGGCCAAATGAGTAATTTGGAATCAGTCATTCAAAAGTGCTCTTGTTTTTTGTTTCGTTTTTACTGGTTGATATTGATGATGATACACGTGTATGAAATGATTTTGATACATTCTTTTATAATAAGAATAAGAATGTGTTTGTAAGTTTTAAGATCGTATCCAATCTCATTCAATTGTTTTAAATGAGTTGAATTGCAACTGAGAATTTGTATGGGAAATGAAATGACTTCGTTTCTCATTTAGCTGAATGGGCTGAAATGAGCCATTTGACCCAATGTTAACGTTGTTTAAGACTAAAATTTAATAATGTAGTTTGTAATATTTAAAATTTTTTCACAGAAATTATTTTTTAAGCTGAAAAAAATTTTATACAAAAAATAATAGGGGGTGGTATAGCCCATGATTTTTAATGAGAGAAACTGTTTATTGAGTTTTATGTCGAATTTAAGCAATTTTTTCAAATAAATGATATGTACTAAAAAATGGGGAAAATGGAAATTGAAAACAAAAAATTAAAACAAAAATTCCCTTTGGCCTATTTTTTGAGCCCAATTTAAATATTTAAAGGCTTTGTAAAACATAGAATTGGTGAAGTAATGGTTAATCTCTTCTCATTTCTCCAAATTCACTTAATTGACCTTTCAGACAAAGGAAATTTGATGAACTTTGATTTGAAAATGGCCGAGATGTTTGCTTGCAAATTGAGAAAAAAATTTAAATTTCTATCGGTTTTTTCTAATTCTATATATATGTTATACTGAGAAAATCTGTACTTCTCAAGATATCGCAATAATTTTATTGTTGTAATAACGAAAATTTTCAATATACTAGATATACATACAAAATATTTTCAAAAAATCTTTTGTTTAACGTTATTTTTATTAATTAACGACTTTTCACAAAAAAACGTGTTGTACTGAGAAAATCTATAGTTTTCGAGATATAGGCGAAAGTTGAATGCCATTATAATGGAAATTTTTCAAAACTTAAGAAGAACATATTCATATTCAGAATCTAAGTTAAAAAAAAATTAAATTTTGTAGTTACAAATTTCAACTTTATGTCACCATAACAATTACTGTAAGAAGGTAATACAAATTAAATAAAGTAATTTTTTAATATATATACCATTTTTTAATTATTAAACAAACACAAATATTTTAGTATTTTGCATTTGAAGATAAAACAAAATACTTTCATTTTAAGATTTCAAATTTTTACATGGGATTTAATATTTTTATCGTAGTCGAGGGTATTTGCAAGTTTTTCATATTTAGCAATTTTTTGACTTATGTGAATTTTCTTTGTGAAAAATATCTCGACCGACCTCTCCGAAAAGTTTCACTTCTAGCAAAAAAATTTCGTAACGGCCAGGTTATTTTTCAATTTTCAAGTTTAATAGGTAAACTAGACTGAAAAGGTAAAATACCTACATTTCTTGGATCAAAGATAAAAGACAAAACAAAAATATGCTTAAGCTTAAATAATATCTGTACTCAAAAGATTTAAGGTACTTAAAATCAATCAATTGTTAAGCATGCGACGATAGTTGTTAGTGGAATCGTCAAATTGTAATAAAAAAGATTTAAGATTTCGATTCCGCTCTGCTCAGCAATAAGCACGCACCAAGAACTCAACCTAACCCATTCACTGAGCACTTATCAATCAAACAGAGAAAAATAACTGCTAACAAAATCTTTCAACTTAGCAACTTGGTCTAGCGTATGAGTTAATCCTGTTGGGAAACAGAAAAGCTATTTCTCTCAAGCTAACAATCGTTCATCGGATAAAGCTCTATGGCACACAAACAACATGATAAACGGTAGCATTATTCACATTGAGGTCAAAGGTTGAAATTAATACCATATATGTTAAGACTATAAAAAACAAATACATTCATTTTTTTACATATCATACTTGCTAAAATTATCATAGCCACAAACTGAAATTGCAAATATGTGCTCTCGTCTGCCTTTATTAGGGGGAAAAAATATTAAATTCTTAAATGCGCGCATTTTTCTAGTAGTTAAAGTTTATTTAGTGTATAAAGAGCACTCAATGTTATTGAATCATAAATCGTATAAGTTTTCTCCTAAATTTAGATGGCTGAATATTTCACTTTTTAGCATAAATATACACACAGTGCTTAAATGAATACACATGTCTACTTTTAATGACAGATGTGTTAGAGCATGCTGCACAGTGTAAGATTTTCTCAATCTTCAATCTGGACACTCTGCAGAAGCGAATCCCAGCTTCATTGATTGGATAATTTTATTAAGAAGAATAGCAAAATATTGTAAATTAAATAAAAGCTCAAGTAAGATTCATATTACACCGTGCAACACAACTTTCCTAACATAAACCTTGGATATGAAAATTGGAGGACAAACATTTTTGACTTCCTTCGCTTGCCTCCATTCGTTTGGTTAAAACTTTTAATGACAGATGTGTTAGAGCATGCTGCACAGTGTAAGATTTTCTCAATCTTCAATCTGGACACTCTGCAGAAGCGAATCCCAGCTTCATTGATTGGATAATTTTATTAAGAAGAATAGCAAAATATTGTAAATTAAATAAAAGCTCAAGTAAGATTCATATAACACCGTGCAACACAACTTTCCTAACATAAACCTTGGATATGAAAATTGGAGGACAAACATTTTTGACTTCCTTCGTTTGCCTCCATTCGTTTGGTTAAAATTTTTTTTATAAATTTTTGTAATTTGTATGTGTATGATTTTTGGGAAGTGAAGGTTAATTTTTTTCTGTTAAAAATTGTATTTGATGCTGAAATAGTATGTCGCTGCTATTGCGATGATACACGGATAGAAATTATATTTTTATACTTAGCAAATATTTTGCTTGATTCAAGAAAATTTACAATTAAGCCTCATTTCCTCAAATCAAGCATTAAAACTAAAGTTAAGAAAAAAAATTTTATAATAAGTATTTATTTTGAAAATTGAGTAAAAGAAATGATTGCTTGAAAAAATAATAAAATACTTGATTATAGAAACTGTAATGAGACTAAAATCAATAAAATTTTTTCTTTATTGAAGCAAACGCAGAGTTGGATATTCAATATATTATTGAATTAATAACTTAATTGAGCACATTCCAGTATAAAGAAAATTGTTTATTTGAATCAAGCAAATTGTTGTCATTTCAAGGAAACACTCACTTTTTTCAACTTTTACTTTTTTCAAAATAGTGGAAAAACATTCCTTTGAAAGGCAAGAACAAGCACAAATAATTATATTTTGATTAAACAGAAGTTGGGCGTATAAGCTTATCAAAGTGGATGGACTGCAGAAACCACAGAAGACTACTGAAGAGCTGCTGTAGCTGTCAACGAGACAGCTGTCTAGTCGGCTTGGTAAATTGTTCTGCAAAAACTTTGTTGTTGCAACCTGTTGCTTAATGAAATTATTTGGCATCTAGCTCAAATATAATTCTAAAAAGTTTATATATTTTTTACAATTATAAAAACAATATATCAAGGAAAATAAATTTGTGAAATTAAGCCAATTATTCTAATTTTCATCAAATTGTTTACATGAATCCAGCAAATTTATCTCACTTCAAGCAAATATCAGACTTCAATTTAGAAAAAATATTCTAGAGTTTTTAAAAAAATGTTTCTTGAATTAAACATTTTTTCTTACTAACTATAATATGTTTTAAATTTGCTCAAATCTAGAAAAAATGCTTGAGTGGAGAAATTTAAGCTTGAGTATATACTCAACATACTGATAGCCTATAGGACAAAACACATTGCAGGCATCGCCGCAAGGGTTTGACATTTCAGTTGATTACACGAATGCTTACGGGGCAACTTTTCAACTTTTTTCAAGCTTTGAGGCACTGACAGTTAGAAAACAGCTGATTTTGAAAACGTTTATTTAGAAAATATTGGAATAATGTCAGCATTCGAGGAGCTGCTCATAAATGAGATAAATAAACTCCCATGCATATTCGACAAGAACAACTCAAGCGGGAAAAGTCGACAAGAAAAACCAGAAAAATAAACTGAAGCGGGAAAAAGCTTGAGCAGTAGTTGCAGGAGCTACCAAGTATCCAGGTAAGTTTCTGGGTTGCTGTCCGCGAATATGAGCTAATTTGTTTAAAGCATTTCAGTTGAACAGTGCCAAGGACGGTGGAAAACTCTTCGGGAGCGCTTCGTTAAAGAAGTAAATAAGGAGATTTCGCCTTCAGGGAGCGCTGCCTACTACCCTAATGATTATAATCAGGAATACCACTTTAATTACACAAGAGTTATGTAAAGTCTACATTTTGGTGCAATGGATGGTGTCGGGCTATTTTTTGTAATATTCTCAGTTGCTTTCAGCTGCTCCTTTGCTTCATAAAGATGCAGAATGACAAACATCACGATCAAGAAATCGTCAAAGTGCATAATTATGCAATTTTGAATCACAAAATGTATAAAAGTTTTTTGCTTTCAGAAGTTTGATAGAAAACATATATTTTCTGTGCTATGACTCTCACCACCTCTTGCTTCAGGCATGATGCATGCCTTTAATGTATTTCAAAAGCTCGTGACGTAGAATCGTGAGATGCTTGCGGCGATGCTTAATGCAAGTTATGTATAATGTTAATTCACAAGAAGACAAATTTGATAATTTTTTAAATATATTAAAAACAGAAGTAGACAGGAAACAATTCTTATGAATTTCGACAGCTTTAAATTAGTATTTCAATGTTTCTCATGACCAAGAAAAGTGCATGCTTGCATTTTCCTGTCAACTACCTATCTCGGTAGCTAAGCGTATATGGTTTTATTGTATGTATGTATGTGTAACATATCTGTAAATTTAAGTAATACGAAATAACCCAATCAGCCAAACAAGCTTGGAATAAGCTTTAAATAAGCTTAGAACCGTAAGCATCAAGCTTAGAAAAAGCTTTATATTTCTAATGGAAAATGCTTACAAGTAATTCTAGAATAAACGAAAACGATCCCTTGGAAAAATATTCCTTACTATAAGCTTAATACAAGTGTTTCTTTGCAATTGGAAATTAGTATTTGAATAAACTTAATCCAAATGTTTCTTTACAATTGAAAATTAGTATTTTAAAAAGCTTTTTACAAGTGTTTCTTTACAATTGGAAATTAGTATTTGAATAAGCTTTTTCCAATTGTTTCTTTACAATTGGAAATTAGTATTTCAATACGCAACTTTTGTGTATAGATATATTATCAAACAATGCGCAGCCATCTTAAATTGAAAAAGAAAATTCGCCAATTCGAGAAGCTGTACCGTCCTCATTTCTCACTGTCAAACTCGATTTGCCTTCAAGAAAACTTGCCTTGTTGCATTTTAAGCCCCCAGTTGTGGGTTCTTGTCCTTTAAATTCAATATTTTCCACAATTAACTCGTGGATTTCTATGTTTAGTTTCCATAATTCTTAAATGTAGTAAAGAGCAAAGAAAGAAAGTGAAAAGAACCACGAACCGAACCGGGCAATCGCAACTTTGAACAGTTGCAAAATTATTACCTTGGCTAATATTTCGCAAGTATGATTGGAAAACACTTACTTAAAGCAAGTCTTTCCAAGTATTATTGTACAACTTTTACTTTTTGTTTTTTACGCAATAATTCGACAAAGCAACTTGGAAATTTATTATCTACGCAAGTGTTTTACAAGCGTGCTTGGAAAAGGCTTGGTTTTGCATTGTATGTAAGCTTAATCCAGTCACTATTTCTAAATGGCTGATTAGGAAGTTAGTTAGTCTGATTTGATTCGCGATCCTTGACAGTTTATAACTTCTCCAACCTCAATTTAAGTTCAATAAAGTTACAAAATAAAAATAGTGTGTTTTTTTAAAAACACATCCGCGTGACAAAAACACGTAATTTGCGCGATGACTGCATTGTGTTTTGCCCTAATTTGCTTTATTCAAGTAAAGCGTGCTTGATTTTTTCTCTCCGAGCACACAACTCCAATAAAGTTTAAGGCTTGACCTAAATTAGAGCCCTTGCTTTCACCGTCATATGATTTCGATGAGTTTATTCAAACATGTGTCATATCATATAAAACGTAGAGTGGTTTGGTCACAGCTGAATCCCTCAAGACAACTGAAGAGGAAGTGTAGCTCCTTCCGAAACAGTCTGTCTAGTCTGCTGTGTGATTGACTTTATACAGAGTTGTTGTTGTAGCCTTCTTTCATAGCTTACTTGACCTAATGCTCTAAATTATAAAAATATTTTAAATTTAACTAATTATTTTATGAAAGCAAAATTTTAAAGTTAGATATATTTTTAAGTCCATTTATTTAAAAAAAATTGTTAACGACTTTTGAAAATTAATATATCAATTAAAAAACAAATGCTAAATATACACGCAGAGAAAATCATTTCTTCAATCTGTGAATCAACAAGTATAACTAATAAGCTAACGTGGATTAGAGGTTTGGAATTTTGCCTTTTTATGGAGAAGGACAAGTTTGATTTCGGCGAACAATCAGGAACATTTTTTTAAAATATAAGAAATTCTGTTATTTTTATGTATCAGTTTTTGCAATTTTCATTAAATCGAATCAAATAAGAAGCATCGCTTAAAATAAAATACTGAAAAAAATTGCAGCTTATTTACACAGAAAGCTATGCCAAACAATGCGAATAAAACGACTGATTCGTTGCATTTAAAAAGAAAGCACGAATATAGTGTTTTTTGTATATTTTAAATTTATTTGTCAGTCTCAAATAAGCATTTTTTGTATTAACAGCCCTATTCTGGCAAATTAACAAATTGTTAACCAGTATTTTGAATATTTCTATGTGTTTGTTGTTTTCAATACAAAATTTAAAGCTCAAAAAACAAAATTTGTTAATGAAATTGTTAATAACTGAAAAGCAGTTGACAATTTTTATCAACATTTTTTATTTTTGAGCTTCAAATTTTGTTTTGAAACAAAAAAATTACAACAAACACATAGAAATATATAAAATACTGGTTAACAATTTGTAAATTTGCCAGAATAGGGCTGTAAGTGTGCATATGGAAATTGTAAAATTTAAAACTTATTTTATAATGAATATTTTTTGGAAGGTATGTAGCTTAATATTGATTGAAATTAGCTGCTAAATTATCTAATTATGTATTAAAATTATCAATGGATAATGAACGATATAAAAAAATTGAGTTTAAATTATTTTGTTTTACTGGAAAAAAATTTCTTTAAATATCTTTTTAGTTCTATCAAATTTTTGATTAAGTTTAAGTAAGACCTTTACCATAGCTCATACAAAAAATGTATTTGTAGTAATTTGCATACTACTAAAATATTTTCATTTAGATGAATTGACTGTGGTTCTAATACAATTTTGTGTGTTAAAGTTGATGAGAATTAAGCCCGAGAAATAATTTGTGTCCGTATCAAAATACTCAGGCACAAAAGTGCCGAGTATCAGACACAATTTTATTTTTAAAAGCTATGAGCAGTAACGACAAACTGCGAAGTTTACGAAATAAAAAGAATCGCACATTGATATGAAGCCAAATCATAGTCGTCGGCCTTTGTAGTCTAGTGGAGAGTGCGCTAGACTATCAACCCAGAAGCCCCTGGTTCGAATCTGGGTTCGGGCATGGCTTTTTTCACTTTCTTAGTTCTTTCCTACATTTAAGAATTATGGAAAACTAAAAATCGACAGCTAACATTGTGGAAAATGTGAAATTAAAGGATAGGAACAACTAAGGGCTGGAAATGCTAGCCGAGGTTAAGACATAACACTAGCCTCGGTTAAAAACAATTAAAAATGTCTTTTACGGTTGTTTCGCCTTACCAATAATTCACGTATGGTTCCAATTAATTTCTCTAAATATATCTATTCCTTTCGTTTCCTTGCCTTGTTTGTATAAGGCACATGCCTTGGTTCTTTGATCTTCTTTTAAAAAAAAAAAAAAATGCAAACGAGATTCAGCGAACAGGATCAGCAAAAAATGTATATAATGTGTCAATAAAGTAGCTATATGTATCGAAACTGGCCTAAGTATCATCTACAATGTACCCGAAACATACCCAACAAGTATCTCGAAAGTAACCTGTAATAGTACTGTAGTAAGTCTGCATTATGTCAATAAAGTGTTAAAAAACGAGCAACTATATTCGGACAAAATAAACTGATGAGTGCCCGATTCGATCTTCGTTCTGCCTAATACCAAGGTGTTCTAGAACTAGCACTTCTTTGGGTGCAGAGGTCGGACATTTACTGGGCATTTACACGGGCACCGGATATATATCTGGTACTTTATTGACAAAAATATGAAATTGTTTCTAGGAAAGTGTAGATAATGAAGCACTCTGTATATAAAAGAGTTTTTAAGATCGACCCCAACTTCAAAGCAATTTCAAGCCTGAACCAAGCAATAATTTTACAACAATTATTCAATTTTGCTATTATAGAGTGGCCAAATCGCACACTGTGCGCAGCATTATTTATGAATAGAATAAAAAATAATACGAGTAAGTGTAAAGACAGAAAAATTTGGACAATATAAGTAAAGCACAAACAAAAAAATACAAAACATCAATTTGGGGTTGTTAGCTTTTTACGTTTTGATTCTTAGAGAGTGTGGTCAATTATGACTAACATAATATGTATCACGCTGTTCTGTTCGAGAAATTATGTTTCCAGTTCAGTGCATAAGCTGAGTAGTGGTTCAGTTAGTGGCCTACAATAACTACCACCACC
Source organism: Dichetophora obliterata (assembly GCA_963920525.1). Taxonomy (NCBI): domain Eukaryota; kingdom Metazoa; phylum Arthropoda; class Insecta; order Diptera; family Sciomyzidae; genus Dichetophora; species Dichetophora obliterata. The sequence goes on along the minus strand of OY986439.1, from coordinate 86,297,559 downwards.
CAGTTGACAACCGTCCAACAGTTAACTAATATCAAGCCATGCTTCATCAACCTCATTTGTCGGCTACCAGGAAAGGGAACGCGCGGATTTTGTCATGGTTTCACACTCCTGATGTTCTTGTCTTGTCAGCGGCACTGATTCGTTATGTAAAGCCAAGCCATTAAATTCGGTACATTTGTGGATTTGGCATTACAAGCCATTACAAACACTCACATTCACACACACACACTCATGGCAGTTCAACCCTGATCATCCTTAAAAATCACCATAATTTCTAAACTTACCTTCACACTTACACCAAACACGCTCATACACACACACTTGCACATATGCATTCTCTGCCAACGCATTATTATTTTCACTATTATAACATGCTGGGTCGGTTATTTTTGGTATTTTTTTTCTCCTCTGTTTCTGCCACAACGAATTGCAAGGGCGTTACTAACAAGCGCTCATATTGTGGCTCTTATTACCATGTGTTAATCGGCTGATTTATGTGTTCTTGTTTTTGTGGAAAATTGCATTCAAATTGGGAAAATTCCAAATAATGTGTTATTACGTATTGAGGTCAAAAATAATGTTGCACAAATTGCTGTTAGGATCTGCATAAAGATAGATTCACGCGCTTATTGTTAGGATTTCTGCCATCCTCAATACAATGTATTGCACTAAATACATCATCGTAGTTAAAAGTATGGATAGTGTGATAAGCACTAGTTGTTAACACTTGACTTGGCTTTAAAGCATACGTATTAAGGCCAGTGTGGACTGATCCCTGGAGGACCTTGGCAATCAATCAATATTTATTTGAAAATTGCCATCAACAAATTCGCAATCAATATTCGATTTTTTGTATGGAGCGAGCAGAGGCGAGTGTTTCAATGCGAGATAAAGGAAGTATTTAAAATTTCAAATTTTATATTAATATTTTTTAAGTTTTCATCCACGTTGAGCGTTTATCTATACCAGCTAAAACATAAATAGTAAATAAAAATAAATAATCGGATGCCTCTAGAGATATTGTATTTGCATATTATTTTAAAGAAAAATTACAAATACCTAGCAAACTGTACAGAAAGCAATGAAACAGAACGAAGGCCTTGAACTGCAATTTCAAAAATTTCATCATTACGCAGTGCAACAACCAAAATAAATACAAACTTCAATCAACATATTCTGATAGAGAAGACAACAAAATTAAACGTGTTAACGCGTTATAAAAGTTTACGTCTGAAAAAGGCGCGCTCCGACTTCAATGATTTTCGGTTAAGGCTTTATATACAGTTAGAAACTTCCAAAAATTGATTTATTTTTTGTTTATTTTATTTTCGTAACGTTCAGTGTGGCCAATAATAACTGTCAGTAAATTAACCGTACTGAAAAAATTTGAGATTGTTAATTTTTTCATAATCTAAGTATACATTGATTTTGCAAATTTAATTTTTAGCGACGGTTCTAATAATTCTGATGATAATTTTGTATATTCATTTCAAACGCGTCATGAAAAATAAACGTAACTTAGTTATCGATTTGTTTAAGGCAAATAATAAAAATTGTGACATCATAAAAACACTTAAACCACTAGAAATAGGAGAAGGACTCATTAGTAGGACAATTAAACGATATAAGGAAACGAGAAGCTCAAAGATTAAAAAAAGTTGGTCGTAGTCGGACTGTCCAAACCAATTCCGCAATAAAACAAGTTTATTTTAATCAGCATCTGTATATCTACAATAATATCACCTCAATAACTAAGTTTTGAAATACATTTCAATAATAATTGAGGAACAAAGTACAATTTTTTGTGACTTTTACAATTATTTATAAACAATTATTGAAGTTGATTACTACATTCTGTAATTCCAAGGGATTTAGTGTCGAATGCAGCTTTATAAAAAGTAAATATGTATTAACAATATAATGCGATTAATTAAGTAAAAGATATGCGTAAAAATAATAAATGAAGAGTAGGAAATAAAAAAATGAAGAGAAAGAAACAATTTAAAACAATAAAGAAAAAAATAATTCAAAGCTTCTATTGAGTACAGTGGGGGTCCAGTATAACGAACGCCGATATAACGAATGCCCAGTATAACGAACGCTTTTTTCTAGTCCATTGTTGACTCTAAATAACGAACGGTTAAAAAATTAAGTATTTTATATAACGAATGCTTTCATTTTCTTTTTCTATGCTTTGTTTTATTCTTTGTTATTTCTGTTTGTTTGCTTTGTGCACTTACACAAAGAAAACGTTTCGTTTCCCTTATTTTTAAAAAGGGAAGTCCCTGTTTAGTTACTGTGAGATTTGTTAACAATTGGTCGCGTTTAAGAATACATATGTAGGTTAAATCAGTCAATCTGTGTAAGTGAAAATGACGACACGTAAGCGACTTTCGCTGGTCGATAAAATAAAAATAATTGATGATTATAATGCTAAAAGAACATTACATGAGATCTGCACAAAGCATGGATTAGTAAAGTCTAGTGTGTGCACAATTATAAAAAATCAGAAAAAAATTCTAAAAAATGTGAGAGCTACGCAGATGGGATCTTTACGCCGGCTATTTTTGAGAAAAGGTGAATACCCAAAAATGGAAGCAGCCTTATATAAATGGTCTGTTATACAACGTGAAAGCCATGTTCCCGTTAATGGCAACATACTGAAAATGAAAGCTGTAGAAATCCAAAAAAAGATTTATGGCGACCGCGGCTTTCTGTCAAGTAATGGTTGGTTAACGAAATTCAAAAAAAGGTTTGGAATTCGACTTCTAAAAGAATCAGGCGAAAAACTTTCCTCACGAGTTGACCTTGTTGAGCCATTTAAGAAAAAGTTATCAGGACTCATAAAAGAGAATAACCTTAGCTTGGATGCAGTTTTCAACGCAGATGAAAGCGGCTTATATTGGAAAATGTTACCGAACAGTACGTACGTGCACGCTGGTGAGACAAGTGCTCCAGGTAGAAAATTAAGTAAAGAGCGGCTCACATTCCTTGCCTGCTACAATGCAAGTGGTTCAAAGAAAATAAGGCCGCTTGTAATTGGAAAGACAAAGAATCCTCGATCGTTTAAAAATAAAATTATTCCGATCGACTACACATTTTCTAAATCGGCGTGGATGAATGCAAACATTTTTAAAAATTGGTTTTTCTCAAAATTTGTACCACAGGTGGGTAAGAAGCATGAAGAAATTATACAATATGTATGCTGATAAAACATTTGTTGGTTTTGAATTTCAGGTTGAAGATTTTCTGGAATCGCAGAAACTACCAAAGCAAGCGATATTGCTTTTGGATAACGCCCCTAGCCATCCCCCTGAAGACGAGTTGGTGAAAGAAACGGCTGATGGAAAAATCGTGGTGGTTTATATGCCACCAAATGTGACTCCGTTGATCCAACCTATGGATCAAAACGCTATTCGACTGAGAAAGCTATTTTATAGACACAGCCTACTTAGCAAAAATGTAAGCTCAGGCAATCAGATCCAAAATGAACTGAGGAGCTTAATCTTTTTGAAGCGGTTTCACTAATTGCATATGCGTGGGAAAAAGTATCCCAGACTGTTCTTCAAAAATGCTGGAAAAATATTCTACTTGAATCTGAGAAGTTTGAAGATGAAGGCGATATTCCATTGGCACTTCTACGTAAGCAAGAGGAGGTGGCGATAGTTACCAGTACCTTAAGTCTTGTCCAATCAAGTTTTCCCAAGGTATGTAACATTAGTGATCTTAAGATAAAATTTTAATGACTTTAATTTTCCAGAGTAACTTCAGCATACAGGACTTGGAGACTTGGAATAATGCGGACAAATGTTTAATTGAGGAAGGCACTATTTCTGATACCGAAGATAATACCGCAATCGACCTTACCGACAGTGAAGAAGATCATAACGCAGCTTTACACGAGAAAGTTAAGCATACTGATGCCATTAATGCTTTCCAAACGTGCATCTAGTGGGCAGAAGAAAATGGAATTGAGCACACCAAAGTATTTATTTTAAGGTGATTGCAAGAACAAGCTACTGAGTTCAGTACAACAATTAAAAAAAAGCAAACACATATTGGAGATTTTTTTTCTAAAAATAAATAATTTTGTTCATGTATGTAAATTTTTTTTGTGTTTTTTTTTAAATAAATGAATTAATTTTGTTTTGATTTTATTGATCTTTATTTTAAATTAGTTTTTTTATTTTAATTTTTATTTCGGCTTAAGATCACATGTTTTCTATGACAATGATCCAGTAGAAAAAACCAAAAATGCATTTGCTTTGAGGAAGGTTGGCTTTACAGCTGTTTCGATGCCTACCAAGACATCATCATCAGAAGTCTTTTCCTAAATTAATACCTATATTATACGAATAGAGTTTAACTTGCTACTATGCTAATATTTGTGAAAAGAAATATATATTTCGATATAACGAATTTTCGATATACCGAACGACCCTGGACATTATATCATTCGTTATATTGGACCACCACTGTATATTAAAATAAAACTTTATACTTGCACATCAAGAAGACTATTAACAGCTTCATAGTTTAATTGAAAAAGCCAGGATTTTAAATCGTTAGTAAAATTATGTTTGCTTCTATGATTTCTTATTGCAGAAGGAAGGTTATTATAGAGCCTTGGTGCAACATAATTATAAAATCCTTGAAAATGGTTAGTATTGTGCTGGGCAATCAAAGTTAAGTTTCGACCATTGATCCTCAAATCATATTGTATACTGCTTCTGTTCAGAAGGTATCCTGACCTAATGAAAAATATTTTCAATTCTTTGAAAAAATATAAATGTTTTATGGGAAGGATTTTAAGTTCTCTAAAGAGTTGTATACTACTATGAAGTCGACTTTTATTACACACAATCCTAATGGCATGTTTTTATGATATAAGTAAAGGATGAATTTTATTATTATTGTTTCCACACCACGAAGATAAACCATATTGTAGCTTGGATTAAAAAATACCATGCTAAATACAAGTTAGAAGTTTTTTGAAGTAAAATGTTTTTAAATAGAAAAGCTGTCTTGTTGCAGCCAATAGATTTCTTTTGAGTGCAGTTGTAAAAGATGAAGAGCAGTTGTAGATGCACATGTTATTTTATCATAAGTAAATTTATTGCATCCAGCGCAATGAAAAGTAAAGTTGGTAGTTTCAGATCCTTCCCTACAACATTAAAATACATAATTTTTGTTTTTTCGCTCAAGATAATCTAATGGGCTGATAATCAATGACTTAATACACTCAGAAGAAAGTTTCTCAGAGAATAAGAAAAAAGGCATCATATTTAGAGAAAAATGGTATTGACTTTGCTCCAGTGAATGCTTTTCTCTAAATGTGATCCCAAAAATGTCCTAAAAATGGTAAAAAGCTTCCATAAAAAAGAGAAATATTTTCTCATCAATAAAGGCTCCTTCTCCTTAATAGAAAAATATTTCTTTATAACAGGTTCAACCGTTTCCTTTATTGTGTAAAAATACCCGAAAACAGAGTAATATTTATTTAATTTTAATAAATCCTTTATTAAAATTGCGTTTATTATTTCTCACTGGAGAGATATATTTTCTTAATATTGGTACAACATACTTCCTCAGTGCGTACATTTTTCTCTGAAACAGAGAAGTATATCTGAAATTACAATTAAAAATTTCTTTTTGTGAAACATTTGCCTTAACTCAGGTCTATGCAAAATAAAAGTATTATTATGGTAGAAAATAATAATAGGATAGAAAATATTCTACCTCTTGAATTATTGCTGTGGCATTGTTTTTCGGAACCCCTTATAAATATTCCAGATCATTCCCCTGAAAAACTATTTTATAAACGCATTCAAAGAACCAGTGGTAATAAACAACATCGCTTTGTGTAACTATGTTAAATAAAAAAATCCTTTTGACAGAACAATCACCATAATATGAAGTATATGCAACACGTGCTTTTCACATCATTCAATCGCTACCACGCTTTTTTTTCCGTAACTAATTCAGTACAAGTAAAAATTAAATTGAATTGAATTGAAATAAATCACTTTAAGAGAAGAAGACTTTTTTATTTTTGAGAAAGGATTTGTTTTTATTGAAGAAAATATTTCGCATGGTGGATTGTTTATCTACAATAGAGAAAATTTTTCTTTTTCTATAAATTTTTCTCTAAAAATGAGAATTTTTTAGTGCGTGAAAAATACTTATCATTACTGGAGACATGAAATATTTTCATTTCCCACAAGTGAAGAAATCTTTCTTCGAGTATATGAAAATTTATTCTAATTGAAAAAAAATTAAATACCACCAAAATTCCCATGCTAAAGGTAAACAAAAAAATTCCCACAGCAATTAAAAAATACCAAAAAAAATTCCACGATCATTAAAAATTACCACAAAAATACCACGCGTTTTAAAAATACCACCAAAAATCCCATATGCATTTAAAAATCCCACAAAAAATCCCACAAGAATTAAAAAATACCACGAAAAATCAATCAAAATATTTGTTCACTTTTTTTTTGGAGTTTTAAAATAATTTTTGTAAGCTTAACGCTTGCATGCAGAAATGTAGAAATTTCAGAAAAGGTCAGAATTTTAAGGTCAGAATTTTAAGGTCAGAATTTTAAGGTCAGCATTTTGTTCAGAAAAAAATCAACTTGTTCTTAAAACAAATATGCAATTTAATCGTTTATATTAAGGGTTAGTTCAAAGAAATGTGCAGCCTAAACTTATAGCTTTACTCTTCTGTATATATACGTCGATCATCGAGTACTATGATTAAGATTTTGCTTAATAAAAGTAAAAAAAGAATTTAAGAAAAAATTCCCAATTCCCATGCAATTAAAAAATACCACGCTGAATTCCCACGCCAATTAAAAAATACCATGGGAGTTCCCAAAAAAAAAAAATTCCCAAGATCAATTAAAAATTACCACGAATGGGATTTTTCCCACAATACTGGCAACTTTGTTGCTGAGTTATAAGGAGTTTAAAGTTTAGGTCCGAAATATTTATTTTAAATTATAAGTCAAATACTGTCATTATATAAAGAAAATAGTTTGATGTTCTTAAAGTATTTTTTCCATACTTTCCGATTTAAAAAAAATTTATAAAAAAAAAAATTTAAAAAATACTTATGCCGAAAAAATGAATATTTTTCGTGTGGCTACTTTAACTTTGGCTACTTTGGCTAACGAATTTGGACTAAACATCAAACCAAACAAATTTTTTTTCAGCGGAAACAACATAAATTTGTTAAGTTACAATATTTCAAAATAACCCAGTGAACCAAAACTATCTTTATTGAATTCATTTATGAACCTTTTCGGGTAGAAATATTCATTTTCGGCACTCATAAATGAATCCTTTTGGATTCATTCGTCGGACCAAAATGCCTCTCAAAAGCGAACGTTATTTTCTTCAGAAATGAGTTAAAAAAGGAATCATCAATTGAAAAAATCTTTTTCGGCACTTATAAAAAAACCATTTTGAACGCATACGCCGGACTGAATTGCCTCCCTTTGTTCGAAAACGAGTTAAGAACGAAACATAGATATGAACTTTTTCCTCAGAAATTAATTTTTTTCAATCATAAATTGTCTTATTATTGCAAATCGACAAGCGCGTCGGAAGCAAATTTCATCTGGGGGGACAGTACAAATGGGGGGGCAGTACAAATGGTGGTGCAAAAAAAGTTTACCAAAATTTCTTCACATGAAACATGAAGAAGAGAGAAAGAAGAGGAAAATATATAATACAAAAATATTATCGTTGTAAAAAAAATGATATTTTGAATAATTTTTCCTTTTAAATTTTTTATCTAGCTAAAAAAGTGGGGGGAAATTGACCCCCTTTCCCCCCGCTTCCGACGCCAATGCAAATCGATGATTAAAAAGAAATTAAAAGTAATGCTAAAATATTATTTAAATTTTGTCTGGACAAAGTATTTATACTTTCAGGGCCGTCGCCAGCAAAATATTGCTCACAGAATTAAATTTATTCGAAATTAGAAAACAATAAAATTAGAATTAAAACTAAAACTTTATGGGGCATCGAACCATTGTTTATGGTTTTTATATATCAATATAATGAATTCAGTCATATCAATGATGTAGTTTAGATCTGCTAATATAAGAACATAAATTAAAAAAATCTTCTACCCGAAAACGTACGCAAAAAGAAGGCGAAAATTTCATGATTCTTTTTTGAACTCATTTCAGAATGTGAAAAAGTAACATTTACTATTCTGAACTTATTTATGAATAGAACATTTTTTATTTATAAGTAATTGTTTACAAATAAAAAAATGGTTAATTTATAAGTAATTGTTTTTTACTAAAATAATAAATGTATGTTTTTTTTCGGCTCAAAATAAGTTTCTTAATAATTTTGCAAAATAATTAAATTATTTTTATGGTTATAAATGTTGACGAATTTTAACTTCTCTAGAAATTGATTATTAAAATGAAAAAAATAACAAAAATTAAAAAAATTTAAAACCATCAGAAAAAAAATACAGCACTTTCGATAGCGAGCTTTTTGCAACACTATCAAACATTTAAGATACTATTTAGAAGGACGAATGTTTACAATCTGCACAGATCACAAGCCACTTACTTCAGCATTACACTCAAAAACAGAAAGAAGCCCAAGAAAAACGACATCAGAGACATCAATTCTACAGACAACGTCGTAGCAGACGCATGCTCGCGAGCTGAAATCGAACTACCTCAGACAACAATCTTAGAACTCTACACATAGAACAAATAACAGATTCAGAATTACAAGAAATACTATCCAAACACACTTACAATTTCGAACAAATACACATTCCACTACTCAACATCAAGATTTGGTGCGAACAAACTGATACAAGAACACGTCCATACATCCCACAAACATTACGGAAACAAATATTTGAACAATCGCACAACATCTCGCACCCAGGTACTCAAGCTACACGACGACTGATAACACAGAGATACTTCTGGCCCAAAATGAAAGTACAAACTAGAGGTGGGCGTGATTCACATATACAGTGTGTTCACGATGGAATCACGTGGAAACACACGTGAATGTGCAAAATTAAAAAATTTTCACACGTGAGTGTGAGTGAATGTGCAACAGCCTCTTCGTGAGCGTGAGTGAGTGTGAAAATGTTGTTCGTGAACGTGTTCACAAGAATTCACTACAAATAAAATATTTTTTTTACTCTAATTCAGATTTTTTTGGCATCACTATTTTTATGATTAGTCTGGTAACCCTTAGTGCGCGAAAAAAAGTCACATGAAACAACCTGTTTATTTTGACATTTGATTGTCAAAGTTGTAAAATAAATAAACCACAATTAAAATTACAAAATGAGTATTAAAAAACAAAAATTGGACATTGAAATTGATATTAAAAAAAAACGAGCAATTATATACATTTGTTCAACCCAGTGGAACTACAAGTGAAGTGTGGAAAAACTTTAAAATAGTTCAAAAAGACGAAGAAAGCGTGGGTTTTGTCAAATGCAATAAATGCAAAGCATTGATAAAATTTTCACCAAAAAGTGGGACAGGAGGATTGTTAAGACACAAATGTCTTGCAAAAGGTCATGTTCAAGCATCAGTTTCCAATTTTTTGGTGAATGCAAAAATCTCCACGGAAGCCAAACACATAATTGGTGAGAAGCAATTGAATTTTATTGTAAACGATTTGCGGCCGCTTTCTGTCACTGATGGTAATTAGTTTTTTGTATTCGATTTTATTTTATTCTTTAATTAGTTGAACTTTTTCTTTCAAGGTGAGGGATTCAAAGAACTTGCACAGGCTTTGATAGCAGTTGGAGCGAAGCCTGGTAATATTCCAGTAGCAGATGTATTGGTGTCTCGCAAAACGTTGACAAGCAGAATTCTTCATGAAAAATATAATGATACTAAAGATGAATTGATAAATATCCTAAGCAATGGAAATATGGCATTTACAACTGACATGTGGACTGATGAGTACAATCAAAGGGATTTTTTAACATTATCATGCCATTTTATTAATACACAATGCGAGCTTAAAGTAAAAATCTTAGGCAATCGCGAATTCGATATCGGTAAGCATAAGATTTAAATATGCAATTTCATACAGAAAATTTACAATAATTTGTTATTTGATTTGCAGGACGAAAGACTGGAGCTCATATATTACAATTCGTCAAAAATATATTAAAAGATTTTCATGTTGAGGACAAAATTGAAAATAGCGTATTTGTTACTGATAATGGGGCTAATGTCGTTGCTGCTTTCAAGTCGTATAAAAGGATATCCTGTGCATGTCATAATCTTAACCTGGCAATGGAAGACGTCCTATTTAAGGATAAGATTTCTGATGTACAACGATTGATAGATGGTTGTAAAAAGTTAGTTGGATACTTTAAACATACTGGTTTAAATAAGAAATTAACTTTTTCACTCAAACAACACGTTAAAACCAGATGGAACTCTGTGTATTACATGTTGCACAGTGTTGAACGAATGAAAACAGAAATTAAAACAATTTTGAATGAAAACGATGAACTTGAAAGAATATCTAATATAGATTTTTCATTTTTGACAACCATTTTAAAATTTCTTCAACTATTCACGGAATGCTCTGAATTTTTGAGCATGGAATCTATTCCCATAATTAACATGTATTTATTATGGTATGAAAGACTGATAAAACATTGTGAAGCAGATATTATCGACTCCGAATTAATGCAAGAACTGAAACTTTGTGCAAAACGTGCAATTCAAAAACGATTAAAACCGGAACTCGTGCACTATATTGCGTTGTTTTTGTATCCTCCATTTAAGGAATCGAAGTTTTGCACAGAAGATGAGAAAAATGTGGTTTATGCAACTATTAAATCCATGGCGCAAGACATTCCTAAAGAAACAATTGTCGAAATAGAAAATGAACCATCAACTTCCAAAAATAACCCATTTTATGAATATATGGACGTATATCCAACTACGTCAAGTCAACATAATGATATCGACCAAGAAATTAAAAATTATTTACTCAAACAAATCAAAGCAGAATGCGATATTTTAAAATTTTGGAAAGAAGCAAGTGATCTTCCTATATTGAAGAAAATAGCATTAATAATTCTCTGTATACCAACCAATTCAGCAACGAGCGAACGAGTTTTTTCGACATCTGGAAGGATATTGGAAGAAAGACGAAGTAAACTACTTGGAGAAAATGTAGATATGCTTTTATTTCTAAATAAAAATATATAATAATTTTATATATTAAAATACAAATCATAAAACTTTACATATGTATATGTGATGACTCAATAACTTAAAGTTGCATCACCACATTAGTTGAATTCCTAACTTCCATTTTACTTACCTTCTGTTACATTGATTTTCAACTTACATTTTACTTACCTTCTCGTTGATTCTTAACTTACATTGTACTTACCTATTGTTGATTATTAATTTACATCTTACTTACCTCAACTCAACATTTATATTATTCTTATGTTAATTTATTTACACTTTGATATAAATACTTATTATTATAAAAACATTTGTATAAATATTCATATTTGTATCAATCAGAAATTTTCATTTGAAAATTTCAGTTGAATAAAATATTTTCAAATAAACAGTTATAAAAAATATATTAAAAAAAATAAAAATTATAAATCAAAATTAAAAAGTTTGTTGTGCACCAAATATATGTATTACACTTTCTTGTATAATATACAAATAAATATGTTTTTTTTTCTAACAAATTGATTTTAAGTTATATGTGTTTTACCAATTTCTCTAAAATTTCTCTAAAATTGTTATAGGTAGTTACTTAAATAACAGACTTCCGATAATTTTGCTACGTTTTGCTCTCAATAGCATTATTTGTCAGTTGGAATTTTATATTTTCTCTATTTTCTGTTTTTTTTTCTTGTCGTGAATTTTCGTGAATATTCGTAAACACGTGAATGTGAGTGAATGTGAAAAATATCTTCGTGAGCTTTCGTGAATGTTCAAAAATGGTTCGTGATCACACGTGATCGTGAAAAATTAAAAAATTTTCACACGTGAGTGTGAGTGAATGTACAACAACATGTTCGTGAGTGTGCGTGAGTGTGCAAAAATGTATTCACGCATCCCACCTCTAGTACAAACTAACAAATGATCACAGGAATGCATTAGAATGCACAAATTAAGGTCGAATACTGAATTCCGAGGCTTTGCGACATATAACTTCAAAGCTATCTATCAGTGAAACTGCATGCGTAAATTGAGGTCGAATACTGAATTCCGAAGCTGTGCGACTTATAACTCAAAGCTATTCGATATCGCAAATTTGGGTATTATAGGAGGTTCCACACACCCATCTACAACGCCCATTAAAAGTTATCAGGTAACCTGCATGTGTAAACTGAGGTTTGTTCATATGTTTTTTCGGCCAATCTCTACATTGCACCAGGGTAGTTTACGAAAACGTCCGAAATGAACTGAAAAACGAGCTGTGCGCTTAAAGCGGCACCTGTTGAGATTTTTTCGACTTTTCTTTTTTCCTAAACCTCCGTGTAGCAATTACGAACAAACTCGCAGAAGGAAGTTTCCAATTTGGTTCAGTCGTTCTCAAGTTTTAAGCATCCGAAAACGAGACTTAAATTAAAACTATGATTGCCGTTTATGAAAAAATAACCGCATATTCGAGCTCTGCTACCTTATATTAGGTGAAAAACATATGCTTTATTATTATTATTTTTTTCTCCGTACTGTGTAAGGAGCGACCACCAATTAAATAAATAGATAAATAAATACCTCTAATTTTCGTTATTAATCATTGTTCTGGTTAATCTAAATCCCCATCTAGTTTTTATGGTTATATTACGTGTTTATGAATTTTGACCAAATTTTTTTAATAAATAAAAAAATATTAATCTCTATAAAAGCGTATGCACTGAAGATCAGTAAATTATTTTTTTATTACTGAAATATATGTAGCTATGCGAAAAAAGTCTAAATCATAAATATATATACAATTCTATTTTTCAAGACGATATTTTAAACAGATTTTAGGAAAAATTTTTTCAAATTCGTGAGAATATCGCACTTTCTGAAAGAGCACGCCAACTAAAAAATGTATTTAGTATAAGTTGTAGTAGTACTATTCAACACCTTCAATTTAAGAGATATTAGAAGTCTCTAAGTGCTGTGGAATCAAAGTTATAGTATTTTTAAGAGTTTGTAATTCTAGAGTTTTCAGATCTGCGAACACTCATTTTTCATCTCTGGATATTTCAAATCCAGAGTTAAGTGCGAAGGATGTACGATTTTACATATTTTATCGATTTTAAAGCAATATTTCTGAATTAATGTTTTTTAATTTCACTGTTATAGTAGTATGACCTATAACCTAGACAATGTCACTTAAAAGAGAGTAAAAGTACATTTCCACTGTAGCACCGTGTAATCAATTATCATTATAATATGAATACTATAAGAGTGAAATTAAAAAATATTCATTCAGATATATTGCTTTAAAATCGATTAAATATGTAAAATTGTACATTCTACGCACTTAATTCTGGATCTGAAATAACCAGAGATGAAAAATTATCTAAGTCTGAAAACTTTAGAATTACAAATTCTTAAAAAGACTATAACTTTGATTCTAGAGAACTTAGAGACTTTTAAAAACTCTTTAATTGAAGGTGTTGAATAGTACTACTACAACTTATACTAAATACATTTTTTAGTTAGCACACTCTTTCAGAAAGTGTGATATTCTCACGAATTTGAAAATTTTTTTCCTAAAATATGTTCAAATTTTCGTCCTGAAAAATAGAATTTATAGCTATTTTTGATTTCGAATTTTTTTAAAATAGTCTACATATACTTCAGTAATAAAAAAATTGTTTAACTGATTTTCAGTGCATAAGCTTTTATAGAGATCAATATTTATCAAACAACTACGAAAAAGTCGAATTTTTACGATATGCGGACATTCTAGGGCACAGGTTTGTTTTTTATGAACTAAAGTACCAGAAAAATGCTATTAGAAGTGAGTTTAAAAAAAAACGATGCACCCTAATGTATGTTCAACAAAATAATTCATATAAAAATAAAATCATTGTTATAAAAATAAAATGATTACAAAAATATAAAAAGGCCCACCCCCTACAACTGGCGATCCTGCAAAAGAACCCCAATGAAAACATCATCCATTAAACTAAAGATAAACATTTAAATTGACAGACACAACAGTACATGCATTTGCAACAATCAATGATAGTTTTGCTACCCAAACACTAATTAACCACGTTCAAAATAAAGCAAAACTATCAGTTGCTGTAGACGCATCGATCACCACAGTTGGCGGAGTCTTACAAAAAGAACACAATAGAATACTTCAACCTTTAGCATTTTTTTCCAAAAAACTAACACAAACAGAAACAAAATACAGTACATTCGACTGCGAATTACTAGCAATCTATCTAACAATCAAACATTTCAGACATCATTTAGAAGGCAATGCATTCACGGTTTACATGAATCACAAACCATTAACGAACGCACTCCACTCAAAAACAGAACGAAGCCCTTGACAAACAGGACACCTTGAACACATTGCACAATTTACCAACACAATAATACACTTCAAAGATACAGACAACAGAGTAGCTGATGCACTATCAAGAAGCGAAATCGAAGATTTCAAAACACTCGATATTGATACTTAAACTCATTGACATTCCATTTCTAAACATTAATATCTGGTGCGAACATGTCATAGACAAACATTCCACAGACATTACGTAAAAAGCTAATTGAACAGCTACACAAAATCTCACATCCGGGAATAAGAGCATCCAGACGTCTCATCATACAACGTTACTTCTGGCCCAGTATGAACACACACATTATTAAATGGTCACAAGAATGATGAACTGTCACAGACACACCAAAATACAACCTCAAAAAATACACATTCCACACGGTCGATTTGAACATATACACATCGATTTAGTTAGTCCATTACCCATTAAAAACGGTTACAGATATCTATTAACTTCCATCGATAGAAATACACCTTGGCCTGAGGTGTACCCACTAAAAGATACAGAAACTGCCGCAATTATAGAGACTTTCAAGAGAGAATTCATTCCATGCTTTGGGGTTCCGCGCGAAATTACTTTAGATCACGGACCTCATTTTACCTCCAACACTTTTAAGCAATTTATTAAAAGCATAGGTAGCCATCATATAATGACCTCACCATACCATCCATAAGCCAATGGAATCTTAGAACGCTTCCACAGGCAATTAAAGGCATCACTCATGGCAAGCAACAACGAGAAGAATTGGTATTCAGAAATTCTCATAATTCTGTTAGGTCTAAGATTAACGGTTAACGAAGACATCATAGCATCTCCTGCCGAAATGGCCGCGGCAGCTAGTAGTAAATAGCGACCCAACTAGCTCATCAGAAATTTTGCCAGCGCTTAAAGAAAAGTCCTAAAACACTCAGTCAGAGAGCAAGTTTCATTGCAGTTGATAACAGCCAATCAGATCAATTGTAAATTTGTATTTATTCGTAATGATGCCATCAGGCACACACTCCAAAATCCATACGACGGCCCTTTCGAAGTGGTAGACAAAACACCAAAATACTTCACAAATTTAAAAGGAAATAATACTATAACAGTTAGCGTAGACAGATTTAAACCAGCATTCTTAGATTCAGAAACTTCACAGACACTCTCTTCAAAAAAGACAAACCAAAAAAGAAAGTATACTTCAATTTATTTGCGAACACAACAAAACTCTACTGCGAGAATAATGTGGTGTTTGTATATCACAAACACAGGGCACATATACCCCACTTACACAACAAAATCACTTTACAAAAATAATTGAGTTGCAAAAATAAAATTTTTATGTTTGTCAAATTTAATCAATCAAAAATATTTTGTTAAAAAAATTATTAAAAAAAAACAATTCATACAAAAATAAAATCATTTTTACAAAAATAAAAAGTTGAATATATAATCTTAAAATAAAGGACTGCGCCTTGAAATGTTTAAATATGAAAAATCTTTGTCCGTGGATTTGAACTCGACGATTTATATGTCACTTTTTCTCTTAATAATGTAGTTTTCTTAGAAAACATTAAATAACGTATAGAAATTATAAAATACCTACGAATCTTATTGTAACCTTTTGCAATTTTGTAACCTTTTCGTATCTGTCTTCATTTTTAAAAAATGTCCTCGTTTGAGGTGAATAGTTGAAACCAGTTTCTTAAAATTGCCGAAAATGATAATAATTTCATGTTATTAAAGAAAACTCTTTTATTTCGGCTTGCTTATTTCTTGCTCACAGTCGTTTAACAAATATTTAAAAACATCGCAACTATTTATCAAGTTTTTTAGCCCCAAATAATTTGACCCACCATAACGTACAACTTATGTATGTAGGAACTAGGGAGTCCAATCCCGGAAGCTTTTCTCGATCCCGGGATTATCGGTACTGAAAATCTCAATTCCGGGATCCCGGAATTAATTCGGGATTGAAAATTTTAAGAAGTAAATAATTCAAAATATTTTTAATAAAATTTCTTGTTATTTATAACAATTATATGTTAGAGAAAAAAAGTTTTTTTTGAGCTTTCATGTAGTTTTTTTTTACGCATACCAAAAGAAATTTGTACATTTTGATTCTTAATAAGACAAACATTTTGAGTACATAATATTCCCTTTGCAGTTCAAGTCAGAGTAATCAAATTAAAATAAAGTTTAAAAATTATATACTTCACGAGAGTATGGTTCATGGATACTTTATTTAAAATATTTATATTTATAAAAAGTAAGATTTTTATACCAAAAATTAAAGCTTGCTGCGCTACGAATACTACGACTGTTTGGTCGTTTTGCATAAGTTTTCTTTGAATATGTAGGACATTATAATGCCTAAGGAAGCATTGTACGAGTACAAAATAAAGTTGAAATTAGTACAATTCCCAAGTTATTGATCTTCTGTGACCTCTATTATATCAAAGAACATGCATAAATCTGAATGCATGTATGCATAGATGTAGCTAAATATCTGTTGAAAATCTTACAAAGTAACTATTATCAACTTGATGGTATTTTGCCACACACACACACAAACACACAAAAAGTTGAATACAGACACATCTGAAAACGAACATATCTGACAACATACATTTACTAACCACTGTCATTTGCATAGCTAATCGTTGGAACACGACAAAGACAGGTAGATAGAAAGACACTTTTACAGACACCTCAATAAGGAGAGGAGACATTGAATTATGGTAATTTAGCAGACCTGGCGATGCAGTAGTGACAGCAACAACAACATAACCAATACATTATATTGGCTTTTGTAGTGCAGACAAAATACTAAACCAAGTTTTCTTCTAGCATAAGCCAAGTTAACAGACAGTAATACAACTGAGACATACTTGAAGGGAATACAAAAGAGACCAAGAGATGATTGTAACAAAAGGCATAGATAGTGCAAGCTAAATACAAAATAAGTGCAACATGTTCATGAAGTAAATACGGGCAGGGGCACAAAAATGAAGAAAGACATAGCCAATTAAAATATGTTGTGGCATTGAATAGTTGAAATTCTTGGCAAACAAAAAGAAAATAACGACGATAGCAATAGCAACAAAAGATAAAGTTCTTCTAAGCAACTGAAAAGTTGGAAAAAAGTTCAAGAATTATTGATCTACCATCAACATTATTGAGTTGCATATAATTTAAGATTTACTGCATGGTGCTAATGCTAGCCACACTCATTGATAAATTCTTTAAATGGCAAAATAAGTAACTAAAGATCAAAGATAAAAAATCTACATCATTTGAAATGAAAGAAGAAACGGTTGCAACAACAACTGCACAGTCCAACCGATAAAAAAAAAATAACAAACTTCTAACCAACTCTGGCAGAAGAGGTAAATAAAAATTCACGTTTAAAAAGTTTACATCTGACGAATGTTGAAGCTCTGTAATAAAAAGTACTAATATAATAAAAAGTACAACTAGAAAAAAAAAACATAGTCAAAACAAGAGTATTTCGCTCTTCTAAGAATCCACCCTACTGTCAAAAAAATTTTGAATTTCTTGCATCAGATTCAAAATCAGCGACCAGCGCACATATAAAAGTATAAAAGTAAAAAAGTATAAAAGTAAAAAAGTATAAGTATTACACACATTTGCTGCAGTTTCCATTTCTGAAAACTTAATTGCAATAAAGATTCTTACGTATGATTTAAAGCAAACACATAAATAAAAAAAGCAAATGAGTTTTAAAGAAATTTTTACGTTTCAAAAACAGGGTTGGTAAATGACTTTATCATTTTGGTAAACAAATTTAGAAAACATTGTACTAAATGAAAAAGAAGTATGGAATAAATTTTTTATTTAAATAAAAGTGTTGTGTGCTTAAAATTGGTTTAGGGAAATAACGCCCAAAATAAAAAATGAAATAAAGCCCAAAAAAAATGAAATAACGCCCAAGTTGAAAATGAAATAAGACCCAAAATATTTTGGGCTTACAAAAATGAAATAACGCCCAAAATCAAAAATGAAATAAAGCCTAAAAAAATGAAATAACGCCCAATATCAATTCAACGAGGTAACAAACATAACATTCCATAGATAACTTCATAAGATACAATTCCTTTTGTACTTAAAATAGCACCATTGGAACAAGTCCAACACCGGCTTCGCTGTCTACAGTACTTCTGGATATAATTATCTTATTAATAGGCGGCTTTTGACCGCTGCTGAGGGATTACAACCCTCAGTAAGTCCAACACCGGCTTCTCTGTCACAGTACTTCTGAATATAATTATGCTCAGAGATTACAACCGCTGCTCAAAGATTACAACCCTTAGTACTTCTGTATATAATTATCTTTTTAATAGGCCATATGATGAATAACAAAGATAAATAACGTTAAAAAAAATAATATATGAAACAAAGCAAAAAAAAAAAAAAAATATGGAATAACGCCTAAAACATAAAAATAAATAAAGCCTTAAATGGTTGAGAATTATTTTTATTAATAATATAATTAACGAACAAGAAAACTTGTAAAAATTATATAAGAATAATTGCATTGAATCTACGACCGTTGTGCGACAGTAAGGACAGTTGAAATTATTGGAGCCATTCGCAAGTGCACATGCCTGCAATTTTAGAATACATTCATTACAATATTTGAAATGCTTGCATGGTAACAAAACTGTGTTTGGTGGTAAGTCATCGCAGATGATGCATTTAGCAGTTGTATCAGATGTTTCTGACATGTTTTCTTTATCTGGTTGAGAACTTTCCTCATAGTCTGAATCAGAGTTATCATCATCAAAAATATCTTCATAAGGTTCCATATCAGTGCAGATATAATTTTTTGAAAAAACCATTCGATTAAGAAAAATCATTGGAGCAATATTTCCTTTTTCAAGAAGTTTATTTGCATCATCAATTTTTTTTCTTTATCTTTCTGCCATTTCCGAACATGTTTTCCTCCAATTCCACCACCGCTCTCAATCAGAGTTTGCAATTCGCAACTTTTAGCAAATTCTTCGTTCCGAAGAATATTCACGAATTTGAAAAAGTTTCCTGTTTTAGGTATTTGGCGACCGAGTGCATTATTATATCCTTCTATAGAAGATGAAGTTCTATTGCGTAGCTTAAATACGGAAAAATTTGTCGGACCGATCTGAAAAATAGTTAACATGTAAATAAAAAATGCATTAAAATTGTTTCTAAGAAATAACCTTTGATATCCATTGCTTTTCAAAATATGTAAAGAAATCTGAAAATGTATTTTCCGAATCAAATGAAGCTACATCTTCCTTTATGACATAGTATGTTATCTGAATAGATTTTTCAGGTAGTAAAGGAAGTGCTAAAATTTTGTGATAAGCCAGTGAAGCTTGCTTGTTGGCTCTTATAAACCGAGAAAGATTGCTATGTTTTTTTGCCACGTAGCCCCTTAACGCTTGGCAGTAGTGGAACCAACACCCATAAATTTTTGCATTTTGAAAGGTCGACTTCAAAGACTTTTGCAAAGCTGGCTCAAAATCTGTCATAAAGCTGCTTGGTTCTAAATTGAATATATTCTCTTTTATGTATTTGAAAAGATGGTCGTAACTCTTTTTCGTTCTCTTGTCCATTAAAACATATATAAAAGGAAATATCTAGGAACACATTGAGTATGAACAGAAAAACAACTAATTTTAGTAAAAATAACAAAGCAAATGTACACAAACCTTTTCTTGAAAAAAGTACGCATGGATAACAAGAAGTTGAGTAAAACACCCATGTGGTACTACTTTAAATGTTCCATCAATTAAATATTGTCTATCCTTAGGAGGGATGTGTTCCTTAATTATTCTGACAATATGTTCTGAAATAAAAATGCAATAGGCAAAGTCGTCTTCTTTAATACAGGCTTTAAAAAAGTGGCATGGTGCGGACTCGTGCATCGTTACGCCGTAGCGTGTCCAAACATTTTCCCTGTTGAAAGCTTCAACAACGTCGAGTGGTGTTTTTGGGGATCGAAAAAAAAATATCTTTTGTTAAATATTGTAATCCGCGCTTCATTTTAGTGAAACATAACTTGCTTTTTGAGGCTTGATTTCTGTTTTAAAAATAGTTTTAGTTTTGAGAATTAGCATTTGACTTATAAAAATAGAAAGAGTTAAATTTTTAGATAATTTGACACAAGATCATTTGATCACTAAGACTCACCTGGAACACTCTAAATCATAAGCAGAACGAATACAGCTGACTGCACTGTTGTTTTGACCTATTATATTTGCATTATCGATACATTTTTTTTTAATTGTTGAAACAGCTTTCAATTCTTTATATAAAGACTCTTGAGTGCCGTGGTTATGGTTATTGTTTTTTGTTGGATGCACACACAAATAAGACGGTAACAAAATTTCTATTCGCGATTTGCATTTTCTTATGTAACAAACGTAGTATATTTTCGTTTCTGTTTTAGTTTTTATTATGTATAATTGTTTTTCATTTTTGATGTATAGCAATTTGCTACTTGCTCGTCTTCCGCAAACATATTCGTATTCCGCATTTTGCATCTTGCACAGAATATTTCAATAAGCAGAAAAATCAAAATTCAAGCACTAATTGAGAAAATATGATAAGGTTATAGCATTAAAAAATAATTCTCAAACACAAAAAGCAAAGGTTGTTAATTTTATTTCAGACGTTATTTCGGCGAGTTGCAATAAGGCCAACAGTAATAAGAGGTGCTCGACCGATTCTCGATTTTTACTTCGATGGTGATGTTGACTGCATTTTTAAAACCGATACCGATTTTTAAATTTCGACCGATGCCGATACAGAACCGATTACGATAATATAAGTTTAACCCTTGCCGATGCTTGAATTTTCTGCCGAATCCAGCCGATGCCGATTAATCGGTTGAGCACTAGTAAGAAGACCAAATTGGGCTTTATTTTTTTTGTAATGGAAATAAGGCAAACTTTGCGAAACCGGTCTTATTTCAAATAGAAATAGAAAAATAGAAAAAAGATAAATCCAAATATGGCCTTGTTATTGTTGGCCTTAAAAGAATCAGCCAACTTAACAGCTAAATATGGAACATTTTTGGGATTAATGTCGTATCTTATTTTGGGCCTTATTTCATAGCGATTAAGATAAAATAAAGCCTAAAATTTTTAGGTTTTATTTAATTTTTCTCTTTAATTAATTTATTTATATATTTATTTATTTATATATATATATAATGAATAAAAATGAAATAACGCCCAAAATATAAAAATGAAATAAAGCCCAATTTTTCAATTTTAGGTGTTATTTCATTGGGCGTTATTTCCCTGAACCCTTAAAATTCAGTTCATAAACCTTATATACAAAAATTAGGAAGGTTTTTATTTAGTTTTAATAAATCACAAATTTTTTCATAATCACAAAAATAAACACTAGTGGTATTATAATATTCATGATTATGAGTTCAATAGCTTAGGTACAGCTGGATGCCTTCTAATAAAGGCTCACATAGACCAATTCTGGTCCTTATTAGTGCCAGGTACGAATGAAGGAACCTTTGTATTTAAGTGAAATCTTTAAAGATTTGCGTTGAGTTCGCAAACCTTAAGAGGCATTCCAGAGATACTTTGGCCACATCTTTTAACGATAGGAACGTCGATGAGCCTTGGTATTTGAATATCGATCTAAGTAGGGCGGGGCATGTTCATAATAGGTGCTCCAGGATATTCACTGTGTCTGGTTCCTTGCACTTCCTGCAGTTATCATCCGTGGTGATGCCCAGCTTCCTCGCGTGGGCTGCCGAAAGGCAGTGACCAGTGAGTAAGACCACTAGTGTAATGCAATCTCGGCGCGGGAGTGCCAAGATGAACAGAATACGTTTTCCGCATTGTGCATTGCACATTATTTTCGAGATTTTGCACGATGCCGTATATCTTAATATACGATTCACTGCTGGTGTGGCTCTTTTTTCAAGGTTCCTGTAAAACACTTGTCGTGGAGTAGGAACATGTTCTGCGAATTCTGATCGCAGCGCCTTCCTTTGCTAGGGACTAGGGCTAGGGCTAGGGACCCAGGAGCTTGGGACGCTCCTACCCCTGTAGGCATTTCGGAGCCGTCTGTATACATGTTGACTGCCTGCTCAAATTTTTTGAAATTTTTTTATATGATATATGGGCATATCCACCAAAAGGTCTACCACGACTGAAAAATTAAATGTTACTTAAAATTCGTTTAAACCTCCATAATAAAGAAAAAATATTTAAATTTATATTGTCAGAGTACTGAGAGCTGATCTCAATTTGAGTTTAAAAAAATGGCAGCAAACATGATGAATGGCAAAAAAAATTAAAAATGGAGAAAAAAGTTGAAAAATTTTAACAAAACTTGAAATTTTATAAGTATAATAAATACTCGTATAATACAAAGTTTAATTAAATTTTTTTCAGTTTTCGATTGTTACGGTCCTGAATTACACTTAACATGTTTTTCTAGTTCAATTAAATAAATAAAACTATAAAATATTTACACTTCTTTGAAGGAAAAAATTTGTCACATAACGTTTATCACGTTACGTACCATACTATGGTTTGTATAAAAATAATTAAAAAAAGATTTTTTAACGAAACAATTATGAATATGTAGCAATATTATTCCAGATTATATTAAAAAACTTTAATAAAAAAACTAGTACACACTTCACAGATTTTTTCGTTTATATTGATGCAGGTAAAAACCACTTCTATTTTATGTCACGTAACGTGTCATTTTTGGTGGCTTCTATCTGAGAGCCGAAATTTTGACAACTCTTAGCTTTTATATCTCGTATAATGCTCTTAGTAAGTAAGTTATTGAAAAATCATAATAAGAAAACTGTAAGTTTACTTTTTCTTTGTTTTTCTACTTATTAAAGTCGTACGACTGTCTCGTGTGTAGCTACGGAAATGCCCATACTACTTCTGATATCAATTTCGAGGCATTTTTCACGAGATTTTCAAAAAACTTTTTGATTTAATTAAAGAAGAAATTGTTGCAATATGCTATACATCATATGCTATATATAGATTTGTTGCAATATCTGTTTGTGCATTTGGTTCAATTAAATTTTGAAAAGAAGACATTCTTCCGACATTTGCTGACGAATGAAAAAAATGAAAGAATTCCTTGAGCAATTCCATATATATTGGAGCAAATCGACTCTTTAAATAAAATTTTTATATGTTTTACAGAGTACCAAAATTCAGATATAGACAAACTTTTTAATTCTTTTAGTTCTGTTTGCTTTCTAAGAACTTTAAATTCTGTGTTTATTATTGAGTCCAATAAAATGTACCAAGAACGCTTTGATAGTAGGAAAGTAAAAAAAATGTAAAATTATACCAAAAAAGTACAATTGTACCGAAAATATCAACCCTGGTCAGAAACAGACACACAGCGAGATAAAGAAACAGAAAGAGAGAGTTGCGCATTTCGTTGCGCACTCGCCTACTCGTTTGTTATTCTGATCGAAACTCAATATTCGCACACACACACACACACAGCAATTTCACTGTTGCGTGACGATTTCTACCAAATCACACCACACGCAAGCCACGTAAAGCAGCTTCGTTCCAAAAATTGAAAGTATTTTTGCAAGAGTCAAAAACTGAGGAAAGAATTTGTCTATCACGTGGGGACTTTGAGATATTTTATATAATTTTCTTGAAAACTGCTTTTTGCGCTCCATTTGATGTTATGACTAGGAAGAAAAAAAAAATTTATTTTACTCTTCTCGTTTGAAGTCTGTCACGTTGAATAAAATAAAAAAAGTTTTTAAACCCTTTTTGCTGAAAGTTGGTCATATTGAAAAAATAAAAAGGAAGTTCTGCAGTGTTTTCTTAGCAGCATATACAAATGTGTTCATAAGAATCGATTTCATAAATAGCCCGTAGCATGAAAATAATATAGGGAATGTAATCAAGCATTATATATTCAACAACATGTGTTGAAACCAACCAGAAAATACCCACAAAATACAAAAAGCAGCAATAACAAAAAACAACAACTATGTCATGCATATTTTTTGCTTGCTGTCACAGCGCGATGCGCCGATGAAGTCAATTCTTCGAATTACAACGCACATGGAAGTATTGAAGTTGTTGTAAGTGAGCTAAAAGAGCGGCCAATATAAAAAGGTTGGAATGAGTGCAAAGTCTCGTGTAAAAATTCGGCTCTATTCTGTCGGCAGTTAAACTACCCGCTTGTAAAAATTTGTCGGTGATGACATTGTAATGCAGAACTGTAAGCGGAATGTGACAAAATCTGATTTGTGTTAGATCGATAGTTTATTGTTTTTGCTAAGACAACTGTTAGACTTTATTCATCTGTGTAGCTACACTGTGTTTTTTACCAGGAAGTTTTGCAGTAAAGTACATTTGTGAAAATGATTAATCCTTATGTTTGAACCCGAACAAAGTTTTAAATATAAAAAAAGGTTTTTTATGATAGAGAGGTAGGGAAAAATGTTATAAATCCATTCATTAAATTGTAGAAATTATTGTGACAATAATTTGTGGCATCACTTGATTTCTTTTGTTCCTTCCCGCTTGTAAACAGTGGTCAGTGATGACATTGTAATGCAGAACTGTAGGCGGAAACAAAATCTTCCTTGTGGTCACTTCTTAATTGTACTCATATTATTTTCTTTTCATTGTTCAAAAAACATTGTTTGACTTTATTCGTCTGTGTAGCAACATCGTGTTTTCTAACAGGAAGTTTTGCAGTGAAGTCTGTCTGTGAAAATTAACCCTCCGATGCCTGAGAAGGTTCCCTGGAACCTATGCAGTTTTCAACGTTGAAGTATTTGAATATGATTCGACCGAAAAGACCCAGCTTTTCTGACTTCTCTAACTGGGATGTTTAGAAGCTAATCAAATTAGATACGAGGCAATTACGTAAAAATTTCCATTATAATGTTCAAGTTGAAGTCACTTATGGCGGTTGTGCTTTCATTCGATATGCTCATGATTTTTGTTTTTGCTGGAATTTTCTTGTTATTTATTTGTGTTTTATAGCTATAGCTGAAACCCGGCGTAATTACTACCACGCCCTCTTTGCCAAACGCCCATAAAATGTTATCAGTGAAACTGCATGTTTAAATTATGATCGAATACTGAATTCCGTGACTGTGCGTCTTATAACTCAAAAGCTATTCAATTTCTCTACTTAAGGTTGTATGGAAAGTGGCACGCTTCCTTGTCCAACGTCCATAAGATGTTATCAGTAAAATGCCAGATGTGAATCGTGGTCGAATATTGAATTCCGAGGCTGAACGGTCTATAACTCCAAATCTATTCGATATCGCAAATTTGGGTTGTGTGGGAGGTTCCACGTCCGCTTGTCTAACGTGTAAATTATGGTCGAATACCGAATTCCGAGGCTGTGCGACCTATAATTTCAAAGCTATTCGATTTCACGTTCGAATTGACTGAAAAACGAAATGTGCGCCTACAGCGTCACCTGCTGAGCCTCAAGTTTCTTTATAATGTATTTATATAATACATTAA
Source organism: Dichetophora obliterata (assembly GCA_963920525.1). Lineage (NCBI taxonomy): Eukaryota > Metazoa > Arthropoda > Insecta > Diptera > Sciomyzidae > Dichetophora > Dichetophora obliterata. The sequence goes on along the minus strand of OY986439.1, from coordinate 86,271,474 downwards.
TATATTTTAAAATATGAATAAAAGTATTAAATCCTTTTAGTAATATATGATATGCCTTCATTTACCCCTCTTTGTCTATTATATACATACATAAATAGCAAATTCCTAGGTAATCGATCTTAAGGAGTAAACTCCAGTCGCGCGTCGGAGCTGACATGTAATTTTTTTTCCTCGTAAATGTTTAAATATTCCCTTTAAAATATAATTCCATGTTAGAAAATAATCTTCTGTATTAAGTGCACCATAAAAATATGAAGAAAGTAAAACTAGCCAGCACTAAATGCAACATAAAATCCTCCAAAGCTTTGAGAATTTTATAATACCCAAAATTAACGTGGCGCTGCACAAAATTAAAAATAAACACGCACATGGAGCTAAATAACACACATACACACACACACACACATTCTGAAAGGACTAGCAGGACCTACTACTTGTAAATAAACCGCAGGAGTCACGCCGTTGCGCACTTCCGGTTTGCAGGTTAACTGTTGTTGTTTGTTTGCATTATTTAATTTTACTTTCCTTTGTTTTGCACTAGCCACACACATACCCAGACCTTATACACTCATACACACGTGAGTTCGGGCCACCAAACGCTTGGATTCGCTTCCTTGCGGCGCTTCATATGCCGTAACGTAACATGTGCTTGTGGTTTTTTTTTGTGTTTTAGTAGCTGCCATGCTTTAATTATCCTTACTTTTTTCAGTTTTTGGTTTCTTCTTCTTTTTTTCGGAGTTTATCTATATAGTTTATTATCTGCCAGATGTTTTTACAAGTGGCACAGACAGGCAGACAGAAAGGACGGACAGTGTATACAATATTTTATTATTATTTTTACCAATGCTATTTCGCTTTTATTAGAACATTTTTATGAAGTGCATCAGTTGTTTTTTGTAGTGTTGTGTTATGAAATGTTTTATATTTGATAATGCTTTTTATTTTAGAACTCACTCTAGTGTTGTTGTTTTTGTTTTCTTTCCTTTTGTTCCAAGTAAGCGATGAAATTTTGGTGGAAAAACTAAGTTTTATGATGTTGCTAGTACGTGAGGACAAGCAGTTTGTTTATATGGACTGGATTTTAAGGTGATTTGTAGGAGTTGAAGCTGTACGATTTTTCAGTTCATGAGAGCAATGTTGAGTTTAGAACTTACAATAAGTGTGATTGCTCAATTGCTATATATTATCTACTGTGTTTTTTGAGCAATACAAATAGTTTTGCTTCAGAGCAACATCGGATTTGGGTGTAAAAGTTGTTTATAAAAAATACAATGTATTTAAGTCGTGGGATGTTTTAAACGTATTTAAAACAATTAACATGGGATAGCATTCTGAAATCATGAATCAATAACAAGAGCTAAAGTAAAACTTCGTACCCAGTTTTTCCCTAGAACGCCAAGATCAGGCACTTAAGTTTTAAAAAAAAGTTATTTATATGCAAGGAATCTTTGAAATATTATAATACTATGGAATAATATGAAAGAACAATGTCTTTATTTTTTATGCCAGTAATTTTTTTTTTAATTAAATCACTTCGTACATAAAATTAAATTCAAAAAACATAAATTTTTTTTGTAGAGAGATATTTGAAGTTTAAGTCAGTTGTAATTTCGATTTTGTGCCGAACAGAAGCAAACAATTTTTTTTTTTAATTTGTATCGTTATTAGTTTAACTAAAAAAAGTGCTTTTAGTGGTTAATAATAGTCTTTTTTTTAATAATAACATAATAAAGAAAACATTTGCATTGATTTTCAGTTGTTTTAGTGAGAATACCGTAATTGTTTATGTACATGCCAATATAATGGACAACACCATTTAAGGCTTGCTTTTCAATAATTTTGGCTAAGTAGGGGAGCTAGGGGCTAGTTAAAACAAAGTTTGAAAATATAGATTTATTTTAAAATATTTGTTACTTTTTCAGATTAAAACTGAAATTTATTATAGCCTAGTGGGTAGAGTTAAAGCTAAAGAACCGCGGTAGCCCGGGTTCAATTCCAACTCAGACAGAAAGTTTTTTTCAATTGAATTAATTTTTTTGTTCGTTCGTCACCTCACTGCAGACAATGGCAAACCTCAGAGAGTAAAAATTGCCACGTAAAGCTTCTTGAGAACATAAGCCGTTCGGAGTAGGCATAAAACACGTAGGTCCAGTTCTCGGTAGTTTGTGATCAAACACTTAATAACACGCGCAATTGATCAATAGAAGTTAGGTCAAAGTCCTTCCAAGAGCTGAATGGCCAGTTTTTTATTTATTTATATTTTTTTTAATTCACGATATTAAAAAAATAAGTTATGAGAAAGTTTATTGATTTTTGAAAAAAAATATTTTTCCGCAGAAAGTCAGATGTAATAGCATTACATCGAAATTTTTTATGTTTTTATTTAATTTTTCCGATAGTTTAACGTATAAAGACTTCATAGGACTCTTTGAGTTATAGCTATTCATTTTAAAATTTTATATGAAATTAGTATAAAAATATTGGGAAGATTTATAAATAGAGGGATTGAGAACAAAAACTCGATGTAAAATAACTAGCTGTAAAAACAAACAAAAAACAAGTTGTAGCAACAATAAATTGATTTTAAAAAAGCTTTCCATGTTTAAATTTACACAAACTAATATCAATACAAACGAAACCATAAAAACAAGAAATATAAAAAGTTGGAACAAAATTTTTAACATTCTACAACTTACACCATGAGTATAAAATTACTTACTTTTTAAACTTTATTAATGTAATTTTTAATGCAATATTTAAAAATTTTTTTTTTCAATTTATTTACAAAAACTATCAATCTGCTTACAAGTTAACACTATGCTATTCCGCAGAGCACTAAACACGTTTACGCAATAGAGCTCTTTATTATAATAACATCTTCAACAAGTTTTCATTAAAATTTTTAAACTACTGAGTAATCAGCCTGTAACCCCTGTAACAACTAGCTCCTAGCTCTACTATTGTTTTTCTTCTTGTTTTATTGTTTTTTTATTTAGTTTTTGAAAAGAACAAATAACAATTACAGAGGTGTTTTCATTCATAACACACTACCTTTATATACTAATTTTAAGGTAAATCCGGTTTTTTTAAACATATTTATGATCACACCTGTACATTATAATACAACCTTTGAATGGTTTTGTCCATTATATTGGACAACCTGGACAAAGGTAAGCAGCGCAGGTAAAGTCAAAAGTATGTTTTTTAACTTTTTAGGGTGTAAGTGATAGGAATATTACCTCAATAAAATTATTCCATGATTTTTTAGCCTAGATGTTGAAAATGTTAAGGAGATTTCAGGATTTAAATTGAAAAGGGTATTTTCGACTGTTATTTGACCAGAAAAATTCAAGGTGAAAAAATTTTTTTTTAATGTTTTTATGTTTTATTTGTTTTTTTTTTCCATCCAAATGTATTCCATGTATGAATATAAATAATTTTTTTGAAAAATTTATGTGCCTCAAAATTTTCTTCGTTAACCCTTCTGCGCAAATCATATATTTGTCGGATCTGAGCATCCCCAACGGTTTTCTTTGGGAAATATATAACTCTTTTCTATTGACGGTTCTGAAACTAAACCACAGAAGAACAGAAAATGTGTTAAAAATCAGAATGATACAAAATAAGAATTCAGTGAATAGAATTCTGTCAATTTCAGAATAATGCAGAATAATAAAGCAGAATAATGAAGAAAATTTTGAACAACAAAACAAAAACATTAAAATAAACAAAAAATAAAATAATTAAAAAAAAAACAAAAAACCTACAAACATACGAATTATAGTACGAATAAAGAGAGAAGTGAGTTTTTAGCCTTAGTGTGATATTGCTAATCGACACGGAAATGTTAACCGATATTTTTCTTTGATTAAAAAGATAATGTTTAAAGTAGTCAAGACGTTTATAAAATTATTTCTGAGTGACTGCTAAAATAAGCACTTGTGCTATCAGTAAAACGGCACATCATAGTGGTCGAATACCAAATTTCTAGGCAGTGTGACCTATAACTCCAAAGCTATTCCAAAGCTGGGAAGTACCACGCCGCTTTTTTCCTCTTAATCGTCCTTCCTTGGGTCAATAAGAATAAATCAATCCCAAAATCGTGAAAATCGAAAGATGCGTTCTCGAGTTGTGACTGTACACACGGACTTCAGTCTTTTTTATGTATATATATAGACTAAAGCCCTGCGTCAGTGCATCTATTTGAACGTACACACTAGGGATCGCAATTTTTGGAGTTTTTTCGATCCCGGGATATTCGGGATCTGAAAATACAATCCCGGGATTCCGGGATCGTCCCGAAATTCAAGAAGTTTTTATTTGGTTATTTTTTTTTGCCAAAAAGTGCAACACATTCACTTCTATTCTTATATAGTACATACTCTGTATTAAAAGCACAAAGAAGCACAATTTGTACCAATTCAACAAAAAAAAAAACCAAACATAAAATTTGACCAATCATATGTCTTCAGTAACTTATAACATAGTTTTTGTAATAAGTTTAAGCTTAGTATGCTGTAGAAGCGAAAAAAATCTTCCGTAAGAAATGCATCGCGTTTTTGACAGCGAAAAGGTATCGAAATTTTTTTTGTTGGTTAGTACGCTGTTGAACCGAAAAAATTGTTCAATGCAGCCAAGTTCACAACCATGATTGAAGAGTTAAAATGTCAAAATTTCGCTGCCGTACATTGAATTGGCGTGGCCGTTTATATGGCCGTACATTGAACTGGCGTGGAAATTTGACATTCAACAATAACATTCAACTAACACATTCAACAAAAGCTTTATGGTAAGTATGTGTAAGTGTTGAGTCTACACCAAAATTTTCCGTGTAGAATTAAATGCCTAAAAATTTTTGTTCGAACAACATACTAAGCTTTAGCAGTAACTGCTTGAATAAAATTATTTTAAATCAGTATTTAAACAGGCAATTGTTCAATGATTGGCAATGATTATTGTTCAATTATCTTTCAATAATTCAATTCCGCTTATAATACAGATTCTACAGCGCTTAAAACCTGGTGCGCCAGAGTAAATTTAACTAAGAAGAGTAACTTTAAGCACGATTTTTCTTGAAACATACTTTTTCAAAACTGGCTACACTATTGAAAACAAACTAATCAACCAATGAAAATTTATTTTACTCTGTTCCTATTATAATTCTACACATCTTTTACCAAAATGAGCGTCTTTGGAAAATTTTTCTTGGTTTTACACGCAACAATATGGTCAAATATAATATCAATTTTTACCACTTTTTTTCCACGCTTCGTAATTTTCTTAATTTTCCATTTTGGTAAAAGATGTGCATTCAAGAGTTTTTCTTCGAAAAACATTTAATTTTCAGGCGATCAGCGTGATGATGTAAAATTAATATGCAAATTAAATTTTTTTGTGTATGTAATAAAATTTTTTAGAAAATATCTTCTAAAATATGCCTTAATTTTAACCACTTTGATCTAAAACCTCCCTTTAATTATATGCTATAGCTCATTCTAATTAAAATAAAAAAGTCAATACATTTAAGTAAAAAGTAAATACAATACTCTTTCTATTTATAGCTTAGTAAAAATATTCCTTCTTTTGATCAAAATACGATCTTTATGAAATTAGAGCATTAATGGTTTTATCCCCTAACTTAGACCTTAATTTATTGCATAGAAGCACCGCTCCGCCTCAACGCTTGTTAGTTCGATCGTTGATCGTTGAAAGGGGAATACATGTGATGGTAGTTTGAAAAATTTTAGATTTAATAAGATTTTAGAAAAACTAGATATTAAAAAAATTGTTTTCAACAATCCCGGGATTTAAATCGAATAATCCCGGGATATTCGGGTCTTAAAAAAGATCGGGATCCCGGGATTGCCATCCCTAGTACACATACACACTGTGATTTATTGCATTGCTCACAGTTGACTGTCATCTAATAACAAATGAAAGCTTGATTTGCTCAACACCAAACGAAAGCCTACAACGACAAGCAATACACACTTTCTCTCTCGGCAATCCATGCACGACGTGTTTTTGTTCGTCAACACCACAAGCAATGAAATTGAATTTTAATCAGTGGTCGTCAGCGCCTAACTAGACATTTTTTTACACCAACTTCAAGATTTTTAAGATTGACTAGGTAAAAATAGGTCACTGAATCAGAATCCGTTGTCAGAATTTCAAAATTATAAAATGTTTAAATAATAGGGTTGCCACCTAATAATATGTATTTTTAAGAGTTTTAAACATCATTTATCACTGTTAGGGGGTCGCTGATATCGAATCTGAAGTTAGAATTTTAAAATTCAAGATGGTGGATAGGGTTGCCACCTTAATTTTTTGTATTTTTATAAATTCGGGGCTGGCAAAAAAATGGTACACCAAAAATGGGTCGCTGAATCCGAATCCGTGGTCAGAATTTCAAAATAATAAAATTTTTAAATAATAGGGTTGCCACCTAATAACATGTATTTTTAAGAATTTAAACATCATTTAACAGTGTTAGGGAGTCACTGATTTCGAATCTAAAATCAGAATTTTAAAATTCAAGATGGTAGATGGGGTTGCCACCTTCATTTTTTATTTTTACGTAAAATTTGAAAAGTAAAATTTTCCTGTTTAAAAATGTAAAAAAGTTACATCAAAGTCAAAATTTTTGAAGAATTGTATATTTTTTTTGTGTTTTTGATAAGAATTGCTTGAAATTTTTTTTTTTTTAGAATTAAAAATATAAAATATATTTACAAAAATGCTGTAGCAAAGCCACGGTAAGTACTACAAGTCAAAATTTTCTTTTGAAAGGTAAAATTTTCCTGTCTAAAAATGTAAAAATGTCAAATAGATCTAAGTCAAAATTTTTAAAAAACTTTATTTTTTTATTTTTTCTGTGTTTTTGATAATAAATTTGTATTTTTATTTCACTAATCGATTGGGCTAAAAAAAAATAAAATATTAATTTTCCACGGGTTAATGGCTTATATCATTTATAAAGGTGTAAAAACACACCATGATTTTTTTCATTGGGAACGGATAATTTTTGGGACATGTAACTTTTTTAAAACACTTCATAATTTTTTTCGAGTATAGCAATATTCAGAAAACACGACAAGATTTTTTCCTCGATTAACCACATTTTTCTAATAGTAAAATTTTGCAATTACAGTCTTTTGTTGAAAATGTTTAACTTCTAAGGTGGTATCTGGGATTCTTTCTTAATGAAAACAAAATATAAGGATTCGGAAGTTCAGAAGCTTAAATTTGCAAAACAAAAGTGGTAAAACACTATTTATTTTTTTATTAAAAGTGCATTTCTTTCCTTTGGGAAAATTATTTATATTTTTCTGTACAACCTGTATGTAAAGCTCAATTTCTTCATAACTTTTTACAAACTTTACATCAATTTTCGTCGTCGTGCCCACAGCCCTTTCAGCTGTGTGATTGATTGTTTTCCAGGTGTGGATAACATTGAAACCATATATAAATTCCACGTTATCCTTCTACAACGATAGATCTTCCTATAAAAAGTTAGTTCTAATATAAAGAATTTTAAAAAAGAAATTGTAACGATTGTAATTATTGTAATTATATAGTTTCATTCTTTGTCATATTATTTTAATATTTAAATAAATAACTTTACTTTACTTTACTTTACTTTAAAATACTTGTTGAAATATAATTTGTATTTCAATGAAAATTATTTCAGATATTTCAAAATTATAAAATTAAATTTTCATTACGATAGAAAATATTAAACAAAGTAAACGTACGACCCTTTTTCAAACTCTTACGCTAGTAAATTGGTACTGACGATTTCTTTGCTGTCTTAACAAGTCAATCGCTGCTATAAAATATGTTTTTGCAGAAATTTTCAATCTTAACATTAAGACATCATTTTGCTTGTGCCAAATTCTTTCCAGAACTTCTACACTACAACACCAACGATCCCCGAACTACCACGGATTGTTTGCATTTTTATACGGTGTCTGAAAAAATCACTGAATTATTTTTTCAGTAGAAGGAAATGTTTTTTCGTTAAAATTTGCAGAAACTTTAGCGATAAATCATATATCTGTATTCGACATTTTTATGAATGGCCTCACTAGATTATAATTTTCAACTGACTGAAAGAAAGAGTCAATTTGAAGAGTTTTTTCTGTTATATGTTAAAAAAATAATTATTGGAGTTAGTTGAGAACTTAAAATATGTGTGAAATGCATGGTTAAGCTTCGGAGCTTCAGAATTCAAATATAATTATTTTATTAATAAAGGATCCCAGATTCTATAGTAATGAGAAGTTGAACATTAAAAAAAATTTGATTGCACAAATTACAATTGCCAATGTTTGGTTGGCTGGAAAAAGTATCTCATCGTGGTTTCATAATAGTCTTATATCTAAATAATTAAAATTGTAATAAAGCTATTTAAAAAAATGTGTAACTACACTCTTACAAAAATTTATTTCTGTTATTGATCCAAAAAATTACTTTAAACGATTCGAGCATGTCCTAAAAAATTTCGAATCCCTATGAACAACTTATGGTGTGTTTTTACACCTTTATAAATGATTTAAGTCCCTGACCCGTACACAAATTAAAAAAAGTTTTGTTTTTTAAGCAGTATATTGGGCATACCCAGAAACCCATAACTAAGTTATTGCATAAAATAAATTTTAAGACCAAATTTATTTTCACTTAATTTATAAAAAATTATATATTTAACAAATTTTAATTTTCTCAAAATTTCTATGTTTGGTCTCTACATTTTCAACATTTTTATGATTTTATTTTTTATGTCTTAAATTTTTTAGTCCAAATATTCAGATTTCTTGAGGGAGCCGAAAATCAGAGACATGTTTGAAAATTTATATAAAACTAAGAAGAAGTTTAATGTATATATTTTAATATATCTTATTCTTAATATGAAATAACTATTGTTTAAAGTTATTTATAATATGTTGAAATTTATTCGGCCTTCTACGTATATTGTTGCTGTTTTTGGGCTTTGGCTGTGTAAACGAGTTTTTTATAATATTTATTATTCATTTTTCCGAATAAAAAACAAAAAAATTTTACAAAAAGAATATAAAATTATTTTATATTCTTACATATATATTATATTTTATATTATTATTATCATTATACATTATATTTATATTAATTATATTAATGCATACTATCAAAAAGTTACCTCATGGTTGCCCATAAATAAGCACTTTTAGAGTATTTGGTATTACTCTTCCATGACTATTTTGTCAATGCATTTGCTATAAAGCTTTTGACATTAGGTGCGTTAATTCTTGTATAAACATCAGGATATCCTTCGGTACAACCAACGCCAAAGGATATCAAGCCACAGAGCGTGTTATTGGCAACAAGTGCACCACCGGTATCACCGAAACATGTCCCCCTCATAGCAGTAGTGCTGCTACATAGCATATTTCTCGTTATAGTTAAATTGAATTCTCTTGCATACGGAACCCGGCACTGAGCTATAGAAATGAGTGGTACATTAGTTGCACGCACTTGATTTGGCAAGAATATATTTGTTTTGTTGGTTTTACCCCAGCCAGATATTTTAACACTTTCACCAACGCGCAGAACTTTAGAGCATAGGGCAATCGGACGTACAAGCGTCCCGACCATTGCCGATCTGAGTTTCAACATCGCGATATCCATGTTAAGGGTGGTGTTATTAAAAATGGCGGGATATATAATTGTAGTCACATTCCGAATAACGCCGCCTTGATATAAAAATGTTGTGCCTCCACGTACACCAATTAAGCGAGGACGAAGGCCCTGAACAATATATGCTGTAGTTAGGACTTGGATAGGAGTAATCAATGAGCCTGCTCCTATGTAGCTGCCATTATTGCGAAGGCTAACTAGATATTTTAGTGAATTTATTGTTGTGGCAACGCCACCTATGATGCGAGTTTCAATAAGATCCGTAGATGCTTCATCCTCCATGGGGTTATCTTTGGCACTTAATTCTTCAGCGTTTGGCTTATCTTCGATTATAATAAGCTCAATAGGATTGATGTCTTTCTCGTTTGCATCCTCGAGGTCCTGCGGGTCTACAACTCTGGACTCGTTTCCAAAATCTTCAACGGTACTCGTTTCTTTGGCTTTTATTAAAAAAATGTTAGCCATGCATGCTACTATAGCGAAATAGACTTTAAGACGAAAAAATGAAGTCATACTTCTAAATATTTAACGACTGCTTATGATTACGTGCGAGGAAACAACTGTATATTAATGATTTTTTTAAGAGTTTTCGGGCTTTTATAAGCTGTAAAACATAAGCTTAGACGTATTTTAAGAACCTTGAAAAATAACTACAATATAAATTTCGTGCATTACCCCAAATCAACACCTAAACAAATATGTACTTTGTTGATATTTCAAAGCACGTTTAGGTAACTGTTTTCATTGGCGTTCTTCTATAAGAGGAAAAAGTGGAACTGACTAAACCTTCAATTGATTTTTTTTTTCGTAGAATATAGTGACGAATTCTTCAAGAAATATTTATTTAGAATATTTTTCAGTGAAATACATATCTTTTTGTTTTTCTGTTTACTTGACATTGACTTTGCAACACTCAAACCTTCGAGTCGGTCATACTCAATAATGAACAGTATTGACTGTGATCTAAAAGAGATATAACTTGCAGGACGGAGCAAAGATATTTAATGTAGAGTAGAGATCAGTTTATGTAAACATATTGCCTTTTTTAACCTTCTAAAACTTGGAGGTTATAAGTCTTTGATGAAAGATAATGTAATAACCCTATTAATATTGTTTTGATTACAAAAGCAAGGTAAATGCACGAAAACTTTGCTGGAGTATTGATTGAAACAGTTGCTTTACTCAGTTTAAAATAACGAGTAAAATTTTAAACCTTACTGAAATTTTTGTCAATGAAACAAAAATTTGTTCCTATATTAAACTTTTTAAATTAAAAGGTTTAACTAAATAATTAATTGTGATCTATTCTTTGAATTTATACATGATTTTGATTGTGAGCTTTTTTAGATCAAGTAAGTTTGAAGAAGGCAGCAACAACAACTCTATATGGAGTCAATGACACAGCAGACTTAAATTAAACTTTTCTTTGGTTGAAATAAACATATACATTGGGGTGTATCGAAATGTATGGTCCAAAAGTAACACCCAATTCTACCCCTAAATAATGAAAAAAGGAGAGAAAGGCAATGCAGAAAATATTTTTTTTTAAAAGAATTCCTGTTTTCCTAAATAGCGGTTTTCTATGGAAATCGTGTGTTTTTGTACTGGAGCCCAACTTACGGTACATTTTTTTAAGAAACCCACAATAGATCTCGATTCACCATTACAAACCACTTGTTCATGCAAATTTTCGAAAATATCAAGCTCGTACAGGACCGTCAGCATAGAAATAAAAAACCATTATTTACGATATATGCACCTATTTTTATATTGGAGCCCATCTTAACGTACACTTTTTACAAAATCCACCATAGATATCAATTCACCATTAAAAACAACTTTTGCATGCAAATTTTCGAAAATATTAAATTCGTACAGGATTGTCAGCATAGAGATAAAAAAAAAACCATTATTTACGATATTTTCATCTATTTTTGTACTGGAGCCCATCTTACGGTACATTTTTTTACAAAACGCACCATAGATCTCGATTCACTATTTAAAACAACTTATGCATGCAAATTTTCGAAAAGATCAAACACGTACAGGAGTATCAGCATAGAAATAAAAAAAAACTTATTAACGATACTTTCACCTACTTTTGTACTGAAGCCTATCTTACAATACACTTTTTTAAAAAATCCACCACAAATATCAATTCACCTTTAAAAACATCCCAGCAAACCAAAGTTTCCGAATCCGTAACGAATTCGTTACGAATTTTGTAAGGAATCGACGTATCGAGTTCGTAACAAATTCGTAACAATTTCTTAATGAATTGTAGCACCGAATTCGTAACAAAATGAAGCATCAAATTCGCAACGATCTCTATGTAACGACCGTATGTAATACAAAATTAAATAACAATTTCGAATCAAAGTTTAGTTAATCAATCCGCTTAAGATGCCCCATACTATATGTTTCGTACGAATGACATGCCAAAAATTACAGATCCTTTGCAACTACTATTATGGAACATATATAAATGTGAATTTGACATGTCGTTTGTATATTCATCCGTAAAAATAAAAATTGGAACCATCTCTAGTATCATCTGTTTTAAGGAAAAAATTGTTTAAAACAAAATAATTTTACAAATGGCAAATTATTTAAAATGTTGCTAGGCTCATGGCCTACCAATTTTTTTAAACTCAAACAATTTAAAACACCTTACAATTTAAATTTGAAAACTTGATTACGGAAGTCTCTCGAATTATTCGGAAATGTACCGATATTCTGATGCGAAATAGTTACGAACTAATCGGAATTCAGACAAATTCGGATACTTTGGTTTGCTGGGATCTTATGTATGTAAATTTTCGAAGAGATCAGACTCGTACAGGAGTGTCACCATAGAAATAAAAAACCATTATTTACGATATTTTCACCTACTTTTGTACTGGACCCTATCTTACGGTACATTTTTTTACAAAGCCCACCAGAGATCTCAATTTACCATTAAAAACAACTAATGCATGCAATTTTTCGAAGAAACCAGGCTCGTACAGGAGTGTCACCATAGAAATAAAAAAAAAATTATTATTTACAATATTTTCGACTTTTTTGTACTGGAGCTTCTTACGCAAAATATCTATGCATTAGGGCTATTCCCAGTTACGAGCAAATCCCAGTTAGGGCTTTGTAAATGTGTGCCCTACCAAATATTTGCCATCAACTGTGAGCACACCTTTTAGTACTGCTTTCTATGATGCTTTTTGCAAAAAATTTTACTGTAAGATAGGCTCCAGTACTAAAGAAGTCGAAAATATTGTAAATAAAGATCTTTTTTTTATTTCTATGGTGACACTCCTGTACGAGCCTGGTTTCTTCGAAAAATTGCATTAGTTGTTTTTAATGGTAAATTGAGATCTCTGGTGGGCTTTGTAAAAAAATGTACCGTAAGATAGGGTCCAGTACAAAAGTAGGTGAAAATATCGTAAATAATGGTTTTTAATTTCTATGCTGACGCTCCTGTACGAGTTTGATCTTTTCGAAAATTTTCATGCATAAGTGGTTTTTTATGTTAAATCGATATCTATGGCGGGTTTCTTAAAAAAGTGTACCGTAAGATGGGCTCCAGTCACGGTTGCCACCTTTGTGGGAAAAATCCCATTTGTGGTTATTTTTAATTGTCGTGGGAAATGGGAATTCCCATGGGATTTTTTAATTGAGTGTGGTTTTTTTTAATTCACGTGGGATTTTTTTTGTTTTGTGGGATTTTTTTGTTTTGAAGGATTTACTTTTATTTTCAGTTAAAATATGTACATAAAAGTGTATATTTTCATATTTTGTTCATTGTCGAAATCGTCTTAACCCATCTTTATGATTTTCGCAACGAATTCGTTAAAATTTCGGTTACTTTGGTTTGGTGGGAAATTCTGTCACTCTTCACATAATTACATGCATTAAGAAAATATGTTTCAGTGAATTTTTTTATCTATATACAAAATTGGTATATCTTAAAATTGATTTGTGATTATTATTATTATGAGTTGCTTTCGCTGGTTATCGAACAACGAGTATCGAACGTTAAACCCTGTCGAAATGTTCGTTATTCATCGAATTTTCAGTTGTGCAATAATTGTTAAAAAAATAAGAATTTCGTGATTGTGTTTTGCCTTTTGAAGACTAAAAACTAATTGCAACTATTATTGAAAACTTTATACAGGTTTAAGGTGGATTAAACAAATATTTTTCATTGAATATTATTACTAAGACTAATTAAAACACAGACAACGAAAAATGCTAGTTATTTTCAATTTTTTGTTTCATTTTTGACAATTTGTTATGTCTATGAAATTACTGTAGTAATTTTTAATAGAAGACAGATTATTTGTCGCGATTCGATCGACAGATTCTCGCGAATCGTGGATTTTTTAAATACAAATGGGATTTTTCGTGTTTTTTTTTATTTGCGTGGGATTTTTTTTGTGGTTATATTACATGTCCGTGGGATTTTTTGTGGTTTTTTTTAATTGCGATGGGATTTCTTTTCCAATTTTATACCATGGGAATTTTCGTGGTTATTAATTTTTGCTATTGTGGGAAAAAGGTTTTCTTCGTGGGAATTTGAGGTGGCAACCGTGGCTCCAGTACAAAAATACACGATTTCCATAGAAACCGCTATTTGGGGAACCAGGAACTCATCGCATTGTCTTTCCTTCCCTTTTCATTATCTAGGGGTGGAATTGGGTGTTAATTTTTCGATACATCCTAATATACCTATATTTACTAATGTTAAACTTTTGACCTTTTAAGTTTACGTTTTTGAATTAAGTTAAGACCCATGGATTGATTTTTTTTCAAATTTAATGCTAACTTTTGAATTTAAATCTTTGTAAGTGTTAAAAAACTTTTGACCTTTTTTAATATCAATTAAGTAAATAAATTCTTGTTTAATTTGGCCTTTCAACAAATCATCACGTAATAAAATTTGTTTGCTTTCATGATAGTTGTTGTTTTCTCCAAAGTTTTTTCAAAGGACAAAGGTTAGGCTGAACTTTATAAATTAATGCTTACTACCAGAACCCGTTGAGTTTAGCTTATGATATTTTCAGCATACATTTTTATTATTATTAGACGGAAAACTAACTAACGCACTTGAGTTGCATTTTTAACTTTTTTTTTTTAATTGGCGCAAAAAAGTAAACAAAAAGGATTAAAATGTCAATTTTATATTTTTTTTTTGTGGAAAAAGCATATTTTTGGCTTTCTCACACTGTTGGTAGCAAATGTGGGAGGATTTTTGAGGAATTTTGAAAAATGCTTTTATCGCATATGATATATCATACATTGTCTTTAATGGGTTAATTAATTGTATGTCACCGGTACAACGATTGGTTACCAGTCTGGAGCAGTGATAAGCTAAAACTGGTAGTAGTATGCTTTTAGTATGCTACGAAGTCCGACCAAAGACTTGAAAGCTGGTACCACGGGCAGTCGGTAGCCCCTTGGCATGCGCCAGGTTGACTGATTGGGTCAGCCCTTCGGGGAGATTTGTGGTGGCTGTGTGTTTGCCACCTATATCCGAGTAGAGTTGTCAGCTCGGTGAAGGTTTGCATTCTCAAACCGGGTGCCGTACCCCAGAGTACGGAAGAGGTTTTAGATAGGCCTCCACCCCTACCAAGGGTTGCGACATGTCATCACAACATTTAGCTAATTTGGTACCTTTGAACCCTCAAAGGGGCGTTGGCCGACGCAATATTTCGGTCCCACGCTATGGAGCATCGTAGAATTAAGCCTACACTGCAGAAGTCTACGTAAAACACTTTGGATTTTCTATCACCGGTACAACATTTTGAAACAAAAAATAAAAAGAGAGGGAAAACAGACCCATATAATTCATTTTCGTCTTCATATAAAAAATCCATGTTTAAATTTAATTTCATTAAATCGGGTCAACCTAAATTTGTATGTACATAATATACATATGTACGTTTTTTTCGGGGCTCTATTTTCAAATTTTTATGAGTTCATTGACAACAAGATTTCATAGTTTCACGAGGATTTCAAAAATTCATAGATTTCACGAGGCGTCCCTTTCCTGGATTGTCCCACTGCGAGCTTCCCTTTCCGTGAATTTAGTGCCCCACTCAGCTCGAACCTTTCTACAATTCAGTAGATTGTCTAGCTGGCGGTGCATCTATTGCACGTAGTCTGTTCCTTGAGTACAAAGAAGGTTAGGTTTATTTGCCTATAGTCTTTCGAATAAAAGTGGTTGGTCTAACTTTCTTTAAGTATATACGGTTGAATGCATCTGAGATGTTTTGAAAAGCAGCAAGTGCGTATTCTTTGTTCTATAGGGATTTTTATATGGGTATTACTAGGGAGCGGTGTGCCGTTTCAACCGATTATTCTTTCGTATAAGCGTGTTGGTAGGTTGGTTGCTAACATGATGTAATAATCATAGGAACATAGTTTCACATCATACATTAGTAAAATATATTCTCAAGCCACAGGACGACTCGTGATTTGCCCGTTTGTAACATGGCAAGAATTATACCTTCTAGTCCCGGATATTTGTATCCCGATAGTATTACTAGTATTTGTATCCCGAGAACGAGTTTAAAGCGCACCGGATTTTATCCGACGTGGATTGTGGAAGTTGAGATATGGTGGGTACTAGAACGGAGTTTTTGAGGTGAGGTCCTTTGCACAAAAAAAAAAATATAAAATAAAAAACAAATACATTGATATACATGTTTTAAGTTACGACTTTAAATCCTGAAGCTGTGACGAAAAATTAAAAAAGGGGACTCCGATATGTATTTTTTGAATAGTTTGAATGGAATAATCAAAATACTTCTTTAAGAAAAGTTTGATGACTTTCTCCAGCTTCAATTTTCTGACATTAGTGTGGTACATTAGGATGGTAAGAAGTGAGATCTGGTAGGTAAGTACTAGCACGGGGTACCTAAGGTCAATGACCAATGGAGAAAAAAATAATATCGATACATGATAGATGAAGACATGACGAAAAATTTCGAAATTGGCTTTAAAAAATGCTTCGGATTCGATGGTGTACGGTGCATTTTTTGTATCTTTAAGGTGGTATGGTGGCGGTGTGTTTATATATCGTTTTCACAGTTTTATTATATGTATAGATAAATATTGTAGAGTGTGTTAATATCCTTTTTTATTAAAACATCGTAGTAAGGCACGCTTTTTATGGTATAAATTGTTTAATTCATAACGGAAATAATAGCTTTAATCCAATTTAAAAAGAGTTTAATATTATATACAAATACTATAACGTTTAATTCCCTTTTTATAAATGTGTAATAAATGTTATGTTTTATTATAAATTTTGTACTTAATTGTCATAACTACAATTTCTACGATTTTGAATGAAGAAAAGTAGCAACATTTCTTTTTCGACACTAACTAAGCCAAGCCTTATTTTCATAACTAAAATTAATCAATAGTTTATAAGTCTGCTACAAACTTTTAAAGAATAATAATTAGTTTTTATCATCAAATACTGATGAAATTATTATCTCTAAGTTAATTGTAAAAATACGTGTTTAAAGATTTTTAAAGAAAGTATCATATTAAAGATATAATAACAATGATACTAATATTTTAAATAACAGCTATCCATCCATTTTAAATGATAATTATCACGATTTCCCGAAAGATTGAAATATAAGGCGGACTAGATTAATTTTACTTGCTTTAAGTTACTTAGTACAAAGGTTTAACTGAAAAACTTCAGCTGTTAAGTATGTGGTTCACCTTTGTTTCGTAACAAGTCACACGTGGCAATTTAAATCAATAAATATAGTCGCGGACTTATTAACGAAATGGTTACCGTAAATATTATGAAATTATAACCAAGTTCATATTTAAACCAAATAACTGCGTTTTTCTACGTATATGTTTGTAAAAAATACTGTAGTCAATGCAAAGGAAGAAAAAAACAAGAACACTTAAAGCACTAATTTACTCTAAAAGAATACAAAATAATGTAATTATCTTAGACAAAATCCGATTAAAGTCAATATTCAAATATCTATCCATTTGTCGGAGTGTGTTGGGGAAAAATCGCCTAAAAATAGTTCAACTGCGCGACGAGGCACATAACACCAACACCATTTGGCAGCAACGCTTTATAATAGAACAATTTAAGGTACTTAAAATCTCAACAATTACATTTTGGTATTTCGATGGATTACGGAAGGGAGGAAGGGAGGGGGGAAGGGAAGTGATAGACGCGCAAAAGACAAGCCAGCAGAGCGACAGACAGCAGAACAGACACACAGACTGACTACTTGAAAAGGAAATATTTAACGTTAAATCAGCATGATGTAGCGCCTTCAATTGAAGAGATGGCAAATGAACGCTCACCAACATTCAACAATTCATAGATATATTTAGAAAAAAAATAATATTACGTTAAGGAATTTCTGCCAATTTCAATTCAGACACATTTTCAATGATCGCGTGTGTGTGCGCCATGCTTTTTGACCCGAGCTTCAATTTATTAGGGGCAACAGTAAAATTTTGTGGCAATCGAAAATACAAAAGAACCGAACCGCATGCCGCACGAGATACACGAGCCGAAATTCTGAAAACTAGAGAGACATTTAAAAAGTGCTTAGTAAGCAGTATAAAACTAGCATTGCGAACAAGCGGGCGACGGAGACCCTAGAGATCAAAGAGTGGTCCGGGTGCGGGTGCGGGTGCGGGTGCTCTGTTGCAAGTGCCACATTTACGAAATTCACATTTACAATACTCACATGTTTTGTTATCGCTGAGTATGCCGATAAAATATTGTTGTTTAAGGTGCCAAATGATTATTTTTTAGGACAAAAACACACGCAAGCAGCGGCACGAAAGTGTTTTTTTTAGGAGGAGTGCATGTTTAGCTTGTTTTTTTTTAAACCCCAATTTAATGTGAATTCCTATGGGTGCGACCCAAGTGTTAAATACACTCATCCGAAAAACGAGATGTTTTATTGTTTAGTTAATTAAAAGGTCAGAAGCTTTATTTTTTATACGCTTAAAAATTCAGGAGTGGCTACTTCAGTTTTCTTATGCACTAAATAGTTCTAATGTGGCATTTTCTCCTGTAAAATTCTTTTCGCTAGTTGTTTTTGAATGGCAAAATGCAATAATTTCAGTATGCCATATATATCTGTGGTCACAAGGAATAATGACTAAACTCGAAATATCGTAAAAAAGCGATATGAAATTTACTTTATTGCCAATTTTTGGAAGCATGCAGACATCCATTTTTTGCTCAAAATTGATCATCACTTATGTCTGCACATATTTTGTTTGCAATGGTTATATATTTCAAAAAAATGGGTTGTAGAGTTCGTGCAATTAAAATATCGTTTTCGATTTCGATTTCGATTTATTTATTTAAATTAAGAGTTAGTACTGTAAAATCTTAAATGGTCTTTTAGCGTACAACAGTTAAAAACATTAATAGTCAACAGTTTTTTACGATACTTCGAGTTTAGTCGTTATTTCTTGTGACCACAGATATAACAAAACGATATACGATATAGGATACGATATGATTTACTATATGATATACAATACTATATACGATACAAAATACAATATTTCAATAATACGATATACAATACTATGCACCAAATAACATACAAAACGAAACACCAGGGCCGTAGCTAAAGGGGGTGATTTTCAGGGTAAAAATCACCCAGAGGGTCGAAATTTTAATACACGATTTATGATACAAAATTATTTACTATATGATAAGCAATACTTTATACTATACACTATACAATGTGATATGCAATAGTACTATACACAATACTATGCGCCAAATGATATACAATACGAAACACCAAGGCCGTAGCCAAGTGGGGTGGTTTTAGAGTTCAAATCCCCCAGAGGATCGAAATTTTAATAAAAATTAATGGATTTAAATAATTATTTCATTGAATCACTTTAATATGTTCTCAAATCATATACTGAAGTTGCGTTTACGTGTAAAAGTCTTTGTTATGAGTTGATTCGTGTAAACAACAATAACGATAACAAATGTATCACTATTGTTTTCACTATCCTTGATATCGGCAGTTGTCTATGATGGTAGGAATGATAACAGTGAAGCCAACAAGAATGACATACATGTGTACTGAAAAAACCTTTCTAATTCGAACCGTCTAGAGAGATAAAGTATGCTTTAGCCAACAACTGATTTCAATTTTCCTTTGAGCGGTTCTTGAAAATTTAAATGTCAGCATCCATGGTTTTGTCGCTGGAGTTGGCTGGCTTACTCCAAATTTGAACATGGAGCTTATTGTAAGATCTGCGTTTTCTTAAGATCTGCTTATGGCGGCATCACAGCCTCTTCGTAATTTACGGTACAAAAAAGTTTTTATTAAATAAATTCTTCTGCCCCTTTTATTGTGAGTTTTTACTCTTGACTACAAAAGAGTGGTTAAAAAAATGGTTTAAAAAAACCATTCACTTTCGGATTACAGATATGAGTCTAAGCCTGGTTTAATTTATGAGCAATGTTTGAATTTACTCATGAGTTATAAAAAGTTGACTTACATTTTTCAGAATTCTGACCCGAGGAAAAGTTTTAAGTCAATCGTTTCAGTAACTTTGTGAATTTTTAGGTTTTTAGATTCATGAAGTATGGGTTTAAAATTTTTTCTGTCTTTAAAATTTGATTAATTTGAGATAAATGAGATATCGTTCTCATCCCTAAAATTTCATAAAGCATACCTCCGTAATTCAATGGGCAAGATCAGTTTGAACGGGTGTGCATTTGTGGGTCGGCCTCCATACAAAAAAAAGGTTGAAAAAATCACGCCCTATATTTTTTTGGACCACCGGAAGAAATAGCCGAAATGGTATTTTTTTCATAGCTTAAATATAAGATGTCCGATTTTAAGAAATCGTGTGTCATAGAAAGGGCTTAACAAATACTACATTTCTTCTACGGAGTGTTTTCACTTCAAAAGTCATATTCGACTTGTAAGCCTCGTCAGCCCTATTTACCCCCTTAAATTTTTAACACTATCGTGCAAACGGTTGCACGTTTCCACAATTACTGAAGAATTTTTTCAACTTTTGGTGTATTGTAAAAATTTATTTTACGATTTTTTTGGGCAACGATTGCCACGTTTCGTGGGCATTTTTGTTTTAACAATGTTATTGCTACGTTCGTATACCTCAATATTTAAGAAACATTTTTCAATTTAATTTCATTCCTTAATTTTTAAAACTATTTTAGTAAATTTCCATTTTGTTTGAATTAAAAAAAGTTAGAATTGTTAGTTTTGAGCTCTTATAACTTCTTTGTTTTGAAACTTATTATTTTTTTGGTCCAAAAGTAAGAAATTCAACGGTTTTTAATTTTGAGAAAAAAAATTGAAGGGGGGTTAATCGGGCTTACTAGTCAAATATGACTTCGGAAGTGAAAATGCTGTGAAGAGAAAATGTAGTGTTTGTCAAGCCCTTTTTAACGACATACGATTTTTTTAAATCAGACATGTTAACATATACTAAAGTTATGAAAAAATACCATTTCGGCTGTGTTTCCAGTGGTCCAAAAAAAAGTTTTTTGGTTTATAGAATCCTCTTGAGGTCAATTTTGATATAGGAGGTGGTTTTTTCAAACTTTTTTTTTTTGTTTATTTTATAATTACTATTTTAGCTTTAATATGTAAAAATTTTAGAAATTCTGGCCATGAATGCAAGTACTCAAAACTTTTCCAACGATATCTCGAAATTTAGGATCGCATTAGAAATAATAAAGTTGATTTAATTTTTTTATTGCTATATCAAAACTTTAAAATTTTTTATGCAGAATTAAAGAGCCTTTTCCGGCCTTTAATATCTGATAGCTTATTTTTTTACAACTATTCTGCCAGCTAATATATTTACGAAAACCATAATTTTTTGAGGTTTCTGCGAAAAGTTTTAGCTCACTGGCGGCTATCGTAACAGCCATAATATTTTGGGAATCCTTATAAAATAGGCCAAGTATAATTTTATAAATTACCTTGTACCTTTGTTAAGGTGCCTCGACTTCCGTTAGAAAAAAGTTTATTTGTTTCTTTAAATAGGTACAAATGGAACTTTTTTCTAATGTAAGTCGAGGCACCTTAATATTTACTTAAATATATAATATATAACTGGAAAATGAAATGAAACAAAAGCTTGCATATTTTAATTTTTTAATTTTAAATAAATCAAATGTTCATCAAACCCCCCCCCCCTCCCCCCCATGGGTAAGTCCTGGCTACGGTCCTGTCTTATGAGATAAAAATCCGCTATAAAATTGGTGTAAAACGACAACTTTATCGTCTAATTACTATGAAAAATGTTTTAAACGATAAGCATTTTTATATTTTAAGCCATACACGATAAATTATATAACTAACTTTTTGCCTTGTGTACGCTTGCTGGTGTTTCCTTTTTCTCGAGCGGCGTCGTTTTTGTCGTGCGGGGCTACTCTTGAAACAATTGGTGGAGGAAATATCATCCAACAAGCACTTTTTGACATTTAGTGGTGCCTTGCCATCAACAACAATAGCAACAACAAATTATTCTCATTGTGTTTCACTGTCTGCGCGAGAAATCATGTTTGTTTGTATGTTGTTCTAAAATCTTGTAACACGTTGTTTTAAGTATTCATCTTGTTGACTTCTTCTATTATGTTTCATATTGATTAAATAGTGGATTTAGTTTTTACGATAATTAACTCACAGAGTTCATTAACATTGTTGTTAATTTCGGAAAAGATTTTTTGCTGAGCCACTGAATTTCAGCTGCTGTGAACATAATTATGTTTGTGTTTTGCTTTTTGGTTGGTTGTAAATTCGTCAGTTTTAATAGCTTGTTGACATTTTTATGGTAATTGATTTATGTATATATTTTCCTGGAATGTGTTTATTAATGTGCTTTATATTCTGATAAATTGAGTCTAAAGTAGAGTATTTTTAATTACTTTCAAATTATCTTGTTAATTAAAAATTGATGTATTGTGCTTTTTCAAAATTATGATATATTGTAGCAAAGCATATTTTTGATTTAAAACCTTAGCTTTTATTTATCATGATACAGAAGCAAACGAGTTTCTGCTGAAAATGAAGTTAAGCTTGTTGTTGTTTATAATACTTTCGTTTTTCTAATTTTATAAATAAGTGGCAACTCTAGCTAGACATGCAATTATTTGACACGATTTGGTTGTTGCCAATTGGGGTCTGTAATTTTATAGCATGTTATTTTGGGGTAGCAATTTCGATGAAATGGCATCGATTAGTAATTAACTAAAGAGCGTGAAACACAGCAGTTAATGTTCCAAATGTTCGATGTGTTCTCTTCGGACATAATTTTCTATCTTTATTTGACAACTTTAGTTTCAAAATCGACTGAAATTATAAATATTTAGGCTATTGGATAGAAGTTTTGGTGTGAAGTTTTATTGGTAACATTATTTTGTATAATAATTTTCTAGTTATTTCAATTTCCTAATAAAAAACTGAATAGTTATAAAATTTTAATGGTTGATATTATATACTACATTTTTTTCAACTTTGCATAGTTACCAATATTTCAGTTTATTAGATTTTAATAATTAGACCTGCTTCGATTAGCTCACCTGAAAAAAGAAAAAAAAAACAAAAGGTAAGTAAAAGTACTTGCATTGTTAAAAGTAAACTAAAAATTAAAAAGAGAAATTTAATAATAAAAATGGGGTTGGGCATGGAAACTGATGGTGGTTGGTAATAACTAGGGATCGGATTTTTATGCAAAACGTATAAAAAAGTAGTGTCAAAAATCTAATATATATAAATTTTATTCAAAATTTTAACACATTTTGATCAAATATGCTTATTTAATCAATATTTTTAGAAAATATAATTTATGTTGCTATCCTATCTTTACACAGGATTTCATTTAAAAATGATTTTGCATAAAAATCCGATCCCTAGTAATAACACTAAAAGAAGAATTGAAAAGAAATGTATCAGAAATCACCCAAATAAAAAATTAATAATTAAAATTTATTAAAAAAATAAATTAATTATTATAAAAACAAAACATTACCTTAAAATAAAAACCAAAATTTTACAGAAAAAATGGTTAAAAATTTCAAAAGGTTTTTTTGTTATAAAAAAATCGTTTATTATTAAAAAAAATTGAGTCATGGCACTGTGCTAAGTTTTTTTTTTCCAAATTTAAAATATTAATGTTAATGTTGTAAGCCCTTTTTGATTTTTTTGCTATTAAAATAAAAATAAATACAAGGAGATATCTGACGAAGGAAAGCATTTTTTAGTCATTAGGAAAAAACATATCAACAGGGAACGAATGCAGGTAGAGGCGTTGGCAGTAGCGACGATGTACGATCCTCCGTACCACACCGCGTGGGATCCAACACAAAGCGGGATTTTAGTTAACAATTTTTTAATTTTTAGAAAAGAGTTGTTATTAATTTTGCACCATAGAAGTCAATCAATACGTACAAAATTGATAACTGTAAAATCTAATTCATAATTTTGGTCAAATATTGAAAAATTTACCCAAAAACAAGAAATTAAATTTTTACCAATAAATTCGATGTTTGTTTATATGGACAATGACCCAAAAACAAAAACGAAATTTCACCATAAAATCTAGCAATACCGCTCAATTTTTGTGACCGATTTTTTCATGAAAAATTACTGAATTTTCACGAAATTTTTGGTAGTTTATCATTTATATTTATGGGCGATATATCTTTGGATGACATTTTCTATCGTTTTGGAAACTATACCTTTTCTTTGTGACACAAAAAAAAAATTTGCCTAATTGGATCTTATTAAGAGTCTATAATTTGGAAAAAATCCGTCGCTAACCTGAACATGGATAATTTTATTTTGTGAGCAATGTTGCTGCCACGATACAAACAATTTGAACTTCAAAACATATCAAAAGATAATGGGCATTTCCACACAAAATTCTTTTGTGACCAAAAAATTAAAAATTATTTAAAACTTATTATTATATGATTTTATTTATTTATATATTTATTTATTTATTATTATTATTCATCAAACAGAGATTAATTCTCTTAATGACTACTTAAAAATTTAAAATACAGTATATTATAACAATTTGATACAGGTTACGTTAAGTTACTGGAATTATTACATACACTATTAAAATACAAAAGCAGAGAATTCTTAAAGACACTCCTACTTAAACTTAGATTAAAGTCTACATATATCTCGACTTACTGAATTTGCCAGTCTTAACCCTTTCATGCCCGATGTTGCCTACAGGCAACATTGTACTTATAGACTTCTAAGTCCCGATATTTTCATGTTTTTGACCTGTGGTTTTTTGCTTCATGTAGCCTTATGTGTTGTGCAAGCTTAAACTTATTTGTTCTATTGAATGCTTTGTACGTGTCCATTCAGTAGCCATTCTCCGTAGAATAGAATGGTCCAAATCAAGATCAGGATCGTTTCGCAAAAAAGTGTTTATACAAAAAGTGCTTGAAAACATTTTAATAATTATTTAAGTGTAAAACCAAGTGCACAATGTAAATAAATAAAGGTGAGAGAGTTATATAGATAAAAAAAAAATCATGAGAAAAGTGTTAAGTTTGTCCAATAACTGCCCAACGGTGCACATAAGCAACATCCTGTTACTAACGAAACCGGGCACCAAGGACTTTAAAATTTTTGTCAGTTCTTATTTGAGTTAAGACTAGCACATATCTGACCTCAAAAAATGTGTAGCCCCACCCATTTTAATTGGGGCATGAAAGGGTTAAGCAACGAGTTCGTTCATATTTGTAGTTTACTCTATGAAATGGCTCATGAAATAATCTTTGAGATCTCAGATCAAGTGAAGGTACGTGAAAGCATAATTGAAAAAGCAAAGTGGAACAACAGTTTATTTCAAAGCATATTAAATCCCCTACGAACATAATGGCAAAATATTTCCGGCGATTTTCCTAGGATAGAATACCAAGAAGAAGCCTTCTATAGATGGCAGAATATTCTGGCACTTCGATATTCCAATTTAAGCGACTGATTGCAATTCTCGTAAAGCGTCGCTGAATTCTTTCGATTCTATTAGAAGCCCATCTATAGAAAGGGTCCCAGATTATGCAGCAGTATTCTAAGGTAGATCTTACAAATGCAAAATATAACGATTTTGGAGAGAATGGATCAGAAAGGTCTTTAGTGTTTCTGTTTATGAAACCTAACATAGCATTAGTTTTTGCAACAATATAGTCTATATGCTTTGAGAACCTTAGTTTATTATCAAGTATAACTCCAAGATCTGTCTTTTCAGTTATTCTAGA
Source organism: Dichetophora obliterata (assembly GCA_963920525.1). Lineage (NCBI taxonomy): Eukaryota > Metazoa > Arthropoda > Insecta > Diptera > Sciomyzidae > Dichetophora > Dichetophora obliterata. Next base: position 86,245,505 of record OY986439.1, on the reverse strand, counting down.
CAATGTCATAATTCCGAGTTTATATGTGTAAACTACGGGCGATAAAATTCGATTGAAAGTCATACTTTGGCATATAGATATATTCAGCGACAGTAAATTGTCGCTGCACCAAACAGATAATTGGAGCAGATCTCTTTCAAGATTCAAACAATCGTTAGTGTTTTTTATAACAAAAAAAAATTTTATGTCATCAGCATACATTAAACACTGAGAAAATTTTATTTTTTCAGAAATGACATTTACGAATAAAAGAAACAGAAGTGGCCCCAAATGACTGCCCTGCGCAACTCCTGAAGAAACCGATATAGCATTTGACAGTATATTGTTAATACGAACAAATTGTGTCCGTCCTGTAAGGTTTGACTCGAACCATTTTAAAAAGTTGGAGTGAAAGCCAATTAATTCGAGTTTTTCTATGAGTAACTCATGATGAACTCTATCAAAGTCTTTTGAAAAATCTGTAAATATAACATCACATTGATGTCCATCTTCAAAACAATTCAAAATATATTTAGAAAATTTTGCCAAATTTGTAGTTATTGACCTTCCCGTGATAAAACCGTGTTGATACGGTGATATAACCTCTTTTATTAAAAAATTGAGTCTGTTATATACTCATTTTTCAAAAAGTGGATGTTTTACATATTGGACGATAATTAGAGACCTCGTTTTTAGAACCGGATTTATGGATCGGTGTAGTGTAAGTAATTTTCCAATCCGTTAGAAATTCGCCTTTTCTTAATGATTGATTAAAAGTTGTCGTTAATGGTGAACATAACGCGTCTGCGCAACTTTTTAATAGAGTGGGTAGAAAACAATCCAAGCAATTAAACCTTGATAAACAACCCATCAAGGTTTAATTGGTTTAACCCTTCCCAAACTTCTATTGAGCTAAGTTCTAGGTCACCTATATTAAGTAAACAACAGGATTAGTCTGTGTAGGTATTTGTATTTGTGATGTTGTTTGAAGAAATATATACTGATCGAAAGAATTCCGCGAAAATATTGCAAATTGATAGAGGGTCAGATGTTGTATTGCCCATGTATTGAATAGTATTAGCAATGCCCGTAGACTTCTTTTTGCTATTAATAAAATGCCAAAAACTTTTACTATTGGTCTTCAGTTGACATTCTATCTAGAAAATATAATTTTAATATAAAAATTTGTTCAGTTGATCACATTTCCTTTAAAGAAAGAGATAATTATTTAATAGAATTTGACTATTATTTGATTTTCTGTAAAGTTTGTTTGCTTTATTTTTTTGATTATTTAAATTAATTAGCTCTTTATTGAACCATATTGGTTTTGATAAATTTTTTAAAGGAATGTATGTATTTATAAGGAATGCTCTAGGAATGTAAGGGTTTATAGCTTTTTTAAGCTTGTTTGAAAAAATATTGTAATTTATTACTAAGTTATCATTATTTACAACTGACAACCAATTAACATTTCTTAAGAAAAGCGAAATATTTGTATAATCACCTCTGGCAAAATCAAAATTTAAACTATTTTCGCTTACAGGTTTTAAATATTTATAGAATTTAACACTAAGACATAATGCTGTGTGATGATTTGAATTAAGTAAGGATGCGGAGCTAAAGCTATTTACATCGGCATTGATTTCACTATCCACAAAAATTAAATCAAGCAAGCAATTGGAGTTGTTATACATACCATTAATTTGGTGTAGATCAAACTCTGCCAGCCTATCAACAACCTCGCATTCACTATTATTAGCAACATTATATGGTAACCAATAATGCATATCCTCATCAAAAATCCAATCTATGTTGGAGAGATTACGATCACTCATAACTACAACATTCTGATTATCTTTGAGATTATTCAGTATGCTAATACAATTATCCATATGTAATTTATATAAATCAATAGAACTATTTGGTGGTATTGTATATAACTTAGCATAACGACAATTTCTTGAAAAGAGTTAACATTTATTTTTACAATTAACTGGCCCAAGTTTAGATGCGTTTCCGAAAAAGGCAGTGCAATTTGCATACAGGAAAGGACTGATCGAACAGCTATTAAGACTCCACCACCTCTACTTAGCCCGGATAAGAGTGGACATCGATCTTTCCTAAAGACATTGTATTGGTTAGAATCAAAAAACTCAGCGTTATTATAGTTATCGGTGAGCCACGTTTCAGTAAGTGCTATCACGTCGTGTTGAAGTGGGGAAGAAAACAATAAACAGTATTGTGGTAAAAAATGAGAAAATGTGATAGAACTGAGGAAATAATCATGGCGCCATCATTAGGTTTAGGGAACCCTGTAACTTTTTTGACTTATCTAAGACTTATCTATTATCTAAGACAAACATTTAAATTTTATTACTTTAAGCCATTTTCCATGATGATCAAATCGTTTGCACTGTTTCACAAATGTAAGTTTTTTTTAGTTATTTAATTTTTTGACCTTTAGATATTAAAATTGTTGATGAAAACTAGCTACAGGTCAGTTTTGTAACATTATTTACATTTTATTTACATTCTAATTTTGATATTTAATTTTTCTTTGAAAAACGTCATCAGGGAATGAATAAAGAAATTACATAAGCAAATGACTAATTGAAACTTTATACATTTGAAAAAAAAAAAAATTTAACATAACATAAATAACACTTTACGAACGAGCTTTGATGACTAATCTGACTGATTTTTTTATTCATTCCCTGATGATGTTTTGCAAAGAAAAACGATATATTGCAATTAAAATCTAAATTAAAATAAAATAATTTGACCAAACTGACCTGTAGCTCAGTTTTTCTTTTTCATAAATGTTAAGTAAATGTTTCGTTAACTTTTTGTTTTAGTAAAAATGGAAGACATTGGTTAAAGATAATGAAAAAACGGTTGAGGCAAGGAAAGGACAATATATGAAATTTGTTTTTTAACTGCTACATTACATAATTACTGAACTACCTACTTAATTACTTCATTACCCAATTGAACTACAATGGAAATTTAAGTAACGTAGCGCCAGTAACGTCACGCCAGATCCAAAAGCCTAATAAAAAAACCAGAAAAGAATTTTAAATTTGATCACTTGGAAAATAAACTTATGTTATTTCAAATATTTTTAAAAAAAGTAGTAATGCCCAGTTCAGAGAGTTTTGTAAATTTTGTAATCCAAGTCAAAAATCACTTCCTTTTTTTGTAACGTAACGCTATCACATATTTTTGCTTATATCTGTACATCCTTAGGGTTGATTGTTGTCATTGTTTTTACTTAACACTCAAGTGTCTCTAGAAAAAAATCAGACTTGTTTTCCTTTGGGTCAAAAACTTACCCAGGAAAATTTTATTAATTTTTTATTTAAAAAATTTAAAAAAATAAGTAAGTATAGTTGTTTAATTATTGTTGTTGTAACTGTTGTTGTCACTTAACTTAAGTATAAGTGCACTGAGCCAAAAGAAAAAATATTTCTAAAATCATTATCACAACGAAAAATCATTATCATTTCATAAGAATCATAAGATTATTTGAGTGTAAAATAAGTTTTTTAATATATGTATCTTCGTACAAATCGTACGTAACGCCAGTTTGGAATTGCCTCTATGCTTTTCCACAAATGTAATTTTAATAAGAGAATAAAATTAAATATTTGGAAATTTATTCATTATAAATATTATTTTTTCATTTTAATGATTTGTAAATAACTTTTATTGAAAAATATATAAAACTTTAGTAAAAAAACAAAAAATTGTGTATTATAAAATATCTAAAGGGATTATTGTAAAAACATGATATGCCAAATATTAAAAAAATCCAAAATTATTTACTTCAAAAACTTGACATAAACTTAGAATATATTAGTAAACAATAATTTAAAGTTTTTTGTCGAATTTGAGATATTTCACAAAAAAAAAATTAAAAACAAAAACAGATTAATGATAATAAAACAAAAAGTAGGACAAACCACCTTTTGTGTAGTTTTATATATTTGTGCATAAGTAATTTAAATATTTTTGTTATATGTATGTTAAGAATATTTTTAAATTTAAAAAGTTATAAAATTTGCACTGAGGGTTTTAAAAAATATTTTTAAATATTTGAAGAACTTATCCAAACGGTAACACTGATTGTGTCTTTCAATATGCTTGCCATTCAAAATTTATTTTGATTACATTTTTAATTTTATCATCTTTTAAAGTAATGAATACTGCTTAGCGGTCACCTTCAACTCAGGCCATTTTGTTTGCAGAAGTAAGGTAATAGAAAAATCCATTTATTATACTGTTCCTATTGTTTGAAGTAATTTTTGAAGGTTTTATTTACTTAAGCTAAACAACTTCTTTACCATTTAAAAAATAATCCTCGCCATTCCATAGAAGAACAGATCTTCATAAATATTATTAAACCAAAATAGCAAATATAATTCACCACTGAATTAATAAAAGTTACCATGGCCAGGTGATACTCTAGATATAAATACAAAAAAAAAATTGCTGGATTAAGCTTAAAAACAAAGTCATTGCAGTCGAAACACGCCGCACAGTGGTTTGTTCCATACAAAATGTGGAAAAAAAAATAAGGTCGTAGTTAAAAAATACTGCTTAATATTAATAAAGGTGTGCAATTGCATTTACTAACGAGTTCTGACACCATTGTTCGGTGTTTATTAATGAGATGAGGAATTTTTTAAGGAATAACTACCTCTGGGGAAGCAGAAGTAAGCCTAAAAAGGTAATTGCTTTTCATAAAGTGATTATATATAGTGTTATTTTCTTTAGTTCATCTGGAAAGGCTAATCTTAAATTTCAGAAAATATTCTGAAAGAGATTATAATGCTAAAAGAAAATGCCTTAAATCAATTGTTACACAGTGAAATGTTTCCATCAGTGGCGTAGCTACGGGGGGTCTGAAGGAGATACATCCCCCATTGCCTATGAAATTAAATTTTCTTAATTTTAAAAAAATCTAACTAAATTTTGTGTCTTAATTGATCGAATAAAAAAATATTTTGCTTGGACTGCAAACTTTAACACATTTTTTTTAACAAATTTTACCTAAATGAGCCGAAAAAGTTACACTGCTAACAAGTAAAAGAAGTAAATAACTAGTACCATCATTTCAGAATTGTATTTAAGTCTAAATGAATATCAGATATAAGACCTTTTAGTCCGCAGAATACATAAATTTTAAATCATCACGATAAAACTGTTGGATAGCCTTTAATTTTAAACTAAAAATTCCGATTAAACATAGCAAACACAAATAAGCGGCAAGTTCAAATACCTGGGTATTCCTACTTTAATTAGTTTTAAGGAGCTTATTATTTTATTAATTTCTACATATTGCTTTAGAAACTAGAAACTTTCAAAGAGTTTGATAACATTTCGTACTAAGCAAAGCTCTATTAGTTTTCCAATCATTATTGACAAATTTACTGAGTCGAAAGCTTTTAATAAATCAATCACCAGAAATGCCACATACTTTTTCTATCTAGATTTTCGTAGAAAAATTCAGTGCGATTTAGACAAGCAGATAGAGTGTTTGAATTTTCTGTACACCTGAATTGGCTTACATGAATTATGTTATTATTTGCCATAAATTTATTTAGCGAGTTCGATGTATGAAATTCTGTACAAAAAATTCTGCATTAACATAAAACTGTGTTAAAAAATTCTGTATGCCAAAATTATGCAAAATATGGACTAAGAACAAGTAGGGTAAATAAGCTTAAAATAATAACTTTCCGCAGAAGGGCAAATAATTTAATCTTAAAAAACACCATTTTGTATTCCAAATACAGTTAAAATGCTGTAAATGGTGAGCAGACTTTTTGAAAGCAAAATTTTTAGAAAACAGTATATTAAAATACGGGTTTTTAGACAAACTGTATTTTAAAAATACTGTAAAAAAGGTCTCATGCTTCATTGTATGACAAGGTTGTCCGCATTCCCTAATTGCGGAAACAAACAAACAAAGTTACAAAATTTTGGCAATACAGACTTTTGACAAGCAGAAAATTGACACGCTCTCTTATTTAGCCTATGCAATAAGAGGGTCTGCATCGATATTTAATCGATAATATTTATAATAGGTATATAATCTGAATAAAACTCTTTGCTACAGCTATTCTAAGTGTAGAGTAATGACCCGTTTTTAATTCTTCGGGATAACTTGCAGATCTTAAGCTATCATTTACAAAACTGGCAGGAAGAGTAGTGCTGCTTTATATTCATGCTGTACAAAACGTGCTGAGACATTAGGTCTGTTACCGTACTCGATTCGACCAACTTAAAGTTGCTTGAAAGCGTTCTTTTACACCTTTTTCAAGTTCGAGAGAGAAGAAGAACAAGCTAAATGTCACTCTCTGTTCTATTGCAGTTACCCGAAACTAGCTTGAACTTTACTTGAAAAATTTCTTCGAGCACGAATCTTCTTTTTCCAATTGCTTCAATTTATTGTCAATCAGCTGTTAACAGCAACTGTTCTGCTCGAAACTTGCTTGAAGTCGTTTCCGTACTTTTTTGCATATTCTCACATTTCGACAGATAATTGAGTTACTCTCACAGATTCAACTTCACTCGAACTTTACTTGAAGTTAGTACGGGAACAGACCTATTATCAGGTCGATTTGCCGAATTTCTATTGAAATCTTTAATTGCTTTTTCGATTTTAATTCAGTCACAATGATTCAACATAAAAGAATTAAGACAACAAACATATTGGTTGCAAGAACGGCACGTGTTCAATTAGCTATTTATTCTCTCTACTTTTTTCCTTCATGGGCCAGAAAACATTGGCAAACACGAGACAGTACTGTTAAAACAGTAAAGAATACGTATGCTTCGTGTCTGCTAAGAAGCGTACCCAGCAGTTTTTGGCACTAGTGCTATAGTAGTGATTTCACTAGCCCTTAGGCTACCACCACTAGTTCCACTTCAATATACTTTCATGAATTCAACTGGCGAATTTTTCATGGAGATGTCCTAGGGAGGGGTTAATTGTGACCTTTTCAGTGACCACAGCCACTTTAATAGGGCTTCAGGACTAACAACTACACTAGCGCGTTGTGGCCAACTAATTCTCTAGTGCTTTTCAATTGCCATTCCCAAGCCGTCGTCGGTGCCAACTTCAGGGTTGCCCATATTCGAAGCGCCCATTTTATTTTTAAATAAATCAAAGAAACCACAATTTTTTGTCTGTTCGTCATGAATATCATTTGATTGGGTTCAAGTAGATTTGCTAACATTATTTCATGAATATGATATCTCGTAAATGGTCGCCATTGGCCTCTATGACATATTGTGCCCGTTTTGCAGCATTTTCCATGGGTTTCTTCAACATTTCGATGGGAATGGCGGTTATTTCTTGACGGATGTTGGTTTTCAGCTCTTCTAGGGTCTTTGGCTTGTTGACGTAAACCTTTGATTTCAAATAACCCCACAAAAAGAAGTCTGGAGGCGTTAAATCTGGTGATCTTGGCGGCCAATCGAAATCACCATTTTTTGATATCAAACGGCCAGGGAACAATTGCTTCAAAAAATCGATTGTAGTGCGGCTTGTGTGTGGTGGCGCGCCGTCTTGTTGAAACCAGTAGTGCCTGATACGCTTTCGACGAACGATTGGCATCAAAAACTCAGTAACAGTAACTCTGTGGCCATTATCATCTTCGAAAAAGAACGGCCCAATGAGCATTTTAGCACAAACGCCGCACCAAACAGTGACTTTTGCATCGTGAAGAGGTACCTCTTGAATCTCTTGTGAGTAGTGTAACTCCCATTGTTACACTACTCTTGTGGATTTTCAGTGGCATAAATACGGCAATTTTGTTTGTTTACCGTTCCGTTCATTTTTTTCGTTTATTTTTTTGAAAACACGTTGAGTTTTCACTATTGACTTGTTTTGTTGAATGTAAATTTCAACAATTTTAGAGCGTTCGCCTGGCGTGTACTGTTCCATTGTAAACATTTGCTTGGAATGACGCTTCAAACGCGGTATGTCATTAGTCGATTTGGCATCACTGCGGAAAGTTACAGTGTTGCCAGATGGGCGCTTCGAATAAGGGCTACCCTGTACTTAACTAGTCCAAGGATATAGCTATATTGCCAGTACTTTGAGACATCTTCCTCCAATAGTGCTTATGAACTAAGTAATTCCGTAGTTTAATTTTTGTTTCAGAATCCAAATATTTTCATTTTCTATTAAGAAACGCTAAAAATAATATAATTTACAAAGTTCTCTTCTTGAAAAACTAAACATTAAATAAAATTGAGTTAAAACAATTAAAAAAAATTAGTGAAAAAACCAAAGGATTTGAAAAAGTAAATTAAAATATAGTTAAAGTTTAGTTAATCAAATAAAAGTTTTTAAAGAGTAAAATTGCAAAAGCAAGAGGAACTAAATATAATTTAAACTATCATTAGTCGCTTGTTCTGTTGTTGATTTTTTTTTTTTTTTTGATAAATCGTTTTTTTCTGCAACTGCATTGCCTTGCGTAGCTGATTTTCCTTAAACGGAATTGAGTCTGAAATTAGATTTTTAAAATTAATTTTTAATTTTATATAGGGTATATTTTAGTGAATGTATTTAGACATAACATATAAGCAAACACATTGCAAATACATTGCAAACATAAATTGGTATAATTTTTGATTGAAACCGATTTGTGTTTTGTATTTGCAATGGTACAAGGTTAATCAAATCAAATCTCAAACACTCCTATTACTTTCTTAACCATTAGGGCACTGTAGAAATTTTCCAAACTTTTTAAGCATTTTTTCCGTGGACTCCATCCATATTGTAAGCTACGGTGATTTCTGTTACAAGTATTTTTCGCAGGTTTCTTTCCACTCCTTTAGGTTACAACAATTTTTTTTTTTAAATATTTTTCTTTCTCATTTTTATTTAATCTTTTTAAATGCTATTGACTATTCATGCCTGGTGTTATTTATTCCAATTTATTGATGGTTTATTTATTTAATACGTCTTAATTTTCATTTATAACGTTTTAAATATTATTTTTACTTCACTTTTTGGCCTTTTTTATTCCCCTTTTTTTTTGCAGCTTTGCACAAAAATTCACGAAATATGCACGAAATCAACAAACATTTAAAATTTTTTAAAGCAAATGCACTAGAAAACTATGTTTCCTTCATTTAATTTGTTTTAATTTTCGCCAGAAGTCAATATTGAATTGAATATGTCAGGGAATTCGCTTTGAGAAGTATCAGCATGAAGTTTAATGAATCGACCCGTTGCTCCACTACCTTGGGTCAATAAAGTAACTAGTTAATAAATGAACTAGTGAAGTAGCAAGCGATATAGTAACAATTGGTTACTCTCAATACTGGTGGGTACAGACTAGACAGTAGACAAAAATATGGAACTTATGAACTAATGAATAAGATTTTTGTTAAAACTAGCTAGTTATTTTATTAAACAGAGAAGTAAGCGCTGTTTGATGAAGGAATTTAAATAAATAATTTTAAATTTTGTTAAAAAGAATAAAACAACTTTAATTGCGTTATTATTTTCCTCTGAGGTTTCGCAGAAAAAAGCCCAAAATGAAAATAAACCTCAACAAATTAAAACTGGTCAAATAATTAAAACTACAACAATTTGAAATTTTGTTTATCCCCCCTTTGGCAAATCCCAGCTACGCCACTGATCTCCAAATAAGCTCAAATGAACAAAAATATAAGGCGTTGGCGTACCTTTACTTGGCACCTATACTTCTTTAGTGGCGGACGTGGCATATTGGTTCGAGAGCGTGGGTGGCGTGTGTGGTACAGAACCGTGATATCCCGATTTGAAATACAACCAATATGAATAATACAACAATAAAATACAATACAACAAAGAACAAAATGTACTTAAAATTGACGAATTAGATCATTTTAATAATTTTCAACTCATTGAGCCTAATGAATAAAACGTAAGCAATTGCTTTTCCTTGAAATTTCCAAGGTGTTGCTTTGAAATAATATAAATTAATAATCAAGCAATTGCTGTCATTTAAGGTAGTATTCTATTATTAAGTATTAAGAACCAATTAATATTTTTACTATATTTTCACTATTTTTTATAATATGTTTTTTAAAATTCAATAATAAAAAAATTAAAAAAATTAAAATTGAAAAAAATTGCAGGCTGGTGGAGTGAGAGTGCTAAAAAAGGGTGTCTCCATGTTGACACGATTTCAACCCTTTTAGTACTTTGAAAAAAAGAATGTTAATTAGTAAGAATGCCGCTATAGCCTGCACTAGGGATATAGCGACAAGATAATTTTTCGCGAAAGGGTGACTGTTTAAAAAAAAAGATTTTTTTTTACCTTTTTTTTGAAATTATGAATTTATTAAAAGTATTAAAAACAAAATTTTGACATAATCCTAGTTCTGGCCAAAGAGGGATATATAAAAAAGGCCCACAGCAAGACATGAGATATCATGTCTACAACTTTATTTTATTTAAAGTTTTTAAGTTAAGTTTCAGGCAGTCTAACTGACGACACTAAAATGGCTATAACTTTTAAAATAATTCGAATTTCGAAAAATCCTTTTAAGGAGATATTTTAAGGAGATTATATAAACTGTTGAAAAATGAAAAAAAAAATTTTTGAATTTTTAAATTTTCTAAACGTGAATACTGCCTTAAGCAATATTTTATTTCCAAAGTTAATGTTTACTTTTTTCTATGTTTTATATGTTTTGCTTAAAAGCGAATGAATAAAGATAGCAATTGCTTGCTATAGTAAAGGCTGCTATAGTAAAGGGCCCATTAAAGTTTTTCGGCGACTAAAATTCAATTTTATATGTTTTACATTTCCGGAATGGTAATAATAATGTTATATGGTGGAGAAGCTTAATGCGACCTAATAGAGATCTATTGTTGACTGCATCACTTTTTGTAGATATCACTAAAGCGTTCGATATGGTGGATCATTCAATTCTTCTAGATAAACTAAACTCTATTGGGTTTAGAGGGGCAATTCACAAATGGTTTTCTCAATATCTAAGTAACCGTATTCAAAGGGTAAAAATTGGTAATACTATTAGTAAACCAATTTTGTTTGTTCATATAAGACATCTTCTATGCTTGAACTTACCGCAATGATAAACGCTGATATAGAATTGCTGAGAAAATGGTTTAGTAGGCACAAACTAATTATAAGTAACAAAACTAAATTGCTGTTTTTTAAACTAGCCACCCAAGATCTCTCAGATATATGTTTTAAATACCACGTTCCGTCTTGTAAAAAGTTTGTCCTCTGCTCCAATGATCCAAATTCATATAATCCAGTATGCAACTGCGACATGAATTGCTTTGAAATTGAAATTGTCAATAATTTTAAATATTTAGGCATAATAAGAGACAATAAATTGAGTTGGAATGAATATTCAAACTCCCTAAAGACTTATTTTCAATCTGTTGTAAGAAAATTTTATAGCCTGCATAACTTATGTTCATATAAAGTTCTAAAAATGCTTTAGTTTGGTCTGTTTCACTCTTAACTCAGTTATGGTATTTGTTGTTGGGGTGGAGCTTACAATGTCAAATTGAAGCCATTGCTAACTTTACAAAAATGCATCATAAAACAAATTTTTAACTATTTGAACTATTTTAACTGTTTATAACATTTGAACTATTTAAATCTGCTAATATTTTGCCTATTAAATACTTATTTTATTATAAAGTTTTAGAAGTATTCTCTAAAAAACACAGAAACCTAATTTCTAATACAGTGAGACATTATAATCTCAGAAGAGTGAACTCTGTGTTTATTGCACCCTACCGCACCACTGGTTACCGGAATAGCTTTTCAATTGTAGCTTGTCACTTATACAACATGCTACCTGCTAGCATTAAAGTCATAAACTATATGAAGTCGTTTCTGAGGCACCTGAAGTCTTGGCTTTTTAACTTCAACTTGGATAACATTGATTTACTCCTGCAGACTTAAGTCTAGTATCTTCTCCTTTCATCAAATTTTATACTTCTTCTATTTTTTCCTCCTATTTTTCATTCCATCTGTCTCTTCTCCTTACTCCGCACAAATTTCAAATTCCAAATTTTAAATTAAATCTAAGTTTAATATTAACTCGTTTGGGTAACACAGCAATTTATTTACTCCACCTATCACTATCTTATCTTATTATATTTATTGATATTACTATTAAACTTTTCATAAAACATGTATTGTATAAAATAGATATTTAAGAGAAATGTGAATAAATTGAAATGAATTGAATATTGTACCTCCTTCTCATGGCTCCGCTAGATTGGCAGATTACAGAATTTTATGCAGACTCAGTTCTCTGATGAATTTGAGCATGTTTTTAGGTTCAAGGGATGAAATTTGCTTTAGACTCAGCCCTAAGTTGCCCAGAGCTAGCTTACGCTTGCGTGCCACAGAGTCGCAGTTTGTAAGTAGGTGAATTGGAGTCTCCTCAGCTTCCTCACAAAAACGGCAGTTGCTATCGGTTTCGACGCCCGATTTCGTCAGGTGAACTCAAGCCCCGTTAGAGTTCTTAGATTTTGTTTGCCTAAGCTAATGCACAAATTTGGTCTTCGAGTGCTAAAATCTCTGAAAAGCAATTTGGATTGTCTTAGCTTTGGGAGGCTTTCCAAATGTTTGATCGTTTGTGTCTTCCCTCCCTTCTTAGTTCTTCTTTGTCTTCCCTGTCACACTAAGCCATCCGCTTCTTCTTTACCTTGTATTTCTTTATGTCCTGGGGCCTAGAGTATAGTAACGGTGTTACTCTTGCCTGGTTCATTGAGTTTTGTTAGGCATTCCCATGTTACTCTCGATGATATTTTACAGGAGACTAGTGCTTTAATGGCTGTTTGGCTGTCCGACATCACAATTATATCCTGACATTTGTATTTCCGGTCCAGGTTGAATAGTGCACTTAGCTGTATTGCTAGGACTTCCGCTCGGAAGATACTAGGTGTTGTCCCCATAGGTTCAAAATGCTTGGTTCTTGGCCCGTATACCCCAGCGCCTACACCTTTACATGTTTTGCAGCCATCCGTTTACCATGATATACTATGTGGTTTCCTGACTTGCGATATTATCTCACTGTCCCTTTCTTTTTTCGTGCAAAGCTTAATATCGCAGCATTTTCCGAAGTTGCACCTTTTTATTATATCGTCTCTTGGTAGATCAATGTAAGGTATTTGCTTTGCAATATCCTCCTTCTCTCTACTGCTGATAGTTTTACCTAAGCCTGTCACCTCTTTAGCGTTGCATAGCAGAGTACGCTTTGCTACTCTCTCTATGAAGACATGTAAGGGGGTTAGGTCAAAAATTACTTCTAGTCTTCATGGCTCCTGTAATGTAGCGCATGCCAGCCTCTGCACCTTTGTTAGCATATTTCTCATTGTGGATAGCTTAGTTCTTTCATGATACCGCACCGTAGGTGAAGATGGGTCTCACCATCATCGTATACGTCCAGCGGAGAATTATTGGGTTGCATCCTCAGCTTTTCCCCGCCAGATTCCTACATACCATGAGTGCGCGTGTAGTTTTGTTAATAGTTGCTTCTGCATGACTTCTCCAAAAAAATTTTGAATCTAGTATGAGTCCTAAGTACTTTACTTCTCCTTTGAAGGGAATTTCTGTGCTATCCATTCTTATAGTTCGGAGATTTGGCAGACTTCTTTTGTTATTAAAAGGTACTATAATAGTTTTTGCTGGGTTGATATTTAATTCCACTGTATTGCACCATTCCTTTGTTACTGGCAGTCCTTTCTGTATCAGGTCACAGAATGTATCCTCGAACTTACCTCTCGCTATAAAGGCGATGTCGTCTGCGTAACCCTGACATCTTATGCCATTCTTGGTTAGCTTCGAGAGTAGTTCGTCCACAACAACACTCCAGAGCAGTGGGAGTACTGTCGATTTTGTGGGCAGCCTTTTGTTGTTTTGATTCGACTCCAGAATGTATAATATCATTTAAACATTCTCAGAAAGTTTTAAATCAATTGAATAAAAACTTTTGTAGTTAAAAGCATAAACGTTCGAAGAAAAATACATACTTCTAAAACTGCAAATGCGTTTTTTCGAGAAGTGCTGTTTCAAACCGGCGGCATTTATTTTATTACAAACAGTGCTTTGAAATAAAACTTTTGATGCAGGGTTTTTTTCGCTTAATAAACTTTAATGTACCCTTTAGGAATAGCTTCGGATTTTTGCATCGATCGTATCACATTGAGAAAAAATAGACAGCTGATTAGAGCCTTGAAAGTAAGAGGATCTCTTAAACACGATTTCAGCGCACTTAATTTTTTTAAGGGAATCTAATTTTCGATCCAGTCTACTATAAGAAACAGTTATGTTCTTTAAGAAACAATTTATTTATGGGGTCACTTAAAAGAATTTTTTTTTACCTTCAAATATACTAAAAAAATAAAGTAAATAAAGTAGTGGATTTACTTAAAGTGGTGTTAAGCCATGAATTTCCAATAGATTAAATTTTTTAAATTAAGCTTTATAAAAATAATCGAAAGGAGATCTTTTCAGAAGTTTAAATTATCTTCTAAAGTAAATAATTTTGTATGGGCTCAAATTTTCAGAAAGCTACATTTTTTATTGCACATAGCATAAATTTTACTAGCCTTTTTTAAAGCTTGCCGAGGAAAAGACAGTTTACGATAAAAGTATAAGAATGATCAAATGTAGAAAACAGTTATAAGGTTACAAGGATATTCATACCGTTTTAAAGATTTCATTACAATTTTTAAAAATTGTTCCTTCTCTTCAAAACAACAAAAAATTTATATTCGTCAATTGCCTCGGACAAATTATATTCAATTTACTTAAAGTTGTTAGTTTTTAGCTTTTGTAAAATTAAGATTAGATTTTAAAAAATTCGTAAAATTTTATATAATATAGTTGCTGAGAGCATTTTAATTTGACAAGAAGCAAAAAAGTTACGATGGTTTTCAATTTCAACTCCTGTGATAACGACAAAATTTATCTGTACTGATTTCTGATACTGTACTGATACTGATTTCTGTTCAGCTACAAAACGCATGCATTGATTTAAATAGAAAACAGTACATAAATTGAATAGATGTATTTCTAGTTTTAGTTTCATTGAATCAATGATGACTGTAAATTTCAAAAGTGAAAAATCACTTTCGCCCTGAAAACCTTACAGCGTTCCAGCACAACCAAAATTTGTTTTATCTTTTTTTTTTTTGGAAGATCAATAACTACACAATGATCTGTACATTGATTTCAAATTTTTAGATTTCGAAGCATAACATTTAATGCTTTTTTCCATTGAATGATTCACTGTGCTTTGCTCCATAATAAAAATGATAAAACAGTTGCTTAAAAAATTTTAATGGGCCCTAAAACAAGGTTTTTATTGCTACTTATTTTGAAAGTGGGACACAATTTGAACTCTGTGAACTGTTGTTTTAACTCTACTTACTCATTTATGTCTCAAGAAAAGTATTTTCCAACGCAGCATAAAAACAGAGTTAACTCAAACATTAGCTGATAAGAGGAAAGGCTGATAGCTCAGAAGATATTTACATAAGCTACAAATTGCCATAAAATTTCAGGAAAAACTATTTAGGCTATCATTGTATAGAAGGTAGTAGTGTAAAATAGGCAATAAAAGCCGCTTTGAGCCTCCATTACTGTCTGCTGCACACAACGAACGCTATGAGCCAAATATCTCATAAGAATATCGCATTTCTGTAGCTGCTGCTTCAACCTGCTGCTGCTCATCAGGGCAACGATGCATCATTATTTTAGCACTTGTCGGCAGCAACTTTTACAGTGCTTCCGCAATTTGAGTGCCTTAATTTATTTGAGCTCTAAATTATCGCTTTTTGCCAAGCAACCAGCTAACGTGATGCCAACTTAGTGGTTCAGGGTGGCATGATATGAGCCTAGTGGGGAGAAGGCGAGTTGCTGAGAAGGGCGTGTGGGTGGGCGTAACTGCATCATTGCAAGCATTATTAGTTCATTGCATGTTTATGAATTTAATGTGATTTTCTTACAGCTGCGGTTCAAGTGTTGGCAGCTCCACTTGAGTTGCTGCTGGGTGAAGAGAAGAAGAAATAAATACATTATGTGCTATCGCATAAACTGCTAAAATCAGCCGGCAAAAGCTCTGTAAATCTCGTCTAGCGCATTTTTTTCTTGCGCCCTGAAGGTAGAATAGTTTCAACAACGTTTTGGATGTCATATATTTTCGCGCCAAAAAATAAACTTCAATAAAGATGACATTTTTATGCTTTAAAAACATTGTCTAGGAAAATCGTCGTCATCCATACACATAGAGCATTTTTTTCTCATTCTTCTTACAGTTTTTTTTTTTTTGATACTGCCTCTGCTGCTGTTGCTACATGCAGCAGTGAGGAAGCAAAGTTGGCGCGATTCTTATTATCCTATCGCGCTGCTGTTAAAGCGTCTTATAGTACAGTGTGTTCGCTTTACTGAGAATGTGCTATAAAGTCAAAAATTAAAACCCATGTTAGATTGTTAAATTGTAGCTTTTTCTAAACTATATTGATGAGGGCACAAAGTACCGTTATAATTTTGCTTTTAACTTGGTTGTTGAGTCCACTGATGAACACCCTGGTGGTATGGTGACGGTACAGCAGTATTCGCCAAATTGCGCTCTCTTTGTTCCGTGCTCTACTACCAATTCTTTGGGGACAGCGTTTCTCGCTGTCCTGCCTAACTGCATCTTTATGTATAACGAAACGAAGTTTATCGAAAATGCATCGATAATCAATACATTTTTTCATAACAAAAAATATTGTTGCTCGTTTCTCTCACGACGTTCAGCCTACGTTTCGTTTAACATAAAGATGCAGTAAAACTCTGTTTAGTTTTCAGAAAATTTCAAAACACGTTTTGTTTTTAAACATTTCGTGTTTTTTTTTTATTTACACACCCTCTTCTCTCTTATTCAAACCTATTTAAAGTCTTAGCTTCTTTTCAACCCCGATAAAGTGAAAGAAACACGGTTAATCTGTCTGTTCTGAGTTATTTATGAATGTGATCGCAAATTTTCCGCATGAAATAGATTTACACACAATTTTTTCAAACGTTTGTAAAATAAAAATAGAAGTTAATATTTAAACATATAAACATTTTGGTCATTTCACTTTTCAAAAAATACAAATGCAAAAACAAAAACCTAAAAATATGCAATATGCAAGTATATTTCATAAAGCTAATGTTCAAGTTTATAAATTGTGTGTATAAGATACATGAACTAGGTTGCAAACACAGTAAGCGCCGAAGCGGACAGGCAGGCAGACAGGCGCAGGAAAACTATGTGAACAAGAGAGAAAAAAGTTATTTCTATCTCGCTTCTTCGCAGGGAACTGCCTGCGCCTACCTGTCTGCTTCGGCGTTTACTCTGCTTGCAGCCTTAGTCACAAAGTTAATCAATTCTATGAACATTTAAAAGGGCCTTATAAATAGTTCATGACTTTATTTTTTTTTAGATTGAACCAACGCTCAGGGGATGCCCCTATAAATGTTTACGCATTGTGTTGATTCGGGTAATAGATAGTTGGGGGGGGGGGTGGAAAGATGGAGTAGTGTCGGTGAATATTTGTTTTAAATTTGCAACTTAACCGTGCGACTAAAGAACGAATCATCACGGTAATACAAGGTTCTATTGAAAGAAATTCATAAGATGCGTATTCCTGCTGAATATATGGGTAGCAGGAATAGTTCAGGATATAAGTGTAGCTAATTCATGATTCCATTGTACAAATTCTACCCCAACAGCAATCAGTTTATACGCCTCAACATGTTTTAATATTAACACATTCAACTTTTATCTATATTAAGAAATCAATGTTTTTGATACAACAAATTTGTTGTATTCTTAAAGCTTAAAGCACAGGACAGTTTGGAACACACCATTAGGAAATGGTGTATTTCCTCCGTACATACCCGTGTTAGTCCTTGGTTGTATACTCTGAGAAACTGGGGGTGGCGGACTCTTTTCGTCTACCAAACTCAGCCAGCGTCTTTCAGGCCGAGCTTTTTGCGATAAAAGAAGCTTGTCGCAGGAGAGCTAACACCAACCACTTTAATGCAGCTATTCTGACGGATAGCCAAGCTGCCATTAAATCTTTGGCTGCGATCAGTACCAACTCCAAACTGGTAAGGCAGTGTAAGGATGAACAGGCCCGGCTAAGTCACCAACTTAGCATTACTATAATCTGGGTTCCCGGCCATAGGAACATTTATGGTAATGAAAAGGCGGATGAATTGGCTAGGCGGGGTTCTTCTCTTGACGTTTCCAGAGCGGAGCCAGTCGAAGTTCCACTGAACATAGTCAAGGGAGGAATTCGTTTTTACTACTTAACCTTAGCCGGTCGTAGATGGAGAGAACTACCAACCTACAACACATCAAGAAAAATATGGCCTCTTTACAACATAGGCAGAACTCAACAGATGCTCTCAAAACCCCGGAACGACATAGCCAGATTAACGGCTATTATTACAGGTCTTTGGTGCATCGGAGTTCACGCCAAGAGAAATGGACTACCTTTCAACACCCACTGTCGCAGCTGCGATGACCCAAATGAAAAAGAAACACTAACACAATTTCTGTACACCTGTCCGGCCCTGGCCAGGTCCAGACTAACAACGCTTGGCAGGCCCTTCCTCAGCAACCTAGAGGAACTTTCAACAACAAAAATCAACAATCTCCTAACGTTCATCAATCGCACCGGATGGTTATAACCTAGCAATGCGCTACCCAGTCAACCAACAGAAACACGAGGTTATGGTATCAAAACGGCTCACTAGAGCTACTTGGATCCTACTTGCATGTAGAATCACCATCTAAACCAACCAACCAACCTTGGTTGTGTTTTAAATTTCGACTTTAAAAATAAAAGGTTAAAAATAGCAGTTAATTTTAAACTTTTACATTTTTGTACAAAATAAAATTGTTATTTTTTGTGAGATTTTTCACAACATATCCCACAAATCACTGTATTTAAAGAACTGTTCACGCAAGGGTCATCAAATAGGGCGGGTGAAGGAAAAAATCCAATATCTACCATATGAAAAAAATGGGTGGCCCCGCACCTTTTCGTGCATTCTGCTGATTTATCTACAAATCGTAAGATCACATAAATATTCGTATAAAAACAACAATCTTCGCTTAAAATGTAGGCTTTTGGAATTTTTAATAATGCAATAAAAAAATGTTAGAAGTAAAATAAGGAAATAATAAAATAAAAATAAGGAGAATCTGTGCTATTAAAATAAACAGAATATTTGGGTACAATAATATGATATACCTTAACCATCTGAGGTAATTAATTTAATTAATTACGTAAAAAAAATTTTAGTTTCCCTTGTATTTTAGTCTTTTGTCAATTAATGGTTTGAATTTAGTAAATTTTTTTTAAACGTGGCATGTTTCCTCAAAACTCTCAAATAAAATAGCGGCGCACATTGAAAAGGATAAATTATTAATGGCCATATGAAAAAAACTTACGTAGGAAATTAAAGGGAGCTGCTTGTTACCGATTTTAAGAAAACTTGCTTGGTTAAAAACTTAAAAATCTGTTAAATTCAAGAATTTTCTTCAAAAAGGGGCGTTGTCCAACTGGTTTTTGTCAGATGGTAATTATTGATGCCATGTTTCCACCATTCAAATTTTATGACCATATAATGAACAGTTTCTTAAATTTAGCGATTTAACCGCTATTTTTTGTGCGTAAAAATTGGATTGAAAAATTCTGCTTAGTTCCAATTCAATCAAATAAATCACAAAAAATAACTTAAACTTAAAGCTTTTCTAGAAAAATGGTATAACCATCACGATCCCTGGTATAAACATATGGAAAAAGCTTGAACTGTTTATACTGCAAGCTGACTCCGAGCATAAAGCTACTTTTAAATGGTTTTCAGTTCTTATATCTCCATCTCCCTTGCTCACACAAGCAGAAAGCGAGCACTAAAAATACCAATGAGCTCAGGAAGCTTGTGATGCGTTAAATAAGCGTTCACTTTGATGAAAAAATGCGCGACAAAGCTGCTTTATGAATCAGCTTCAGCCAATGCATCCACTATGAACACGGCCTTAGAAATGACATTTCAAGCTTCAAGAATACAACAAACTTTGTTGTATCAAAAACATTGATTTTTTTAATACAATGAACGTTGAAAGTGTTCAAATTAAAAAATGTTCAGGCGTACGAACTGATTGTTGTTGGGGTAAAACAAAGTCAGCATGCATGGTTTATGGCTTTAGTGAACAAAATTAACAAAACCCATGCATAAATACAAGGGCAAAATGAAATATTCATAGGCTTAGTGACTAAAATTTATAAATCACATAGGCATTATACATGTACAGAATGAATAATTAATGTTTAATGATAATTCAGCATAATTCTTCATTAGAGCTTTATTTTAAAAGTCCTAAGCCAGAGCCAAAATATTGACGCAATTTCAGAGGCTCAGTTTTTTTAAATATTTTAACAAAAGTACTCAATTACTTTTAACACAAGTATATAAACAAAAAAATTAATTTTAACGTAATATTTAGAAGTTCTTGTATTAGAATTAGAACGGCGTAATTTTTTAAATTTTTTCAAGATTGACTTGTCACTTTTTGGGGGATAAAGAGAAATATATGGAGCTATCTTGGAAGGACCAACTTTCATTCAGTCGTCTTTTTCTTCTAAAGACTTTTCTTCAGACGAACTTTATTAATGATATTCGATGAAAGTAATGAATCTTTATAAAAAAATATATAACAATTTTTTCTTTCGTTCAAACATCTTATATATGGGCAAATCCACAGAAAAATCAACCGTGACCAAAAATTAAAACTTATTAAAAACGCATTATTTTATCATATTTTCTAAGAGAAACATTTTAATTTTAAATTAGTTTTAGCCATTTATGCATAAACTCATTTACCATGATGATCAAACCGTCTGTACTGTTTCACAAATGCTTTTCTTTAGTAAACTTTTAGTAAATGTTTCGTAAATTTTTGGTTTTAGTAAAAATGGGAGGCATTGAATAAGGATAATGAAAAAATGGTTAAGGCAAGGAAAGAAAATCATATTAAATTGCTTTTTGGGTAACTTAATTATATTATTACTTAACTACCTAATTATTTAATTACCCAATTGAACTACAATGAAAAAATCTGAAACGTCCGAACAAATAAAATTAACGCATTAACTGGGACATTACTATGCCCGTAATAAAGACGACATATGGCTTTTCTGAGAGCTTGTTAAATTTATAAAAAATATTGTCTGCCGACTTTTTTTGTGCGGCTGATAAATTTGCAGATCAAGGCATAGTATGATCTTTGTCCCAAAATGACTTCCGTTTCGTGAAACGTCCGAACGCATATAAAATAAAAATTTTGTTCCAAATTGAAGTTGAATAAAAATTGCTATATTTTTTTTAATTATACCAATTAGCTTTTCGATAATATACACCTTTCCCAAGTATGTCTCTGGATCGTATGAAAAATGTTTAAAAAAAAGTGTCCGATTGAAACGTCCGACACGCTGGATTTGCCCATATATAGACCGGAAAAATTTACAAACCTTAATTTTTCCAAACTGCTTGGGCATCTCCAAAACCATCAAATGTTGAGCAATATTACCAAAATTTATAAGGTTAGAATATAAATTTAAAATTTGAAGGACTACTAAACGTAAAACATTGGCAATCGATGAGATGAATATTAAGATATGCATGTACAAAATACTATAAATGTCCGAACCTTACAACAAAATAGTCGAAATTTTATATTTGTTCAAATTCAGCATGCCAAAGAGTACTGTTAGGCACAACTGCTTTATGTAAACTCGAATTAAATGAAGACCCCGAGCAAAAAGTAATGGAACAGGAAAGAATTATCTGAAGATTAGCTTAGGTTAAAATTTTACAGGACCAATTTGTTTCTACTTTTCTGTGCCTTAGCTAGCAATATGAAAACCAAATTTTACATGCGCTTAGATAACACTGAACAACAAAATCATTTTTTTTTTGTTCAAAAAAAATGACAAAATTTGCTCTCTTCTTCGAAGAGAAGACCTTCATAGAGGTTTCTTTTGTATGGTGATTTTGAGTGAAATTTTACGTATAACATTTTTGTTATAGGAACTAACACCCTAACACTGAGTTTTACACTTGACATTTTAACACCAATTCTGAATAAGTGAGAAATTAACCCTTAAACACATTTTAAGTTTTCACTTATTTTTGGCATTCAAGTTGGTTTTTGAGCTTTGGTGTATTCAGATACTCATAGTAAAGTTTTATGGCAAATATTTTTGTGGAATATTTTAACCCGTTATATTCCTGTTTTATAAGTCTTATTTGCCCTTTATCAAAAACAGGTCAAAAAAGACCCATACATTGAAGAGTTAGAGGGTTAAAATGTTCCACGAAAATGTTCCTCGTTATATTTTACATAAATGTGCTGAACACATCCTACACTAAAAACGTAAGGGTCACATGGTTTCGTTTGCCGATTCATTATGAGAATGTTCAAAAGGGGGATAAATTAAACCCCCTCTAAAATAAAACTCAGACATAAACTTTCAAAATGCCAATACACGTATTATTTTTTTTTGTCCCCTCTATTAGAGTTTGTTGGCGGAACCTTGTTATTTTTATTTGTGTTGAACAGTGTAATTAACTTATTAACTATAAGGATTGCAAATAAATTTTTTTACCACGTGATGCGATGGGGAGTGTAGAACAAATTTGCATCAAAAAGTAAGTTTAAAAAAATGGCTTAGACGATAATTTCGTGCAAAGCTTAATCATTGTTAAGTTTGTCTCAAGAAATATGTTTTTTTATATTCCACTCTGTCATTCATCAGAGGACTTTTTCACAAGACTTTATAAAATTTTTTATAAAATTAAATAACTTATTTTTACTGCTATTAGTCTTTTTAAAAACTTTAGTTCTGTAGGTCAATTCAAAGTATGAGTATGAGTTTGTGCTTAGACATTTGCATAAATTTTAGAATTAGTTATAAAATTATGAATTAATTTTTAAGAACTTGTGAAATAAAAGGAAAATGAATTTTTAAAAGAATAATGGCTAAGGTTTGCTTGGCGTTGGACATTATTGTAACGTGCATTTTTGCCACTAAAAAATTTGTGGCAATTATGAACATTTTGGTTGTGAATTAACGCCACTCTTATTATTTCCACCAATTTTTTGTGGCAGTACTTGTGAATTTCCGACACGCGAATTAATGCCACCAGTTTTTTGTCATACATCCATGTGAACTAACGCCACGCATATTATTGCCACCAATTTATCGTGGCAATAATTCACACACGTGAATAAATAATTTTATTAAGTTGTTTAATTGAACTAATTAAGTAATAAAAGAATTGAATGAATTTGTTTATTCAATAACAGCAGAGATATTTGCATCGAAAGTCAAATCAACTTTCAATTTCAAAACTTTTTTTTTCAATTTTAAACATCGATGTTATATGAAAAAAGTCAATGTAATTACAAAAAATTTCTAAAGGTTTGAAGATATGTCTAATGTTTTGATGTCAAAATAATTGGGAATTTCCTAAAATGAAATTGACGAGCAATGTTTGCACTTTTCTGTTTTTGATAAATTTAAAAAAAATTGGGTACGTCATTTTGAATTAAAAATTATTTTTATTTTAAACTAGCTGATATACCCGGTGTTACTCGAGAGTCATTTATATAAACATTTTAACATACACTTCTCAATTAAATGTTTTTTAAAATCTGGAATAATGAAAAATGTGTTGAATTTTATTTGTAAGCTACCGTTAGGAAGGTAATTGAACGAACATTAATCCAAAAAAGTTTTGGAAAATTTTTGTTGTTGGTGGTTCCATCTCTTGCGGTGAGCTATTGAATTAAAGAAGGGGTACGAAAAATATATTTTAAAAATTAAAAAGAATTTTTATATTTACTTAATCTTAAAGCAAGCACAATTACCTTTTCAACAAAATAAAAATTATGGTGGGCCTCAATGCGTCCTTGAGATATGGACATTTTAACGTTTTAACAAAGATTTATATTAAAAATATATTGAACTTTTTAACAAAAAAATTTTAATGAAATATATTAAAAACAGCAGAGTTATTGGC
Organism: Dichetophora obliterata; assembly: GCA_963920525.1. Lineage (NCBI taxonomy): Eukaryota > Metazoa > Arthropoda > Insecta > Diptera > Sciomyzidae > Dichetophora > Dichetophora obliterata. The sequence continues at coordinate 86,221,398 of OY986439.1, read as the reverse complement.
ATTAAAAGTAAAAACTTTGAGTTTCATATAATTTTTTTCTCATTATTAGCTATCAATGTTTTATGAAAAATTCGTTGTACTAAAAATGATTGTACCTACTAAAATTTCTATAAGCTGCGTTTTGTCATTGGAGATTAGGATCATATAATCGCATTTGCAAGCAAAGCAAAAACAACAAAAAATCCAGCAAGTGAGCTGGACATTTAAATTGATCCAATTCTATGTTTTTAAGTATTGATGACGATAGATGACGCTGCAACTGAAAAAACTGGCAGTACTGCATTATTTTACTTTTTAAAAGTTTGGTAGCAATAGCATTTTCGCAAAATATTTCGCAAAACTTATCTGCTAGCTGCATAAGAACATCAGATATTCTTCCGTTAGCAGAAAATAGCGCCACCTGTCTGTAATCGCAAACGTGTGGGGTTAAATTTGAAGAAACTTTTGGAAAAACATTATTCAGCTATCCACCGCAAGTTGTATAGTTTGTACCCACAGTTCTTACAAATGTGGCGCCATCTATGTGTGAATTTAATGCACAGATCAAAACTAATGAAATAATTGTGCTGACCGGATGCGCATATGTTTTATTATATTGCCATATAGCTGAAACTGATTACATGAAAGTATTAATTTTTACAGCATTCTTATTCACAGTCATCTTTTCGATAAAATTTTGATATATATACAACATTTAAAGTACCATTTATAAAGAACTAAGTGACAACGGTGACACAATAGTGAGAAAAAATAGAGCCATCACAACAAAACAAATTTAACTGAAGGGGGCGGGGGGTGGGGAGGCAAAAACTAAGTAGATTACTATAAGGAAGATTTTATATAATCCAAAATGTTCGTAATTACTCTAGACACACAACTACATTCTTAAAGAAAAATGGGGACTTTCAAACTATATAGAGAATTTTAACACAAAACTAAGTTGTATTTAATAGCCTGGTATGAAAAAATAGATTTTTAGCCATAACTTTTGATTGGAAAGAGATATTGGTGTAATTTTTTCACATAAATTATTTTTGAGACTTGACTTTTTTGTAAAAAATATAAAACCATTTTGAAAAAATAAATTTCACGAAAAAAATTAAAGGGGTTGTTGTTTTGATGACAAAAACAGTTAAATAATTTTTGCGCTTAGCTGGAAGAATTTTTGCAAATAAATGCTATGTCATATGAAATGTAGCTAGATGTGCAGTTTTTAATTGATTTCATTTTTACAACAAAAACAATTTTTGAGTCATTTTTTGAGTAAAAAGTCAATATTTTGGACCTTTTTTGACATAATCATCAAACATATATACACTGACTTAACGGTACAGTTCAACCTATTTTTGTGAAGTGATTTTATTGAAATTTTGAACAAAAAAAAATTTGAATGAAATATATTAATGGACAGCGGAGATATTTGAATCGAAAGACCAAACTTTGATTTTCATGTCGCTTTTTTCTCATTCTTAGGTAACGATGTTTTATGAAAAAGTCGTTGTACTGAAAATTTCTCCAATTTTGAAGATATGTCAGTGTTTTTGATGTCAAAATAACCAAAAATTTTTAAAATTAAATACACAAAAATCTCCGATACTAAAAAGTTTTATAACAAAATTGCCGTTAGTTGAAAAATTTGAGAGGGGGCGTGGCAAAAACTAAGTATGTAACATTTTAAGTTGAGATGCACTTAATATGTATACCTAGTTTGAGCAAAATCCATTGAGCCGTTTAGATTTGTATAAATGCCAAACAAACAAACAGAAAATTAGTTTTATTACTATAGACAAGCTATTGTCCAAGACCCTTCATACCAATATTTGGTTCAAATCCAATGACGAGTTTATTTAATATCAGTTTTAAGCGATTTAGACACACTGTGCGTCTGCTGAAGATTTTTTTGTTTTTCATTTCGCAGCTCTGTGAACTCTAAAATTTTTTTGTACTTGCTTTTGTGATTTATTTTGTATATTTTTTGGTCGAGTCAATGCCGCATTAAGTCATCCCATGATGCAGATGTTGATGGCATTCCAACAGCTACAACAGTATCTCTAGAGGTCCACCAAAGTGTTTTCCTCAAAGCATTTATGCGGTCGCTTTTCATATTCAATGTCGTCGTCGCGATGTGACGGCATGGCTGCTCCGTTTATCGGTAATGAGCAGGCTGGGCTCAGTCACAAGCAGCTAGCTTTAGCTACTTGAAATCATTTTGGTTGCTTTTCTAATTAACAGATGGCGTGTTGTTCGAATGCTGCTCATTATGTAATGCAACGTTGTCAATGGGTTTTTGTACTTGTTGTTGTAGTTCTGCTTATTGTTATTATAGCCTAAGTTCTTGCTATCACTATGTTGCCAGCAGCGGCTGATAAAGTGGTAGTTTCCAAAAAAAACCTCTAAAAAACATTTACTTCAGATTCATGCGGAAAATTAAAGGGAGTGTAAGGGACCCAAATACACTCGCAATCTTTTCCCCTTCTTCACTCCCAACATCAAGCGCATTCATAGATACCCGCCTTTTATCAACTAGCTACATCTTGATTTATAAGTTTGGATATTTTATATGCCTGAGATTCGACATTCCATGGATTAGAAGAATCAACATTTTTTTTTTAAGTTATTGCAAACGAGTGCGCATTGTTTAGAATTTTCTTGCAACATTTTTGAATGATGTAGGTGTGGGAGTTAGTTGTAATAGTGTGGGAGGCTGATGGTAAGGAATTTTGCTTCAAATTTGTTTTTGGGATTTAAATTTTTTGACAAAATGCGCTTTTTTGTATACTGGCATTCAACAAATTTCAACAAAATACAAACAAAATTTTTACAAGTTAACAATACCTAATCAAACCTTAAATCCAGAAATATACAATGAAAACACATTAACAGCCCAATTCTGGCAAATTAACAAATTGTTAACCGGTATTTTGAATATTTCTATGTGTTTGTTGTTTTCAATACAAAATTTAAAAAACAAAAAACAAAATTTGTTAATGAAATTGTCAAACACTGAAAAGCAGTTGACAATTTTTATCAAAATTTTTTATTTTTGAGCTTCAAATTTTGTTTTGAAATAAAAAAATTACAACAAACACATAGAAATATTCAAAATACTGGTTCACAATTTGTTAATTTGCCAGAAAAGGGCTGTAAAACTGTGAAAACATATGTGTTTTTTTTACTTTATGATACTTAAAAAAAACTTATATTTTGTTTCCCCAAAAAAACCTTTCATATACATCATTGATGCTTTTGTCAAAATAATTTTATTCAACAACAATTTTTCAAAAAATAAATTTGTGAATTTTAAACTTCCCTAAAAACAACGTTAAAACATTTCAATCAACACGTCGGGTTTGTTTTTTATATTTTTATTATTTTTTATTAAATATTATAAATGACTCTTCAAAATTAATAGAAACCATGGACCAAAATGCGCCAATCGAGCCATTCGATTTGCGCACAGCAATGAAAACTATAGATGATGGTGTTGTGACTTTTTGCGAAGCAGAAGGTACATTGCTTTTAAATTGTAACTTTAAATTATAAAAATTTATATATAAACCTTCTTAGAAAATCAATCCCTAGAAGACAATTTAATGGACAACAGCTTCAATATTGCAGGACTGCATATTTAAACAGAGGATGGTGTTCTGCTTTTTGCCAATGCTCCTTTAGCTCAATAAGTTACGAAACGTGGCACTGTTCGCAAACGACTTAAAAAAAGCAGATTTAGAAGAGGTAAAAAGGCAGGAAGCCTATGATTTAGCAAGTAAGCATAAAAAATGCAGAATCAAATGTAAATACGGCTTTTCTTTATTGTATACGATAACCTGAATATGGAGAACAAGCATAGCATAAAAGTAGGAACTACAGTTTTTGCTCTATAGTTTTTGCAAGTTTGTTAATATAGGAAAATGAAAGTTGTATTAAGTATTTTACTGTATTAAAGTACACAAACCAATCAGCAATTTATTATAAATCCAACCAAATATTGGTAAATTATTGATAAATAGTTGTAAGGCGTTTTACTCATAATTTTGAAAATTGTAGATACCGCACTTTTCCTTATGACGGCAGTATAACTGCTCAAGGGCGTCGCCAGACGATGACCCAGGGGAGGGGGAAGGAAATTTGATCTATGGAGGATCGGGAAAGTATGAATTATAGGTAGAGTCTAGATAACTTTACACTTATTTGTAATGCGAATCTTACTACTCCTACTTAAGGCGATTGTAATAAGAACGGCAAGAAGTCCAATGTGCATAGCTCCACAAGCTCTTTACTGCACACTCATCGTGTCCAGACCATTGAGGCGATTTTTCCCCATGGTGCTTGGTAGTTGTTGGATGGGCACTTGTTGGATGTCCATTGTTGCTACAACGAGTTAAATATTTCCTATTATTTAATTTGGAATTATTCATAAAAGCGAATATGAAAAAAAAACACAGATGCGTCGTTGGACACACGAGATAAGCGAAGCTTTTTTACAGTTTCATAGATTTGTTAATTTATTAGTTTTGTATAATAAAATAATTTTTAAATCCAAAAATTTAAAATAACTAGTTAAAAAAACACAAGTTATAATCACACCAGTAGATTTTATTACATATCATTATTATTTTATTTCATTACATATTACATCTATTTTGAATTATTTTTGTAAATGTTTTTAATTATTATTATCAAATTTCATTAATGAAATTTAGAGGTTTATGATAACTGAAATAGCAAACGTATATTATGGATGCTATGTCGGAAATACAGTGGGTCAAACGACTAACCGGACAGGTCAGCGAGCTATTTTAAATGCCATTTTTTCAAAAAATACGTTATTTGAAATACACAAAGTTTTTAAAAAATGTTTTATTATTGTTTTAACTTTTGTTTGGTGCAAAGAATTTGTAAAAAATTTACTCCAATTTCATTCAATTAGCAATAATATAAAAAAAATCTACTTTTAAGAGTCAAACGTCTAAACGGACACAAACAAATTATTGTTAAATCTATTATTTTAATACTTTGTTGAGAAACCTTTTGCATCAATAACGGCTTGCAAACGATTTTTCATAGAGCTGAGAGTTTCTTTCCAAGTTTCTACAAACATCTGGTTGAATGCTGTTCCATTCCTTGATCAATTCCTCCTTGAGCTGAGCTATGTTCTGAATGCTTGTGTTGTAAAGCCTTTTACCCACTTCATTCCACAATTTTTCGATGACGTTGATGTCAGGCGATTGGGGATGGGTTTGCAATAATTTGGGACAGTTGTGTATTAGCCATAGTTTTGCCACACCAGAAGTGTGTTTTGGGTCATTATCTTGGTAAAATGCAAAGTTCTGTAATATACCAAGCTTTTCAGCGTTCTGCTTAACATTTGCCTTTAAGATGTTAAGGTAGCCGTACTTATCCATTTTACCATCGATGAGCACTAAATTCCCAACACCTGCACTAGACATACAGCCCCAAACCATCACAGAACCACCCCCATGTTTGAATGTAGCACGAGTATTTTTCCTGTTAAACTCGGTGCTTGGTTGGCGCCATACATAAGCCTTGCCATCTGAACCGTGCAAGTTGAATTTGCTTTCGTCAGTATGTAGTACCTTAATTAATACATACCACTTGAATTTTACCTAATTTTTTAACATATTACCTTACTTACCGTATCCCAAAAAGCATAATTTTTAAGCAAGTACTCTCTCGCAAACTGAAGTCGAAGCCTTTTGTTTTTTGAGCTAATGAATGGCTTTTTTCGCACAACATGAAAATCATTCCTACGTAGTGTGTTATGAATAGTTTCCGCGCAGACGTCCTTTCCTAAGCTTTCTTTTGCATAATTTTTCAGCTCGTTTGCAATTTGGAATGGATTATTTTCTATATTTTGGAGAATATGGCGCTCATCATGGTCGTTTAGTTTTTTACCTTGACCCTCCCGAATTTTGTTGAGGATTTGGAAATCGTCACGATATTTTTTAATAATATCGTGGACCGTAGAATGGCTGCGACCAACGATCTTACCTTCACCGTAATGCCATATAATTAGCTGCCGAATTTTAAAAGTTGTGTGCGTACGTTTTTGCGCCATTGCTGTTTTTTTGTAGTAGCGATTACACTATGAGCGAAATCAATAGAAATTTGGTTTGATTTAGTTTTCAAAGCCAATAACATGCCTAATTTAAATGTCCGGTTAGACGTTTGACTTTAAAAAAGGGGATTTTTTATATTATTGCTAACTAAATGAAATTGGAGCAAATTTTTTATAAATTCTTTGTACCAAACAAAGGTTAAAACAATAATAAAACATTTTTTTACGACTTTGTGTATTCCAAATAACGATTTTTTTTTTAAAAATGGCATTTAAAGAAGCTCGCTGCGCTGTCCGGTTAGTCGTTTGAACCACTGTATATCTAGAAAATACTGCATCAATAGTTGTTTCTAATTGTGTTGTACAAATATTTGGATCGCTTATTATTTGTAAATTTAATTTATCAAAAAGGAATTGTTTAAGTGTCTTTGAGGATTCATGCCTAAAATCGCAATTAAAATTTCCACCCAAAACAATTGGCATTTTGTGATAATTTTCACCCAGTTCAATGGAACCTGCTCGTGTACAACATAAAAGAGATCTGTGGATAAATTTTATTATGTTATCGATTTTGTTTTTTTCGGTCGTATTCTGAGGTGAAATGTAAATCGAAATCATTAAAATATGTTGTTCATTAATGATCTATCATTTCTGCAGAACATACTTCACCAATTTTTGAAATATCAGCGAAAAAATTTTGTAGCTGAAGTCTGTTGAAATATATTGCCATATTCCCAGTGACTGTATTGTACTTATCTTTATTAAAATTACGAAAAATTGCAACTCCTTCAGAACGACAACTATTTCTCTGACATTGAGATATACAAGCGAAATTAGTGATATCGATACTTTCATCATTTTGCATTTTTGCTTCTGGTAGCAATATAATGTCACAGATTTGAGTTATAGAATCAGTAAGATCTTAAGAATGCGCACGGAGGCTCTGACAATTGAAAGTCATTACAGAAAAGAACTGTTTGCTCTCTATCAAATTTTTTATAGTAATATATTTAGTTTCTAATTTGTTAAGAGATAATCTTTGAAATTCTCGAATTAAATCAACATGAGAAAAATCATTTCGCCTTCCATGATGAATTGTTGAGGGTTGTCATCAGGGGTTGTGATAAAAAGTCCGTCAATACTAGTATCACAAGACAAAGCGATGTAGAGTAATTTCAAGGAATGCATATTCGTAAACAATCGGCGAATGGTCCACCCTGTGACTTATGAATAGTTATAGCCATTGTAGGAATTAATGAAAAATGATTTCTTGTAACTGTGATTGTTTTATTTTTTTAAGAGGTATGCTACTGTTTTTTCGTAGTATTGGCACAGCTCTTCTTCGAACTTGAATCGATTGAGCGTCAGCAGAAGCTTTCATTCTTGCTTTCTGACCAATTTTAGACTCGTCGAATTCCAGTCAAACTTTTTTAACCTGGTCATTCTGGTTAATTTCAATGTGCACCAGTTTACCAATAGCCTCATTTGCCAAACCATTGCTAACATTAATATTTGTTGTTATTAGGTAATGTTTATTGATGGCAAAAACAATTTCTGAAGGTAAACCACCTGTATCGATGACTTTCAAATTATGCAATTTTTGTTTAAATGCTTGTAATTGTTCATTATTTTTACATCCACTAATGTTATCTATTGCAGAGGAAATTTTGTTGTGTTCTATTGCGCGTAAGAAAGCATTACTAAATAAATCTACAGGAGCATTACTAAAAAATAATCTTATTCCATTTGGACACAGGCGGCTGGCAGTTTCCTTCGTAAAAAATCGACTCCCTATTAAATGTAACTCGTTTTGCTCAAGTTTTTTACCATCAGCAATCTTCGTTAGCAATGACGAAAACTGTTTATTACTTTGCCGCATAACTTGTGTAAATTCATAAAATTTAAGTTCCAGCAGTTCTTAAAGTTAGTTCGGGAACAGACTATTCTCATCAACAAAAGAAAACACATACAGTAGTGTTCATAAAAATAGCAGCATCATTAATACAATAGTAAATTGCAAGCAATTTCTTTATTTCTTATATTTTTATTTTAACTGTTAATGTAAATTAAGTGGCATCTAGCCTTAAAACTACAACAAACAAAAATATCTTATATTCTTATTTATTAGAGTTGTCGTGAAGAAAAAATAAAATTCATGTTCAGAAAAATAGCAGCATTCTTCAATGTGCAACAAAATCTAAAAAAAAAATTAAAAAAGCTTATAAAAATCATTTAACAGCTAATATTTGGTAGCATGGCCTCCATTTCGGATGACTGCAGCACATCTTCGTTGCATAGAATTGACCAAATTTTGGCATCTCTCAGTTGATATTGCATACCAGGCTTTTTGAATTGTTTCCCATAGATCCTTGCTGTTTTTAGGATTTGCTGCATCTAATGCGTCTTTGATATCACCCCAAAGATGTTCTATTTAGTTGAGGTCCGGCGATTGTGCCAGCCACTCCATTAAGTCCACTTTGTTCTCCCTAAACCACGTACGAACACGCTTACTCGTATGTTTCGGGTCATTATCCTGCTGGTAAATCCATTGTCCTCGTGGCATATTGTCCTCGGCATAAGGTAGCATAGTTTCTTCGAGTATTTTTATATAAAGAAACTGATCCATTATTCCGGTTATCGGATATATGAGCCCAACGCTATAGTAGAAGAAACATGCCCAAACCATAATTTTAGCGCCACCATGCTTGACTGTTTTAAGCGTGTATTAAGCGTCATAAGCAGCATTTACTGGTCTTCTGACATACTGTAGACAACCTTTAGATCCATAAAAAACAATTTTGCTCTCATCGCTCCAAAGAACATTTCGCCATTTTTCCAAAGGCCAATCCACGTGCACTTTAGCAAACTCCAACCGTTTGGCAACATGTTTTTTTGCTTAATAAGGGCACCTTTCGGGGGGCTTCTAGCGGTGAGTTTAGCCTCTAACAAACGCCTTATTACAGTTACGGAGCTAATTGACAGCTTAAGGGTCTTGTTTTATTTTTCTTGAACTGATTTGTGGATCCTGCTTTGCCATTTGCACAATTTTTCGGTCCTCACGGATGGACGTTTCACGTTTTGGTCCACGTGTTTCGCGTTTATTTTTCCATTTTAAAGCATTTTATATCTTTTTAGAAGAGCATCCGACGTTTTTTTCAATTTCTCGATAGGTTTTCCATTCTTTCGCAACGTTTTTATCAAATTCCGTTAATCTTCAGAGCACAGTGTTGATGGACTCATTTTGCTAAAATTTTTAAATAATTCAGTTTATTTATAAATTAAAATTATAATAAACAGCTATTACCCTGCCCTTAAAAAAAAACACTTATTTAATTCGAAATAATGAAAAGAATGTTTTTCTGCTGCTATTATTATGAACAGCTCTGCTAGTACGTACGCTCTTAAAAAACAAACCACTTAGTTTCTAAACGCGAGCGATATACCGTTATAAGGGTACTTTCATGCAGTCAACAACAAGCTACTAGTGACGCTTGAAAATTAGTATTGATAAGAAATATTGACAACTCCATATTATGAGGCACAGTGCTGCAATTTTTATGAACACAACTGTACTTAGCGATTTTAATGACAACGATAGTAAGTAGAAACAATATTTGTTTTGTTATATTGTTTTGCTGATTTTGTTGTTTGGATAGCCAATACACAATCCTTTTATATAATAGATTATTGTGATCTGCACCATAGCTTCACGCATTCAAATGTATGATAGCTTATGCACAATCCTTTAATAGATTCTTGTCATCTATACAACATAGCTTCAATTAATACTTAATATTAAATAAACTCTCATAGTCAACGCAGTTTTTTGGATCAGTTGATAGTGTATAGAACTGTCAACCGAAAGGGTACGAGTTCGATTCTCATTGCTAACAAAGAAATACTTTTATTAATTGTATATTCTCTTGTTACAATCTATACAAAAAGCAACAACAATTCTAAGAAAAAAGTGTACGGAAAAAGTGTCGTTTTTCAGATTTCACTCAAGCAAATCGCAAAACGAGGCGTAAGAAACTTCGCATCAAAAATTATATAAAGACGATAAAAAAACTTTGTGTCCTCTGCTCGTTTCGCTGTTTCAATGGTGAGAAACGAGCCGAACAAGAAATACGTGTTGCCATTAAATAATTTTGAAGCTTACTCCATGTTACAGGGGCATTCACGGTGGGAAGCAGTGTTCGTTAACATCCATATTGAGGAAATAACACATTTTGATTAAAATTGAATTAGTGAATTCACTCGAGTTTCGACGTGCGGAAATTATCGGTCAAGCAAGTCAAGTGAGTGGACTAAAAACTTTGGTTGCTTTGCATTTGTCTTATTTTTCATCTCTAGGGGGAGCAGCTTCCCCTCTCTTCCCCCCTTAGCGACGCCCATGTAACTACTATATATAGCTAGGGAGTAACATTTGATTGTAAGCCCCATTTGCTACCCACCGCGTTTTTGCATGAATATATGGGCTTCCAGCTTAGTTTCCTATCCAGTATGAAGCCCAGGTAATTTTCTTAATCTGCGAAGCTAAGTCTTGTTAACGCTAACGGTGTAGAAAGACTTGTAAATGCATTTGCTCACGTTTTTTTTTTAAATTTGATTTCATTAATTTTCGTAAATTGTTTTTATTATGTTTGTAGATTTGTTTGATTTATCAAATTAAATGCATTCTTTTCTAGAAGTTCTATTGTTCTTATAATACCATAAAGTTGGCGGAAATGCTTCACTACCGCTTCTTTTTATTTAAAAAATACATTTACACAAAAATTCAATATTACTGTCAATACTTAAATTTAAATCGTAGTTCTTGTAAATCAGCAATGCTTATAACATTTGCCAAATCTTGACTCAGTTGCGATATAGAAGATTGTTAAGTGTTTAAAATTTTCGACATTTTTAAAATTAATCTTGAAATTAAAATTTATTTAACATTTTATTACATAGCATAAAACATTACACTTTTAGCATAACATTTAACGCAATTTTGTCTGAAGTCGATTTCTTCCAATTGTGGTAATTTATGAGTTAAATATTTAATTTCTTTTGTTAAATCTGAAATTTTAAGAAAACTTTATTTTGTTCTACGAGACATTTTAAAAAACTGTAATTTTTGATACTTATGTACATATAAATGCAGTGCTGCTCTCCCAAAAAAAAAAAAACTAAAAGAAGAAATGTTTTTTATTTCTTTTGACATGTATTGTCTTATGGATATTGATAAAAAAAAGCATCCGTGGCAAGGCCAGTATGTATACATATTAGGGTGGGACGATTAGTATGGAAGGAACAAAATGTTAATGAGCGCTTCGCGTTTCTGATTCTTGGGATTTTACTGAGCAAAAAAGTCCACTAGACCATACGTCTACGGTGAAAATCGAGCTTCCAGATTTTGACTTGCAGTTTTTTCTCAGACTTTTGTCACTTTTTTTTTGGATATTTTGGCCTATAACAGCCAAACCATTGAGATTTTTGATCCAATACTAAGGCGAAAATTGTAGCCAAGACAATAGTTTAGAACTCTCTAGTACATAGCAAAGGCATTGGAAAGCTCCTTCATGCAGTTTTGACCTTGCGAAAGTGCAAATTTTTCGTGAAAATATTGATAAATTACCATTTTCAGTTGTTCATAGCGCAAAATCATAAAAATGTTCTATTTCTTATTTTTTTCCACTTTTTTATCCAAAAATATAATGTTTTTTTTTGTTTTGTTCAATATTGAAAATTATGAGAAATTCATTTAAAGTACAAAGTAATTGTATTGATAGAGACAAGGTATGAATCAAGAAGAAAGCAATTATTGTTTTAAACGATTTCACATCAAAAATTCCAATTCAGTGTACTTTTCATTCAAAGATTGCCTTCCAAATCTTTTCGAGATTCCATACAAGGTACTTTCTTTCGGCCTTCAGATACAGATGCCATTATACCTTCACGGTTTTTGTCGATTGAGCGCTTAGCAACACTAGCTAGTAGCTGGACATGACGCTCCGTACCTTGAATATGACAAGGTATTAGTGGGTCTAGAAATGGTGGATCTTCATCATCTACACATTCGAGGTATTGTTGTAAATGCTCATACGGAATTTTCCTGGAAAACTGCCTGAAGGAGCGTTCCAATTCTTTTGGCATTGTAGTTCTTAACTATTGTCTTGGCTACAATTTTTGTCTAAGTATTGGATCGAAAATCTCAATGGTTTGGCTGTTATAGGCCAAAATATCAAAAAAAAAGTGACAAAAGTCTGAGAAAAAACTGCAAGTCAAAATCTGGAAGCTCGATTTTCACCGTAGACGTATGGTCTAGTAAACTTTTTTGCTCAGTACAATCCTAAGAATCAGAAACGCGAAGCGCCTATTAAGATGTTCAAATCGCCCCACACTAATACATATTTATTTAAATACGCGTTAATTCTTTAACACCATTATTAAGCACAACATCTATAACCTTTTCTTTTTTGCGATTTTTTCTCATTTCATTTACTCGTAAAACGTTGTATTCAACTATCTAAACACTTCTTACAAAAGGATGATGAAAAAAATATAACCAAAAAAAAACAGCTGTTGTAAAGCAGTTGCAACATCATAATAATAAAGGTGTGATCACAAAAAGCTTCCCTTGTAAAAACGTATATGCAACAATGCAACAATATCGAGAATTACCCTAATGTTTATTTAAAAGTATTTTATTAACCTATACGAAAAATTTGACCAACCTGCGAACCTCTCTTACCATTAATGGATTTATGTTAGGCTTTATTGTTTTTTTTTTACTTAGTAGTAAAAAATAACAGCATCCGCTAAAGCCGATGAGGTTTTCTTGTCTTTAGTGTAAACACAGTTTCTTAATATTTTTAAATGTCATCAATGTCTATCGGGTGGTCGTCGCCAACCACTTGCAGCGTCACTTTCAACATAAATAAATGCTTGCAATGAGTTGCAGCTATAAACAATGCTATCGATTCAACACTACAAAGAATACTTCATAAAAAAAGATTCACTGCAACAACTTAAGATAAGCTTATCTATAAATGCTCGAGGAAAATCTTAAGTATGCTATTACATAGTTAGAAAAATAAAAAATCAGAAAATGAAACAACGAAACAGACATAAATTGAAGTTGCATGTTTGGAAGCAATAATTCTCATTACAGTAAATTCAAATGGACACAAAGACAGGCAGAGATGGACAGGCAGTCATCCGGACAAACAGTTCTTTTATAATTTTATAGCTCAATGTAATAAAAAGGCGTTTTCATATTTTTTTTTTTTTTTTGTTTATTTTTGCATTCAACTATCAGATACAAAATAAAAGAGAAACAAAAAAATTTTGTTAGATACTGGCACTGGCAAAATGGCAAACAGGCAAAGTTCAAGTGAACAATGGTAAAAAAAGCACAAAAGGGCAAATATACAGAGGAGAAATGTAAAAAAAAATATTAAATTAATTGCATTTACTTGTTAAACTAATGCATGCAGCATGCAGCAACAGCAAACTTAAGACACAAAATACAGATACAACTACAGATACAAAAATACAGCAGACGTTGAAGCTAAAGTAGCAACAGCACTTTATAAGTGTGAATAAGTTAAGTTTCAGCAAACTTTGCTATAAGTTCTTGACAAAGAAGAAACGAACTATAAACAATTAAAGCAAATTACAGCAGTAGAAGCAATAAAGATGCAAGCAGCAGACAACAGAAGAAGATGAAAAAAAGGTCAAAAAAGTCGAATGGGGGAGGGAAGGAGAGGCCGAGAGCCGCAGCCGCAGCCGCAGCCAGTTCAACAGCCTGCCCAGTCCATGGAATGGCTGGCACACAATTCTGCAGACCTCACATTGTTTGCACATGAGTTCACATTCACAAATGCTGGCCAGATCGAAGCCAAGTGCCAAAAAAATGTGCGTGCAAAAAAGAGAAAGCCTTTAATGCGGGAAAAGAATGGCATTTAAATGAGAATTTTTTTTATTACTCATTAACAGTTCGAGCTGGTATGTCCGGCATCGTGAAGTTATGAATTTATGCACTTTAACACAATCATCAACAGCAACATCATCATTTTTATCATCATCGTCATCATCATCATCATCAGTGTCCTCATTACTGCCACCAAGTTAATACAAGCTATAACTTGTTGGTATCGATTTAAATAAAATGCCCATTGTTGTGGTCACGGGCGTCCGCAGGAATTTCTGTAGGGGAAAAGGGTTTATAAGAAATTTAACCCAAATTGAATGAAAAGTGGTTCTAAATAAAAATTATGCATTCCAACTTTGATTTTATAAAATGTTTCAGCTCAGTTGTTGATTTTAAAATTTTAGATTTTTTACTATTTGTAAGAGTTGAGTCTTTGTAGTTAACTAATGTGCATGGTACAATGACAATGCAACAAAATCGGAGAAAATGTGTCTTATGCAGCAATTGGGAGATCAGTGCCGGATTATCAAACAAATTTTGAGGTAATTGCCTTAGAGCCTCGCAGTCTTAAGGGCCTCCAACTTTCGGAAGCAAGAGTGAAATTTAAAACAATATCAGAATATCAATTATATATACATGGGAGTGTACGGGGGTTGGTGAAAGTGGGCGTATACAGGGGGGAAAGTGGGGCAGCTGGTGGATTGCAAACGGAAATACAGCTGTGGAATTTATTGTGGTCAAAGAAACCAACCATAGATGTTCATTTGATAGATCTTTAAAAAGAGTCTACTATGTTTTATCCACAAGTAAACAAAGGCATTCAAATTCTTTTATAATTGCCTAAAACACTGTATTTATAGAAAGGACTTTCAGTCTACTCAGGCGTGTCAAAACTTGACTGCGATCAACAATGATAGAAGGTCGCTTGATTGGCTTGTGTATGCTCAGCGTGCATCGCAAACTTGTGGAGAGTATGGGCGATGCTTTTATAACAGGGCTGGGCATTCTAACACAGTCACATTTTATTTTGTTTTGTTAGTATTGGTGCGCTCTCGAATAGCGCACACTGAGCGAAATAGTTGTCACAACTATCTAGATTTGCAAGTTTGTATGTTTATACCTCCACACATACTGTAATATGTGTTTATTTTTTATTCTTAGTCATTGGTATTGTTCACTATTTCTTCTGTCATTATTGCTCCAGCATTTTCTTCTAATTAAATATATTATATATTAATTTGCTAGCAGTGGCAAATTACACATTCTGCTTCGCAAGAAAGGTTCTCTGCACAAAAGAAATCGCATTGCGATTCAAAATCAAACATTGTTTTTTATAATCAAAACCTCAAAAAATTAAGTATCAAAAAATTAATTAATACAAATAATATGAAAAAATAATGCAAAGAATCTTAATAGGCAAAATGTATGAATTATATTAAAACTTAATAATATAAACAAATTAAAAATATATGCGTAAGAATTATGAATCTACAAACCAAAAAGTTGATTTTTTAAGAGTATACATAAAATTTCCTACATAGGTTTTCAGAGCATCATCGTCAGCGAACGAATGAATTATATTCTCTTCTGTTGTGAGTTTTGTGGACATGTGAAAAGTTACGCTCAGAGAGCGCTCAGTGACTGTTATATAGACAATTTTTTCCAGACATTTTCTGAAGATCCCATTTCTGTTTAGAAATGAATTAAAAGTAATTAAAATTTATTTGTCAGTTTTTCATTTTGATAACTTTTTACCCCTCCCTTCGTAGGTTAAAGGCTGGCTACGCCCTTTTATATTCATAATAAAAATATAGTATACAGAGAAAAATAGTGCCACATATTTCCAATAAGATTTCTTCCTAAAATGTATTTAGAACAAGAGGTGAAAGACACAGAAGGAAAGGCATTTTTTAAGAAGAAAGCTTTTGAAATTCCATCAAAAATCTTTTTTAATTTTTTTTAAAAATATTTCTTCTTAATTTCGTGTTATATAGCTAGCATGAGATTTCATCTTAAACAAAATTAAAACTCCTTACGTTATTAGGTTTTTATGTGGCGATTTTTTTCATGTGTAGTTACATATGAATTCTGTTTAACTTCCGAGCAAGGAAACTATAATTTCGTTTCAATTATGATGATTGAAACAGAATGAATAAACTGAACGATCATGTACACAATGATCAGCAAAATCTTTGAGGCTCACATATTTAACCTATTGCGGATCATAGATTTTTTGATATGAACCATAATAAACATTTTTTTTCTATTTTATGTGTTTTTTGTATTGGGACCCCCATGTGGGAGATTAATAAAACTATTGAGACGTATTTTTGTCTATACATAATACATAAGTGCTGATACTCTAGGCAGAAGCGAAGATAAAATCGCTAGGATTCTCGGGGGAGAATTTTAACGTAAATTTTCCATCAAAAGATTCTTTACCGCTCATTAACTTTCTTTGCGAAAAATTTTGTACACAACCCAATAAAACCCAATAAAACAACATCTAAAACCGGAACTAAACTAGGTGCAATTTTTTCACATCAAAAATAGCGAATCACGGATATAGTATATCTCATATTTTAGTTATCACAAGTCAATGACAGTGTAAATATTAAATAAATACAATATTTTGTTATGCAAATTTTGTGTTGTATTTCTTTTAAGATGCTCTTTCTCTCACTCTCACTCTCTCTCTTTTTTCTGTCTCTTTCACATAAGTCTCTATTGTTCCTAATTGTAAGAAATTTCACTCCTGTCTGTATACACGCTATACCGTAATTTTGTTTTTTTACTTAAATTTGACTTAAATAAGGAATATGAAATGCACTCGACATTTTGTCGTAGAATTACAACTTAAGCGAGGTTTGTAGAAGGGTCTTTTCCAGATTTTTTTAATCACACGTAGCACTTTTCTTTGGATATTCATCGTAAAAATATAGAATATATGCCAAAATATCAGTTATGTGGCGAATGGAATGAATATCCAACTTTTGATTTTTTTTACTTCTTTAATAAATTCACAAATAAGCAAAATCTAAGAAAAAAATTTAAATTTTTGTCATTAAATTAAACTTACAGAAAAATCAAGCATCAAGGGCTTTAGTAGTTACCTATGTTATTGTTATGTTTGTGAGTTTCGTTCGAGCCGAAATCACAAACGTAACATTGTGTCGTTGGTTGAAGAGAATCGTTTAACGATCATTTCTCAGTAACTGCTTGCATTGTTGTTGCTATAAATTTTTTTTTTTTTTTATTTAAAATTTGTCTACTGGGCTTAACCTTTACAGACATAACTTAACTTAATTAACTATTAATAATTTAACTATGAATTTATAATAAAGTGATATGTAATTTACGATTGCATTGACTCAGTCATTAAGAATATTATAGAGATAGTTCAAAAATATATGTCTGTTTAAATGAAAATGTACATGACTGTTGATTGAATTGAACAGAGTTAGACATCTTGATATTGGTTCATTCAAACCATAGTTGGAACTATGGCACAGTGGTAAAAATAAATTTCTAATTCGCAGAGTTTTATGCGGCACATAAAAATTTATAAGAGCTAACAATTCACTTGAATCAATTTTATTGTCGAGAATATCCTTGATAAAAATAATGCTCTGAGCCTTTCTTCGTTGTTTTATACTGTTTGAATTTAAATCTGCTCGGTTAATATGAAGGCATTTTCTCACCATAAAAACTGCGCCGAAGTGCAATTTTAGTAAAACTTTTTTGTATTTTTTCAATTCTTTTTACTCATCTCATAGAATGGATACGCTATCTCATAGAATGGATACCAAATGAAGTTGGCATATTCTAGAGTCGGTCTTACTAATGCGACAAAAAAAAATTTTAGGGTATTTAGGTCATTAAATTCCTTCGAGTTTCTAATGACAAAACCAAGAAGAGAAATCGCCTTAGATACCATATAATCTAGATGCGCGTCAAACTATAGTTTAGCGTCTATAAGGACTCCTAAGCCTTTTACGACGCTCTCTCTCTCACTGAAAAAACAATTAAAGTCGTAGTTGTAGCGGTGAATAATAGCCGATTGTTTATAATTTTACATTTGTTAAAATTTAGATGCATGTCGTTTTGATGGCAGCACGTTTTTAAAGAATGTATGTCTTCTTGAAAGTGGCAACAGTCATGTAAATTATTTACAGTTGTAAATAGTTTTAGATCGTCGGCATATAGCAAACAGTTATATGATTTAAAGATACAAGTAATATCATAACCAAATAATAAAAATGCAGAGGCTCTAAGTGACTTCCCTGCGGGACGACGCCGGAGTTAGTTGTTATGGTTCTGGAATAACTTTCCTTCACCTTGATTAAAAGATGTCTATTTGAAAGATAAGATTTAATCCAAATAATTAAGTTGGAGTGAATGCCCAGCTTTCCAAGCTTTTTTAATAATAGCGTATGGCTTAGGCTGTTGAACGCTTTAACAAAATCGGTGCAAAAGACATTTACCTGAGACCCGCCTTCAATAGCACCTAACAAATAATTTGTAAACGTCGCTAAGTTTGTGGTGACAGATCTACCAGGGAAATAACCATGCTGCTTTGTAGATATAATATTTTTAAATTCGTAAAAAAGCTGTTTGCTTACAATTTTATCTAGCAATTAAGGTTTTGCTGAGAGTTTGACCCGATTTGTGAATGGGTAATATGTATGTAATTACTTAGCTAGTTTGTAGTGGGCCCATGTGCACCGCGACCCATAGGATCTATTGTGCATGCCCTTGAATAATTCTCCAGATTAATGCTATGTTAGATGCGCGTAGAGCTAAATGCGCATTTAGAGCATTTGCTATATATATTTGTCCCAGTTACTCCTACAACAAATAATGGGACGTTCGTAAATGTGGATTTCGTAAATGCTCATTTAGCTCTCAGTGTGTACATAGCATAAGGCTTTTAATATATTTTAGCACTGTTTCTGGCTTGGTGTTTCAAATTGTTGATGGGGGTACTACTGCCCCTGCAAAGTGGAGAAGGGTTAAGGCTACAGATTGCCAGACATTCACATAGAATGTGTTCTAGAGTTTCTTCCTCCTGCTCGCCATCGTTTTAAAATAGTATCTGAGTAAATATGTATGTAAAATTCACATATATAAATACTTAACAGTTGCTTTCGTTTTTATCTTTTGTTCTTATTAATCTTCAACAAGATTAGTACAATAAACAAAACAGATAAATGTAGCTACAGAGCCAGTATGTAGCTACAAAAAATTGTATAGTAGTGGTTTACATGCGTAGTAGTAGCCTGCGTAGTAGTAGCAGGTTTACATATGCAAAGACTGCGCATGGTCGTTGTGCTATTAAAAGTCTATTTATTTTTTAAATTTCATAATAAATTCAATAAGTTTCATCAATTTCATAATAAATTCAATTTTATTATTATTATGTTTATCTATATTAAAAATATATTGTATTTGCTTTAATTTTAATTTAATTATTTATCTATATATATAAAATGGAATGTGTGTTTGTTTATTTGTTTGTTTGTTTGTTTGTACCTCATAGGAGACCAAACCTCTGGACCGATCTTCCTGAAATTTTCACAGCATTTAACTGGGACTCTGGCATGATTAATAGGGTACTTTTTTCGACCACGCCCACTTTTTAAAATTATGTAATTGCTCCCATATAGTTTTTAACAGATTTACTTCAAATTGTATACACGTTATACTCCAAGCGAGGTATAAATAAACATTTCTTACGCCACGCCCCCTTTCACGTCCCTTTTCACACCAAATTTAAGTTTTAAACTTTTTTTCTCTGTACAAATTTGTTCCTTCCAACGGATTATTTTTTATTTGGTAGTATATTGCTCTTAATTCTGTTAACTTCGCCATATTACTATGAACCACACCCACTTCACCGCCCCCTTTTTTAATTCAGATACTTACTTATACCACTAACAATGTTTGCTATACAAAAAATTTTTTTTGTAATATGTATTTACCTAAAGTTTTATATACTTTTTATCTACAGGTAAGGTAACCATAGATTTTTTTATTACCAAATCCCCCTTTTTCGCCCCATTTTACTTTAATTATAATTAATATGCTTTCAATCTATTTATATAAAAATGAATGTATGTCTGTCTGTTTGTTTGTTTTTTTGTGCTTTATAGGAGGCCAAGCCCTTGGACCGATCTTCCTGAAACTTTCACAGCATTTTACTATGACTCTGGAAAAAATAATAGGATATATGAAGTTTTTATTGGAAAATGGTTATTATTGGAATATCCTATCACAATAGGATATTCTTACGACATAATAAATTCTTGACTATATAAAGTTGTGAGTGGACGAAGGGGCGTGGCCTCGCCCATATAACCCAAATTTTAAAATCGTCATATCTTGGGCATTTTTTGACCAACGGCGGCAGTATTTGCTATATATGGTATTGGCATGAATAGAAATACGTACCAAAAGAAAAGTGGGCGGAGCACGCCCCTTTGTTTGCGATATATTGGAGGCTGAACCTGATAACCGATCTTAAATTTTCCCAGCGTTCAGCTTTGACTCAGGAATACTTATTACATGAAAATATTTTTCGACCATGCACACTTCTGCACCTACTTTTTTACTACGTTTATTAACGGCTTTACCACAAATTTAAAATACATATTAATTAAAATAGTGGGGTAGCCCCATTCTTTTTCTTCCACCACTGTCTTCAAAACAGCTGATTTTATAATACGTGTTTATTAAAATAGAGAGTGGGGTAACCCCATTCTCATTCTCCCACAACTGACTGCGAAACAGCTGATTGTGTAATTGCTGCTTTTTGATTGGTCTAAAAAAAAGGGGGAGAATGAAGCAAATTACATGCGATTTAGTGCTGAATTCTAATTGGTTTACAACAAAAAAAGAGGCGAAGCATTGCAATAATTAAATTAAATAAATAATTTTTTGTAAATATATAAATACTTTTAATTTTATTTTATACGAGGGGGGTAGCGAAGCACACCGGGTTCAGCTAGTTTTACATAAATAAATTTAACGTACACTGGCGAGAAAAACTGAGTGCATGTTCAGCATATATTTACTTAAACTATATGATAAATAATAAAGAAAATTTAATGAAACTTTTAGCAATTATTCTTATTTGTATGGCAACTTATTTGTATGAATTATATTTCTAGGCATTTCATTGAGCAAGAAAGGGGCTAAAACTGTTTTAATTGATGAAAACTAATTCGTATAAAATTTTAGCAACAGCGGATGCATAAAGGCTTAAAGTTTGTACAAGCATATGAAAAAATAGACATTTTATTAACTATTTTCATTCGCTATTTTCATTTCACTATTTTCAGAAATCTTTGATACGCCGTGCAAGCGCGCATTAGTGCCTTGCACCACAGAGGCGATGAGATTTTTAAGTAATAAAAAATGAAAATATGAAATGGGAGAAAAACTGAGAAATTGACACTTAAAAATCTCATTGCCTCTGTGGTGCAGTGCGCTAATGCGCGCTTGCGCGGCGTATCACAAAGATTTCTGATGAAGCCTTTAGCAGGGCCGAAATTGCAATAAAATCAGCAAGTGATTGTTTCCTTTTCATATTGAAAAACGTTGTTGTTGTCGTTTCTTTGGAAAGATTCGTTAGAACAATTAATTGTGCTAACCTTGACCTATAGCTCAATAAACGAATTTAAACTATCAAACAACTAGAATATGTATTCAAAATCAAGTATGATTTAAGCTATCAAACATTTAGAATTTGTATTTAAATCATATAAAATCAGCATAATAAATAACAAGGTCATTTAGAAAAAGTTTTTATATATTTTAATGTTTATTTAAGTCGAAGAAAACAAAATAAAATTATTACAACAATACCAACAACAATAATATTTATCTCTACATAATACTAAAGAAAGAAAAACTCTAAAGTTTTAGTTTTATTTTTAGGTAATACATATAACTAACGATAAACCTGCTCTTTATTTAAATCCAAGCAGTTCAATTGAAAGATTATTTAATGTCTCATTTTCGTGGATTTGTATGGATATTTGGTTCTGTGATTCAAATTGATTTGAAGGATTAATTGTTTTTCTTACTCATTTTTTTAAAAAATACTGTATGCCAAAACTCGAAGAATCTATCAATTCGATTGTAGTTCCACACAAAGAAGTTGACTTTGGTCATATTCAAGAAGGTATAACTTCTTCCAGAAGGTTTAGTTGTTGGTAACCATTGTGTTAACAATTTTTTCACTTAAATCTACACTCTAACAAAAATTCACGAGAATTAACTACAATAATTGCTGGCCACTGATTGCCTATATTTATTGTCGTTAAGTCCCATAGAGCAAAATTATAAACATTTTTCGTTAAAAATGCGTGAATCCTCTCACCTACAATTATACTCACCACGCTAAAATAGCGTGAAAAGTAGAGAGATATACATATTTTAAGACTCTCTGAGCGATAACACGCTCAAATAGCGTGAATAGTAGAGTAAATATACATATTTTGGAAAAAGACGCTGTTTTTTAGACAAAGTTGAAAAAACTCGCTGCATAGCGTGGTTTCTTTACAAAATCCACTGTAGTGGTTGTGAAATTTCACAACATTTATTGTAGAGATTTTTCTATCAGTTTTTAGAGTGTAACTTACCGCACCTTAACTCGTTGAATTGGTTGAACAAATTTTAATATATTAAATTTAACTAAAGTTTTCACTGAGCGATTTCACAGAAAACAGTAATGTGAGCTTAGTAGAAAATGATACTAATATCGTTGTAAAATTCAAAAGAGATAAATTTCATGCTATTGTGGTATTCAAATAATTTGAGATTTTCGGAATGCCCTGATAAAACCGAAAAATGTAAAAAAAAATCTTAATCAAAGCCGTGTGTGCTAGGTTTAATAATACGCATCCGATGTTGCTAAAATTTTACACGAATTTTTTTTCATCAATTATAACAGTTTCTGCCCCTGTCTTGCTCTTTAAATAATAAGGTCCACTCTAGTACTCATATAATAGACATAAATAATAATAATAAGCCGTTCAGAGGAATTTTAGAACTCGTACGTTCAATTCTCGATTATTTGTGTACAAGCTTTCAATAACACGCATAACATGGTCAAAGACCTTTCAAGGGGGCCAATTGCACTCCTCCCTAGCGGATGCTATCGGTTGTGGTTGTATTTTGGAGCTGCGTAAATATTTTCAAAAAGCCAAAAGTGTATGTATTCATAATAATGAATTATCCTCTTCCTCGTCATCATCATCATCGTCATCGTCATTATCATATCAGCATCATAAAATTATGCAGTTGAGTTCTTAAATACTTAACAGTATCAAAAGCTTTACGGTTTTTTGGTTTCCATTGAATTTTTGTAAACATATCCGCTCTGAAGTGTGGTTAATGTGGTGTAAGGAACATCACGATTTCATCGTGTATTGTTCTTTATATCACATTTTAATAAATTGTATTAACCATTATAGCAGTTATTCTGAAAATTACTTTTGGCTCAGAGTCTGGCGTTCAGATTTAAACGACTCCATAATTGCTGATGTGGAAATTTACTGTATGTACAGTAGACCAGCTTACTTTACAAAAATGTTAAAATACTTCGGTGCGCGTCCATTTTCTGACATTCCTAACATACCTAACATTCCTGTAACATTCCTAATTGGAAAATAAAATACCTTAACCCATTAACGCCCATAGCAAAACGACGGTATGTTTTTATGATTTCTTATTATTAATGTAATTAAATAGAGTAAAAGTAAGTTATAAAACAAAGAAAGAAAAAAATACAGTGAAAAAATGTTGGAAAAATCACCTGTACACGGTTACATTTTTTAACACTTTTTGAAACACAATACAATAAAATTTGATATTTTTTCATCTTATTATAATAAAAAACAATACAAACTTACCTCGAAATGCAAAATTAAATAAATATAAGCACAAATTTATAAGATCTGGTATATACAACGCCCAGCATTTTTGTACTGTTTTTTTGTGATTAGTTACTTTGAGAATATCATAAAATAAAATGCACAAATTGATATTAATTTTCGCGGGAGCCACAAATGTTTTTCTATTTCATAATTACTCGTGACATCTTGTCTCGATTTCAATAAACAATTCGATCAGATGTTAAAAGTTGCGTTCGCGAATCATATTTTAACACCTGACAGAGGGCGGAAATGAGTTAAGACCTAAAAAAATTTTACCTTTAGATATTGCGCAAATCATTTAAAGGTCAGTTTGGAGTTTTTTGCGACTTAAACCATTTTGTTTAATATGTTGCCAAAACAAAAACAAATACAGAACATATTTTGTCGAGGAATTATTTATAATAATCTAAGCTATTATACATTTTTTTTATAAAAATTATAAAAACATTAAAAAAATCATATTTTTAAAAAATATGGGCATTTCCATGGTGTCGCACGGGACAGTCGTACGCAGTTAAATTGAAAAAAAAGTAGTAATAACACGGATTTATATTTTGATAATGGTCTTAACTTATAACTCATAGTAAGCTCTTTAAATGGTGCTAAGGTTGATTATCGGTAATTTTTCCTTTTCAAAATAATTGCCAAAAACAACGGGGTTCGCACGGGACAAAAACGGAAGTTTTTTTCGAGGACAACAACTCAAGCGCCGAATTCAGCGAAGTCTGAAGGAATATTTCAAAGAGTTTATTTTATGGATATTGTGCATTGGTGTTTCTTTTAAATTGCTTTTATTTTACCCAATAATATTTAACACTTATTTTTTAATTTAATATTAAGCTCGGTCGCACGGGACAGGTCGCACGGGACAGTTTTTTCCATTGCAATTTAATTGGGTAATTAAGTAATTAGGTAGTTAAGTAATTATGTAATTAGGTAATTAAAAACAAATTCAATATATTTTCCTTTAATTGCATCAACCATTTTTTCATTATCTTTAGCCAATGCCTTCCATTTTTAATAAAACAAAAATGTTTATGAAACATTTACTAAACACTTACGAAAAAGAAAAACTACATTTGTGAAACAGTGCAGACGATGTGATCATCATGGTTAATAATTTTATGTACAAATTGCTTAAATTAATAAAATTAAAATGTTTCTCTTAGATAATATCATAAAATAATAAGTTTTTAATAAGTTTTAATTTTTTGGTCACGGTAGACTTTCCTGTGGAAATACCCATATATAAAGGGTCCGCCATCTAACTTTTTTTTCAACTAGTGCTTATTTCGTGAATGGTAACACTTAGCTCATGTCTGATTTGACAGATAATTAGTTTTATCCTTCCGCTGAACGAATATGGTTGTGTATACTTTGAAAATCATGGTAATGTTGCAGAATGTGTACGAAAATTGCGTACGGATTTTGGAAGAAGAGAAGCACCGTCAGCTCCGTATGTTAGTTATCTTGTGAAAAAAGTGAAAGAAACTGGCATTCTCATCGATAAACCAAAGAGTGAAAAGCCAAAAGCAGTGCGTACACCCGAGAATATTGCTGCTGTGGCAGAAAGTGTGCGTGAAGCGTTATCAACATCAATTCACCGTCGTTCTCAACAATTGAACATTTCGGAGACATCATTGAGACGAATTTTGCATAAAGACCTTGGTATGACGCCATACAAAGTCCAATTGGTTCAGGAGTTGAAGCCAACTGACCATCCAATGCGTTTTCGCTTCGCTAAGTGGGCCTGCGATCGACTTACAGAAGATGCCGATTTTGCCAAAAAAATCATCTTTTCAGATGAAGCTATTTTGATCTTGGCGGGTATGTAAACAAGCAAAATTGTCGTATTTGTGGCACAGAAAACCCGCACGCATACATTGAAAAGCCGCTGCACCCAAAACGAGTCACTGTTTGGTGCGGATTTTGGTCCAAAGGCATAATTGGGCCATTTTTCTTCGAAAATGAGAAAGGAGTGGCCGTTACAGTCAATGGCGATCGTTATCGGGCCATGTTGAACGAATTTTTGTTCACAAAAATTGAAGAAGAGGATATTGGCAACATTTGGTTTTAACAGGACGGCGCTACGTGCCACATAGCCGAAGCTACACTCGATGTTTTGCGCCCTGTTCTTGAAGATCGCATTATCAGCCGCAGAGCTGATGTCGTTTGGCCACCTCGGAGCTGCGATTTGACACCGTTGGACTATTATTTGTGGGGTGCCCTCAAAGATAAGTGTTACGCCGACAAGCCAGAGACAATTGACGCTTTAAAGAACAATATTCGTGAAGCCATTGGTGAAATACATCTGCACACAATAGATAATGTGCTTAAAAATTGGACCGATCATGTAGGCTACTGCATGGCTGCTGAGGCAGCCATTTGAATGAAATTATTTTCCATTATTAACCGGAAGAATTGTGCTTTTAAATAAAAAAAGAAATTTGAGAAAATAGCCACTAGTTTTTTTATATTATTTTTAAAAAAAAAGTTATTTGGCGGGCCCTAAAGAAAAATAAATGTTAGTAGTGTTTTTATTTTTTTTTTTTTTATATGTTATTGTCTACAAATGTGCTGTATGTTATATCGTAAAAAAGTTTAAGCTTTGTCCAAAAATACAAAATCACAAACATAATGTCGCTGCATCAAAATAAGAAAAAATTTTATATCGAAAAACGATACTTTTTGCTTACGAGTGAAGTTGCATTTTTAAAGCTCTGCCAAAGAATATCAGATGCATTTTTTAAAAAATATAAAAAAGTAGAAACGCTTGGATTATTATAAATGATTTATCGTCAAAACATATTCCATATGTGTTTTTGTTTCGGCAACACATTATTCAAAATTTTTTATGTCGTAAATAACTCCAAATTGACCTTTAAACGATTTGCGCAAAATCTAAAGGCCAAATTTTTTTGGGTCTTAAGGTATTTTCTTTTCTCATTAGGAAAGTAACTTTCAGAAAATGGACGCGCACCGACGAAAAAGGGACCTACAATTTTCCTCATATAGTTTTGAACTGGTCTAATGTACATACAGTAAAGTATTCTGAATGAAAATTATAATACAGTCTTTTAGTAGATGTTGGATATAAATATTGGTTATTTCATAAAGATATTCCTGAAATATTCCTGAAAGGTATGAATTTTAAACCATATCTTTAGTATAAACTTAATACTTACTAGATACAAAAATTCAATAATGCCCATGCTCAAAATAAAAGATCAAATTTTTTCATGTATAAGAGACCGCAAGCTTGTATAAAAGATGCACTTTATAAAGAAACACAAGTAAAAGCTAGAACTAGATACAAGAAAACATTTTGCTGAAAACGAGAATATTTTGCTTGATTTGAGAAATTTGCTTTCCTTGAATTACTTCATCCAAATAAACAATTTTCTCAATATTAGAATACTTTGATTTTTCTTTTTCTTATAGAGAGAAAAGAATTAACTTGATTCAAGTAATTTACTCTCTCAAAATTAGAAAGTTGTGCGCGATATATAAAATTTATTTGTATCTTGTATCTTGAAATACTAAATAGCTTGCTAATTATGTATTCAAATTAAAAAAATACTTGTAATATTTTATAAATGTCTTATTTAACTATGTTTTTTAACCGTTTATAAAATGTTGTGAATTTTATGATCTTCTGGATTAGATTATGAACAAAACTACAAGCAAACATTGAAAAACCAAAATTTTAAAAATTATATTGCACTTAAAACATTGCACTCTTTTTTTCTTCGCCTTGCAGTTGTCTAATTGTCCATTATTATAATATGAGTTTGTTTTAAGTTTCACATTTAGATTATTCCAATTTGCAATATGAATTACATATCTTCAGATAAGAAGTGGGAAAGCAATTTGTTTCACTCATAACTTTAAGGCAAAAGGTTTGAAAATTTTAAGCTTGAAAGTACTTGTATAGTTTTACATGCCTGAATCAAGACATTTTGTAATCATTTTATATTTTCTTAAATCAAACAAAACTGTTGCTTAATTCAAGAATATTTTTAATAACCAACTCTGCGTTTGCTTTAGTTAAGAAAATATTCTTCAAAGCGTTAAAATTTCTATGCTTACAAAAAAATTAAAATTCGACAATTAGATCAAAGCTCAATCCTTGCCATCTTGAATAGCTAAAAGATGATGCCGGAACTACAAGTAATGCCTTGCAAACGCATAAATCAGAAGAAAATGTTGCTTTTATTAGAACCACTGGCACATCTACTCAATGCTGACAATAACTCAAATTATCTGAAAGGCCATAAAAGCAGCAAGAAAAACATTAATTTGTTTTGTTTTTAGTAAACATTTTTTGGATTCCCGAAATTTCATGCGCTATTTTAAAACTGAATCACAACTCATGCAAGTGAGGAAAAAAAAGGAAACATGTGTTCGTTAAAACGAAATTTCATTAAAAACTCCCTAACATTAAAGCCAGGAAGCGGGCAACTCTTTCGAAAATATTTCTACACTAAAGTCATTTTTATTTGTAAGTCGACAGCTTTGGGATGTACAAGTTTTCTTTTTCTATTTTTTATTAAGCATCAGCAGAAGAAGAGTTTGGAGTTTATTTAAGCTAAAAATACTTTATTGCTGCATGTTTCTAAATATTGCGTTATGCGAGTACATTTGTTTATAGTTGAACTACATAGTACATAGTTGAAGTTGAAAGAAAAAAATCTTTGAACTTTAATATCTATAAAAATCATGCTTTTAACTCTTTAACTACTGCTGCTCAGTTAGTAAGAAATGCTTTTTGACAGTCTATAAAATTTTATTTATTTATTTCAAATAACAATTTTTATTTCGATGATGATTTTGATCCACACATAAATGGCTAACTGTCCGACTTTTCAGCTGCTGCAGTTATTTTAATGCCATGCATGTCAGTTTTGTCATATAAATTTACCACATTCACATTTATGCGAATATATTTGCACAATTTACAGATAGATATTCATATTAATATGCTCTCTGAATTCTCTTCATACAATATCAAAATCAGAGTTTTTTTTTTTGCTAAAAAAACATGCTGCAAAAGTTGCCTTAAGGGAAAGGGGGGAGGTGCATGTAATTTGACAAATAGTTTTTTTTTTCTTTAAAGAAGAGTTTATTAGTTTTAGAATCACTTCGAAATTCTTTAGATGTAACTTAGAGTTTAAATGCCTTTGTAAAATATCTTTACTCTATGTCAATCGGTGAACGCTATACATTTTTTGAGTGTTTTAAAGCGTTCGCGCGCGAATAAATATTCGACGAAAGAGGCCCGAATTATGGAAGGACAATTCATAGCTTTTGCACCAGAGTGATGTGGTGCTCATTCATTAAGCATTGTGTGAGATTTCTTGACCAAAAAAATGTCAATAATCGTTCAACACGCACCATATTCGCCAGATATGTCCCAGATAAGACTTTTCGTACTTCCCAAACATTTTGAGACTATTAATATCATCAAAGAGAATTCACAAATTGAGCTACAGGCCACTCCGAAATCGGCCTACCAAATATGCTTTAAAGTATGGAAAAAACTTTGGAATATGTGAATGGATCCAATGGAGATT
Organism: Dichetophora obliterata; assembly: GCA_963920525.1. NCBI lineage: Eukaryota > Metazoa > Arthropoda > Insecta > Diptera > Sciomyzidae > Dichetophora > Dichetophora obliterata. Next base: position 86,191,887 of record OY986439.1, on the reverse strand, counting down.
ATTTTGAAGGTTATTTAATACATATTCAAGAAAAATTAACCATTGTTGTCTTATTTGCACAGTACGGTTCAATTTTGAGCCGAAAATATATATTAAGTTCAACCAAGCAAGTTTAAAAATTTCAACATTTTTTGTTATAAAAACCAAGATAGGTGAAAAATTTCAGCTTTTTTAGATAACAAATTTTGTTCATAAAAAAATAAACCTCTTAGGGTTTATAAACCTTTAAGGGTTTTTTTAGCTTTTAAAATTATTGTTACACCTTTGGTTTTAAATTTAGTACAGGCTACAATAAAAATATATAAAAACAACAAACACCATAAGACTCGAACCCACAACATTCAGTTTTTAAATTCACTACTCTACCCGCTGTGCTATTGCGCGACACGAAATAAAAACGATAAACGAATATATGAAACGAATCGCTTAATATTGAGTCTTAGCATTTCCAAGCTAACTTTTTATTAGTCCAAATCCAAATGTTCTAAATTTGGTCTAAATTGAGTTAAAAACTAAAAACAATGCAATACGATATTGTTCTTAAATCTTAAGCAAAAAGGTAAAAGGGAAGCTGTATTATTTCTTTTAATTTTCAATTTTAATACAGCAGAATCTTGATTATGGGCTGTGAAGACTAAAAATAATTTAAGTAATATTTAAGCTGTAATTAAAAATAGTCCAAGATTTTTTAACCTCACCAGCTTCATTTATTTTTAAATACTCCTTGTCAAAACAAATTTTTCTGCATACTAAGTTTTTTCTGCGACAAAACTTTTTATTTTGCCCGAGGGTTTTTGTATTTCTTTGCCATATATTTTTTCAGACATTTTTGTTTAGTTGTATCGAAAAATTTGCGTCCAATTTTTTTTTTTGATGCAAGCCTCTTAATTCAGTCTTAATCAACACCCTGTCATGAGTTCCCTAAGATACCATGAACACGATAGAAGATTTTCGGGTTCAAAGTTCACCAAAATCGGTCATTCGCCAATATCTCCGCTCCTTTATGTCGGACATTAATAGCCCTATTACGGTTCACAACACAACAGTAATTGCTGTCTTCAATGTGTAAATTTCTATTACGGTAGACCATGATTCAATTATTATAGGTTGTGCATTCGTTTGACAACACCCTTTAATTTGTAAAAAAAAATATATTCTCTCTCAAATATAAATGACAACCAGGGTTTTGTGGTCTTCTATGAAAAAAGTTATGTTTCAGTGTTTTGTTGTGTATTTTTTTAAAAAAAGTAGTTATTCTATATTTTGCTGTTAGCAGGAAAAAAATAGTGTGCATTGCATTCATAATAATTATTGCTTTGATAATTATTATTGAAAATCGTTTTAAAATTTTGTTGCGAGCCATTTTTTTCAATTAATATATAAATCGCGACTATTAAGTTGTAAAATACTCTTCAACGTGCGGTATTGGCAAAACAGTTTATTTTGGTGATGAAATTCAAAAATATAATGTGCCAGTGATCCAATAAGTCATCAGCGGTGTGAATAGATTTGCACAACAAAATATTGAAATTAATTTTTTAAAAACTCACTTTAATTTTCTATCAAAACAAACAAGCAGTGCAGAACTTCGTAGAAAAAGCAGCAGTGAAATGTATCCTTGGGTAGTTAGTACTGCGAAAAGGTATGATATTCCTGCAACTGATTACTTTGATGGCATTAAAAAATTGCTCTTTTTCTCTCCTCTTCAATTTTACCGGTGTATATCTTCATTCTTGTTAGTAAACGTCAGATGAATGGACAACCTATAGTAATTGAATCATGCGGTAAACAACAAAGTAACTGAATACATTCCACTGTTGTCTGTCAACAATGCTGTGTTTTCAATACACTTACTTTGCAACACAGCAGTTGTGCTTTATTGTCTTGTTATCTGCCAAATTTTGAAGACAGTTAATTTAGTGTTGTATTGAAGAAACGAAATAGATTAAAAATGAAAATTTTCTTTAAAATTGCGTTTTTCTTTATTAATTATGAAAATTTTACAAAAAATTAATAATACGTCTCCTTGTGAACAGAATTATATTGAATTAAGCAATTGAATTCGAAATTGTTTGTTTGTTTACTTTTTTATTTTGACAGTGACCAATTCACAGTTGCATCGAAACGTACTAATTAGATAACGTTTTTATTTTGGGAGTAAGAAAATTTCTGCGATGCTACCTTTTTATTATTTTGGAATATTTATGATAGAAAGAAGTGCTATTTTATTTTATTAGTTAAGAAATACCGGGAGAAGGGTTTTAAACTAAAAATAAGATTATTTTAAATTTGCCATAATTCTTAAATTATAGTAATGCTATTGGCATCAGAGAACTGCACAAGCCTACTTGAAGTTTATTTCAAGTACTTGCTTGAAATACAAGTTCAAGCTAGCTTGAGCTTGATAATTTTGAATCAAGTATAGCTTGTAATTGAATATAAATAAGCCCCCCACGACAGCTTGCAAGTATTCTAGCTTACAAGCAAACGGCACGAAGTTTCAAGTAAAGGAAAGCTTGATGCCTTCGGCAAAAAGCTTGAAAAGCTTGAAATTGAAGGCAAGTATCCAATTGAAGTAAGTATCCAAAAAATTCAATGAGCTGTTTTAGAGCGAGCTTAAGCGTAATAGGACTTTTAAGGATTCTATGAACTACGAGGTTGGAAGTTTTAGGGGTAAATGATTCCGAAAATGATGTCAAACTTTAAAATTTAAGATGGCGGATAGAGTTGCCACCTAGATTTTTTTTATTTTTGCGAATTCTTGTCATTTTGAAATTCTGACGGATTTGATTTCGAATATAATGTCACAGTTTTAAAATTTTAGATGGAGGTTAGGGTTGACACCTAAATTTTTACCACAGTATTGCTGCCTAATCAAATGTATTTTTAAGAGTTTTAAACATCATTTATCAGTGTTAAGGGGTCGCTGATTTCGAATCTAAAGTCAGAATTTTAAAATTCAAGATGGTGGATAGGGTTGCCACCTTAATTTTTTGTAGTTTAATGAATTCGGGCTTGGCAAAAAAAAAAAATGGTAAACCAAAAATGGGTCGCTGAATCTGAATCCGTTGTCAGAATTTCAATTATACAATTTTGAAATAATAGGGTTGCCACCTAATAATATGTCTTTTCATATGTTCTTTACTTTAAACTTCGTGCCGTTAGCTTGGTACCTAGCATACTTGCAAGTCGCAAGTTGTCGTGGGCTTATTTATATTCAATTACAAGCTATACTTGATTTAAAATAATCAAGCTCAAGCTAGCTTGAACTTGTATTTCAAGGAAGTACTTGAAATAGACTTCAAGTAGGCTTGTGCAGTTCTCTGCTTGCTACTATAAAAAGGGTCCGTGTTCCCGGCCAAAATGAGGGGAAGCGGGGTTTTTTTTCAACACCATTATAATCTTAGTAAAGAAATGCTTCCTTGTACTTAAAAACATTTTAAAATCCAGCTACTTCATTATACTAGATTAAATCCTATTTTTTAACGCCATTTGAAATTAACGTGTTTTAATATGGGCTCACAATATTTCCTTTTCATATCGCAAAAAAATTCTTATCAAGATAGTACTTTTTGCTTTTTAAAAAATACTTTTTAAAGAGTACGTTTTTACTTTTCTCTGAAGCAACCCTGGACCAGTCAAGCAACGAATTCTACATGCGTTCCACAATCAATCGTGACAACAACGTATTGTTGTGAACCATAATAGTTCGAAACTGTTGTGTCTTCTTGACTGTTGTGTCTACTCGTAAGAAGACACAGCAGTTTATTGCTGTGAACCGTAATAAGCCTACTATTTTGTAATTCTATGTTTATACAATGTACTTCTTTTGTGTCTTTTTTTAAAGTCTGTGCGTGTACTTCTTTTTGCTTTGAAAATGTTGGTCACATAATTTATGCTGTCTCTCCCAAATGTGGTAGATTTTCAAAATATTTTGAAGGTACGTCTACGTTACCAAAAAAATCTGCTCACAAAATGTCATACGGCTAGGTTTTATGGTTTGGGCTTTGCATTGATGAGTCAGTTAATAAGGATAAATTGTTTTATATATCATTTATGGGTAAATTTTAGCGTTTCGACGTCACATCCGCATACATTTCTTTATAAATTTCGCAAATTTTGTAAATTGTTTTTCAGTTAAGATGTATCTGGCTTAATAGCTCTTCGTGAGTATTATTTATAATAATTATAACATCTTACCGAAGTTTACCTAAATTTGTTATTTTCTTCGTGCATTCGAACGTTACTAAAAAAGAAAGTTCTTGGAAGACTAACACTCAAACTTGGAATATTTCTGCGAAATGGTCGATCGCACCTCGCAAGTCTGTAGAAAAGAAAATGCAAATTAAATAAGTTTTAAAAAAGGCCAACATCATCTCAAATATCATATTTTTAAAGTCACAGTTAGCAATTTTATTTGTTCGGACGTTACACATTTCTCCATTGTAGTTCAGTTGGGTAATTAAGTAAATAGAAAGTTAAGAAATTACATAATTTAGTAATTAACAACAAATTTTATATATTTTTCTGATTAAACAGATCTTTATATTTTATGAAAGGCTATACTCTAAACTTTTAAGCCAAATATTTTGTTTTTAAGTTTTTTGCTATCCCATTATTGCGTAAGGAATAAAAATTAAAAATTAAAAAAATTACTAAATTTGAAAAATAGAAAATGGCCAGGGTTGGCTAGGATCAAAGTACCTTAGATTACAAATAATGATAGTAAGAAATGTTTTTAAAAAAATTAGCGTGCGCCATCCAGCGCCTTCTGAGAATTTCACTAACAAAATTGTATTCCTCAGGTTTTTTTAAAGCATTTCTCGCAAAGTTTGCCTATTACAGCGTAACTATAGGAACTGATTCAGTTTGACTATTGATAAAAACTTGCGAATGGATAAAAAAAACAAGTTTGGGATACATATATATTTTTAACCCCTTCCGGCCATTTTGTAAACGGAAAAAATAGATCTTTTGCTTTGATAGCGGCATAGCATCCATACTAGTAAAGTGACGTAAATTTATTGTACTAAATAAGTGTAGAAATCTTGTATTTGTATTTGTAGACAATATTTGTTTTAATGCAAATATTTTGGCATACTGTTTATTTATCTGAGACGTCTGATTCTTGAGATATATTTAATACACGTTGCAAATATTTTCAAGAATTCCAGTAAAAGAATTGCATAAACTGGTACAGTGCAGATAAAGGGTATGAAATCCACTTAAAAGTGATCTGCCAACAAAAAAACAGTTGTTATATCTTTAACCGTCAATAATTTGCATGAAATATATTTTAAAAGTTCAGTGCAAGCAAGATGTATTTATGAAGGTGGCATAAGAAGGTGACGACTATCAAATCGACACAGTAGCAATGTCAAAATAAAAAAAAGTCAATATTGTTATATTTTGAACGACAATCCAATGAAAAATCCCAGGTTTTGTTACTTGATCTGATTTGAGGAAAAAAGACGCGTGTTTTTTTTCTTTTGTAATTTTTTTGTGAAGTGTGTAAATATTGTAATACAAAAACTACAAAATATTCCAAAAAGCTGTGCTATCTGCAATTGTATTGTAATAAAATAAAAACAATTTTTTTTTAGTTTCAAACAAAAAATATTTTAATTTTTTTTTAAATCAAGAAATAGCTTTTAAAAATAGTTTCATACAAAACGCAAAAAGTACCCGGGTACCTCGTTACTCTCATAAGGGTTAATAAATCACTGTTTGCTCTTAGTATTACATATAATTTGTTTTAAATAGAGATATATACTGTCTTTAAACATCTTTTAAATGTAATAAGCTAATAAATTATTGTTTAAAAACACATTTTGTAATAAAATACAGACACGAAATATCGCTAAAAACAAAAAAATTGTTTTTTACCATTAATTTTTTGGGTCTCCTAGACCCACTACGCTCATAAAGGTTAAAGGATTTCATGAGAAATTCTTTTAAGAAGACATGTTTCAGATTTGGTCAAAATACATCAAATGGTTCCAGAGTTACAATCAATTATTTAAAGCAATATGCGATGTCCAACCCTTTGTATGGGCACGCCCAACCGTGCGGCGATTTGATCATCATGGTAAATTAATTTATGCATAAATTGCTTAAATTAATAAAATTAAAATGTTTCTCTTAGATAATACCATAAAATATTACGTTTTTTTATAAGTTTTAATTTGTTGGTCACGGTTGACTTTCCTTTGAATTTGCCCATATATAAGTTGTTAGAGTTTATTTTAAGATATGATCTATGAAACTAAATAAATTTTTATCTTTCTGCCAAAATAAAATTGTTAAGACAAACACCATTTACTTGTATCCTCTTCCCTCTTAAGTACATAAAATTTAAGCTATTTTCTATAACAGCAATTTTAATCCATTCATGTTCTACATCTGAATTAACCGCAAAGACTTGAACATCATCTTAAACAAACTGTTTTAACACCTACCAACAACCAATTGCCGCTTTCAAGCTCAAAGGACTCATTGAACCCGCAACAACCACTGAAGGAGCACCAAGAAAATATTTGATGGTAAAAAGACATAATCAAGATAAACCGAACTAAGTATCAATTTATCCTAAAGGATCATAAAGCGTTAGTGAGTGAAGAGCTATTTTCATTACTGCTGTGATTATGTGTTGCTGTCGGCCTAGCTTATATCATATGTTGCAAGCAGCAACAGTCAAGAAGTTGTCGATATTAATCCGTGCTAATAATATTAAATAACTGACGTAAACAACATTAAGACGGCAGACATATGCCAGCGTAAATGTGTGTGTGAGTGTGTGTTTGTGTGTGAATGTGTGAGTATATATGTGTTTACTTTAGCAACAACTATAACAACAACTCTCAGCAAAAAGGATTATTTACATTTTCGACACCTTTATGCTTGGTCTTAAAATATTTATGGTTTAGTTGTTTTTGATTTTATGCAGCATACTTTAAGGCTGGCTGTTAACACTGAGCTTTCCGATTGTTATATGTGCCTTTGGCAGGTTATAAAGCTGCAGTGCAGTACATTTTTGGTTCAATATAATTTTCGTGTTTTTTCAAGATAAGCTTACATAAACATCGACTAAAATACCACAACAGCAAATTTTATGTTATGTAGTTAATGCAGACAACAGCCCAGTAGAAAATTTAATGTTTGATATTAAATATTACTGTTGATTTGAAAATGATCGCCATACGTAAAGAAGTGCTTTTATTTTACATAATTTGTCCATTAAATAATTCAGTTTTTATTTCCGTCAACTTTACGAAATTACTTATTGGCCATCGATATGTCAATATTTGAGCGTATAATCATAAAATTTTTAATTTATTGAACAAATGTTACCATTTTATTAAGCTTTGTTATATGTCATGTTTGATTAGTTTTCCAGCAGAAAATTTACTCAAACCTATTTAGCTCAGATCGGTACACAAGTCAGAGTTTCTTAAAACAGCAGAGGCCTACAAAAGGATATCATATAAAAAAATGCAACAACCAAGAGAAAACAGACTAGTCAATATATTCCAGGATTAGAATATTTCAAAAATTTATAGAAATATTCTCAGAAATGCAAACTTTAGCATCCATTCGAATAAGAAACTACTTCAGATTCTACATTTCATTTTCTAAATATTTTTTTAACAGCAATTCTGATGAATGTGAATAAATTTAAGAAACAATTTCGTACAGAGTGGGAATAAGTATTAGAGTGGGAATAATAGAATGGGAATAAGTATTGATGACAATGATTTTTAATTCTGAGCTTTTATTTCAAGTAAGATTTTAGTAAGAAATTTGAATAAAATGCACATAATAGTGAAATGGATGGATTTTTTTTAAACTGTTGAAACAGAAATAAATTAATATTTTTCAGTACTCATAAGCAATACCGGGGCACAATGCAAGTAATGAGAAAGTTTTTTCACAAAAGTGTACACGTGAAGTGAAATTTTACACATGCACGGCTATGACTCGAAGCGTTTAATTTAAGTTTGCTTTTGTGAAATAATACTGGAGGTATCGATTAAAATTCTTATTTTTTGGTTTTTTTTTTGTTTGTTTGTTTTTTGTAACAAATATTTAATTTAAGTTTATTTTTTATTAAATATTATCCTATAGTATAATACATGATCTCTGTATGCTATAGAAGTACAGATTAACAATCAACTTTTTAGGTTTTCCTTGATCAAGGTTTTCGTTTTGGTGTCCTGGTTTTGAGCCGACCATTTATGGCAGTCTTATTTTAGAATTGGGAAGATCTTTCATATGTTTATATTTTATTTTCAGATATATTTTACTGTTTAGGCAGGAAATTGGAAAAAGCGACGATTTTTACCAAAAATTTAGATTAAAGCTGGTTTCTCAGTCAAAAACTGGTTCACCATCAAATATATCAAAATTTTGAGTACTTTTGAACCATCTATAATCAATTATAATTTGCATATAATGAAACTTTCCGGCAAATCAGTTATTGAGTTATTGAGTTATTGAGTTTAGCGGCAGCCACAAAAATGCTAAATTTTTAAAAGTTTAGATTTTATGTAATAGTATAGATATTAGTGTCCGACCGAATATTCGGCATTATCGGCTGATTTTTTAACCTTCGGCTTCGGCCCAAACTAGCTGAATATTTGCGGAATGTTTTTGCTTTGTAATGAAAATCTTCTCGATGTTAATATATTCCATTATTGACATTCTTCTATCTTTTAGAATATAAAAAAAATGGCCGAAAATGTTTATCTGCCCCATTAACGGGCGTGGCCATTGAACAACTTTTTAGCACTGCTGCGTAGCTGCATATGAATAGACGATCCAATCTAATTGGGGAAAATGTTGATAAGTTGTTTCTTTAGCTTACAATATAAAGCTATTTATATTTATAAATATAGAACTAATAATTTTTTGGTTGATTAATGATCATGGTGGGATGACATAACGTACACGGACATAAGTTCCATGGACATTTGTAGCAGACATAATGTCCATTGACCCTATTTCTACTTCGCAGATGGACATAATGTCCAAAATAATACGGACTGAGGGTCCATGGACATTAGGTCCCGTGTTAAGCAACTTGCTTTGCCCTTATAAGGAATGTTGCTTTCAAAACGACAACATTCCGTATAAAGGCAAAAACGGTCCATTTTAATTTAAACATACGGTCCATGCACATTATGTCCTTTTGCGAAGTGATATAAGGTCAATTAATCAATTAGAGAAACATCCGAATTGACAATAATTGCAAAATGACCTAAAAATTAATCGAATCAATTTTCTATCTAGACGAGAAAAGCTACAGAAATACAGTACTGACAGAAATTGGGCAGAAAAACTCTAGCGTTGACCTCGAGCTTAATGATTGGCATTTTTTGTAATAAAGTTAATGAATAACGAAAGCAAGGACAACATTTTGTTAGCATGCGGCTTTGGCCTTCGGCCGACTATTTCTATTTTGCCGAAAATTCACATTCGATCGGACACTAATATGTATAGATCAGTCACGTACGCAGGGGGGTTGGGGGTTAAAGCCCCCGAAATGAACGAATTTTAATGAACACCGATTAAAACTCTCAGCTCAACTTGACAGCCGTTGTGTGTTTATGGCAGTGTTGCCAGAAAAGGGTATTTTCCTCCCAAAAGGGAAGATGGGAATAACACTTTAAAAAACGTGTGACCGCGTTTTTGTGAAAAAGAGTAATTATGTTACAAAATCAGCAAATTATGCTATAAATTTTTTACATCTTGTATTAATATACATTTTAAAAATATCTGAGACATGTGGAGTTTTATTTAATTTTATTGCTTTTTGAATTAGTCTGTGTATTTCATTTGAATTCATTTGGATTGTCATCAGCTGTAAACTCAAACGTAGTTTCTTCTCTGCCCAGCGTCATTTGATTTATTTGTTTGGCAAACTGTGAAAAATAGGTAAGTAAAAATGAGAGCTTTAAAAAGATTTAATTTCCTGGACGATGCCAGAGCGCATTTAGACTTTTCGCATTATTTAATCCTTTGTTTGAAAAGCAAAACGTATCTTTCATTAATTGCGTTGTGTTTTTATTTTTCCCATTTATTTAAAAAATCTGAATTATTTTATCGCAACTTAAAAACTGACAAATGTTAATTTTATTAAAAATACTACCACAAAATGCGCAAAATTTATAGCATCATATTTCAAAAATGAAATTTGCAGATGCAAGAAATATGTTCCCAAAAATCGAAAAAAAATTGATCTCGTTTATTTTTTCTTCCGCATAGCGGTGCATGCGCTAAGAGAGCTTTTTCTGCCATAAATTTGAATAATTCTAATAGGATTAGAAATCAAATGGAAGTGTTTGCAGTTACACTCAAGTAATATGTATTCAAATGTAATACTTATGATATATTTTTTGCAGGCATATTTTTAATTACATTACTAAGGTTTGTATTGTTATGGCTCTTATATAAAAGGAAACACTGACGCAAGAAAAAAAAGTCGGTAATTTTCCTTTAATTGACTCTAAAAAAGGGGGAAAACGGGAAATTGTTAAGGGAAGAAAGGGAAAAACTTATTGAAATGCATGAAAAAAACGAAATGATCTCTCCCAAAATCTGGCAAAGGGGAAAAAACGGGAAAATGTTAAGGGAAGAACGAGAAAAAACTTATTAATATGCATGAAAAAAACGAAATGATCTTTCCAAAAATCTGGCAACATTGGTTGATGGTCACGATAAAGATCTTTAGATGACATTGCACATTGGAAAAAAACTAAAAAGACTCAATTAAAAACATTTATTGTGAAAAAGCTATAATATATAGACTTTAAATTTTTTTATGTGCAGAGGAAAAAATGTGTTATAATTAAATGAAACTGTGTTCATATTAAACAATTTTTTTTTTAAATAGAGCTTGAAACAATTTAATTTCATTTAAACTCATATGTTTGTAAAAATAAATATAAAACAAAAGTATTTCTTTCGAAGCAATGTTTTTTAATATACTTTTACAGTAAAAATTTACAGTTTAAAAACATCTATTTTAAGAAAAATTTAAAACAATAACTTTAATACTGAAAACATATATTTTAAAACATAATTTGAAAATATCATTCTTAAATTAAAACAATTAAATTAAACCGTAGTTTTTTTGACGCCATTTTTTAATTTTTTCGAGTTTTCAACGTCATAGTCGTGATCCAAGAATTATATATTCAAGATTCCGCCTTGCGCATGTCCGCTCTCTTTGTGAGCAAGTGCATGTGACGTCAGAAGTGCACGAGAAAAGAGAGTCAAACTGACTGAAAAAAACGTAGTAAAAAATTTTTAATAGGGGTATTCTATTTAAAAATCTTCTCATTATCTTATAAAATCTTGGTTTTGTAAAAGAAATAATTTTAAATCAAAAACCAACGCTTGTACAGAAAAAACATTAATATTTCCCATTACTATATTTGATAAAAATTTTATATCTTATTGGGGTGTTGACTTCCGTGTTGACCCCTTCACAAAAAATAGCTATGTTGCTCGATTTATTTTGAGAGCAGTTTGACTGTTTCTTTGTGTGTATTTCGTTTGTTTCCCAATTAGCCAATCAGATTCATTTGCTTAGTTTCGTTTGTTGTTTATGTGATATTTTTGTTTGGATGTATTTTCACTTATGACGTAGACCTGCGCAGTAGATTGCCAATTCTTCGCACTTAAGGCGTGATCTTTTTTATATTGTTCTTGTCCGTGATCAGCAACTACTGGAACTCCTCGAATACCAAATTTTAACTCCATTCGATGAAGTTTGCGTTTTATTGCGACTTAAAATATGGAAATATTTTATATATTAAGAAATGTTGTAATAGCGACAAGTAACCTATTAATATTCACTTTGATTTTTTTGTTTCCGATAAGTTGGAACCAAAATATCTTAACACCGGCTAAAAAAGAAGAAGATGCATTTAAAAACATCAAAAAAATGTACTTTGGAAAAGGGTTTTTTTATATTATTTACGTAAAATAATCATTATTTGAAATTATTATGAAAATTAATTTTTACTTCAAGTTTTACGTAATAATTTCTGAACCCTTGAAAAAGACACTTTCATTTTATATCTTTGGAAAGGCAATGGAACGTAAAGAAAACACAAATAATGAAAATAAAAAAATTATAGCGCCTGTGTTTTCCATGGCATTAAACTTTAAAATTAGTTATGGGTACAACTTACTGCAATTTTTTTCAAAAGTTCTATATTTATCCTTTAAATGAACACAATAATCTTTCCAATGGTACCCTACTGACGAAAATCGCATTTAAATTGATTGAGCTACGTTGAGCAAAATAGACCCTATTTTGGCATTCTGCGGTTCCGGAAAACTGGATTTGATTTTTTTAAACAATAAACCAATCTAATAATAAAATTTGAGACAAATCGGAGAAGGTCAGTGCAACTGATATTACACATCAATGTGAAATGGGCCACATATTGAAAACAATTTGTTTTTACTTTGACGAAATTTGTTTACAGCAAATTTTTTATAACAGATTGTTAAAAAATTTGCATGAACATTTTTTAAAATTTTTTATAAAAAATTATGCATTGATATTAAAGGCATTGTGTTGAATTTTAAAACGTGAAGATTTTTCATGTATATATTGGTTTTGAGCAATATTTTGTACCCTATATTTTAACTCAGACAAATTGACCTGTAACGTTTATCGAATCCCTTAATTTTTGCGATGCAATGATATATCCATCAATAAGCCGATTCCTGAAGATTGGTGCAACGTGGTGCTCGAAAACTCAAAACATGCATGAGAAGTAATACTGGAGAGGAAAGGCTCAGTGGGTTAGCTCTTCTAACTGTTCACAGGTATGAAGAAGTGACCACGGAAGAAATTTTAAATGCACTAGACCGAAATCAAAGAAGGCTAGCCATTATGATATAAAGATCATTTTATATAAAAAATTGAAATAGGTCTACATACAAAAACTTAAAAACCCCCAGAAATTTTTTTTCTAGCTACGCGCCTGGTATAGATTGTTTGATAGAAAAAAACTCATTCTTTAGAGCATTTTTAGCATTACTTGGAAATTTCTATGAGTAATCTTTGATTGGACATTTTTGGGTAACCCATATGTAAATTTTTCAACAGATTTCAGAAAAAATATTCTGCAAATGAAGTATGCTCTTGATTTCTGAGAATTTTCTAATATGATGTTATATTTGCAAAAAGTGACTAAAAAAAGCACAATGAAATTTAAGCACAATATAATCAAATGATACAGCTTGCCATTGGTTACAATTTTAGGAAACTTTTAAAAATCACTAATTTTTTAGTAAACTATCCATACAAAATACCCTAAACATCGCAATTAAAATACTTAAAAATAATATTAATCGTGTTTTGTTTCGCAATTTAGTTTTGGGCGGTCAAGACAGTGGTATTAACCATAGCAAGAATTTGCATTTTTTAACACTTTGGTCTAAGCTAGGGCTTCCAATTTCGGGACCGAAAAGCAATTTCGGGATTTCGGCATTGATAACTAAGAATCCCGGTATTTGAAAAACAGAAAAGAAGTCATTTTTATTTACAAAAGAAAATAATTCGTATGCAAGGTATGAAAGCTGGGATATTTTTTATAAGAAATTATCAAAGGGAATTAAAAAAACACAGTTTACTTAAATTTTTTATAAAAAGTTCATTTATTTTATTTCTATATATTATGTAAAGAACGAGAAAATATATATATAATATATGTATATACATATCTATAGTGTCATTCATTCAATTCAAATTTTTTGACATAATAATACTAACATAAAAAATGTAAATTTTTTGAGATCGGACTTAACACTAATAGGCGGAATTATTATCAAATAATCATATGCTCTTTGAAGCAGATTACCGCAAGTGCCACTATTGATATATATTTTTATTTCAATTTTGAACATTTGAGGTAAATTCAAATTAAAGTGTTGCATTTTTACGATTTGAAGGTAGTCCCTGGATCCCGAAAATCCCGGGTTTTAGGGCCTTATATTCCCGGTACTGTCAAGACTGGAAAAAGATCCCGGGATTAGAAGCCTTAGTCTAACCAAAGATCTTCATCACCTGCTCTGAAAGGGCGCAGCAGAAACCATTTTTAAAAACCATTATTATTTTTGCTCATTGAAATAATAAATTTTTCACTAGTGGTACATAAATAATAAATAAAAGTAAGAAAAATAAGAGAAACAAAATTTGATAAAATGAAGATGACAAACTGAATCGAACAAATCGAAATAAAAATAAACGTGGCATAAAAATCGTATTTTATTAGACACTTAATTAAAGTGAATTTAAGCCATTTTTTGCTATCAAGAAATAGAAGTACTATTCATATTTGGGGATAGGAGTAAAATACTACCATTGTTTAACTTTCGCACTCAAAACATTTATTAGTAATATTTCTACGAATGATATTCGTAAACAAAATATTCCTACATTATACGAATATTCGTACAATATACAAAGTATTTGTATTGTTATAACTCTACGAATTCATTCGGAAAGATTTACTAATCCCTGATGTATCTACGATTTCGTTTTATGTATTAATGATATTCGTAAACAAAAATAAAATAATTCATATTAGTGCATTGTACGAATGATTGTGTTCATATAAATAATAATTTTCGTAAATTTCTTGTATGAATAACTTCGTAATTTCTTTTACTTCACTCGTATTATATACTAATGCTTTCGTACTATTTACGAATGAAAAATAATATTGGTAGAAAAAAATCCATTCGTAGAATTATTAGTTGAATTTAAAAAATTTAAAACCGAAATCGTATAGACTGGTTTGTCGAGCAACTACGAAAGATAAGGAACTTTATGATTGTAAAGTATCTGTAGCCCACCGGTGGAGTGCGTGGCCCGTAAGCTAAAGAGCCGAGGTTCAAACCCCAGCTCAGACAGAGTGTGTTTTTTCGTTTTGTTATTAGTTATTTTGATAATTCGTAAATATAACAAATGTATTCGTGCAATATACATTTCTTTTTGTATGAATACGAATAAAATATTCGTAATATGTACTAATACACGTCGATTCTACAAATCCTATTTGTAGCTGAAAACTATGAAACAACTATTTTTGAGTGCAGCAGTATACTCGGTATACGGTATAAAAAAATGTATACCATATTTAAAGAGGCGAATAGTTAAATGGGAAAACCAGCGCTGTATTTAAGGATCAATCTGGCCTCGATCACGGCTGCTGGGTACTAACTAGAGTCTACAGTCTTCAGAGTAATATATTTTTTGTGCTGGGCTAGGATAGTTAAGTGTGTGTTTGTATGTACGAGTATGTTTAATTTATAAATAAATGATACAGTTGATAAGCTTTTATTTGTTAGATGAAGCAATTTAAAATTTTAAAGTTTTAATTAATAGCATTGCAGTAAAATTTAATGATGAAATTTTTGATTGCAAAATTAAAGCTCTACAATATGCCAACGAATGATTATAATTTAGACAACATAAAATTAATTGAAATGAAACCAACACATTTCTCTCGCAACACACACAGAATCTTGTAACAATAGCTTCAAACTGCAGGATTTCAGCTTATGAAATGATTTTGATGATGACTTGAAAAGTAGTTTATTTTTGTGGTTATGATCTTCCTTTTGTTCTTGATACATGTAGGTACAAAAACATAATAATTGCTATAGGAAATGCTTTTGGATATCAATTTTGGTTTATTAAAAAGGCATGTTTTAATCTCAAATGTTGGCCTCAAACCATTTGCAATAATTGCTTTCATTATAAAAACCTCAAAAACTTCAAAAGTGTTCATCTCCAATACTTTTAACGCTTGCATTAAAACCCTTACATTGAGCATTCACACATACTCACATACCCCCATTTGAACGCATTTTACACACCACAACTTCGATTCACCACCGTTAATGGCTCAATTTAACTCGACACTTGCAACAACCAGTAACAACAACTACTGCACAAAGCCCAACTCATTCGCCAATTTGGCATTTTAACCGCAAACTAATAGGAGCACACAAACCTATAAACGAACATACACACACTATCCCTAACTTACACACACACACACACATTCGCACAATCATTTGTGTGCACACGTGTGTGTGTGCCAAAAATAAGGCACTCAGTCAGTGGAGCGTTTTTTTTTTTTGCTTTTTTGGTCAATATCATTATTTAAATGGTTTCCTTTTTTCGGGTTTTGTTGCTCCTTTTTTATTTCTTTTTTGTGCAGCATGCGACTAACAATTCAAATTGGCTCAAATGAACGCGCTACCACGCAGCGAAAATTCTTCGTTTTGGTTTGTTTTGGTTGGCATTGATGTAAACTTTTGACTGTTTGTTTTAATGGGTTTTGTATTTGTGTGTGGGTGTGTCAATGATATAGTGTAGGGTAGAAGGGGGCACATTCGTCATTTTTGTTTTAATGTAATGCCCAAACTAAAAAACAAACCTCTTAAGCAAAAAAAAAAAAAACAAATAGAATTTTTCTAAATCATTGTACAAAAACACGGAATTTTACGCCTACACTTTAAATAGAAACTGTGTTTTTTTATTATGAGCTTAATGCACAAAAAGTATGCGTAAAACTTAGAAAATTTACAGTTTTCAAGTTAATTCAATGGTTTTAGGTCAATTTAGGTGTCAATTGATGAGGATTTTTAACAAAGTATTCGTAAAAAAATTATAAAATTTTCTTTTAATGTTCATATTTCAGGTCAAAGGTCATCAATTTATAATCTACGTGTGGGGTAAAACCTTTCATCCGATACCTCATTTACCATTCTACCTCTTACCAATTTTGAGAACCCTTACTGTAATGAGTATATACTTTTTCAACGCTCAAATTTCGGGTCATAGGTCATCAATTTCAAACCAAACATTATTATGTATTTCTATGATGCAGTGCCTTTCGAATGATATATTTTTCAATACTCTCCTTCATTACGCTCGTAGGTCCAGTTCTCTATCATTTGCGTTCAAACATTTAAGAACACGCACAACACAATTGATCAATAGAATCTCGGCAAAAGTCCTTTATAGGGCTGCCCAATTGATTTATTTATTTATAAATACAAGCAGTAATGTACTTGTGAGCTAACGTTTGGTGAATGAAATCCGAACAACCATAAAAATAAAAAATACATGTGTTTATAAAGTTTTTTTGTTTTAATTTTTATTTATTTTATATCTACAGGTAATAAAGAAATTTACAAAAAAAAATTTGCCCCGTACCGATTAGCTTTCCTAATTTTTGCTGGTAGTTCATTCATTGACCTCTGAATGCCCTCTGTATTAATGGTTTTTAGCTCCTTTTTTATTTTTAAAATTAGGCAATCTACATTTTTGGCCCTGTATCCATTTTCGTATACTTTTCTCTTCAAATTGGCCCAAAAAGTTTCAATAGGTCGCAGTTGAGGAACATTCGGGGGGTTCATTTGCTTTGGGACAAATTCAATTTTCTGGTTGCTCAAATTCTGTATTGTGGCGTTGGCGTAATGTGAGGATGCCAAATCGGGCCAAAAAATAACTTTATCATGTGAATGATATTTTTTAATAAAATTTTTAAGTGCTGGTACACATTTTTCATTATAAACTTGGGCATTGACAGCTAACCCTCCTTTGAAAAACACTGGATCACTGATACCACGCTCACTAATGGCTAACCATAACAAAACTTTTCCAGGAAACTTGGTCTTATGAATAAATTTCGATTTATCGGGGGCTTTGTGACTGGAAGATTCAAAATAATGTTTTGACTGCCATTCATTGCCTTCGACGGTGAAATATGACTCGTCATCCATCACGCATTTGTACTCTGATGAGCAAGAAAAATAATTTTTAGAAAGTTCGCGTAATCTGCATTTAATAACATTTTGTTGTTTTTCTGTAGTAAATGGTGCTGTTTTTTTCTTCTTTTTCTCAATTCCCATGGATTCTAAATATCTTTTAACAGTATTTTTGTCACATTTATATTTTTTACCCAATTGACGGTACGATTTGGCACTACGGCCTGCTGTTTCAGCTTTAAGCTTTGCCCGAACTTTGGAGTCTTGTAAACTGCATTTCTTATCCGATCCAGGTTTTCTTTCAACTGATTTATTATGCTCAAATAAATTCATTGTGTTATAGATAAAAGTTTTTTTAAACCCCATATCATTAAAATGCTTAAAAACTTCACTTTTTGTTTTGTTCGGATTTTCCTCACAAAACTTGCAAATTAATTTGCGACGGTCTAACTCGTTGAGTGACATTTTTGAAACTAATATCCAACTAATGCATGTGTTCTTATTTTTTGCTTAATAACTATATAGTACAGTTATATTTTCCGTTAACATTTTTGTTGTAAACATCATGTGTTTTTTTTTAACAACAGTGTTACCCTTGTTCGGATTTCATTCACCAAACGTTATAACTAATATCTGACAAGAAAGTATATATTATTTTTTAATTATTTTTAAGGTAAAAATATATACTTTTTGTTTTTGTACAGGGTGAAATAGTGGGGTTGGAGCATAAAAGGATATTTTGGAGTTCGAATTTGCAGAAAAATAAATCGAATTCATTAATCATATTATTGTTAAGACGAAGCATTCTAAAATATGTTTACCATATACGGAACTTCCATCGCACCGTAGTCGTTGCGATGAAAGTTAAGATGGAAGAGAAGCATAGACCTAAGGTTGCGAGGGTTGGTGTTAAGGGATATCAATTGCCATTAGGGTAGTTTATGGTCCCACCTAGTAGTTGATGAATAAACAGAACATCGGTAACGACCCTACGTTTTTCAAAAGTTTGCAAATTAATAATCATCAGCAGACGATCAGCGTAAGGAGGTGTGTCCAAGCTGTCATAACCGGGAAGGCCGCGTACTGCGAATCAAATGAGCCTTCGTTGAACGACTTCGATACACATCGAATGAGAGACATGGTTCAACCAGTGGCGTAAAACGCGGGCCCGTAAAGCCCGCATTGTGGGCGGGCGCAACTAAGCCAAGGGCGCCCGCAAGTCCCTAGATGAAATTGATAATTGAAGTTGGGAACAGTGTAAAATAAGCGGCCAAAAATATAGTTGATGTTTGAATTTTTCCAAAATTTTTATAGTTTTCCATAGAAATATCTTGGGTGAAAAAATCAAAATGAATTTTTTAATATTTGCAACCATTTCGTTATGACAAGCCGTCAAAGTAGCATTTTTTGAATAGTGTTATTCTTAAAAATAATTTTGGGAAAGATTGACTATAAGATTTTCACGAAAACATCATTAGAACTGCGTTACACCAAATCCAAAAAAATTTCTTGCAAACACTTACTAACACGGAAGATATACATTTTTCTTATAGTGAATTATTTAGTTAAAATGCGAGATATATTTGATGTATGGCAGTTGACAAGACAACTCAATTTTTATAATTGCCTTGCTGTATTAAAAACAGTTTACAAATTTTAACAAAAAAGTAGTTAACTTGTGTTGGTAGTATTTTTCAAGTCTGAGTTACTAAAATATAATTAATGGACATGGAATTCGCCTATGAAATTTTTCATTTATCTATAATCACAAAAGAAATTGATGTAGCAAATTTTGCTGTTTTGAGACAAGACTTAATGAAGTTTCAGGCAAAAATGGGTTTCGTCTATATGGGAGGTGGGTGTGGCAGAGGCGGATTTGTATACCTTTTTCAACATCTCTTAATTTTGCCAAGAAAGATATTCGTGCCAATTTTCATAGCTCTACGATCACTCCTTCTCTTTTTGGCCAAGAATGGGGACGTTACGCTGTGCGACGAGTCGTTTGTTTCCAAAAAATTTAAAAAATACTAAAATATTTATTTCCTTCACAAATTTGTTTTGTTTAAAATCAAATACAATAAATGACAAAAAATTTAATAAAATGTGTTGCAAATCATTTTATAAATTCCACAAAAATGTGAGTATTAACTACTTAAAATATAATCTGCGATATATTAAACGCATTCTGAATTTAAATTTTGAATTTGAAAATTAGATGAAAACTAGGCCCATCTTTCATACACAGTGACGTATACCGACTGTTAAAACATCCATAACTTAGAACTGTGGGGCTATTTTAACATTGGCAACGTCTAAGATAGTAACTAGTTTTTCTTTGGCAGTGGGAGTTATTTTATTTTAGTTATTTCATAAATTTATGAAATTGCAATCACTTCGAACGAAATAAAAATGGAATTAATGTTAAGCCATATTCAAGAATCTGTGTAGTTATTGGAAACTTGCGAAGGATAGTTGTCTCAACGAAACTCAAGAAAAGATAAATTTCTGCATTTCGTAATATGTGATGAGAGACCAGTATTCCCCTTATATGAAATAAATTAAATGTAGCATGCTATTTTTCTCGATCTTTGCTTTTAACGATGCCCGCATCAACTCATTTTGTATGGCATGAACAATATTACCCATTTAAGAAATTTATTTCTATTTTCCTAAATATACAGAAAAAAAAATAAACACACATCTCAATGAATATCAAAATGCCACAAATTGACTTCGCTCAGACCGACCAGCACTAAATTGCTGCGTAATTCGACATTTCCGATTTGGCACATATTTTGTTGGCCCATGGATTGCGTGCCGCCTTTCTTGCCAATATTTATGCGAGCGTAAACAATGGCCAACCGATACGTACGTTTCAACAAGAAAAGCAAAAAAAAGCACCACATCGCTTTGCATGGCTTTGCTGGTATGCAGTGAAAAAAGCTAACGGATATAATACTGACACGGATCGACCCAAAAAGCTACACCGAAAAATAGCAAGAACGAAAAAAAAAGCAAAACAACCTAAAAACTGCAACACCCTTTAACACACCCTCCTCGGCCTCGGGGTCGTTTGGTTTGGCTGGCTGTTGATGCATGACCAAAAGCATTGGCTGTGCATCGATCGTTCGGAGAGTGACTTGCTAACCATTCGAGTTGGAATAAAAACGTTTAAGTGCTGTTGTTGTTGTTGTTCCTTCTTTCGCTTTACACAGCCTCGCTCCATCACTCAATGTAAGATATTGGCTTGCATATAAAGCGTTTGTGCGGTTTTTTTCTGCTATTGCAGTTTTGCTACAGCAAGCTGCTACGGTTCTGGCCAAATGCTCATTCGTCTATTGCAGCAGGAACAAAAAATCCACAACAAAAAGAACAAAAAAACTTTAAAACTTGAATGCAAGAAATTCCTGCACATGCGAGAACTGAAAGTTTTTAGCTGAACTACAACAACTATAACAACAACAAAGAACAAGAATTGCTTGCATTTTTTTCCTAACTGGTTTTTCTTGTTTGGACTTCTACTTGAAGCCCTTGTCAGCTTGGAACAAACGCTTTGTTCGTTTGTTGGACGCTCGCGGCAATTTTGTTGGTAGTTGTTAAGTGTGTGTGTGTGTGTGTTTGTGCCTTTGATATACTGCATTTTTTCTGATCTTGCAGCTTGTTGCTGCTGCAAAGAAGATTTAGACCTGACTTAAGCGAGTTCAATGCATCGATCTTGGCCGAAGCAGGGTCATCGCTTGTTGCCCAAGTTGATTTACTGCGGTTAAGCGTTAGTTTCTGATTGAATAGCGGCAATAGTGTTTATTTTTTTTGTCATTGATTTATTGTGCGTCATCTTTGCTTTTGGTAGCAAATGTTTGAATCATCAAAGGTGGGCGCATGATTCACGCATAGGGAATGGAATGCGTGTTCTTCTTCTCTTTCGATTGCTCTACACACAGAAAAATTTAGCATATTCGTAGTAAAATCGAGATGCATAGCTGATTTCATTTTACATGATTTCATATTTCATGGTGACAGCAGCATGAAAATCATTATGGTTTCATGCAGAGCTGTGAATTTCAAGTATAATTACAAATACAATTCCAAATGCCATGTATTTAAAAAACAAATAATGTTTTTAAATACTACGTATTTGTATTTGTACTTCAATTCCTCAAATACAAATACTTCCAATTACCAATTCTTTTCTCAAATACTGCAAATACTTTCAAATACTGCAAACATCTTCAATTACTACTAATACTTTGAACAAGTGTTTTAGAAGTAAGCAAGCAAATAAAACAGAATAGTTAACTGAACGAAAAGAAAATCTATACATTCCTCTAACAGAAATTAAAAACCTTTTTCAATCCAGACTATAAGAAACTGAAACATTTAAAAAAAAAATGTCAATAACGTTCTCATAACAAAAAAAAAAATGTGAATTCATACGTGTTTAACTTAACTGATCAACACCTCTATATGACAGACATCAGACTCTAGGCTTTGTCAGGCATTTCTTTCGAAAAGGTACTTATAATGAAGGCAAACTCTGCATTTATATATAAATGTAATAAAATATACATATATATCAATTCATATATGATTTGCACTAATCCTCATTATATATTTGCGGGACGCTTTTCTTTTTTATGAATAGAACAAATAACTTACTGTTCAATTTTTTAATCATTTCCTAGTCTTTTGTTATACACATTAGAATATAACATTTTTTAACCACATGTGCCGTATTGCATCATCAGACAGGCCCGTAGCCAGGATTTATCCAAGGGGGCTTTTGATTAGAAAAAAAAATATTGATAGTTTTTGATATCGATAAGTCAAAAGGTATGTTTATATATATATTAAATGTTTGCTCCCCATAGACCAAATTGTTGACGCCATAGACTAAAAATAGACGATATGATATAAACATAAAATCTATAACGTTTCGTTTAAAACTATCTCAAGATACAAATAAATGGAGAAGTGTTTTACAAGAGTTCAAAACATTTTTTGTATTTTTTTACAAAAACAGGTAGTCATTTCGTTTTTAATAAAATTGTTGTTTAAAATAAGTAAGCAAACATAAAAATCGTATTAAAAGTACCAGAATTGTTATATTTAAATTTTCGAAAAATGTTATTTTATTTCTTGTTTCAATCAAACAAAAATTGTAAAAAATTAATTTGAGAAATTGCAATGAAATGTTGTTGAAATATTTTCTGAAACAACACAAATGAAGAGTGTGTTCAAAAGGTCCTGTTTAACATTATTGTAAAAGCTGTTTTTACTATGGTTTAGCACTTAGAATATAAAAGTTTATGTTTCTGTTCAAAAGGGCCTAAATAGGCATACTGAAAAATGGTATTTCAAGATATATGAACAAAAGGGATTAATTAGCTATACAAGGTTTTAGTTTTTGTACAAAATTTAATCAAACAGTCGTTTCAAATTGTTTTTAAAGACTCGATTGCAAGTTCCCTTTAAGGTAAGAAACTGATTATTCAATGAATGAAAGTTCTCAATGAATCCTCATTACTGCACACATTATTGAGCCCAACATAGGGCACTTACGTGTTAAGTAATTTAATTAATTCTATTAAAACTTCTTAAGTATATTTTATTGTTGTGTTCAATTAATAAAATGCTTAAAATCCTTATCAAAAATGCCTTTTTCTTCAGTGACTGCACCAGAGGACACATTTTGAAACTTGAAATCTCTATAACTTTGAAACCATTAACATTTTTTATCCATGCTTACATCATATATTAGCTCTTGGTATCAGCATTGTAAGCACAACAGAAACTAGGCTTTTTTCAGTTTTCTTCAACTTCATACAATGTCGAAATAAGCTCTTTTGAACAGACACTCATCAAATACAAAACATTGTGCGATTACGTTGCTTAAGCAATCCCCAAAAATACGAAAATGCAAAAAAAAACAACGTCATAAAGGGGTGCTATAGCATAGTCCTAAGCTATTTTGTGAAAAAAAATTACAAAAAACAAAACTCGGACCAAAAAGTTATAGCTGTTGAAACTTGATGTTTTTTTCAAAAATCCTCAAAGTGCCTGTGTTTCGTCATTTCAAACACAAAAATATAAAAAAATAATCATAAGAAATTTAAAAAACTATATTTATCATTTAAAATGATTTCAATAATTTTAAAAAATATTTCTGATTTTCGTTTTAAAGAAAATTCAATACTAATTTATATAGTAATTTTAAATATTTTTCAATAGCAACACTACAACATAACCAAATTGAAATATAACTGTTAAGCATTTCAATTGACGTTACTAAACTAGTGATTAATTAGCTTGTATAATTGTTCTGTTCTAGTTATTAAGTTTTGGGAAAAAACAAAAAAGAATGTGGATGGACAATCTTGGCCACAAATGAATTTAGTTGGAAATGCGACCACATAAATAGCAATTTGGAAATCAAAAGTTTTTATTGTTTTATAAGTTGTAATGCGATAGGCGATATTGTGGTATTTCGAAATTCAGTTGCGTTGTCTTAAGCTGACCGAAATCCTTGTATTATCTATGATCTGAAAGCATAGGTCTCAATTCAGTTCAAAATTGAAGTAGTTTGCAACTTTTTACGCTGTTACGTTGTAGTTGCCTAAATGCTAATATATTAATTATACTTTCAAGACCCTAAGGGGAGAGTTTAACCCCTAAAACCCCCCTTGTCTACGGGCCTGTCTCAAGACTATTTTTTATTTAACTCATGTTTTGGACAAATATCCTCCGAAATTATTTAAAGTATTTACAGGCTTTGAAGTATTTACAGAATTTGAAAGTATTTTCAGTATTTGAAAGAATTTACAGTATTTGAAAGCATTTACAGTATTTGAGAAAAGAATTGGTAGTTAAAATTATTTTTTTATAGCAATATAAAAACAAATACAAATGCCTAAGATTGGTATTTGATACTTATTTTTTAAATACTATGTATTTGTAATTAACAGGTATTTAAATACTGAAAATACTTAATACTTTACAGATTTGGTTACATGTAATCAAAGATGAATGAAATCACGAAATCCTGTAAAATCATTACTGCATCATGTAAAAATTAATCAATATGACTTCATGTAGAATCATTATGATTTTATGTAGAATCATTATGATATCATATAGAATCATTATGAAATCTAGTAATATCATTATTATATCATGTAAATAAATTTTTTCCGTGCTGAAGCAATTCCGTTGTTTCTAGCGAATTTTCTGCACATTAGAAGATTTATCGCGAAGAGTAGCGTCGTTGCAAAAATTAAAATATATAGTGAAAGTAGATGGATCCATAAGCTTCGACACAGATAAACAAGGTAATGAGATATGTGACTCATGTTACTATAACAAAATTATATCAAAATGTATTACTTTTGAAGCTTAAATTTGCTAGAAAGGTTTAAGGTACTTATCTAAGAAAGATGTACAGGAAGCTATACCACCCATTGGACTTTGTACACTTTATCGAGAAAAATTATTTAGTTGGAGAAAAATTGAGGTTTGTTTTGTAATTGTAAGTCGTTTTTTTATATATTTTTCAAGAAACAAAACTAAGTAAAACTAACTTAAATTTATTCTTATTTAAAAATCAAATAAGGATTCAGCTGGATTTCATAATGATTTTACATGATTTCATAATGGTTCAACATGAAAATTTATTACTATTTTTACATGAAAATCACAATGCCATAAATCTATAAGTCTCTATGAAGCAAAATCATTGGGGAAACATGCAAATTATTATGCTTCTAGTTGATTTTACAATGATTTTTTTCTGTGTGTACAAACTGTTGTCTTAAAGGCAGCTCACAGTTTTTATGAAGGATTAATTATTCATACCTACAATTATTTCAAAATCAGGGTTAAAACTCCTTTAAATTTATTTATAAAATTTTAAATTTATTTAGTGGAGCAATGATTTCGGATTGGTTCTGGATTTCGGAATGTAAATATGAATGACTGATAACAGCTTAATTGGGTTCTTTTATTCTTCTTAAGCGACAGTTCTTTTTTTTCTGTCAATTGGTCACTTCTCACTCGAATTATTAAATTTTGACAATAGGCAGGAGCAAATTTGGCATTTTTAAAGTGAATATGATTGTCAAAAATTGTAAAAGCCCCGGGGGAAAGTAAATTGAATTTTTGTCACAAGTAAAAATTTTAAGTCGGAAGGTTTTGAGAGAGCGCGACATTTTAGAAAGTTTCTTGTATCTCATGTGGAATGTAATATTTTCGCACCAATATAATTGTTGCAAAGTTAAGCAAAAGTTTTGATGCGATATTTGTTGCTACCACGAGTAAAAAGTATCCAAATGGAACATACAAATGTCACATAAAGATTTAATGAATGAGCTTTGAGTGTATCTGATTTCCCGAAGCGTAAGTTTACATAGAAGTATGTTGAATTTATATTAGATATGTTACATTGCGTGACATTTCAGTGAACTTAGCTAGTTTATGTTAAGTTGTTAGCTTCTAGGGCTTTCAATACCGGGATCCTAAAACAATTCCTGTCCCGGAATCCCGTGACTCAGAACCCTTAATTCCGGGAT
The DNA here is from genome assembly GCA_963920525.1 of Dichetophora obliterata. Lineage (NCBI taxonomy): Eukaryota > Metazoa > Arthropoda > Insecta > Diptera > Sciomyzidae > Dichetophora > Dichetophora obliterata. The sequence continues at coordinate 86,165,521 of OY986439.1, read as the reverse complement.
TTTTTTTACAAAAAAAAAATATAAATATTTTCAGCAACTATAAATGCAACTGCAATGAAAACGATGGCTGTTTTTGTCATAATCGAAATCACCCTGTTTCTTTTTATCTCTCTATATCAAAAGTCTATTTTTAAGTTAGTGTTGGTTGTAACCTTAAAGGACTATGTTTACTAGGCTGTTAAATTTTCATGCAATTTTGAAAGTAGCAATACTTTTATTACTATGCTATAGTTTTTTACTATAAAAGGAATATTTTATTCAACTTATACTTTTTACTAACAGCTCACACATTTATTTGAATAAGAATTTTTATTTTCTTTTTAATTTTTTAAAAGATAAATTTATGTTGTTTGTTTTAACTTTTTCTACTTTTATATTTTTATGTTTATAATGAAGTGACATCGTATTTGATATTTTTAAATATTTTTGGTTTTCGTTCTGAAATAAATGTTGAACTTTTCTGAAATATAAGAAATCAGAACTTTTTTATTAAATAAACTAATTAATAATTAGAAATAATTATAATTTGGAAAGATTCGTTAGAACAATTAATTGTTCTAACTTTGACCTTAAGCTCAATAAACGATTTTAAACTATCAACAACTAGAATTTGTATTTAAAATCAAGTATGATTTAAACTATCAAACATTTAGAATTTGTATTAAAATCAGATAAAGTCAACATATAATTTAAATATTTAAAAATTTAGCAACTATCTTTAACTAAGGAACGTACACATGGGCGTCCGCAGGGGGGCAGGTTGCAAGTGCAAGGCTGTGAATTTTTTTATGTATATTCATATTAAATCAAAAAAGATGTAGGTTACAATTAAAAAATTATACAAGAAAAAAATTATTAATTGGAAGTTATGCTGAAACTAATGAATTTTAGAACTTTGCCAATAAAAACGTCGTTTTTAGTTGTAGGAGCGTAACATTTTGCAGGAACATGTATTGTGATAAGGTTGATAATTCTCAATCAAATAGTCGATTTTGAAGTTTTTTGTAACTTACGGCTTTTTTGATTTCAGATGTTTAGATTATGTATGAAAATATATTTTGGAGAGAGCACAATCATACTTTTTTTTAGGATTATTTAAAAACTTAAGCATACATTTTTATAAAGTATGTTGCACCCGTCGATGTAATAATCATTTTTTCACATAATTTGATTTTCAAGTCGATTTTTTTTTTTCATTCTCAAGTAAGGATATTTTATGACAGAGTTGTTGTACTAAAAACTTTTTACAATTGAGTAGATATGTAATGGTTTTAGCTGTCAAAATAACAGAAATTTTTTAAAGATAAATTTTAGAAAAATTCCGATGGCAAAAAGTATTTCAATAACAAAATGTATATTTGTTGAAAAGGAGTGGAAGGGGCGTGGTGAAAAAAAAGTATACTAATATCTTATTTAAAATGCACACAAGGCGTATACTTAGATTGAGTGAAATCCGTCGAGCCGTTAAGATTTGTTACAAGGTCAAACAAGCATAAAATTAGTTTTTTTATATAAATAAGTGGCTTTATATGATTTTTAAAAAATTTTTACGCAAATCCTAGTTTTTTGCAGAGCTAAGATAGATTAAAGACATTATCGGATACTAATCAAGTGCATTAGAATTAAAAAATCGCATTCACTGAGCATCGAAAATTATGTGGAAACGTTTATTTTTTAAATTTGTCCAAGAATGTCAATTGGTAAGTTGAACATTCATCATCTCATTTGGTCCTTTGATTTTCCTTGTCCAATGATTGGTTTGTGTATTTTGTATGTAAAAAATATAATTACAAAATATCTTCAATTATGTAGCAAAGCTGACATTGGCAAGCATGCTTATTTGTAGGTTTATTCTTTACCATCTATTTTGGTCCTTGCATCGCCCTTGTTCGATGATTGTTCTAATTTTGTGACCAGAAATCTTAAGTTTTAATTCAAATTCATCAGATTGATTATGGAAAAAACAGTTATAAAACTAAAAAAGATTCCGTTAAAAAAAATAATATATTCAAGTAACGAGAATGCCCTCCTTTTGCTTTGAGAACACTTTCTACTTGAGAAGACATGCTTTCAAATAGTTTCTTAATTTAATCTAAAGAAATATTGTCATATTAAATGGATACAATAACCATCTTTAGCTTTGGCATAATTGATGGCTAATTTTGTCGAATTTTTCGCTTAACGATGCCCTAACCGTTATCAATGGAATTCATTCAAGTCGGGACTGTTTCTGGACCACGTTATTGACTGTTTCCCCAAAAATTGTTTAAACATATTCGGTTACCTACATATATTGTCATTTAAATTATATAAAAGCATATCTTAGTTTTTGAAACTTTGAGTGTATCTAACTCAAAAATTTCGCTATAACTGCAAAGCATACAAAAGCACGCGCATTTAAAGCAAACAAATAGCAGGATGTTAATATTTTGCCATTTTTTTAAGAAAACAAACATTATAAATGAAATTGTAAGGAATACAAAATATTTTTCAAGAAGTGAAACAATTGCGAAATCCCAGACCTGTTGTTGTTGGAAAACAAGTTAAGGCATTTTCTGCACGCACTTGGCAGCAAAAAATGGCTGAAACTAAAAACAAAGCGAAGAAGCAAAATGTGCAATAGCATCAAATGGATGGATTTGTTTATGTTTGCATCTCAAATCGTAGATGCAATTACGAGGCATAACAACGAGCTAAAGCAACAACGAGCTAAACAAGCAAGAGGAATAAGAGCGAGGTAGCAATCTATTATTGCTGCAGCAATTCTTGGCAAGAATCTATTAGAGCCCAATGTGATGTCTACTATTATGGCTAAAACGTGCTGCGCCAGCATAAGCAAAACTCTGCTGTGTTGAGTTGACGTTGTGATGGGAAAAAGTAGGAGGTGAAAAAAGCAGTTTCGCTTAATTTAGAATAGTTTTAATCTTTTTTTATAGGTTTTCTACTTTGTATTCCTGCAACTTGCATTACTTCACTTGTTGGGCCAAGAAAAAGTAGTTTAGTAGCTGAAGTGGTTTTGTTGTTGCTATTGTTGTTATTGAAGTTATTGTTGCTGAATAAGGAGAATCTTTACGGAAAACGATTTTCATTGCTGCATGTCGGTAGTTTATGCTGATATAAAGTACATTTTTATTGTGGACATTAAAAAAAGCATCAGTTTTTAATTTGATTCTTTTTGTAAAACATTCACAGAAAGTTGAAACAATTGAATAAAATGCTGGGCGCTTCAATGTTGAGGAATTAAATACAGAAGAGCCCACTGAGCCATAAGCGAAGGCTTAGCGATAGTTTTACGAATGTTAAATGAGACATAACTTACTAAAGCCAAAAAAAAACTTTTACAAAATTGTTTATTCCTTTTGGCTGACGAAGAAGTTTGTGCATATTTTTTTGTGCAAAAATTTTGTATATTTTACAAATACAATTCATTCATTAAAAAAAGTGTTGAATATTACGAGTCAGGCGCGTACTCAGGGGAATTATGGGGTTAACCTCTCCACCCACCACCCTCTCCCCACAAATGAACGAATTTGAGCAAGCACCGAGAGCAACACACAGCACAACAGGGCAGCCGTTTTGTGTTTATGGCCACGACAAAGATCTTTAGATGACATTGCACATTGGAAAAAATATATAAAAAGATTCAATTAAAACATTTCTTTTGTAAACACTATAATACATAGATTTAAAGTTTTTTTTCCGTAAATAATATAAAAAACAGCATTCAAAAACACATTTTTTGTTTGATTCTTAATTCAACTTCTTCACGTTAGGTGGTATAAATAAAGGAGTCCTTTTCAGGAAACAAAAAAAATGCATATTGTACTTGTAGCTACAACCTAAATTAGAATTATTAAATTTGAAGCAACAGGAAAAATTTTGCGCGACTTTTAAAATAAACACTATCAATTTTAACCCTTTCGATCCACGCAGCGGGGGAAAACTGTAACCAAACTTTATAAAAGTAGTTAAGGTTGTAGCGACAAATAACTTTATTAATATGCACTTTAATTTTTTGTTTCCGATAAATTGGGACCAAAATATTTTGACACCGATCAAAAAGGACTATTTTTATGCCACCAAGCGAGAAAAAGATGCATTTAAAAATAAAAAAAAATGTACTTTGGAATATTGTTTTTTTTTTTTTATATTATTAACGTAAATAAATTTTTAAGTTTCTATGTTTTACAGTCGCTTTACAATAAATATCAATGCTAGTTGAATTTATATTGAAAATTCAATAACATTTCACGTTTTACGCCATAACTTCTGAACCCTTGAAGAGCACACTTACACTTTATATGGTTGGAAAGGTAATGGAACGTAAGAAAATTAAAAAAGTTATAGCGCCCTTTGCTGGCATGTAATTAAATTTTTGATTAAAAACAGCTCACTTACTGCAATTTTTTCAAAAGTTCTATATTTTTTCCTTAAAATAGACAAAATAATCATTCTAATTATACCCTATTTACGAAAAATTGCATTTAAATTGTTTGAGCTACGTTGTCTCAAAAAAAACACATATTTTGGCATTCGCGTGGCTGTGTGTCTTGAAAAAAATTTGTAAATCTCACACTCCGGATTTGGTTTTCTAAACAATAAACCAATCTAAGAAATAAATTTGAGCAAAATCGGCGATGGTAAGTGCAACTGATATTAAGTACGCTTCACTGTGAAATGGGCGATATATTAAAAACATTTTGTTCCTACACGGTTAGAAATTTTGTACCAAAATTGAAACTTTTCTGTACTACAAATAATTCCACACCAGCTTTGCTTTCAAATCTAGAATTTGCAAAATACTTAAAATATGATTTTAATATAGTTTGGTTTCAAATTTAGTACAGCATTGGATTAAAATATAAAAAAAAATAACAACTGCCGCGAGATTCGAACTCACGGCATTCAGTTTGTAAACTCATTATTCAAACCACCGGGCTATTGGCCTATACATAACAAGCGCGATTAGCAAACATCGCCTGAGTCGCCTAATATTGAGTCGCAGCATTGCCAGGCTAACTTTTTACGGGTCTTAATAAAAATTTAGTATCCAAATGTACTCGAATTTAGCATAAATTGTTTTAAAAACAAAAAGGAATACAGAATTGTACTTAAATTTAAACCAAAAAGGCTTAAATTGAAACCAAAAAGCTTAAACTTAAACCAATATTCTAAAATGGATGCTGTAATATTTTTTGTTTAAATTCTAGTACAGAAGAGTTTTGATTATGAGTTAGTATTTGAAAAGTTTTAATTTTAAACCGCAAGGTTTAACTACAATTTAGTCCAAGATATCTAACCGTGAACTTTGACGAAATTTGTTTAATGCAAACAGTTTTTATTACAATATTTTTTTCAATTTTGTATGAAAAAATGTGCATTGATATTAGTTTTAAAACGTGATAATTTTTCAGTGTATGTATTGATTTTGACCAATATTTTGTACCCCATATTTGTAGGCACTGCTTAATCAACAAATAAACCTGTAACGTTTATCGAATCTCTTCATTTTTGCGAGCAATAATATATCCATCAATAAGCCGATACCTGAAGATTACTGCGGTTTTAACCGCTTCAAGTGAACGCTCATTTTCGTCGCTTCGAAGACTCAAAACATACATGAGAAATAAAACTTGGAAGAGAAGCTCAATGGGTTAGTTCTTCTAAATATTTACTGGGATGTGGAAGTGACCACGGAAGAAATATTAAATGCACTAGCTCGAAATAAAAGAAGATGTAAAAATTATTTTATATAAAAATAGTTGGAATTAGTCTAAATAAAATAATTAAAAACCACCCTCAGCATTTTTTTCTGGTACGCACCTGTTACGAATGCATTTGTGCAATGTCATTTTTAAATATTTGTTTATTTATTTTTTCGATAAGATTGTACTGGTAACTAACACTACTACACAATTTAAGTAAAACTTTCACCAAAACGAATGGCATTAACATTTCCTATAGTAAAACTTTCCGTAGAATCCAAATATTGTAATGATTTTTATTCGATTAGCCCCAATTTACCATGTATTTGACAAAGTTAACAAAATCAACTGTTGAGAGCAATACCTTACATAAGTGCTTTGCCAAATTGTTGTTTATTATAGAGAAAAGTCAGACAACAATATGGATAAGGTATAAAATGGGCCAATAGTGAGAGTGATATAGCTGTTCGGATCGAATGTAGTTACTAAAATTTTTTTTTTTAACAAATTTCAAGTTTCAAGCCTTATATCTCAAAATAATTTTATTAGTGATAAAAAGTTAGACATCCTATCTGATAGAAAATTTTATTAAAAAAAATTTAAGCATACATATTAAGGTGGATCATTTTGTTCAGGGGTAAAAAAGCACTTTTTTCGACACTCATATTCTGGGAGCTCGATTCAAGTAAATCGGTGGAACCGTCATCCAGCGGTTTTGATTTTAAAAAATCACTTTTTCGCCAAAAAACACCGGTTTTTTCGCCATAACTTTTATCAATCTAAAATAACTACCCAAAAGTTGGGTGCAAATGAAAGGTATCTTGGACCCCTAGGTTGTAAATAGGGAGATGGTTAGATTCAAGAAATTTTTTGGTGCAACAGTGTTCAGAATTCGGTCAATATTTTGGGTATTTTTCACTAAAATCGCTATAAATTCAGCTGGATTCAGCTCCCCGAATATGAGTGTCGAAAAAAATGTTTTTTTTTTTATCCACTTTAATACATATGTTCAAAGGAAAGTCATAATTTACAATAATATATCATTTTTTAGCATTAAAGCAAAAACCATCTGTAAAAAAATCATTTTATTGTAGAAAAATTTTATTTAATAATTAAAATGCATACATGTAATGTGCATGGTTTTGTTTTACTTTTGTTGTTGATTACATTTTCTTTTCTTAGTTTTAAGAAAGATATTGTAGTTTATACATATAATTTTTTTGCTTAGTATTACAAGATGATGTGACATTGTCTCTGCTGCATATAAAATTGGGATTAATAAAGAACTTTGTTCAAACACTAGCTAAGGCAATCCAGCATTTTAATATCTATTTAATATCTTCTTTTTTCCAGCCTTAAGTTTTACAGAGCTGGTTCATAAATAAAGATACTAACAGTTGGTTCTTTATAAAAACCATGCTACCTCTACAGGCTAAAAACAGTTTTATGAAAGTGGTACATGGATTCTTAGTGGCACACAAGACACTACAATTACACAGTGCAACACATATTTTCGGGCGTGAACCAAACCAAACTCAAACGATAGTATTTGACATCAATAACAAAAGTCCAAATCCGTTTTTGCTCTACTACGTCACAATTTTTTTTTACAGTGGTTTCAAATTTTAAATTTTCGGTCAAAAATGAAATTAAAAAATAGTAAAAATTATATGTAAAACTTAATTCAGGGTGCTTCTTGTCTTCAGAAGCCTAAACTAAAATTTCACGGGGAATATTTTTTTGGAACACTTTAACCCTCTAGCTCCTACCAATATGGGCCATTTTGACCCTTTTTTTGGAAAAGGTCCTAAAATTCAACTTTGGAGGGAGGTCAAGGGTTAAAACCTTCCATAAAAATATTTTCAAGAAAATTTCATTAGGGGTCACCCAAGACTTGTAACCTCTACGAGTTATAGGTTTCACATAAAAAACGAAATGAAAAAACCAATTTTTTTTTATGTTTTGTTATTTTTAATGTTATTTTTATATAGTGTCCATATCGTTTTCACTGTCATGGCATGAAATATTAGATACTTCAGAGAGATCTATATCAATTTCTTGAAATTCATCTTCAATCCCGCTTTTGTCACTTTCTTTATAGGTTGTTTTGGACCACCAACAAATTTCAGCCAGTATTGCATCTGGTGTTTTCTTTCCTCTATATCTGTAAAAATGAAAATTTACTTATCTGGTATAAAAGAGTTGATTGTAAGTAAAGTTTAATTGTAAATTACCGCATTTCAAATGGCAAGGATACCTAATTATCAGCAAATAGTTGCTAAAATGTTAAAAAATTTTAAAGAAATAGACGCCAATGTGTCTTTTAAAATGCATATGCTGCATTCGCATTAAAACATTCCCAGTGAATTTAAGTGCAGAGAGCGATGGACAAGGGGAAAGATTTCACCAAGATATCATGGGGCATGGAGCGAAAATATGTTTGAAGACTATTGTTGGGGATTAATTTATTTATAATTTCTTAACATTTAAGTAACTTTTTCTTTATAATTAGTGTCAAATAATTTCTATCCTTCTCTAATGTTTTACAAAGTTCTTTATTAATCCCAATTTTAAGCCTTATTCTGGTGATTGACAACTGTCAATTCATTGCCAAGCTAGTCTTTTACGTGGTATTTCCGTGGTCCATGGAGTTGGAAACATCCTAAGTGTTTTCACAAAATTATTTGTTGTGAATATTTTTTTTGATGTTGAGAATTTTGTCAAGTTATGAGCTTTCGTTTACAATTTAGAATAGAAATCTTTAATGAAGATTTAATGAAGAATTTAGAATATTGAAATAAATGAAGAAGCAACTAGAACAGATGGCAGCCCTTGATAGAGTTGATGGCGGTGATCTATAAATAGCCTACTGCTTCGAAATGTCATATGATTAGCAGCCGTACAATTCATAAGAATGAATTCCAGAATCTGCACATTCATATGCTAGTTTAAACAGTGAGTTGATCACAGCTTAATCACTCAAAGACTACTGAAGAGGAATATGTAGCGATTTCCGAAACAGACTGTCTAGTCAGCTAAGTGATTGACTCTATACAGAGTTGTTGTTGTTGTTGTTGCCTTCTTGAAAACTTACTTGATCTAAAGCTCACAATATTAATGCAAGAAATCTTTACAATTGTCAATAAATTTTCAATTGTAAATCACCAGAATAAGGCTATTAATATGCAGCAGCAAAAAAAATGTATATGTATTAATCACATCATCTTTCTTAAAACTAAGAAATAAAACAATGTGATCAACATTAAAAAAATAAAAGTTAAATAAAAAAATCATTACATGTATGCATTTTATTTACTTGACTACAATAAAATAATATTTTAGCAGAAAATAGTTTTTGCTTTGATTGTAAAAACTGCTATAATTTTGTAAATAATGAATTTCTTATAGAGATATATAAGATTAAAATTTTTGAAAAAAATTTTCTATCAGTTTATAAATATCAGATAGAAAATACGTTTTTTAGGAAAATACTACATTTGATCATAACAGCCATATAACTTGGCACTATTGGCACATTTTGTACCTTAAGTTTTGGTCTGACTCTTCTCTACAATATACAATTATTTCACAATTCAATGGCAGAAAATCAAAATTTTTACAAGCATTTATGTAAAGTATTGCTCTCAACAGTTGCTTTTTTATGTAACTTTGCCATTTACATGGTAATTTTGGTCCAATCGAAAAAAATCATCACGACAATTTTACTATAGAAAATGTTATTGTCATTCTTTTGTGGAAAACCTTGTTTAGAAGTGTAATTATATAACTAAAGATACTAAAACCTTGAGTATATTTGTCCAGATAATTCATCACAGTCCGAGACGAGTCCGAAAAAGTGGAAAAAGCGAATCGCATTTTCGAAAAAAATTTCTTACGAAAACGTATCAATTTCGGATCCAAACCGCAACCATTTTCGCTTAAAATATACCAGTCTATTTGGGGACAGACACAATCCCTGGTAGAGTTTAAGGCTTGATCTAAAAATACTTACTGCTTCAATAGACTATCATACGACAATTGCCGATGGCGATTGCAAACGGCCGATGAGAAAATAAATTCTTGCAAATTTAAAAAAAAATTCTTGAGGGGTGTCAAATTATATAAGACTTAAACAATGGGTTTGTCACAGCTTAATCACTGAAGACTACTGAAGATGGGAGTTTAGCTGCTTCCGAATTATTTCTGTCTAGTCTGCTGTGTGATTGCTGTTGTTGCTGTTATTGCTTTCTTCGAACTTACGTGAAAATTCAAAGGATAGATCACAGTTATTTATCAAATAAAGCACAAAATAAAAATATTTTTAAATTTTTTAAAAAAATGTTCAATGCCATCTTGTTAAGCCAATTTCGGGGAACACTTTACGGATTTCTTGCATTATTTTTGCTATGAAAAAAAAATAAAAACAAACTGGCCATTTCAGAATTTGGAATGACTTTGATCTAGTTTCTATTGATCAATTGTGTTGTGCGTGTTATTAAATGTTTGATCACAAATGACCGAGAACTGGACCTACGTGCTTTATGCTGACTCCGAACGGCTTATGTTCTCAAGAAGCTTTACATGGCAATTTTTACTCTCTGAGGTTTGCCATTGTCTGCAGAGGGGTGACGACCGAACAGAAAAATTAATTCAATTGAAAAACTTTTCTGTCTGAGCTGGAATTGAACTCGGGCTACCGCGGTTCTTTACCTTAGGGCCCACGCACTCTACCCACTAGGCTACGGTCGCCACTTGCACTCATTTTTGCAATGATCTGTGCATTTTTTTGATTCATAGAAAAACTTAAGTTATTTTTTTAAAAGTGACTCAGGTCTTTTTTATATAAGACCCGTTGCGTTGCTGCCACGCCCTCGTTTTCAAACACCCTTAAAATGCCATCAGTGTAAGTGTATGTGTAAATTGTGGGTGAATACTGAATTCCGTGGCTGTGCGACCTATAATTCAAAAGCTATGCAATATCTCAAATGTGGGTTTAATGGGAGCCACGCCCCCTTGTCCAACTCCATACAATGTTATCAGTAAAACTGCATGTGTAAATTGGATTTGAATACTGAATTCCGAGGTTGTGCAACCTATAATTCCAAAGCTATTCTACATCGCAAATTTGGAATGTAGGGGAGGTGCCACGCTCCCTTCTCCAATGCAAAAACCTCCTTGGCATGTGTTTAGTAACTTCTTAAAGTTTCATGAAAATCGTTTCAGACACATGAACTAAATTTCTAAATTTTACTAGTATACGATAAAAACCGTTTGATATATAGAAATTCTATTGATTTGTGGGTGTTCAGAGTGGGTGTGGCAAGATCTATGTAAAGTGTGGCCGCCACTTGGAGCACCTACATACCGAGTTTCACTATAAAAACGTGTATAACTCCGGAATTGGCATGATTCACAGGAACACAGGAACAAGATGTTGCTTTAGTTTCCCTGAAAATTTCAAAAAGATCGGTCCGGCGGTTTTTTAGGTTATTTGCGAATACCAGGGTAATTTACGAAAACGTCTGAATGGAACTAAAAACGAAATGCCTACTTACTGTTAAAAATTGTTCGACTTTTATTTTTTCCTAAACCTGCGCGTAGCAATAACGAACAAACCTGCAGAAGGAAGTATCCAATTCGGTCCAGTCGTTTTCAAATTTTAAGCCTCCGAACAAACTATGATCCATTTTTTTATATACAGAATTTTATAATGTCACTTTAATCACTGGATAGTTAATTTTAAGCAATATTTTTTAGCTTTTATAACTTTTTATTTTGGAAACAGTTTTATTCCGAAAATGTGTAAAAAACTAGCATGTAATGGAGTCAAAATGGTCAGGAGAACTCATAAAGAAAAAATGCTGTCCTATTACTGAGTTCATCGTAGAAAAGTTACGAATGCAATCCTCCGCTACGAATACGAAAAATTTGGTACCATGTGAAAAACCATGTGAACTTGAAAATATTGTTGCTACACTGAATGTCAAATTTGAAAGTTTCGAAATCAGCCCTTAATCTATTGGAAATAGATGGCACTTTGTATGGAAAATTCTCGGTTGCCAAAATATATAATTTTATTCAAGCTTTAAATTACATATTTGTTAAGAATTTTCGATTGAATAAATCGGCATTTATGCATGTGAAGAAGGATAGCTAAAAAAAGATAACTCAAATGGTGCGTGGTCGTCGTAAATGAATGAGATTCATGAGCAGTGCGTAAGAATTTTTTAATTTTTATTATACTCACATTTTGTTAATTAACCACATTTTGATAAAAATTCATATAGTTAAAGTGGTTATTCCATCTGAATTTTGTTTAAAAATTTTCTCCAAAAGCCAAATCTACGAAATGGCGCTACGAATGAACTTATAGTGCATTCTTTGCTGGAAAAAAATTCTGACCTCACAAAGTGCAGAATTTTTTAGTTTCTGACCTGAATTTACAGAATGTTGACCTCTTTTGAGCTGAGAAAAGAATAAGCTGCGATATAAGCTGCGTTCCATTTGCTTCAAAATAATCCAGATTATATTTTTTACATACAAATCAAAAACAAAAATAATAAGGGTTCTCATCTAAGCATGTAACTGACCCGTAAACATTGTAAGCCTTGTGAACTTACATGCGCGTAAACTATCTGTCAAAATTTGTATGGGCGTGAGTTTACATCATTTCCGAGCCTATTTTGTAGTGTAAACTAGCATGTAATTCTACGTGTGTGAATGAGGGTTGCCTTTTGCGCTAATTATTACATATGTAAAGTAGTTGAAGTAAATTTGAACACGTTTTATTTCTTTTTCAATGTTAATGAAGGTTTTTAAAAGGTTCAAAATTTAAAAAAGTCATAATGTTGTCGTAGCCGCAGCCGCCATTTTGTCGACATTTACGCTATTTGCATTTTATCGCTCATCAAAAGTTTAAATGCTATACATGTTTACATGTTTACATGCTTAGATAAGAACCCTTAATAATCCTATAACAAATAGGATTATTTTTGCTACCCAAATAAAATTGTGATATGGACTTTAAAAAATTTAAAACACAGGTGCTGTATAGATTTATGAGCTGTCATTTAATTTTTTAAATTAATTGTTTGCATGATACAACCTCTATTAGGCAGCCTTGACAGCAACCTATTTTCTCACGTTGTCACGAGTCAACAATTGCACTTAAATTATTTATATAATTGCATACTAATAATAATTAAATTAAATAATTTACAATTTTTTTGACGTTTAGAGTAAAACACATTCAGAGAAAAACATCGTTCACTAAGGTATCGCTACCATAACAGTTCACAACAGTTGTGAACTTCACACTGTCTTATGACACCTTTTATTATTGTATCATGATAATTTGTTTGAATTGAATTTTAACTGCAACGGTATTGCCCTCTAAGAGTCATTTTTCTTGAGTCATTTTTCGTTCCTTTGAGAAAATTTGTTATCGCGATTATACAATATTAAGGCGAAAGGAACGCAGCTACTGACTGCACTGTTGTTTTAAATTCCGATGTATTTACGATTGAGGTTATGTATAATGCCGTAATGCCGACTGCATGGAATTTTTAACAAATATTTATCGAGCTGTTCAGTTTTATAAAAACTAAACACTAAAATCAAAATTGTTTTGGATTAAATTTCAAAAATTGTTTGCTTCTCACAATTGTCACAGCACGAAATATAAATGTCAAAATTTTTTTTTTTTTTTTTTTTTTGAGAGCAGAATGCAGAACCGCCAAATTTCACAGGTCAGAAAATTTTGCATTTGTTATACTTTTGCGGTCAGAATTTTCGAGAAATGTATATGATTTATTTTGAGGTCAACATTTTTTTTAGAAAATAACGGAAAAAATGCAGAACTCTTGAAGAGGTCCGCAAAAATGCAGAATTTTTTCAGAAAAGAATGCGCTATTAGTGATGCCAATCTACGAATTTCGAATTTACGACATTGCCATCGAACTCAGTGATGCCTTTTTCGTAGTTTCTACGATAATCGTACTACGACGAACTCAGTGATAAGGCTGATTAAGAACTGAGTCCAGGTAAATTCTTTCCTGGTAAATTATTTCCATAAATTTGTATGGCTAACTACAGTTCTATATGCAACACAATTTTTAAAATATGCAGGACACGAAATTACTCAACACATACACACCCCTCTAACCCATAATGCCCCATTCATCATGACCGATCATCTAGCATTGTGTCAATTATCAACATGTCACTTTTTATACCATCATCATCAACATATTGCTATTCACCATGACTATCAGCGTCATGAACATCCTCAACATAAACTGCAAAATTTTGTCATCAGAAATCATAGAAACGTTCAACAATAATATATATTTAAACAAAAAAAATGTAGTTGGAAAACATGTCTTTAGTCTTTACTCATTCCATAGATAACAAGCCTGTTCATGCATTTAATCGAGCTCACAAATCCGCACAATTGCTGCAGTGTGTTGCACTGAGATATTCTTTTATGGTTCAACAGCAACAACAACAACAACATCACGCAACAACAACCGAATGAATGACAGTCTTAATTACAACAGAAGCAGCCATCCTTCAAATGCTTGAAGTAGAGTTGAAGAAGAACAGAACAACAGAAAAAAATAAATAAAAATTGCTAAAGTTCCTTTATTATTCCAGGGGCTTCATTGTCGCGCGCATGTGTCTAAGCCATGGCTCAGAGCATAGCTTGGCAGGAGCCAACTTGGTTGCTGTAAAGAGGAGTTGAAGGTGTTGCCATCAATGGTTGAAGGTTTTGCATTGTTGCAGCACGAGCAGCCGCAGCAACAGCAGCCTGCAGATAAAGTTGCAATGTCACGCTGCTGCACTTGCTCCGCTTTCACAGTTTCCGTTTTCATTTTTTTTTTTTCGCTTTTATAACAAAAAGTTTTATTTGACATACGTCATATTAAACTGAGCTGATGAATGTATGTTAAATTGTATTGGTGCAATTTGCTGTTTCTGTTGTTGTTTCGCACAAGAAAAGTACTAATTACTGCAGTCTTGTTTTTCATATTTATCTCTTTCATATTTTGTTCCGTTAAATTAAAAAGCAGGATACGAAATCCTTTAAAGGAAGCATAGGAAATGACAGAAACAATTGCGCATCATTCAGATCTTATGAGACTTTTTTCGTTCAGGAAAAACACGCATGAAGAAGTAGAGAGAATACGGTTATAAAATTGATTTTTTTAAAGTTTGGCACGAAAATTGGTAAGATTTTTTAATACAAATTTTCAAAAACTTTATGGCAATATTAATGTTTTTTAGAACATCCTTTTCAGATGTAGAAAAAAATTAAAAATAAATGTTTTTTATAGTTTTCAATAAAATAAGCAATTCCCTACGATTTTCATTCAAAATTTTCCTCGGAACAGTGACGATATATTCTAATACTTGATTTTTCTACGGAAAAATCGAATTTTAACCAGTAGAAATTGCATTCATTTTGAAGACCAACCATCAAAAACAACCAACTATGGATTTCTGAACATGTTTATGAAAAATCGTCAGAAATGATGTTTAATCATATACTAGAATACCCCGGCAGACGTCGTCCTGCCACGGACAGCCTTACTGTCATAGTAAGTATAGTATCCGAAAGTTTCCGAAACTAGCCATATGAGCCAAATTACCAAATTGCAATCAGGACCAGGTCATATCAGAAGGGGGAACAGAAGGGGCTAAAGCCCCAGGCCCCGCATCTGAAGGGGGCCCCTAAATTAAGAATATTATATAAAAAAAAATTGAGCAAATATGTTCAGATGAAAAAATTTCTACTGGAATTTTAAATGTAAAAATGTAGCATAGGAATTCCTGTATAGGAATTCATGGAGTAAAGGTGTTTTAAGCAATTATTGATTCTATTTTATATGGTCTAAGAAAGCGATTTGAAACACTTGCAATTCGTTTTCTTTTCTCTGTCAATGTATTAAACTGAGCTGCGAAAACCTGCAGTCAGCAGCACAAACATTTCAGAAAACGTTCTCGAAAGAAAAATCGTGTGAGAAAATTATATTCCTCAAAAGAATACACTCAGTCAACCTTAAGAAGAATTGTAAGCCAAAGAATCTGTTTTAGGAAATATATCATATTTTTAGATGACGGCGCATGCATGCTTATATTAGAGTGGTCCCTATTTGTTTTCAGAAGTAATGAATAACAGAACGAAGTTTTATTTCTTAACAAAACAGAAGTACATTGGGAAATATTCATAAAAAAACATTGATACTAAAACGTGCCACAAGTGATTTTAAAGTTGAAAATCTGATTTATGTGAGCAAAAGTCATCTTTTTTTAAAAAATTTGAAAAATATTGGTACACAACACATTCTTCAATAAATTTTTTTTTCAAAATGAGTTATTAAACATGAAATTTTGGCAAAAACTAGCAGAAATGTAATATATTAATCTTCGAAAAAAAATCGCGAAAATCCAAATTAGACGATGTTTCAATAAAGTGCAGAGGTTATATTTTTAACTTGATTTTTATAAAAAACCCTTAAAGTGGCATTGACAAATCCTAGGAACTTGACTTCTTTCAGAAATCCTTAAAGTGGCCTTTCTGGCATATCGAACACACAAAAAAAAAATCATAACATAATCGGAAGAAACTTAAAAATATTTTTTGAGATTTATTAAAGTATTCTTAAATGAGAACTATATGCTTTCGATTTTGTATTATTTTTCTTGTGTTTAGCGACTTTTCATACGTCCTTGCGGCAGCAAAAGGGTCCCTTCTAAAAAATACTTTTAAAGCGCTACTTAAAACTACTTTGAGCAACTTTCTACTTACCCTACTTTAAAGCCTCAAATGCCTTTTTTCAAGCTATTTTGCTACTAAAAAAAAATATATTGATATTAAAATTAAGTCATGGCCGCAACACATTTTACATGTATGGTAACACGGTAAAGGTGGCATATTTTTCAAACCTAGAGCGCCGACTGTGGTAAATCCGCCTCTGGGCCGACCATTTGACAAAATCTTTTAAATGTCCTTTCCATGCTGAACATAAATTCGTATAAAGCAAGAAAATTCAATTTTTCAGTTTAAAAAGATGCGTTTTCCTAACAAAAAGCTAAAAAGACAGTTCTCAAATAATGTTTTTTCTAATACTGTACTATTTTTTTAAAAAAAACATGCCGTGCACGTTTAATAATTTTTTAGAGAGGTTGGGGGGCCCTAAAAAATTCGTGCCCGGGCCCCTCACGGACTCTGAAAGGCCCTGATCAGGACCAAAACCGTTCGAAATATAGCATTTTTGTTGATTTGTAAGCGGTAAAAATGGGTGCAGCTAAATTATTTCCCTTAAACCATCTCGTACTCGAAGCATATCGACTGCCAAAATTGCAGCTCAGTTTAGCTTAAACCTGGCGCGTTTTGCTTCACTCCATGTGAGTGTAACTTAAGTGGGACATGCCCATTTTTAGTGCACTTGCCGAGAGTAACCATATGAACTAAGTTACAAAATTTTAGTGTAATACGACCCAAACCGTTGAAATAAAACATTTTCATTGATTTGTGGGCGGTAAAAAGGGGAGTGGAAACCGATTTTTAGTACAGTTGCTGACAGTAACCATACAAACTAAGCGAAAATTTTAGCTCGATCGACCCAGTAGTCAATTTTAAATATTCTCAAAAAAGTGGGCGTGGATATATAGCGATCACCCCCATTTTTGGCACAATTGCCGAAAGTAGCCAAAAAAACTCAGTTACCAAATTTTAGTCTTATACCAACAAAACTGACTGAAATATAACATTTTCACTGATTTGTGGGCGGAAAAGGGGGGCGTTGGAAACATTTTTAGTACAGTTTCTGATAGTAACCATACAAACTAAATTACCAAATTTAAGTCTTATACGGCCAAAACCGTATGAAATATAGCATTTTTGTTGATTTGTGAGCAGTAAAAGGGGGCGTGGAAATTCACACTACGACTAAAACCTGCGCATGAATGCGAAAAAACCGGATGAACGGTGTAGAAATGCATACCTTAATATAGAAAGGCCCTAACTCATTTTTTTCAAAATAATTTTTTTACAGATTTTTGCTATAGAAAAATAAAATTGCTGCAAAAATATTGCTACAGCATTGAATTGGTTAGTATCTTAAATAAAAAATACATTTCAAGAAAATTCGGACCCCCAACATTATAATTTTTATTAAGTTTTTTAAATCTCCTGTAAAGTAACAAAAAAATGAGTTAGGGCCTTTCTATATTAAGGTAACGATATATAGATTAGAGTGGACCTCATTTGTATTGGGAAAATTTCCAAACACTTCATGGAGCGTCCTAAGGGCTCAAACTGCGCTAATAGATGAAAAAAAAATTCGTGTAAAATTTTAGTAAGATCATGGATGCATATAAACCCGTGCGCACACGGTTTAAAGTTTGCGCAAGTGCATGAAAGAAAAAAAAAATTATTTTAAGAATTCAATTTGCGATTCCATTTGAAATAAGGAAACAGTTAAGATTTTTTTTGTTTTTTCCAAAAAATTTTCAGTTTAATAAGGGTATTCACCTCAAATTAAAATTTTAGTAAGATCTTGGATGCATATAAACCCGTGCGCACACGGTTTAAAGTTTGCGCAAGTGCATGCAAGAAAAAAAAAATTTATTTTAAGATTTTAATTTGCGATTCCATTTGAAATAAGGAAACAGTTAAGATTTTTTTGTTTTTTCCAAAAAATTTTCAGTTTAATAAAGGTATTCACCTCAAATTACTTGAATAACTTAGGGAGACAAAATTTTAATTTTGGTATTTTCCCAGCAATATTTGTATTATTTTCGACTAATCATGGTGCGCTGATTTCAAAACAATTATTACTTTTGTTCTAGCATCACAAGTTTTTGAGATAAACGTCAGTGAAATCGTTCTGTGAAACCTTAAGTGAAATTTATTATATCTGGTGTTGCTAGAAAAAAGTAATAATAGTTTTGTAATCAGCGCATCAAGATTAGTCGAAAATAATACAAATATTGCTGGGAAAATCCAAAAATAAAAATGTTGTCCCCCTGAGTTATTCAAGTAATTCGCAGTGAATACCCTTATTAAACTGAAAAATGTTTGCAAAAAACAAAAAAATCCTACTCCAAACATAATTGCATATTAAAATATTAAAAAGAAATTTTGTCTTTCATGCACTTGTGCAAACTGTAAGCCGTCTGCGCACGGGTTTATATGCAATTGATCTTGCTAAAATTTTTCACGAATTTTTTTATCATCAATTACAACAGTTTGAGCCCTTGGGCTGGTCTTTTTAAAATAAGGTCAACTCTAATATAGATAGAGGAAGGGCTTACAGGTTGCCATCCCATATCGTTTTTGATCATAACCCGTTATAAAATCAACGTAAGGTTGACATACGTAAACATAAATGAATACGTTAGTAAGAGAAAAAAAAGCAAAAATTCGGATGATTTCAGTTCTCAAAAAAAGAAAAATTTTTCAGAAAATTTTTCAAAGTATGAGTTATTATTGTTGATTCGTATTAAATAAAAAAATTTTATGTTTTACATTGCACTATAAAGCAGTATAGGTTTTAGTGTACTTATTTTTTCCTTAAATGACTAATAATAACAGTGAGAGGATATAATATTCACCACTTGAATTTTTGGCTTGCTTGTCCTGTAAAAAATTACTGAATATTTTAAATATATAAAATTACTGAAACAACTTGATATATCTATACTTTTATATAAAACTAAGAAATAAGTTTAGAAACATCATATCTTTGCTATAGCACTTTTTAGGGTTATTTTCCTTTTGAAAATTTAGTAATAAGTGTATATATTTTAAGTGTTAAGTTTTTCAAGAAATCATCCCAGCTGCTACGCATTGCTTAATCGTTTTGTTTTTTTACGCGTTTGTGTTGCGAGAGTTTCAAAAAACTTCATGCTGCTCTCTTCTCTTTTCTTTTTTGGTCAGCTAACACACGGCAAAAAAAACAGATGAGCCTCGAGCATGATACAAAGAACTACAGATAAAGTATTGCGCATGTCCGCCATCTTTGCTGTGACGTGCAAGGTGCTCATTGGTTTCCACGTAGTCACAATTTATTCATTAGGTGTAAAGTTTTTAAAATACCTAAATTTTCTTATGAAAACTTGTTTTGCTGAAATGAAATAGATATTGTTAAATAAAGCACATGTCCAAAATAAAGTAAATATATTTTTTAGCATTGTTTGTGAAAAAAAATTTGCATATTTTGTAGGTGTGTTTTTTCCCCTTTTAACCGATTTACACAAAAAGCATGCTTGATGTGCTTGACAGAATTTTGACTGTTTGTTCGTTTTCATTTTGCTATCTTCGTCTCTTTTTGACATTTTCTTTTGAATGTATTCATCAAGTGTCACATTTGACGAGCACCAATGACGAGGTGCGCAGTAAATGTTGCTCGTTGCGCCGGGAATACTTTATCTGTAGTTCTTTGTATCGTGAGCCTCGAGCATGGCGAAAAGTGAGATAAAGATGAAGAGCGGCACACAGTGGTAAAAAAGGTAGTTTTTTTGGAAAAAAGTGTGTAACTTTTGACAGAGTTGAGATATTGGAAAAAATTTGTTTACCAGATTTTTAAAAAACAAGTTTTATATTTTGTTTTGGAAAAATTTAAAATTTTTATACAGTTATTTTTTAAAATTGTGTAAATTACAATCTATAAAAACATTAGGTTTTTTGTCATAACTCCTAAGCCATATATCCTACGAGGACAATTTATATACCAAAATGTTTCTAATTACATGACTGCGATCTAAAAATGAAATTATTTTTGTAAATTATTTTAACTGGAATTTCATGTACTATTGGTGAAATATTTTTGGTTTTTTTATTTTTTTTCATCATAAAATGACGATTTGTACACCAAAATATTTGTCAAACGTCTATCTACAAGAGTGCATCCTTGAAAAAAAATTATAAATAATATTTATTTTCATATGTTCTTTTCTAAATTCGCCATAAAATTAAAAACAACTCATCGGACAATGAAGATTCATGCATTAAAATTATCGCCATTGTCCTTAAGCCGGGTTACTTTTCGTCGAAATGCGTTTTGGTCTATCTTTTCCAGTTTAGGAGTGATAGAACACTTTTTGAAAAATTAACATAAAATTAATATTAAGGAACAATTAACATAATTCACTAAATGGCAAATATGGGCAGCTGTTTTTTCATAAATAAAAGAAGACATTCTAATCTTTCAATTGACACCAATGAACCTGCTGCGGCAAAGTGCACTTATAAAGAAATGCTCCACGCAAATTCAAATTTTTTTTACTTTCAAGCATACCAATGATATGCGATTATAAATGTTTTTCTTCTGAATTAAAAACAAATATACATTTATTGTATTTAAAAAAACCAATGAAAATTGTTCAAATATAAGATTTATACTGAATTCAATTTTAGAGTTAAATTGGACAATTTTAAAATGCAATACATAAAATGCAATACAAACTGTACTTTAAACTTGTGAACGGATTTTTAATACTTGATTATTTCTCTGACGAATACTTTTCTAAGAAATTAACATTTTTCAAGTTGAAAAACAGACTTTTTTGCGAAAGTAAACCATAGTGCGGCTCTAAAACAAAACGAAAGAAAAGAAAATTATTTTTTATTTCGCTTGGCAGATATTGTCTTAAGGAGATTGATCAGAAAATGTCCGTAGCGAAGCCGCGGACAGCTGTGGTCTTCTTGTAACATTTATAAAAATTTATTGAATATTATTTCCACTCATTAGTAGTGAACATAAAGAAAGGGAATTGTCATAAAAAATCAAATTTGTAAAATGGTATGGAATTTTTTCAATTCGCAAGTGTAAATACTGAAGCGTATATTGACATTCTATTTCGCGTGAACGACTATTTTGAACTCGTATCATCACTTGATGATGCAAACTTTTTTCGTTCGTTTTGGTGATTTCTTCGGTGAATTGAATGAAAATAGCACGGACGTGTGTCTACCTGGTCACACAAAGAGTGTAGCATGTCCACTCCAAAAGTTCATTAAAAGTAATAATTACTTGTTAAGTTTTGTTTTAACTATGAAACTACTAGAATGTCGAATAACAGCAGTGTACCGCGGTGGTCGCAACCTGCAAGCCTCTCCCCTATTAGTAACAGTATCAGAATCGACATCAGTAATGAATGCCTCTTATGATGTACTAGTAAGTAATGCCTCTTATGATGTAGCTATTTGTATCTGATTGCGTTTATAGGTTCTTCATAATTTTTGAAAAAATTTCTTAAGAATTATAAATTTCATAACTGTATTTTAGAGGGTCGTAGCAAAATAGAAATTTTTAAAAGAACGACGTATAGAAATAATTATTATAAATGGAAAAATGTTTAGTAAACTGTAAGTTTGAGTTCTTTGCTACTATGCGAACCTTCTGGTGGACCAAACACAGTCACTCCAGTTTATCATTACAAGAAGAGTAATTTTATGTGCTGATTTTTGCTAAAATTAAGTTATAGTAAGCTGTGGCTTAACCTTTTTAAAATGTGTTTGTAATACATTACATTACTTGATCTATTCAAGAAAGAGATGCCCTAGAAATTTTGTTTATTGGACAGATACCATCTACCTTTTGAAAAAAAAAACCCAAATCTACCAGTATAGTCAAGATCTTTTTTTCGTTCAGCTCTGATCTGCTTCTAAATATTTTTTTAATTCCCAAAATTATTTTTTCTGATATGCTTCTTTAACTTTATTCAGTTCCCGAAATTATTTTGTCATTCAAGATACTTTTACAAGTTCAAGAATCTTTTCATCGCAACGGGGTGTAGAAAACACCATCTGCTGTATATTGTTTGACCTCTGGCAAGAAAATTTTTTTTTTATATAATAATTTTTTTGTGCATTAAATTTCGTTGAACTGTTGCATGAGTGCGGAAGTTGTTTTAAGCATTAAGGAGAGAACACATGTTGCTTTGGAATATAAGTCGAAAACTAAAAATAAAGCATCCCAATGAAATATGAGACGCAATTTTAAACAAAAAATAAAGCGAAAATAAATATAAAGCACTTGGCTTTCACGTGGTGAACTATGAAAAACACGAATTGCACTTTCTTTAACCTTCAGACAGCTAAACAAATGTAATACAAATTTTGGTAACTATTCCGTTTTTACGTTTGATCTCGATTGCAACCTTATTGACCTTAGGTAGGGTTTTATATATTAGACTTCGGCGGCTAACAGTAGGGACAATTTTTTTTAAAATCCTAAATATGAGTTTTTAAGGGTAACACCAATATGCGATAAAGTTGGTAGTTTTTGCATAACCCTTCAAAAACCACCCTTTTCTATTAAGAATTGTCCCCTTATTCCTTTTTTTTCAAGCCATCTCGATATCATACCGTGAAGTGTTTTTTTTTTATTTTACCCCTTTACTTCAGTGGCTCCCTTAAGACACTGATTAGTAACCTCCAAAACGCAAGGACTACTTAGTTTAGCTACAAATTGAGGATGATTTTTTGGCATACTGGAGAACGTCTTATTTAAGATTTTACATCGCTCTAAAGGTTAATAACATAACTACCTGCCTGTTTAGATTTGACCCTCAAATATATGACTTCGAGACGTTATGTATTTTAAGTCCGCCTGATAACAACTACAAGGGTTTTATAAAACCTCCGGCCATAATTTGAAAAATTCGTTTCAGCATGGGCGGGATTAATCAGTAAAATCTGTAAAATCTGAAATCTAAATGATCAGCTCGAACATAACTTAATGTCGTATCTCTAAATGGTCACAGTTTTAATTAAGTTATAATTCAAATAAGTTTTTTTCTCTCTTTTATCTTCTTCGTAACAGAAAAATTAACCATAATCAGCTTTTTTTGTTTACTATTTAAATGGTTTTAATGGTCGTTATGCTACACAATGGCATAAAAACCAGTTGCTGATGTTTTAATAAAATGCTAATTTTATATATTGTAAAGAGTTCCCAAGGCATTCTTTTTGCTGACGTTTTGTAATAAACTGTGTGACTTAAATGTTAACATAAAAAACAGCGCGTCAACAACAAACAACAAGAAAACAACGCGAAACAAACAAGTCAGATTCTCAGAAGAAGCTTTAACATGCTCCAGCAAAAATTGGCCCCTAAATGGTGCATTTCAACTATCCCATTATGGGATCCAAAGTAGACATAGACATTTTGTATAAAAACAAAGTACAAAGCAACACAACACGAGCAGGAAAGAGGATAAAGAAGATGTATAACAACAAAAACACAAGCAATAAAATCACAATACAGCAAAAGAATAAACTACTCGTACATTGTTAAATAAGCAAAAGAGGGTTAAGAAGACACCTTGAAAAAAAATTGAAAAAAATAACATAGCAGCTGCTTTTAGAGCCAGTTTCCGTAATGAAGCAGTAGAATGAGGTCGGTCATTATGGCATCTGGAGCACTATACTTTTAGATAATGCGAAATTAAATTAAAAAAAAATGTTTAAAACAATCGACATAGAAAACAATAGCAGAAGCAATTTTTATTGGTATAACAATATGCAATGCTTTGCAGAGTTAAAGAATATTTTAAAACTATAATGATCGTCATTTTGATAAAGCATATCAGAAAATTGTCGTTGGCAGGTCATTAAGCTCATGACAGAAGAAAGAGCAAGAATGCACACTTCAAAATTTTTGTGATATGCGATGCATTTTGTTTCGCACACACAAGACTCCTACTAACGATATACACAAGCTAAAAATCGATCCCAACATAAAAAAACGTTTATATGATATAACTAATGCTGTCCAAATAAATGAAATATTCTTTTCGTTTTCCTATGTTGAAAGAGCTAAACCAATTATATTTACTATATTTACATCTGATTCTCTTTTATTTATGTGGCAATTACTTTGCAATTTATTTTTTTAGTTATTTTCAGAAGAAGTTTAGTAAATTTAGTAAATGCATAAATCCCACCCCATTTTTACCTATAACTAAAATCAAATTTCTTGGTATTGTATCATGAAAAGAAGTACACGGTTAATAATCTTGGACTAAATTTTAATCCTTTTTGGAGTACATATAGGACAACACCAAAAAAGATTGCTTTTAATCCAAAGAAAAGTTTAAAATTTTCTAATCCAAAAGAGATAAATGTTAAATCCGAAAAAAGTAAAAAAAAGCAATATAAATATCGAGTTAAAATCAAAAATTACTCGGACCATTTCATGATTTGAACACACGTCCTGTGATATGCTGGTTCAACACCTTATCTACTCGTTCAATTCAGTTGTTAACAAGATTTCGCTTATTGTGCATCATTACGAACCCAAGTAAGTATCTTTCAGAAACGTGGGTTCGAGACCCAGCTAAATCAAACTAAAGTAGTGATTGGAAATAACTACTTTTTGGATTAAAAATTCCTTTAAGCCAGAGATCCTCACGTTCTTTTATTTCACTGTTCTTTTAGTTGTGTGCTAGTGCGTGCACATGTGCGAGCGGCAGATACACACAGTGTTCACGATGCCCGCGGGCATAGGCCATGGGGATCATTACTTTAAACCATATTTTGGATTAAAAATTAGTCCAAATTTTAAACCGTTTAGAACCGAAAATACTTTAACTCGGTTTCAATGTTGGCTCAACTATTTTCTATCATTGAACTATTATTATAATATAATAGCTCATTGGAACTTTTATTAAAATTTTGAAAAAAAAGTATCTTTACGACGTACTTAAGTATAAATGTAATATTAAAAAAAAATATTTTCGTTAAAATCGGCCCAGTACTTAATTAGTTAAATGGTAAATATAAGTTTGCACTACAATTTTATATATTAGTATAGATAATCCAAATCATCGTGCCTTGATAAAGACACCCATATTTTCAAGGCCCACCATCGTTTCAGTATGTGTTCGGTGAAATTAGCGTGCCAAAGCTTCCAGCGAATTAGTTAAAGTTGTTGAGTATGACCTGTTACCAGGACCGATTTCTCTTATTCTGACCGCCGAACAAGTTGCTTTTCTCTTGGCCACCAGGTCATTTACTCGTCAATTGGTGCTGACCGCAAGTAATGTAGCCTGTGTTAAATTGTGTTAAATTGCTTGAAGATACTTTAGCCCTAAGCGAGTAGATATTCTGCTGGTATCTTGTTCGGTTCTTTCTGAAAGCACACCTTTTTCTATATTAGAGTGTATCAAAAATCTGACTCACAATTCCGGTATCAAAATAAAAATGCATATAAGATATCCATTTGATTGATATACTTTTTTTTGGTTTTAACCAAATTTGACGTACCCCGAGTTGCATTTTAAAAATAAAATTAAGCTTATTGATCAATTCCTTAGATATAAAAACATAGAACCGCATTTGAAAAATGCTCTAACGAGATTGGACGATTTTTATCAAAAAGAATATACTTCCCAGCAAAATGTTTGATACAAATGTGACATGTATTCTAAGGGACCATTGGCGTTGGAAGCGGGGGAAAAGGGGGCAGTTGCCCCCCACTTTTTTGGCTAGATAAACAATATAAAAAGAAAACTTCAAAAGTTATTCAAAATATCAGTTTTTTTTTACAACGATAACATTTTTGTATTATATATTTTCCTCTTCTTTCTTTCTTCTTTATAAGCATGCTTGCGGATAGCCATTTTCTTTCTCTGTGTTTGCAAAAAGATAGAGCAAAATGTAGAGTTTCTACTGCAAGCCCACCACTTCAGTTTAAAAGCACCTTTAAGTATGTAGCTTAATACTGTAATATTGTAATCGAAGCCTTCAACGGAAAAGTGCCTTCTGAACAAAATCTAAAAACAAAACTAGATCTTTATGCAGATGACTTTGATGGAAGCGACCACCACGCGCAACTTAAAATGCTGAAGCCATTGCCTGGCCAAACATCTTCAAATTGTAGTGGCATTGTATTCCAATTTGCAAAAAATTCGGATACTATAAAAAAACTATTAAATTAAGTTGAAAAACTTATTGCTTTGCTTTTGACTGTGCCTGCATCAGCAGCTTCATCTGAGCGTTTTTTTAGTGCACTAAGACGACTTAAAACGTATCTTCGAGCAACTATGACACAGAAACGACTCACTCATGCGGCACTTATACACATTCACAAAGATAAAACCGAAGAATTGAATTCGATGGAGGTGGTGAAAGAGTTTGTTTCTCGCAAGGACAGAAAGAAATATTTTGGAATAATTTAAATTGATATAACTTTTTGTACCTTATCGCATCTAAACCATGCTATGATATACCTAGTCTTGCTTTATAAAAGCAACCATTATTTCTTATATTTTCATATTACCATATGAAAGATCCTTTTAAGAATGATCTCTAATATTGAAATTGGAAGAACTTTTAAAAATAATGAAATTTTAATATTTTTTATATATTTTTATATTTTTTTTTTATTTTATACTAAAATAAAAAATTTGTTTATTCACATTCATGTTTCTTTGAAGAAACTTTGGTGAACTTTTTTTGCACCACCATTCGTACTGCACCTCATTTGTACTGCCCCCCATTTGTACTGCCCCCCATTTGTACTGCCCCCCATTTGTACTGCCCCCCATTTGTACTGCCCCCCATTTTTACTTCCCCCCAGATGAAATTCGCTTCCGACGCGCTTGTAAGGGACACTGCTTCTAGAATACTATGGGTCTAATTGTGCTTCTTTTAAGCCTTATCGAGAAGAGCTTTCAAAAGGCATTCTAATAAAGTACTTCTAGTAGGTATTCCAATGGCAAATCAATTAAAGTAAAAGACAATTATAAATAATAATACTATATATTTTAGATATTTTCCGTGGGATTTTAGAAACCCCTAACAAAACCCAACTACTTCCTATTTCCAACACCAAAATGCCGTGAATATCAGGAAAAGGAATTTTTTACGTCAGATTTTTAAACCCCCCCCCCCCCCCCCTCCTTAAACCCAAAAACCATTCCAAACCATGGAATGCCATCTTAAAGTTCTCCCGAAAAACACCTGCTAGAATACTTTCATTGAAGGACTCAAAGAAATCTTCTGTTGACAAAATACTGGAAGGACTTCTAGAGAAGACCAAGAAAAGCATTCCTCCCAATGACATGCATATGTTAAAAGAATGCCTATCACTTTACCTTCTTTTGGAAGCACTATTTTGGTGGGTGGTTGCTTAAATTTAATAATATTTTTTGTTTTTATTTTGTTTTGCAAAATAAACCCAAAAATGTCAAAAAACTTTCATATAAAAAAATAAAAATTATAATTAAATTAAATAACAAGTAGATTCTTTTTCAAAAACCATAAAATCTCGCTATGTATTTGTCAAATGGGATGAAAATTTGCAGTTCTATGTTTGTATGCCCAAGGAATTGATTGGCATTCTTGACTTTCTTTTTAAATTAACCATAAGTGGATTACAAAAGTCCAGTACAAAAGTTGCTCAAAAATACACAAAAATGCAATTTTGGGGATACCAAAATTGGTTTAGACCAAAACAAGTGAACCCATCAAATCGATTTCATATAAACTATTTAATTTTGGTACTAGAATTAGCGGTCATATTTTTCCTATACAAGTCGATACACTGTAATGAGCATTGCTGACAATGGAAGATATTCCACTCATATCACCTGACAAATTCAAGAGGATTTTTGGCTCTGGTTATGAAAATTTTGCACAGGAGGCTTGGTCAGCCATTTCCAATCTGTTTTACCGTTATTATGAATACCGAAGTTTCCAGGATATCGGGTTAGATACACTTTCTTGTGGTAGACAAAACAGGTTTTTTAGCCTTATACGCTCACGTTTTTTGAGAAACTGACAGGACTCTCCTGACAGTCTTTATACGCGGAAACCCGCCGGAGAGACTGCGGGATCTATGCCAGACTAAAGGCATGATAAAGGCTATCCAAAGACAATACATATGGTAAATGTCCATTTTGAACCTTGGTTTTTATTCGCCGAACCTTGGAGGAGGCATCGTTATAAATAACATAACAATAGAAATAAGCTCTCGGTAAGAGGCATACTCCAACAAATTACCACAGAAATTCTCACGGTATGTGTTGAATTAAAAAATATCACAGGAATTCAAAAATACCACAAAATTCCCACATATATAAAAAAAATCACACTGTAATCGCAAAATATCACAAAAAAATTCCAGTTATTAAAAAAAAACCACGCTGAATTGAAAAATACCATGGGAATTCCCTTTTCTCATAGCAATTAAAAAATACAACAAAATGTATTTTTCCCACAAAGTTGGCAACTATAGTAAAACGCATTGGTATTATTGTTTTCAATTATTCGGCAAAATGCAAAAACCGTTGTCTCCAACAACCCGATAATAAGGATTTTTTAATAACCGGTTTTTTGAAACAATGGATTATTGGTTAACACGTTTTCGTTGAGATTATGCCTGTAGTAGAATAAACATCATAAATAACATCGGAAAATATTAAGAAAAAACATTAAAAATAATAGCATTTTTTAATAATAAATTAATATATAAGTCAAGTTTTTTACCTTCAAATTTTTTTAAGAATTTTAAAAAATATGACAAATATTAATACTATTTATAATGATTAATTTTATCGCCTTCCTTTACATCCGCTTTCGCCCAATCTTTACTCTTTGGTTACAGTATATTACAAAGTACAGTTTTAAGTTATTAAAATTCGATTGAACGTCGATTGTCTGCAAAATGTTTTTTATAAAGAAAAACTTATTTCTACTTCTGCACTGACGAGAGGAACATATTTAAAAGACGATACAGTTCCTCTTCTAATTTCATAGCATTAAAGTTTTGACTCCCTAATATTTCAGCAATAGAGCGTAAAAATAGAGTTAATAAAAACTAGCATATTCTGAGTTTTTATCAAACACTTATTTCATCTTTCTACATACCCTTTCGTTAGGTTTTATTTCTTTGTCGTGTCGGGGGCACCTCTGAAATCAAAGTTACCCGGTATAAATTTTGAAGTGTAGTATTTGAGCCCATGGGGCAGATTTTTGCCGCTATTACAAATAGATTATCAGATATTTGTAGTTTTACTCCACCGTAATATAGCAAGCTTCTTAGTTTTGATGTCAAGCATGTTGCATCCATCTTAACGCTTTGAAAACGAAATTGCTTAACTATTTGTAATTGGCTTACTAGGATACCAATTCTTATTGTTTATATAGCCTAGTTATGATGAATTGGGTTTCCAAAGGTGTCACTATCATGTATGTACAAATATTGTAGTCAACTTTTGATCTGTTGTCGAGATGTTGGATATTCTACCAGATAACTTTTGCCCGGGCTATAGACTGTCGTTCTGTTCTGTTTGTGATTGGAGACCAAAAATTTAACTTAAATTACTAAGAGAACGATAATGGATAGAATTAAATATATCTAATAGTAGAGTTTTCGATAATTTTAACCAGTAAATATTGTTATTAACACACTGGTAAAATGAATTCCCGAAACCGTGAATTGAAGTTCAATCGACTGATTTCTGAGTTAACCTCGTAACTCAAAAAACTCGAATTTGCTTTTTCAATGTAAAAATTATCGTGATTTGTAATAAATATTTTGTCAGCAAGCAGGATAAGTAAATTAATGATTTTACATCAGTGTTATAATATTATTATTTATTTTGAAATGAATAATAAAAGTCCACAAAAATATAGCTCCATAATGTGCGATGAGAAAACGGGAAATTTATTTTCGCTAAGAATTTGGATGTTGATAACAACTTAAAACGCAACAAAATATTAGATCAAAAGACAAGTATTTTTTTCTAGTTAATGCAGGATGTAGAAGTTAATTCAAACATTGAATATCAGGAAAGTTATTCTTCCAGTTCCAACAAATCTTACCCATAACTATGCAATAAATGTTTAAAATTACTATATGCACAATTTTTTTTTTTAAACAAGCTGCAAACTTAACAATTAAAAAATATTAAGACCTAATTTTGGAAGTACCTTATATCTAGGCAAACATAAGTCGGAACCTCGTAAGTCAGTATAAAGAAGTCTGTTTTTAAAAGCAGTGACCTCGTAAGTAGGCATATTCGATATACATCGATGCATCAGATTTACTCGATGTTTACAATTCGATACATCGACTCGATCCGATGTTTTGAAAAGTTACTTTTCAATGAATCAACTCGATGAATCAATGTATTTTCATAAAACATCGAATGAATTTTAAACAGCTAATGAAATAATTATATTAAAGAATATATAAAGAGAAAAAAAGAAAAAGCCTGTGCTGAGCTAGTGGCAGTGTCAACTCCAGTAACAGTTGCCAAACTTAAATATGTAATGTAAACGTAGCATAAGCAGAATCTAGAAATTGATATTGGCAACGCGTAAAAAAATAAAAACAACCCAGCAATCCAAGTCTTAAAGAAATCTTGAATGAATCATGCACAATTTTGCTTTATCTTTGACGAAAAATGTTGATTCGGTTATACATTTCATTGACGAAAATCTCATATTGATGTTCCAAATTCGTGCACAGTTTGAAAACTTTCTCTTTTCGATTAACGAAAACAAGACAGATTTATTAAAAAATTATCGACAAATGTATCTCATCCCTATGGTAGAAGAATACAGGTAGATGCACCAGATGAGAGCATACTGCCGGAAATGTCAAAACGAAGCAAAACTTTTTATTTCTTTTCTTTTGTTTCCATTGTCCCGGTTTATACTCGTCAAGCATTTGTGGATGAAAGACGCGGACATCAACGTGTGAAAGGAGGAAATTCAAAAGGGAATGACCAAGAATTGACGTCGATTGTGATGTTATGCCGGAAAAAGTACTCGATTTTTAAAAAACATCGATGTTTCTCAACGAAATGTCGGACAATATCGATGCGCTGTCTCGATGCATTACATCGAAAAAATTCGAATCCAAGTGGATACCGCTACTCGTCAGTCATTCGCAACATTTTTAAAATATATGTACAATTAATTCTGCCACATTTTACATGTTAATAAATTCTTAAAGACTATCTTAACCATAGAAATAAAACAGATTGAAACTTTTTATCCCCTTTAGGAGAAAAGTAGTTTTTTCTTTTCTTAAAAAACCTAGATTATTTGACTAACAAAGTTAAGTCATAGACTAGTCGATATGTGGAATATGATTGGTGGTGGCTTCAGTATTGGACTTTGATAAAAGAGCTTTGTTTACGTTACTCATTTTTTTTTTTGCTTTGAGGTGTTGGTTATGTTGCATTGTTATACGAAATGTCAAAGGTTGTGTAACCATTGACGTTGTCTTTGGCATTGCTGTTGAATTACCAATTTCGTGGTCTGCTGTTGGGTGCATGATTCCTTAAACCCTTGACTACTCGCTTTGGTGCAAGTGGCATTGAGCTCACACGGCGGGGCTCACTTAAATCGCTAATGAGTATTTGCCATTATAGGCATCTACACACAAAAAAATCTCATCGGTAAATTCAAACGATATTTGCGGTCACTTTACCGTCAATACGATTTTTGTTGCACAGTTACTATTTTTTCGTTTAAAATTACCGATTTAAATTGTAACTTGTATGACTTTTTGTTAGTATTACAGTAGAAACACTGTACAAATTGTTACTCAACATCTTTTGCGGTAAGAATACTGTATAATTGTAACCTATCAAATTTTGCAGTAAGTCCACAGTAAAAATTGTTACTTAACCGAAACACTTGACACTCCTTACATAATTTACAGAAAATCTGTATTTTTTCAACATCAGGCTTGAGTGGCCAGACCCCACTTGAGCTTAGCGTGCCTTTTAATAGCTAGGTTCAATGATAGCAAATCTAGCAATATATCTCTAGCATAATCAGCATGATTGCATGATTACATGATTGAATGCCCCAAACATTCACTTCTTTGTTATTTAGTTAG
Organism: Dichetophora obliterata; assembly: GCA_963920525.1. NCBI lineage: Eukaryota > Metazoa > Arthropoda > Insecta > Diptera > Sciomyzidae > Dichetophora > Dichetophora obliterata. Next base: position 86,132,943 of record OY986439.1, on the reverse strand, counting down.
GATAGTCCTGTAGGATTATACAGAAGCAAAAAGTTGCTATATAAGTTCCCTTACTAATTATCAGGGCTAGGATTTCGATGAAATGTCATATTTTTTCTGCAGCTTCTAAGACATTTCCTGGTTATTTAAAAAGTCAATTTATGTTTCCTAAATTCCAAATATGAAAAGTTTTTAGGTAATTTTTTCGTATTTTTTCATCGTTTAATTTAGTTTAATTTTCAGATTATTTTTACTAGATTACGGTAATTTTTTGGTAATTTTTAGCGAATTTTAAGTAATTTTACTTTTTAGAAATTTTTAATTTTAGAGCATTTTCGGTTTTTGTCATTTTAGTGTAATTTTAAAAGAATTTTTTTTCGTTTTGTTTTTGTACTAAAAAAATGTTGTTTCATCAATCAAAAAAATTACCTATCAAACAAGGAGAAGCTTTGTTTATAGATCTTGATGAAAAAAAAGCTGTGCGGGTGGTGAAACTGACAAAAGAGTATGTAAAAAGATGAAGCAAGTGTTAGATAAAGATTCAATATATGCTAAATATGTTTAGTAATGTTTTATTTTTAATGGTTTATTTTTTGTATATTTTTTGTGTAATTGTTTGCGTTTTTAAGGTCATTTTTGTCAGTTTCTAGGCCATTTTCTGCAGTTTTTAGGTAACTTTTCTCATTTTTTAGGTAATTTTTTCCAGTGTTTTAGGTCATCAATATCCGAGCACTGGTAAACAAGTTTTGCTTTGCACTTTATTTCGTGACTTTCCTACAAACTAAACTAACAAGCCTCCCCGATGACTGTAGCGCTCGAAAAGATGCGACAAGCACGTGTGTGTGTATGTATGTATGTTCCTATATTTTTATTCGGTGAAATAAATGGTGTATTTCTGCTGGTTAAGGGCATCAACACTGGCCAGAAAGGTTTTCTGCTCTCTTGCGTTTGCTCACACAGTGAGAAAAACAATTTTGTTGATATAAGCAAAACACCGCATCATGGTAAACGAACTAGATATCGGTTATTAAAAAATCAGTTAAGCGTAACTTATTAGCTTGAAAAGACAGACAAACGGATAGACAAATTTACAAATTTAGGTATGCGTTAAGATTTATGTACTAAGGTTCCAAGATAGCGCAAACCTTGGCACAGCTAAAAGAATCAAAGCGTTGTCGAAAACAGAAGCCAAAAAGTGTTGCTTTGGAAGTTGGATGGTTTGTTGCTGGTGAAAGAAGAGCCCAGAGAAGAGGTCGCCGAAGGTAAGAAAGAGAGTGGTGGGAAAGATGATAGTAAGACGAGTTAGCTGAAAACAGGGCACATGGGAACGAAGCACATAGGGGAGTCTGTAATATAAGCAGATAAAGACTAAAAGATTACAAAAAGAAGAAGAAGAAGAAGAAGAAGAAGAAGAAGAAGCAGAAAAAGCAGTAAAAGAAGCCATGATGCAGACGCGTGGTAAGCTTTTATACGGTTCAATGGGCTTTGTTGAGAGTTGTTATTGAATTGTCGAGTTCCAAAAATAGATCCTGACATTGTAGGCAAAACAAAAAAAAAACATTTTTGTGCCGTTACTACCTCCCCTATCTATCCTAGAATGACTGTTAATAAAAGTCCGATAAATTAACATATTTTTTTTGCCAGAACTTGGTCAGAAAATTTGAAATCTTAAGTGATTTGAAGAAAAATCGGTATTGCAAGAACATTTCCATTTGCTTCTGCGGATATGTGAATCATCGTAATTGTCATCATCATCAACAACACCAGGCGTTTGTTTTTATTCAGGAAACATGTTGCTTTGGCTGAAAGCTTCAGAAAATGTAGGACAGATGTGTTGTTGTTGTTGTTGTTGTTGTGCAGCTTAAACATTCCACATTTTTCAAACTTTTGCTTGACCCATAACGACCAGAGGGCAATTGTCGGGGGCTGTTTCTTCTAATTTAAGCTGATTTTTTTATTCATTTCTTACTTAACAGCAAAACGAGGCGTTCCAACATGCTTCAAAGTTAAGAATGAGCTCATATTTTAAGTGGGCGTAGTTTTTTCCTTCTTTTTTCCTGACCAATATGTAATGTAATTGTTAATTTGTCCATAAGACGATTATATAAATAAAACCCGACTCATTAAAAGTTCTATACGCACATTTAGTGCTTCACGTTTTGTTCTCAAATAAAACAGTTTGAGAACCAAAAAATTTTTTCATCAGTTTGTTTAAGTTTAATGTAAGTTCAACTTAAAGGCCAACCAAGCGGAAATTATTGCTATGAGAAAAAGTGATTTTTTTTATTGCTTATTAAGAACGTAAAGATATTTGCAAGGAAAGTTGTAAGAGTTACTTAAAAACTTTTTTTAATGATATTCAAAGGGCGGAAGACAATCTTATTTATCTTTAATAAATCATTGTGTGGTAATTAAATGCATGAGGAGCCAAAAGGTCTCAATGAAGCGGCGCAAACTCGAATGAATTTTATTAATAACCAAGTTTATCATGGTTATGGTCAAAATTTGTTTGCTTAATTAGCAGATGTTTGAACTAGTTATAATTTTCATTTAAGCTTAACTTATTAAAATGCCATGCATTATGATGAGGGTCAAGAAATATTTAATTTTACAACTGTAAGATGCGACTTTTTTGAGTAGGGAATGACAAGGTTTCCGATTTTAAACTGAAAAAACAAATTGTGTATTTCTATTTATAATTCCCATCCATAACTTACTACTGGGTTCAAATGTAAACAGGACTGGTCACCCTGAACTGAGTTTTATAAATGAGGTTAAATTTTTATTTCTCTATATATCTTTTTTTTTCATTATGTACATATAAATGACCACGTTAACTGTAAACGTGAGAACTTTCATGATTGTATGTCTCACCTGAGTTCTAGTAAATATTCTAGTAAATATTGGTGATTGGTCACTCAAAAATGGTTTAAGCGTCGACTCAGCAAAAAAAGCTTCAACAGAAATCTGACTTGGAATAACTAAAGTATTAATAACACAGTTGGAAAGGTTTATGGCATGCTTTGTGTACTATTAAAAGCCCAGTATTTTACTCTTTATGTACGAATCCTGCCAGCCAAAACAAGTCTCGTCTCAATACTAAAATAAGGCTGTGCTATTCAAAAACAAAATAGCTTTACACTTTTCTTCGATGTAATAGTCAATAGTAAATTATTGAACCCTCATCTCTTTTTATTTTAAATTATTTACTAAACTTTTTCGCTCTTTAGTTTGCTAAACAGATTGATATTTTTTAAATAAAAATTCTAGTTGTTTGATAGTTTAAAATCGTTATGACGTAACATATAATGACATAAGCATAAACTAAAGTAAAGCAAAAATAAAAACAACAACAAGAAAAGGGAGAAAAATTGAGAAATTGATACTGAAACCTCATCGCCTCTGTGGTGTAGTGCGCTAAGATGCGCTTGCACGAGGCAAACACGGCCCGGGTTCGATTCCCGCAGGCATTACAAAGATTTCTGGTGAAGCCTGTAGCAGGGCCAAAATTGCAATAAAATCAGCTAGTGATGTTTTCCTTTTCATATTGAAAATGTTGTTGTTTTTTTGGAAAAAATTCGTTAGAGCAATTAATTGTTCTAACCTGATCTAATTAAACGATTTGAAACTATCAAACAACTAGAATTTTTATTTAAAATCAAGAATGGTTTAAACTATGAAACATTTTATTTGTGTACGCTTGATATACATAAATTTTGAATTCAAATTTATATGTTGTGCAATATTAAAAGCCATACTCATCGAAGTTTTATATCAAGTGTAGTAAAAATAAATCCATTATTTTTTTAATAAATGGCTTAAGTAATCTGTATCTTGAATTGTATAAGTGCGATTGGGTTACCCTGGATGGCGTTAGAAAGATAAGATTTCGTTGAGTCTTACACGCTGAGTCAAGAAAAGGTGAGTCAGGCAGCTGAAAATGTGAATAGTGTATATGGTTCTGATCTGTTACAGTCAATCATGCGCAAAATTTGGTTTGCTCGATTCCATTCCGATAATTTTTATCTCAAAATTCACCACACTCTGGAAGGCCAATTGTTGAAAATGTCGATAAGGTAACGAAAATCATCGAGCCCAGAAGCAAATAAAAACCGTTTACAACTACGTCCGCGACAAGAAGTTAGCACTTGAACATTTCCCTAAATATATAATTTACTTTAAATGTTTAAGCTATTTCTCTAGGTGTAATCAGGGTTGCCGTTTTGGTAAAAAATTACCATTATTTGTATAAAATTTTGACTTGATACAATGGTAAATTCTTTATAGTTTTGGTAAATTTTTTTGTACAAGCAAATTTTTTAAAAGTTCATGATTCCATTCAATATTTGCCACCAATATTTTTTTTATCATAATTTTGTTATGGCTCATTAGTCAAAAATATATGAAACTAATTTTTTATTTCAATATAAAGCAAAGAATTTGCGATTTTTTTTTTTATTTTACGTTTGTAAAAAAGGATATTATACTGCAATAACTGACAGAGATAAAAAAATTTGTCCCAAACAAGAGATGTGTGTCTTTTTTTGTTAGCTTTGATGTGAAGACAATAGTTGAAGACTTGAAGCAATATTTTTAGTCTTTTATCATATTATTTTTTATTGCGAAAATAAGAGATTCCAAATTTTCGATTTATTTTGATTTGGAGCTAATTTTTTTTTTTAATATGTAAAAAATAAAAAATAAGTCTCAATTTGTGTTATTGAAAAAGGAACGATTTTCAGATTAAACTTTAATTTTAATTAATTTATGATATTCAATAAGTTGCTATTTATTTTTATTACACAGAGGCAAGAACTTTTAAACTATTTATAAAAAAAAAAATTGGATTAACCTTTAACTTTGGAGGTGAATTTTTTGACATGGTCTTTGACGTGGTGGATAATTTTATTAAAAACTCTAATAAAAAGGGGTTTTTAAATAATTTGTTGTTTAAAAACAAGTTTTAATATTTTTGCTTAAAATAAATACAAATTTCAATTTTTTTTTTTTTTAAGTTAACAAAACTGACACTTTGTTTAACTAGCCTTCTGTTAAAGACGACAAATATATGAAAATAGGTGGTAAAATTTAAAGGTTAATAGATTTTTGTTCGGTTTGAATGGCCAAGTCATATATTAACAGCCCTAATCTGGCAAATTAACAATTGTTAACCAGTATCTTGCATATTTCTATGTGTTTGCTGTAATTTTTTGATTTCAAAACCAAATTTGAAGCTCAAAAATAATAAATTTTGATAAAAATTGTCAGCTGCTTTTCAGTTGTTGACAATTTCATTAAAAAATTTTGTTTGTTGAGCTTCACATTTTGTTTTGAAAACAACAAACAAATAGAAAAATAAAAAAATGTTGGTTAACAATTGAAGCGTTCTCCCGAATAACGTTGTAAGCGACAAAATTGTAATTGTTCACTTTTATTCATTTTACAAGCTCTTTTACTCATTTTTATTAATTTTTTTTGGGTATGCAATAAAAATACCACAAACTGCTCAACTGCTTGCTCAGTTCTGTTTGTATATAATATAAGAGTGAGGTACTCGAAAGAAAAAAACACTACAAAAAATTTCGTTTACAACGTTATCCTTTATATTCGCTCCTTGTCGTTATATTCGCTCCAGGAGGCGAATGATTTTGCTAGTAAAACACTTTCCTCAAAAGAAGCTTGTGAAAATTGACTGTCCCACTTTTTGGAATAGTGACAAAAATTTCTATAAGAAAAGCATAATGAATTTACCTTCAAAATATCAACAAGTTATCGAGCAAAATGGTGCATATTTGAACTAAATTGTATCTAACTCTAACTATGCTGAATAAAGCCATCAATTTCTTGCAAAAATAATATATTTATTTTTACTACACCGATACTTTCATGCTGCCGGTACTGTTTTTAAGGTTTTGAAGCTTATTGTGGTAAATATCGAATTAAAAAGTAAACTAAACTCAACCAAATAATATAATGTCATTCAATTAAAAACACAATCAGGTGCTATTACTCACATTATTGTCATGTCTCTAAAAAAAACCAGCAATTATTTTTGAATGCATTTAGTTTAAACAAAATCAATGCCTTAGAACCGGAACACAAATGTAACAAGGAAATTCATTTTTTTTAAATTAGTTTAAATATATTTTCAGACAATTAGATTCTAAGAGTGCTTTTTTCGCCTTTAGTAAAATACTGATAGAATAATATTGTAATAAACATATTATAATGGGTAGTAGAGCAGACAGATTGAGATCTAAAGTAGTACACAATAAACAGCTGACGTTACTGATACCCAACCTAATAGCCTCAAATAAATTAAAAATCGCGCATGCGTAACATAATTAAAAGGTAGCTGGCGAAAAGTAAATAACAGTAAAGGCGACACAGTCGAAGCCAGTTCAAATCGTAACGCTTTACAACACTGTTGAGGACACTTTTAAATAACTGATAACGACAATACGAAAGGGTGGTTTGTGTGTAGTAAATAGTTTTCAGACTACAGATTGAAATTGTGCCGGCAAAAGGCACCGCTTAAACTGAGCCCACTTCAAAACATAGTTATTTTTATTTTAATCAAAATTATTTATTTTGTCTGCTGCCTGAATTGTTTTTGTTTTTTTTGGCCACACTTTGCATAAGTATTTAATCTGGCAATATTTGCTCATAGCACTTAATTAATGCGTGATCTTCTTGTTTAAACTTTAGTTTAATTATTTATGCTCGTTTATTATTGCTTTACAAAATGTTTCAACTTAATTTGTGGTCGGCCCAGAATTTATTGGGTTCAATTAAACATTAAAATACACTTGAAGCGTCTTTAAAGCTGGAATGTTTAGATGGATGGCTTTGTTGCTTTTGTCTTTATTTTTATTTTTGCATGCATCATTCATGTATTCATCGTCGTTTCACACATGAATTCCAAGAAGCAGACAAACCAAGCATTGCATCTCATCATCATCAATATAATCAACGTCGTCATCGTCATCGTCATCGCCATCCTCATTGTCGTTGGTTATGTGGCTGGATTTTAACTGAAGTTGGACGCTTGTCTTGACTGCGCCTGACTCGTGCGGTAATTGATAGCCAATTGAAGTTGTCATAGTTCATTGGGCAAAATTAATTTAACAACATTGTTCAAACAGAATCCATACACTAAGAAATGCACTCAAATAATGAAGATGATGATAATGATGACGGTGGTGATGATGATGATGATGATAATGATGATTGTATTTATGGTGCAGTGAAGCATGTCAAAATTAAATGTTGCATGTCTGGCTAGACTAGAAGTGATTTAAGTTTAAGCTATTCTTCTTGCTTAAGGAATGTTAGAAGTTTTCATTGCTATGGCGATAGTTTATTGCACTGTCCATTTAAATCAGTTGTTTTGATATCGACAATTAATGTTTTGCTAATTTTAGACAATAAAAAAATCAACGATAAGCAGTAAATTGCAATACTATAATTTCTGGTTCTATTCAAAGATAATTTCATAAAACAGTATCTGAAGCTATCTTTCAGTACAAAGAAAATGTTAAATATGATAGATATAATTGATGAATAAATAGTATAAACGCAATAAAAAAAAATTGTATATAATTATGTATTTGTATTTTTGTTTATACATTTTCAAGTTAGAATAAATTCATATTAATCATAACACAAAATTAAAATGTTAATGTTTACTAAACGATACTATTGAAATAATATTTTCTAAGTGATTTGATTGATTTTTCAGACAAAAAAGGAAACATGGATTGAAGTATTTTAAGAAACAGCGGAGATGTTTGCATCGAAAGTCAGAATATTGGGTTTGAAAAAAAATTTCACTCTTTGATTCAAGATGGCGCCTTAGTTAAGGGTATGAGGAGGGTGCGAGTTCAGAGCTAAGCTTCCTGATAGTACTCTACATCTATACTAAATTTAATTTTTGTCTACTATACTAATCTACTCACAATTGCGGGATTCCAAAATTGTTGATAATAAAAACAAAAGCACTGAATATATGTATATATTTGCTATATTTCAGATCATGCTAGTTTCACAATCTTAAACAAGTTAACTGGGATCTTTATAAAATACAATAAAAACAATTCTCTTAAATGGACCACCTAATCGTCCTTCCAACAAACTAGATGACTTAGTTGACAGTCTCACTAGCTCGCTAAATATAGTTCTAGAATCCGCTTGTCCGCTAAAAACGTTGAGTGGAAAGCAAAAGCCTTCTTGGTGAAATAAAGGGCTGGAAGATCTCCGAAAGAAGACCAGAAAACTTTTCAATAGCGCAAAGGCCACAAGATCCACAGATACGTGGTCAAACTATAAAATTGCTATTGAATAATATAAAAATGAATTATGGAAAGTACAAACACAGTCCTGGAGGATCTTTTTTGAAAATATATCACAGATCTCTGAGGCTTAGGAAAATTCTAGCTAAGGCTCCCTTCAATTCAAGCTTTATGAAAAAGGAAGATGTTACTTGGACCACCAGCAGCGAGGAATCTCTGAATGTGTAAGTAGAAAACTACTCTTCGAGATGTTCAGAGATATGTTACGCTCCAATTCAGGAATATCACATACCATCTGTAAACAGATCTCTAAAAATAGTCTCACAAACAAAACCTAAACCACATTCCAAAGCGTTGGCGTAATGTGAAGGTTATATTTATACCTAAGTCAGGCAAAAGCTCACACTTAGACCCAAAAGACCTTCAACCAATTAGTCCCTCATCTTTTCTTTTAAAAATCTTCAAGAGATTAATTGACATTCACTTGAGATTCATGATAGAAAAGAAGCCATTCCGTGCAAACAGCTCTCCACTCCATAGTTTCCATCATTAAACAATCCCTCCATCAGAAGGAATATACAATAATAGCTTTTATTGATATAGAAGGAGTCTTTAATAACGTCGAGACAAGAGCTATCACTAATGCGCTGACGGAGCTTGGGGTGGATGTCGCACTGATTATAAGTGCAAAATTTGGAAGAGCATTCACGTTAAGATCTGTACCAATGGGAACCATTAAGAGAGGGGTTATTTTGCCTCTACTCTGAAATTTAGCAGTAAATGAACTGTTAGTCAAATTGGAACTTGAGGGGTGCAAAGTGATAGCTTTTGCCGATGACGTTGCTATTGTCACCTCTGAAAAATACATATCTACTCTTCGAGACATTATGCAAAACTGCCTAAATACTTTAGTCAACTGGGCTATCAGCTGTGTGCTCAGCATTAATCCTAATAAAACTGAGTTGGTGGTTTTCACTAGAAAATGCAATTTACCTCACATTAGTCCTCCTTAACCTTCTCAGATCAAGCAAAATACATGGGCCTTATACTGGATAGGAAACTAAACTGGAAGCCCAAATTGCTGGAGAGAGCAAATGCTCTGATGCAAAAAGGCGGTGGGTAGCAGGTGGGGTTTACAACCAAGCGTTACTCACTAGCTATATATAGCAGTTATAAGGCCAATCTATATGGTGCTATCGTCTGGTGGCAAGCACTCGACAAACAGACTGACCTTAACATTCTTCGTATAGTTCAGAGATCAGCTTAACTGTGCATCAGTGGAGCACTAAGATCCACTCCGACAGACGCATTGGACATTAGGACGTATCGAAACATTTAGATCGTATTCTAAGAGGTCTCAAAAGTTGCATTGGGTGGTCAGGATCTGCCAAAAAAATTTTAGAAAAAAATAAGGACGTCTTCCTCTCTCGCAAAAACAAAGTTGTTTTTTAAGAAAAACATTAAAAAATCACGATCTCAAAATGATTTGTAAGAAAAACTACATATGTCTTGAAGCAAAATTAAATATAGACTTAAATTAACAATATTTTGACACGTTGCCACTCTTGGTTTTTACCCACAGTGTCCTGTGTGAAGTATATTCGAATCTAAAGGAACGCTCGAGATACCACAGAACTATTACTTGTTATCTAATTGTCTAAATTTTGGCGATTTTGATTATAGTGTTAACGTTTTTCTTAAATTCTGATCTTCAAGCCGCTTCGAAAACCCTAGAAACTGTTGAAGTATAATCTGAAACAATTCCCAACTGCTGCAAATCTCTAAATGAGATGGCAAAGCAGCTGGATTCCCGGACATAAAGATTTTCAAGGCAACTGCAAAGCAGATGAACTCGCTCGCACAGATAAGGAAAGGCTTGGTATTCCTCTTACCACATGTAGATACCACAAAATCCATGGTATCCTCTAATAAAACCAACAAGAAATGGTTTACGGAAAACAGTTGTAATATAACGCGGCAAATATGGCCTAAACTTACCCTTAAGCGTTCAAAAGAACTCATTTCCCTTAGTAGAGACCTCATTAGTACCATGATAGGGGTCTTTACAAGGCACTGCCTGATAGGCAGACATGCTCATGGGATAGGCATCCCCCACAACGACTTTTGCAGAAGGTGTAGAGATGAAGAGAAATAAGAATCTACAGTTCATTTACTCTGCACTTTCCCAGCGCTGGCTCAAAAAAGTTTTCTTCACTTAAACAGCTGGTTATTCAAGGACCTTGCAGAACTCTCGGAATTATCGGTATACCGAATCCTAAGCTTTGTGAACCGCTCAAGCTAATTTAAATAGAGAATGGAAATCAACCCTGTGGTACCACAATGGGCATTATTGGCCTAATTGTGTCTCAATTTAGGTAGCCACTTTAACCAAAACTAACCTAACCTAGGTATAACAGAATTTATCTCCTTTCTTTTTTGAAAATTCCAAAAAATCCCCAAGATAGACATGAACATCCCTAGCAAAGCCCATCATCCCCAAAATCAAAAATGCATACCCAAAACTGATTTGAAGTCCCCACATCTGGCAGCCCTGGCTCACAATCGGGCTGCAGGAAAAAGTCGTGTTAAGAGCTGCTCGATCAAGATCATTTCCGTTCCCTGATTTTTAATTAAATTTGTGTACTTCTTTGGTTGGAAAATGTCAACTTTAATGTAAAATTTTTCAACTTTTTGGGTTGACTTTTTGTTTTGTGTATTATATTAAACTTGAAAAAATTTGAAAAATGAATAACAGCATATGAATCTTTGCGTTTCAAATTTTGTTCTCAAAAACTAGAAATTAATTCTAAGTGGATCACATTATTTAAAATCTACTCCACTTTCAAAACAAAAAGAGTCTAAAGAACTAACATTTTTATTTGTTTTGTTTTTTCTTTATAACATTTTATAAAATGCTACTTATTTTCTTAAGGGAGGTTTTAGGCAAAAGCAGTTTAAAGTTTATTATATCCACAAAAAATTTAATTCACATGTTGATTTTACATCATCAGCTTAAAGCTTAGTACGCTGTTGAAACGAAAATTTTTGGGCAAGTAACTCTACACGCGAAATTTTGGTGTAGAGTCAAAATTGTTGTCTGGAAAAAAGCACTTGCTTTTCTGGTTTTGTGAATAATACAAATGACCGTTTGTACATTGTACAAAGAAATATTTGTATATTTTACAAACGCATTCGTTTCATCTACAAAGATACGAACAAATATACGAACGCTGCTGCCACAACTTTGTATATAATCAAACAATGTTTGTTCAGTTCACAAATTTATACATTATAGATTTTTACAAACTAGCGTTTGTAGAATGTACAAAGTTACGAATTCAAAATTTTTTTTTATGCGGCCAAACCACAAACGTTTGTACTATGTACAAAACATTTGTACATTCTACGAATAGCCTCTGTTTGCATTTCTACAAAGATTTTATTCGTAATTTTATCCTAAATATTTTTTGAGTGTATAAAAGGCAAGACTACACATTAATAAACTATATAAATGCAACAATAAATTTGTTAAATAACAAATCCAACACTTAAACATACTTACTGCTTATTTTTTTTTTGCTGAATGACAAATTTCCGCGCCAATTAAATGTACGGGCATATAATCGACAGCGAAATTTTAAAATGTCAACTCGCCACTCACGAATGGAAATTTGGCAACATAGCAATAATTTTCGCTTCTACAGCGAACTAGCTGGCGAAAAATTTTCGCTGCCTGTTCGTTGTTAAAAATCTCAATGTATTTCTTATGGAAATTTTTTCGTTTCTACAGCATACTAAGCTTTCGTAAATATATATTTTGTATATGAAGATGGCGCTGAAGCTGGTATGCTTAAAAATGGTGAAAACCGGGAAACATCATAGCTCGGCTTTAAATCGTCTAAAAATAAAAAACAAAAATGCATTCGAAGACGCATTCGTAGACTTTTTTACCTAAATGGAATGAAAATATGGAAAAATAAGAAAATTGTGAAGCGTTGAAAAAAAGTCGAAAAGTTTACATTATTTTTTTTACATATTGTTGCGTGTAAGAACTAGACAAATTTTCCAAAAACGTTAATTTTGGGAAAAGATGTGTAGAATGACAATACAAACAGATAAAAAAAAATAATTTAAATTGGTCGATTGGTTTGTTTGCAGTAGTGTGGCCCGTTTTGAAAAAGTATGTTTCGAGAAGAAGGCGTTTAACGTTACTTTGGTTAAAGTTGCTCTGGCGCATCGGGTTTCAAGCACTGTAGAAACTGTATTACTAGCGGGATTGATTTGAAATTTTTTTTCAGCATTTTCTTGAATAGTTGTACAACAATAATCAATTTTAAAAAAAAATAGATTTTCAAAGAATTATTTGCCTAAAATATTCCTTAATATTAATTCGATTTTAGCTTATAAATTAATTGAAATGCAAGTTTCAACAAACTATTATATCTTTTTTTGTTCCACTTCACAGATCGTGCCTCCAAATTCCAACAAATTTTCGACACATTCAGGTTTAGCAGCCAACTGTAAGAAATCTGTTGCACAGTGTTATTAATTAGTACGTTGTAATAGACTTGAACAATTAATGCTCAACCATTATTTAAGCACATAAAAGCTTTCAATGTGATTTCCACACCTTCTTGAATTCATGCTTCAAGTTAAGTTAAGCTTAGTGCTTTTATATGTTTTGGTTTTTTATTTTTCTTACAAAACTTTGCTGTTCGACCAACTAAAAGTTTTAACCACGTATTATTTAAACATCTAAAGTTTCACTTTCATAATATTCTGTGTTACGTTTGAGTGATCATCACCATCAGCACGCAGTGTAAATGGTTTTATGTTTGCTTTCTTAATTATTTTTTAGACCCCAGACCTACTCAACGCACCAGCTAGTTTGGCCGGGCCGACCAGTGCTGCCAGTCTAATGAAAAATGCACCCACTTAACCCATTCCACATTCTTCAAACCTCATCGTACCAACTTTCTTGGGTACTTTTAATGCTTCTGCTGCTACTTTAAGCAATGCTCAAGGTAAGTTTAGCATGACTACATTTTTTTTATTTTTTCACTTGGCTTCCTTCAGATGTTAACGTTACGTTGCGTTACCCATGTAGTAGCGTCTAAGATATAAGCTTTCCTTACTTACGCTTATATTTCATTGAAGTTTGGCCAAAACAAGAATTTGTAGTCAGTTAGTTACCTGCAATTATAAAAGAGGGGAAAGAATATTAGTTATTAGTGTATGTATGTTTGTGTGTGTGTGTGTTTTAATGGCGAAGCTTCAAATATTTTGGGACTATTAAGAAATCTACCCTTAAAAGAAGCGAAACTAAATTCTAAGACTTAAATGAACCAATTAGTGACCACTTAATTAATTTAAGCACGGTTAAATGCACAAAAATGAGTTGTAGTTCTATTTTTGTGGGAATGTTTATATTTTGCCATTTCTGCTGATTTGGTTGTTTTACTAGTAGTACAGCTGTTTTACAACATAACAGTTGCCACATAATAATATAATTGCCCACATGTAATCAGTTGAAGAAATAAGTCGTAGCATTATTTGGAGCATGAAAAACGGTTATTTAAGATAGTAAGAAATGGGTTTCGTACGAGAAAGCAACACTACTCAGTCAGGGGGTTAACATTTTTTTATTGAAGTATATATACGAAGGTGGATCGTTTTGTTCAGGCGTAAAAAAAACTTTTTTCGACACTCATATTCTGAATGCTAAATTCAAGAAGATATTAAATCCAAAAGGATATAGAAATCGGTTTGGCCGTATGCCAGCGGTTTTGATTTAAAATATCACTTTTTCGTCAAAAATCAACATTTTTTCGACGTAAGTATTTATCAAGCTAAAATAACTACTCTTAAGTAGGGTGGAAATTTAAGGTATCTGAAGCCCCACAGTCGTGAATTAAAAGCTTGTTAGATTCAAGAATTTTTTGAATGCAACAATGTTCAGATTTCGGTCAAAATTTTGGGTAATTTTAACGAAAATCGCTACATCGATCCGTAACCGCAGAAAAGTGTAACAAACAAAAAAAATTTTACAGAAATAATTTTCTAGTCTTATCTGCATAAGCATAAACTCGATTTCTGTGATTGGGTTTAACTTAAAAACAGTTAAACTTAGAAATCTGAATTTTTGGGAGTAGATGGTTTTTTTATAGTACTAGCATTTGTCATTAAAAAGTGAATTTCGCATTTTGTGTTGGTTAAACTTTTTTTGCGGTTATAGCTCGATGTATACGCTGCTTTTCAGTTAATTTTAGAAAATTAATATATATAAAAAAAGAATAAAAAATTGTGGAATTTATTTTTTAAAGAATTTTCATCGTAAAGTAATTGAATTGAATTTAAAAAATCTTTTCATGATTCAAACTCATTGTAACGTTATCGTGAATGCAATGAACAAATAATGTTCCAGAGATGTTGTTAATAATGTTCTACGAATGGCTCACAAGGTTCTCGAGCCTTTTGGTATTTTTCCAATGGCAGGGGAAATCTAAAATATATAACCGATGTTATTTAATCGATAATATTTTGACCGAAATCTGAACACAGTTACTCTCAAAAATATATCAAATTTAACAATCTTCCTATTCACAATTTTAGCGTCCCAGATACCTTTAATTTGCACCCTACTTTGGGGTAGTTATTTCAGCTTGATAAGAACTTACGGCGAAAAAACAGTTGATTTTTGGCGATAAAGTAATTTTATCAAATCAAAAGCGCTGGTAGACGATTGCTACACTCTTTTGGACTTAAGATAAACTTGAATCCCGCCTCCAGAATGTGAACGTAGAAAAAAGGATTTTTTGATCCACCTTAGTAAAGATGTAGGTACAATGTTCGATACTGAGTTCCGGATTCTTAGGAATAATGATTTCTAGCATTTCTCAAACATTATTCACATTCAATTATAGGAAACCTAGTATATATTAGATAGATTATTGTCAAATGTCAGGTCATATTGTCAACAAGGACCGTAAGGGTTATGATTTTTTTCAAAAAGTCAACAAATAATCGTTATTTTTTAACTGATCCAAAATAAAAGTTAAAATTTTAGTTTTTGATCACAAATATATGTTAAAATTGAACTTTTACTTTTTTCAAAAATAAAAGTTAAAACGTCTTTAATTTTTTCGATGAAAAATATAAGTAAAAATTTGGTTTTATTTTTTTGATCAAAAATAAAAGTAAAAATTTTACTTTTATTTTTTTCGATCAAAAATATAAATTAAAAATTTGACAGATCTTTTTCTTATTAACTCTTACAGTAGTTTAAATTTTCAAAACAATAGAGCACATTTTTATTCCTTTACACCTATGTTCGTAACATTTTTGCACAGAGAAAAAAACCTTGCTATCGATCTTCATATCGTCGCTTAGTTACTTATTATTGCACATTCTGTTTTCATTTATTTCGCAAACGACTGGAACAGCGACTGCAAGCAAATGATACAGGAATTCAAATATGACTTTTACTTTTGATCGAAAAAATAAAAGTTAAAATGTAACTTTTTTTACAAAAAATTTAAGTCAAACTTTAACTTGTATTTTCGGTCGGAAAAAATAAAAGTCAAATTTTAACTTTTATTTTTCATCAAAAAAATAAAAGTCAAATTTCAATTTTATTTTTTGATCAAAAAAAAATAAAAAGTCAAAGTTGAACTTTTATTTTTGATCGAATTAAAATTGGTCAAAAAATAACGGTTATTAATTGACTTTTTTAAAAAAATCAGAAAAACTAAAAGCAGTAAAAATTATTATTCCTTAGCTAACAAGCATCACATTGCTATATTAAATATCGAATAGACTTTCTCTTTCCATCTGACTTTTTGAATAGAAATTTTAAAAATAACTGTTTTTCGGTCGCTGATTACACTGGTCAACAGTGGTTATGCCACACGAGCTTTGATAGCTAATACTGTTTAAGCTGTATTCTCACGTTATGAAACTGAATTTTTTTTTTTTTATTTGGCCTCAGATTTTTTGTGATTTTGGATTTTGTGTTTTTTCGACTTTGATCCTATTTTTATGCTCTGGAATACAAACAACTGAACGCAAAGCAAAAAAAAAAGCAACATCTTATAGAAAATTAAACAAGCTTTTTAGTGAGGTATTTTTTATTTTTCTGCCATATTTAGTCTGTCAGATTTTCAGGTTCAAAATAAAATTTTGGATTTTTTTGTTAAAAATTTTGACTTTAACAAGTATTTTTTTTTACATTTAGAGCCATATTTAAAAAAAATTTAAATTTATCGTTTTGCATATTTAATTTTCTTAATTACGATACCAAAAACATAAATTTTATCCGAGAGAAACAATTAAAATAAAATAAAATAAGCGAACTAGCTATATAGTCATATGAAGCATTAAGCACTCTTAGTAATCCACTTGCACCTAAATGATATTCTCATACCTTACATTTTCTCATTTTTTACCACTCAGCAATACTGTTTTACACAGTGAACTGCTTTAGATTTTTTGATTTAAAAAAAACCGGCATGAAGTTCTTTTAAGGATGTTGTTGCAAATTTTTTGGGTAACTATAAGGGTGACAGTTACAGAGAAATAGTTAGCGAGCTGTTGTTGGCTTATCAAGCTGCAACATGTCACTAAAGATTCATTTTTTACACTCACACATCGATTTTTTTTTCCTGAAAACTTGGGGTCTGTGAGCGATGAGCACGGAGAAAGGTTTCACCAAGATATTTTGAAGATAGAAAAGCGTTACCAGGGCAAATGGAGCCCATTTATGTTGGCAGATTACTGCTGAACAATCAAAAGGGACCAACCAGGAGCTAATTTTGCTAGAAAATGTTGGAGGGTGAGTTTATAATAACATTTATTAAAATTTTTACATTGAATTTCATTTAGATACAAGTGGTTTACTAAGAGTGCTTCATATGGCTAGTTCGCTTATTTTATTTTATTTTATTTTAATTGTTCCTCTCGGATAATGTTTATGTTTTTGGTATCAATATTAAGGTAATTAAATACGAAATACTATAAAAGTAATTTTTTTTAAAATATGGCTCTAAATATAAAAAAAAAATACTTGTTAAAGTCAAAATTTTTAACCAAAAAATCCTAGATTTTATTTTGAACCTGAAAATCTGACAGACTAAATACGGCAGAAAAATAAAAAATACCTCACTAAAAAACTTGTTTAATATTCTATAGGATGGTGCTTTTTTTTTTTGCTTTGCGTACAGTTGTTTGGATTCCAGAGCATAAAAACAGGATCAAAGTCGTTAAAACACAAAGTCCAAAATCACAAAAAATCTGAGGCCAAATAAAAAAAAATAAATTCAGTTTCATAACGTGAGAATATAGCTTAAACAGTATTAGCTATCAAAGTTCGTGTGGCACGAAAAAGTTGCTAAATTGTTGACCAGTGTTATCAGTGTTATTTTCATTCGCAATTGTCAATTGTAATCGTAATTTACATTGTAAGTTGACAATTGTCATTATAAATTGTCACTTCGAATTTTCATTGTGTGGTCATTGCCAATTTTCATTGTCATTTTCATTCTGAATTGTCCTTATAAATTGTCACTGCCAATTGTCATTGTCAATACTATTGTCATTTTAATTGTCATTGTCGATTTTCAATAGCATTTTTATTCTGAATTGCCATTCTCAATTGTCACTGTCTATTATCATTGTCTTTGTCATTGTTATTGTCATTGTTATTGTCATTGTTATTGTCATTGTTATTGTCATTCTTATTGTAATTGTTATTGTCATTGTTATTGTCATTGTTATTGTCATTGCTATTGTCATTGTTATTATCATTGTTATTGTCATTGTTATTGTCATTGTTATTGTCACTATCTATTCTCATTGTCATTTTAACTGTGAATTGTCGCTATAAATTATCACTGGCAATTGTCCTAGTCACTTGGCAATTGTCAATTGCCATCGTAATTTGCATTATTAATTGTCATTATCAATAGTCACTGTAAATTGTCATTCTCAATTCTCATTTTCATTGTGAATTGTCATTATCCATATTCTCTGTCAATTGTCATTGTCATTCGTATTGCAATTGTCATTGTGAATTATTACCGCTATTTTCATTGTGAATTGTCATTGTCAATTGTCAATTATCAGAATAATTGTCATTGTCAATTATCAGAATAATTGTCACTGTGAATTGTCGCTTGGAAATTGTCAATTGTCATAGTCATTTTTAATTGTGAATTGTTAATTGTCATTATCGATTGTATTTATGAATTATCATTGTTATTGTTATTGTCATTGTCAATTCTCATTGTCATTTCCATTGTGAACAGTCACTATCAATTTTCGCTGGCAATTGTAATTCTGATTGTCAATTTCGGTTGGCAATTGCAAATTGCCATCGTATTTGCATTGTAAATTGCCATCGTATTTTCATTGTAAATTGTCATTATCAATAGTCACTGTGAATTGTCATTGCCATTCTCAATTCTCATTTTCATTGTGAATTGTGAATTGTGATTATCAATAAATTGTCATTATCAATTTTCACTGTCAACTGTCATTGTCATTGGTATTGCCATTGTCATCGTTATTTTCATTGTGAACTGTCATTGTCAATTATCAATTATCAAAATCATTGTCAGTATGAATTGTCGCTTGGAAATTGTCAATTGTCATAGTAATTTTTAATTGTGAATAGTCAAGTGTCATTATAATTGTCTATTGTCATTGGTTATTGCTAGTTGTCACTGTCATTGTCTTTTTCATTGCCATTGTCATTGTCACTGCCATTGTTAGCTGTCAATAATTGTTAATTGTCAATGACAGAACTCTGATTAAAGCAATGGCAATCGACAATGGCAGTGACCATAACTATCAATGACAGATTTCTGATTCTATTGTCAGAATTCTCATTTTTATAGAATTATCTCATGTATTAAATTTCAAATATATTGCAATGAAAATGAGGTGGAGTTTGAGAGAACTCTAGTAATGATAATAAATATCAGTTATTTCAACTCCTGTTTACTTCAATTATTAACTGCTTTAATGATATCACTTTTACGGAACTTTAACGTTATAAACGATAAAATAAATAAATCACATATTGTTACAATTAAAGAGGAATAATGCCTTTTGCGAAATAAGACATCATTAAAAATAACAATATAATAATGCCAATATAAACGAAAGCAATCAATTAATTGTAACCATGGCTCAGCTATTGGTAATATTTATAGATATAGCTATAGTAATATCTTATCTTCAATTTATTTCATGTCTTTTTTATGACTTTTTCTTTTTCGACAAAAACACTTTAATGGATTGCCATTATTATTGGCAGTAGTCTGCAGGTAGAAAACTTTATTTTGACATTTAGAAACTTTGGCATCTTTAGAATAAACATAATTTTTCATTCAGAGAACAAAAATGTATTCAAATGATGTTAACAAAAAGATACGGAATAACAATAAAATGTTACACAATTTACTGAAAGGATAAAATAAAATATAAACTATGTAATAAAGTTCCATATATGAAGGCTGCAATTAAATTTTAAAAATGTCTTATTATAATGTTAATAAGATATCGAAAATATTTTAAATACACATTATAACAATTGTTTTTCAGTTATTCTGCTAGAATACTCACAAAACTAATCCTTTTTATATAATTTACAAGTAGAAATAATTATTGTTCATTTTTTACATTGCTCCCAAACGCACCAATTCACATTTTCGCATTTTTCCCCTCTCTCACTCATTCTATACATAAATAAGTACCATACAAAAAATATAAATATGAACAAGCACAACAAAAACACTCACTTAATAGCTATACAAAAGTACTTCACTCAACTAAACAGCTGAAAAGAGATTCTATCCGAACCATTAACATAACATGTTGAATCTTTTGTGTGATATGCTGATGCTTATTTAATAGCTGCGTACACGAAAATACGAAGTTTACTACATTGGCGAACCAAGAAAAAAAAAATCAAAATAGAGGAAAAAAGGTGGTGAAAAGAGCAGAGAAAAGAAAATCAAAATAAAGACAGCATTAAACGACCCAATTCAGGGATCACAGATTATTATTATAATTTTTTTTTTAATAATGAGTACAACGCTAAAGCATGTTGCACGTTAGTTAGTTGCTGAAAACGTAAAGTCAAATAAATGTAAGTGTAGAGGGTTAAAAAAGGAAGGAGAAAGAGCATTTTATGTTTTAGTGATTCAAATCATTGTAGAAAACAAACTGCTTATTGCAGATGCACCTAGTTCGTCAATTAACTATATTTTTTATGAAAGCCTAACTTATTTGATGATTAAGATGTTTGAACTTAATTAAGTTGAATGGGCAATTTAAAGAGTTTAACAGTTAGTATATGAATTTTTTGCTTTTTTACTAGGGGGTCTTTTGTGAATCAATTTAGGGTTACCAACATTAAAACACATAGCTTTAATGGGACTTGCTGAATCAAGCAATAGCATTTTTATTTATTTATTTCCGTCTATGGATAAATTATCCTTACAGACAATAACAAATCAGGATATAAAATAGCAACAAAATTATAAACTGTTTAACAATAGAGTAATAGTAGTTTTAAAGGCATTTTTAGGCATAGAAAAATCAATTAAGTTATTATTATACATTCTGTTTATAGCTATAAGTACTCTTTTAATAGGCTCATTAATGGCATAATTGGTTCTATATCAATTTATATAAAAATAATCATTAGTTACGAAGCATTCTTTGTGGAATATTAAACGATAATAATTCAAGTAACTTCTCACAGATGATGTTTCCGTTGATCAAATCGTAAATGATCATAATACTGTGCAATAACCTTCTAGCTTCAAGAGAAGACAGACCAATAAGCAGACAACGCGTTCTATAGGACGAAGAGGATCCGACAAACTAATTGAACATAAAGCAAATTTCAAAAATCTTTAATATGCACTGAATAAAATGGGCTCCAAATAAATGAAGCGTACTCAAGGTAGATATTACGAGGGACGAATATAAATTTTTAAATGTGTATGGGTCAGAGAAGCCGGTACTATTTCGCTTAACAAACGCTTATAGGGAATATGCTTTGGGGATAATATGGTTTAAATGACAGCTAAAACTAAGGCCTGAATCAAAAATAACGCCTAGATCACGAATTTCGGATAACCTTACAAGCTTCGTGTTATCTAAGGTATAATCAAACGATATAGGAGAATTTATCTTATAATAAGAAACAACAAAGCAGTTTAAAAGGTTTAGTGACAATTGTTTTAGATTAAACCAAGAAAAAACGTTTACGAGATCAGCCTGAAGACGATAAGCATCCGATTGATTTTTAACCTTATGGAAAACTTTCAAGTCATCTGCATAAAGTAAAAATTGGGCATTATTAAAACATTTGGAAACATCATTTATAAAAATGACAAAAAGTAATGGTCCAAGAATGCTACTCCGAGGAACCCCTGAAGTTGATAGAAAAGGAAGTGATTTTACGTTTTCAATGACTACATATGAAACTCTATTTGAAAGGTAAGATTCCAACCAAGAAAGATATGTAGAATGGAAGCCAATCTTGGCGAGCTTGAGTAGTAAAATTTCATGTGATAGTTTATCAAAGGCTTTGGATATGTCGGAGTAAATGACATCCAACTGGTACCGCTTTTCAATTGTGGTGATGCAGTAATTTGTGAATACACTAAGATTTGTTGTAGTTGACCTACCAGAAACAAAGCCATGTTGATTGGGACAAATAACATTTTTTAATGCAAAGTACATTTTATCTTTTACTATTTTCTCAAAGAGCTTGGAACTATTAGTTAAATTAGAGATAGGTCTGTAATTTAGGACGTCATGTTTATTGCCGGATTTAAAAACTGGGGTTATGAGCGAAACTTTTCATTTATCAATGAAAACACCTGCTTTAAGGGATTTGTTAAAAATTATGCATAGAGGTAAAGATAAAGATTGCACACAATTTTTTAGCAAAAAAGGACTAAAACCGTCTAAGTCACATTTGCGGAGTTATTGAGATTACCAATAGCAGTTTCATAGATTATTAGAAAAACTAGTAGTGTTAGTTTTAAGTGTATGGATATTAATTATCGTACATTTACTGTCAATATCAGTGACGTGTATACGAGGAAAGTGGCTCCGACCAACGCCATAGATAGGTATATTCCATAAGGCGGTGTTTTCTGAAGAAAAAAATTTATTTGTGATCCCATTTTCGAAATTAATTTTCAAACGCCTATGAAGTTTTCGTAGCCACTTTCAAGAAATGAGCTTTGAAAATGTAATGGCATTAAACAACAAGGACAGGTCTGAAAGTGTCCCACGAGTTACAGTTTTTTAATCTTCCTTAAATAAACATTAATGAACATAAGACAATTGCGGCTACTAGCGCCTCTTCACATAGATACCGTACTGTAAAAAAATTACAACAGCAAAATAACAACAAAGTGGCTGCTAAACACATTTGGTTTAATGCCAAATTTGTATATGTTTATATTAAAAATAGTGAAGTGCAGTCTCAAAAATTAAAGTTGCACCGATTTTGAAACCATAAACCATCGGTTACTTTTGTCCTCCACAGCATATACGAAAATCATTCAAATCGAAGAGTTACGCAAACACGAACACTTTTAAGCAATTTAAATTTATAAATCGTTTTGCTACTAAGCTTCCCAGTGTTTGGTTACCTCTTCCGCATTTACAAAAAATACAAATACTGAACAAAATCAACTTTGTCTTCTCAATACAAGAGCCATTGATACTCATTTAAGCAGATTTTCTGAAAATACAACTTCCTCTTGTGCATTTTCAAGGCAAGAGTTTTCCTTGTACTTTTCCTTGTACTTTCGGAAGACGCCGAATTTTTGCAAACGTATTTGGTCGGTCTGTGTCGCTAACTGCTTTAAAAAAATTACCATTTTATCACTTTATCATTCACTACATTTCACTTTAATAAAAATTAAAGTTGCACCGATTTTGAAACCATAAACCATCGGTTACTTTTGTCCTCCACAGCATATACGAAAATCATTCAAATCGAAGAGTTACGCAAACACGAACACTTTTAAGCAATTTAAATTTATAAATCGTTTTGCTACTAGGCTTCCCAGTGTTTGGTTACCTCTTCCGCATTTACAAAAAATACAAATACTGAACAAAATCAACTTTGTCTTCTCAATACAAGAGCCATTGATACTCATTTAAGCAGATTTTCTGAAAATACAACTTCCTCTTGTGCATTTTCAAGGCAAGAGTTTTCCTTGTACTTTTCCTTGTACTTTCGGAAGACGCCGAATTTTTGCAAACGTATTTGGTCGGTCTGTGTCGCTAACTGCTTTAAAAAAATTACCATTTTATCACGTTTAAGACTACGAGGATGGTCATCTTAAAAGATTATCCAAGTCTCCAAATGATAATTCTAGTAATTACTTGAACGAAGCTTCTTACACTTTCCTAATTTGCTTGGATGAAAATAACAAAAGATGACAGATTCAAAACGACATATTTTTGTAGGGACACCCCTAGAAGGGTGTCAGGTACACGGTTAAAAATCTTGTACTAAAATTGAAACTTTTCTATACTACACATAAGTCCACACCATTTTTGGTCTGAAATCTAGTATTTGCAAAATACTAAAATATGATTTTATTACAGCTTTGGTATTACATTTAATAAAGGCTTTAATAAAAACATAAAAAAAATAACAACCACAGTGAGATTCGAACCCACTACATTTCGTTTTTAAACAGCACTACTCTAACCACTGGGCTATTGCGATATACGTAAAAAAAGCAATGAAGAAACATATGAACTGAATCCCCTAATATTGAGTCTTAGCATTGTCAGGCTAGCTTTTTACGGGTCCAAATCTAAATTTAGTATCCAAATATACCAGAATTTAGTCCAAATTGAATTTAAAACAAAAAATAATACAGAATTGTACTTAAATTTAAACCAAAAAGCTAAAAAGAATACTGTCATATTTTTTTTACGTAAATTTTAGCCAAAAAGCTAAAAGGGAAGTTGTAATCTTTCTTTTGGTTTTAATTTAAGAACAGTAGAGTTTTAATTAAGACATAGTACTTGCAAAGTTAAGATGTTGGTAGATGGTAGGCTTGTTCAGAATAAATGTTGGAGTAAAAAAAAACAGGATCCGCTTATACATTTAACTCTTAGGGGGTC
Organism: Dichetophora obliterata; assembly: GCA_963920525.1. Classification (NCBI taxonomy): domain Eukaryota; kingdom Metazoa; phylum Arthropoda; class Insecta; order Diptera; family Sciomyzidae; genus Dichetophora; species Dichetophora obliterata. The sequence goes on along the minus strand of OY986439.1, from coordinate 86,108,500 downwards.
TATTCAGAAAAAATTACTTATTTTTTAGATTTTGTTACATTATTTCTATGGAAACTCCCAAAAAAAGGTGGATGTTAAGTGTGTAGGTATGTTAAGAGGAAAAGTTAGGGATGGCAAAATAATAGGAACATCTTATACATTTGAACATATTAGATGTTAATTAGGAGGAGATATAAACTTTTTTTCAAAATTTTTCTCGAATATTTGCATTAGAACACCCCTCCAGGGTGTCGGATAGTGATTAACGAGATAATAGGACCGGTCATTCATTTGATAACTTAAAGAAGGGGTGTCCAAAGTCGCGCGTTTTGCCCATACGGGCGTTCTGCCTGCCCGCAACAAGCAGCACGGGCAACAGCATATGCTGGATGAATTCGAGGGTAAAAGGAACGAGGGACATGCGCGAAGATAATGAGAAAGAGCGTAAGAAAAAGCGCCATTTATATCGTGATCAGTGTTGCCAGAAAATGTTGAGCCTGTATCTAAAATTGCTAGCAAAAGTAGCTAAAAGAGCCAACCATTTTTTGTAAGCTAAAAAGAGAAAATAGTTAAAAGCAAACACAACTGCTATATTGAATCAGTTTATCAATAATATTGATTGATTTGTAAATGCAATGTATTGCTGCATAAAAAATTATTAAAAACTATCTTTATTCAATTTTATGTACACAAAATTAAACAAAATTGTTAAAATTGTATGTATATTAAATTTTTTTAAAAATTTTCATATATAGTCTAATATTGACCTTTATAAATAAATAAAAGTAGTAGTTAAAAATAGCTAAGCTCGAAAAGAAAAAGCTTGAAAACGAAGCTAAAAGTCAAAAAACAATTTTCGAAAAAATAAGCTGAATCTGTCTGAACCTAGCTGAATTTAACTGGCAGCGCTGATGGTGAGTGTGAGAGTCTGCTTTATGAAAGTCATAATATAGTTCATTAATGTATGCCCTGTATACCACATTTTTATTATTGAATACTTAATAAATTAAATCTGTGGCTAGTGGCGACCGTAGCCTAGTGGGTAGAGTGCGTGGCCCCTAAGCTAAAGAACCGCGATAGACCGGGTTCAATTCCAGCTCAGACAGAAAATTTTTTCAATTGAATTAATTTTTCTGTTCAGTGGTCACCTCTCTGCAGACAATGGCAAACCTCAGAGAGTAAAAATTGGCATGTAAAGCTTCTTGAGAACATGAGCCATTCGTAGTCGGCATTAAACAGGTAGGTCCAGTTCTCGATCATTTGTGATCAAAAATTTAATAACACACACAACATAATTGATCAATAGAAGCTAGGTCAAAGTCCTTTAAAGGGCTGAAATGGCCAGTTTATTTTTTTTATTTATTTAATGCAATGTGGAGGCAAGGCGCATTATTTTTCCCAAGCTGATATCAGAATTTTGACATCTCAAACGTCAGTATATTTCGAAATGTACAAATTTTGAGACTAAACGCACAAATATAAAAGGCTCGAGCTGGCTGTAGCTAATATCAAAAATCAACAAAAAGCTAGCTCAAGTTCTGACAAATACTCAATTTGACCACAATGACATGATCGAACTCTTCTTTAAGGGCCAGTTTTTCAGTACGAGTTTAAGGTCTACTAAAATTGAGCAAACCTTAACTCACCAAAATTGGACTTTTTAACTTTGTTTAGACAAAAAAAAAACACACTATTTGATAATTTAACTCAATTCAACTTCAACGAATGCTGAAATATCTGCTTAAACCGAGTTTAAACGTCCAATTTTGGTGAATAAAGCTAGATTTAATTTTACTAAAGTTTAAACCCGTGCTGAAAAACTGACCCTAAGTCATTAAAAAAATTCGTTAATTTGTATATTAATTAGTTTGGTTTGTTCAGTTGAATTTGTGATAACAGGAATGCATCGCGAAAATAAGTTGATGTTAATTTCATTTAAATTCGTTTGAAAAAAACAGCTGATTCCTTACGGAACATTCCATTTTAATTGCTTTGGCTGCAGCCAGATCAAGTTAACGAAACTTGACGAAAAAGCTGGCTTGAGCAATTATGGGTTGTACGCATTATTTCTATGTAGTTGTGTAAAATTTTACATTAGCTGCAGCCAGCTCGAGCATATTATGTTTCGGCCTAAAGATAGCATTTCTAGGCAAGGGAAACAATTAAAATTTTATTCTCCAAGTTAGCGGTTCCAAAAAACAAATTTTTGACTGAACGCTGTAATTGAATTGTTCATTTCATAAATTTAATTTTTTTTTTTACATTAAGATCAAATTTAAAGAAGAAGTTTTCTATAATTTTAAAGCATTATATTATTAATAATAGTACAATATTATGTTTGATAGAAGAAGTATTAATATATTGAATTAAAAATGTATCATTTGTATTCTTTAAAAAATATTTGCATGGCAACCCTAGCATGAGCGCCTGCACTGCGAAAATTATAATTGCGCTCATTGTGCTCAGAGCCGCCTAAAATCAATGTTGCATTCCAGTGATATAAAAATCGGGCGTTTTATAACTGTAATCGTAAATACTTTGCAAATTATCCAGTTGCCGTATCGAGTATGTATTTTGTCATAAAAAACAAAAAATTTTAGTAATATTTTGACTTTTTGTTTTTTATTATTGTACGCAAAAGTAAAACTTAAAATTTGCCTGATATTCTGCCATGTGAGAGGTTCTAATTGTACCTGCGAAAAAAGGTTATACAATTTTATCAATATTCGCTACATAACTGATAGTTTGTTATATATTTTATCTTTGAACGTTGAATATTAAAGGCTGTACGTTAACCCCAAAGTTTAAACAAAACAAACAAACAAACAAATTTGCGCTGTAAGACGTAATTATACATCAAAGCAACATAGCTTTTTGTAGCTATGTCAAATAATAAAAACCCTTTTAAGAAAAAATATGCAGAATGTGCAACACTGCTTTTTCATTAAAGCATGTTCTCGCTCTCACGTGTTCTGTACGTCTACGCTCTTCATCCTCGTAAAATTTTCCGCTCCTCTTTCCGCTTCACCCCCGAATTTATCCAGCAGACGACGAAGTGCACTGCCTGCTCTCTGTCGACTCACGGGCAAGAATTCTGGACGGCCCTAACTTAACCCATTTCCAGCTACTGGCGCATTTTTGCATCAGTAACTTTAGAATTTTCTCCAGGTGAACGCAAAAGTAATATTACTTGGCACTGTTAGGATTATGTTGGTATGGACCTCATGTTGGTACGGACAATATACATTGTTTGTGGTTTGAGTCGATTCGGTCGTTCACTTGGATTTTACGACTACGGCGTCCGAATTTTTGGGCTTTTTTTTATATTTGAAAACACCGGAAAAATATTTCAAATCGCAATACCGAAAATTGCTTTTCAATGGTAACTATTATAAATTTTAAATTTTATCTTAAAAAGAATTTAGAGCCCGTTTGCTGTTTTAAACTGGGCAGGTACGGCTGTGAAGGTATGTGATGCTGCTAGTGGTGCAAAAATGCGCCAGACCGCCCGGCCCTTACCTGTAGAGATAGAAATTTTAAATTTTGCCAGATAAAGTTTAGGGCCATATATAGACTTTGGATGAAGTTTGACTCGGTAGTTAAGGAGCCGCCGGAAATAGGTTAAGGGATTGATTCGGAGAAACTATGAACTATTTTCAACATTTTTTGTTTGTTTTCATGGGGACCTCAAGAAGGGTGACTTCCAGAAGGGTAGATATATAATAAAGAAGTGTTGGAGATAAAAAAATAATAATACCTGCTCATAGATTTGACCCCTTCAGGGTCCAATTCAGGAGTTATATAAACCGGTTTGGTGTTTTTTCTGTGGGGACTCCCAAAACGGTGGTAAATAGAGAATAGGTATATTCAAAAGATATCCTGTGAAATTACCGACTACACGTTAAAAATTAAACACTAAAGCTATCATCACTGAAATGTTAGTGATAGCTTGAAACCGGAACTTAAACATTGTATTGCTTTACTATGTTTAATGATCTATCTTCAATAAATTGGTCTGATTGTTGGTTTTTTAGTTCTGTGAACTAAAAATTAAATTTTTTCGTTACTAAAATTTGTGCATTGTTTGACTTACATGTTTCATTAATTTCTCGTCGTGTTTCAGATAAATGTTGTCCTTGGTTTACAAATAACGTTAAGTTGGTTCTAAAAAAACGTATTAAAATTTACAATCGTTTTAGAAGAAACCCCCTCAATAGCAAATTGGGAGCAACACAAAAGAGCTAGAAATGCACCTAACTTGTTTGTTAAATTAGCAGAACGTAAGTTTTTCATGTCTTAACTAGATTCTGGACAGCCATCCAAAAAGCTTTGGAGCAATTTAAGACTTGCTATGGTATGTAATGTTAAGACTGACGAGTGTCAGGTAGACCCTAATATTCTTAATGAGTATTTTATTACAAGCACATCTTCTACACATATAGCGTCTACTGTTCGTATAAGATTTAATAATTCTGTAAGTCCATTTAATTTTGAGTTCGTTGCTGTGGATGAGTATGAGGTTGCGCGTTATGTAAATAAGATTAAATCAAATGCCGTCGGTGTGGATGGTATATCAACAAAATTTATTAAAATCATTTTGCCATACATGATAAGTCCTTTGACGCACATATTTGATCACTGTTTCACAAGTTCTTGTTTTCCTAAGGCTTGGAAAGCAGCGACAGTCATTCCAATAGCCAAAAAAAGTAATGCTCATGAACCAGCCGATTTTCGCCGAGTAAGTCTCTTATCATCGTTGTCTAAAGTGTTGGAGTCTATAATGGCAGTGCTATACTCGGAACTCATAAAAAAATATAATCTTATGTCCCCACTTCAGTCAGGCTTTCGATCAGGACACAGCTGCTCTACAGCTATTGTTAAAATCTTGGATGACATTCGACAGCCATTTGATCTGGGGCACATAAGCTTGATGTGCCTGTTAGACTTTTCAAAAGCTTTTGATTCAGTTGATCAGGCAATTTTATGTCGGAAACTAGAGTTAGAATTTGGTTTTTCTGATTCGGTGGTCCGCCTATTATATAGTTATTTAGTCAGAAGGTCTCAAAGAGTCAGGGTGGGAAATTTTTTTTCCGCTTTCAGAAGCTTTACCTGTGGGATACCTCAAGGCTCGGTACTTGGTCCGCTTTTATTTACGATTTTCATTAATGACATCTTCAGAATATGCAATCATGTTACCATGCATGCACATGCGCATGATCTTCAGCTGTACCTGTCCAGACCTATTGGTCACGTTGATGATTTATGTATGAAAGTAAACGAAGACTTGTGCAAAATAACAAATTGGGCTAAAGCTAACAACCTTATCCATAATCCACTTAAATCATTCGCTTTGTCGGTTTTTAAATCTAGTTACTCCTTCCTTAATATACCGGGAATTTTCTTAGATGGTATCGAGCTCAAATTTGTTCATAAAGTTAAAAATCTCAGTTTTTATATTAACTCCTCACTCTCGTGCGAAGATCATGTAAATTCCGTTGTTAGCAAGGTTTATTATGTACTACAAAGTCTTAGGTGGACTGCATCATTTGTGCCTGTAGAGACTAGAAAAAATAAGTAATTCAGCTGATTGTGCCAATTATCTCCTACTCAGATATAGTGTATAGTAAAGTTCATCCCCGATCCAAGCTTAAGTTACAACTTGCGTTTAATAATGCTGTAAGATACATTTTTGGTCTTAGAAAGTTTGACCGCATTAGTCACTTGAGTAACACAGTACTCGGTTGCCACATCTTCAACTATTTGGATGCTAGAAACTACATTTTTTTACACAACTTGATCTGCACTCGCACTACTGATTATTTATTTGAAAAGCTACAATTCTGTAGGTCAATTAGAAATCTGAATCTTTTAATCCCTACTTATAATTTTTTAAACTCTAACAGACTCTTTTACGTGAACGCCATCACACTGTGGAATTCACTGCCTTTAAGTATAAAAAGTATTACAACTAAACGAAACTTTAAGCATGTAATTTTCCATCATTTCTCTTAAGTATCTCTCTTAAATTAATTGTATTAAGTTAAATTTTTAATTATTTTTGTTGTTGTTTATGGTGGCCGTAGCCTAGTGGGTAGAGTGCGTGGCCCCTAAGCTAAAGAACTACGGTGGCCCGGGTTCAATTCCAGCTCAGACAGAAAGTTTTTTCAATTGAATTAATTTTTCTGTTCGGTCGTCACCTCTCTGCAGACAATGGCAAGCCTCAGAGAGTAAAAATTGCCATGTAAAGCTTCTTGAGAACATAAGCCGTTCGGAGTCGGCATAAAACACGTAGGTCCAGTTCTCGGTCATTTGTGATCAAACATTTAATAACACGCACAACACGATTGATCAGTAGAAGCTAGGTCAAAGTTCTTCCAAGGGCTGAAATGGCCAGTTTATTTTTTTTTAATTTTTATAAAATAAAAAAATATTTTATTAACGGCTAAGAAAATGACTTAAAAATGTCGATAAAGTCAGCAGTTTTTGACTATTTTACAATTACATCCGACGGAAAAATTTACTTGTGTCAGTGTTCAATTAAAGATTAAGAAACAAATTGTGATGTTAAAATTAGTAGTTTAGTAGTATCTAAATAGTAAGATTAGTAGTATCCGTGGCACAAAAAACGCTACATCAAAAGCACTTTCAACGATTTCATCCAGAAATATTGAAAATTGTATTTGAAAAAGACAATTGCAATTGTGAATTTTTTTTTTAAAACAATAGCACTCCAAGTAGTTTAGTAGCAAGAAAAAACCCGCTTTCATTAAAAAACAATCTTCACTAGAAAAATTGTATTAAAGAGTACTTTTTATAAAAATATTTATCAAAAATTAATATAAACATATTTTTAATTATTTGGTTGGAGTCGGAGAAGAGATTTTTGGTTCGACTCCGCAGCCCTGGATAGTACAAAATATTTCTATTTTATATTATAAAAATTTGAACAACTTAAAATTAGATATGTAAAAAACAAAATTTCAAGCGGTAGCATGAAAAAAACTACAGACTAAAATCTAATCTACAATTTAAGAAAACTTTGAGTTTTTTCAAAAAATTACTTCTTGCAATTTTTCATCAATTCATTTATTATGCAATTAAAAAACAATTTATTTTTAAATTTCAAAATACTTTCTTCGTTTTACATCAAATATTCAAAATGTATATTTGATTTTAAAAAATAATTTGGCGCCTAAACAAGTAAAATATCTTAAAAATAAGTTTTATTTTTTATTCATTTTGAGATTTTTTTTTAGTGTAAATTACATTGATTTGTTTTAAAATTTGAGATGGTTTTACAATGATTTGCCACAGTGCAGTCCTGAAAGTTAGATGTTGTAAAAAATATAGTAAGTTTAAAATATTGGTATTAAACTTCAAATATTAATGCATTCGCCTCACTTTCTTAAAAATTTGATTTAAACGGGTACATGTTCAAACTATTTCTTTAACTTTATCAACATTGATCAAATTTAAAATAATTTAAACTTGGAAGTTTTCACTCTCGTTATTTAATGTAGTGTTAAAATGTTATTTGCTCGAATGACAGTAAACAGTGAAAGAATAATAAAAATAAATAAGTTCAAACAATTTTCTAAGCTGTCTGTTGCACATTTGCATTTGCGGTAAGAAACTTTCTATACTATTTGCAAGCTACACTTCAGAAAAAGTTTTCAACTTAAGAATTTAAGACTTTCAAGAGTAAAAAAGTGTAAAAACTTCACATTTTTATGCACACAAATCTTTTCATTTGATTAAAGAAGGATGTTTCGTGTTTAAATGTGCATGTCAAAGTTTGACCTTTAGAGGCAAACATTTTCTTCAAATTCTCAACGTGTTCGTATTACTCTAAGGCTACTGAGTGTTTTTCATTTTATAAATGGATTAAGTGGATACCAAAATGTACCACTTTTAACCCTCTTCAAACTAAGCTATTTTATGTAATGCACCCAATTAACTGGAGAAAAATAAAAGCAAATCAATTTATCAAACATGGCAAAGGTGAATTGATTAAATTTTTTTTGCCCATTTTGGCGCTGAAAACCTTTACTTTTCTTTCCATGTAACTCTGGCACTCTTTCTGCAGTCGCATGAAATACCGAAAGAGGAGAACCTTTAACAGCAAAAGACAACAAGAAGCTCAGCAGCAATAATGGAAAAAAAAGAAAAACAATATCAATGCAGATATAAACTGTAGTAAATATTTTCCGACTAACTTTCTGAAAGAACGGCGAAGAAGAAAGATTGAGGCGGAAATACTCTGAACTGTTGTTAAACATTTTATTATGTTTATGTTGTTGCGAGTATTTAAATTGAATTGAAAAAGTTAACATTTTTTAAGAAAACAAAAACATTATTTCAATCGGCTGTTGTTGCTATTTTTATTGCGTTTTATTTTCTATGAGGTCAGGAAAATTAAAATTTCTATTTAAACTTTATTGAAGTAGAGCAGCGTGCAAGTTTGTCTAGCGAGCAAGACTGACTTAAAAGTTGGAAGATAAATTAAACCAACTGAATGCTTACAATTGATACAAACTTACACCAATTGCAATCTGAAATAAGTTTGTTGATTTTTTTTATGCAATAAAGGTATCTACTTGTACAAAAAAATAAACCAATGGTATGCTTTTGGAAAAATAATAAAATTCTCTTAGCTATACTGAGAGATATATGTATTAAAATTAAATTAAATTGTGTTCATGTTAAACGAATTTGTTTTTGAAATAGAGCTTGAAACAATTTCATTTAAGTTAAACACAAATGTTTTTCATGTTTAATTTAAAACAAAAGTTTTTGTTTTTAAAACAATGTTATTAAATATACTTTCATTACAAAAATTGTAAGTTTAAACACATTACACAAATAAATATATTAAACCGCCACTTTTTCGATGCCATTTCTTTCACTTTTTCGAGTTTTCGAAGACAGATTCGTGATTAGCGACCCCTGGGACCCCCCGAATAACAAATTTTTTGACTTCATTTGATCAAGTTTGCGTTTTATTGCGGCTTGAAATATCAAAATAATTAACTAGTTTTTATTTTATCTTATGCTCAATATTTGCAAGACTAATATTTTTAAGCAATTTAATATAAAATTGGGGTCTCAGTTGTCTGGCAATAATTTTCAAGGTTTCTACTGCACATAATTTTTTAATTGAATCTCTAATAGCAACGTATTATTTATTATCGGAAAGAAATAATAAGAGAAAATTATACAAAAAAAAAAGGAATGAGTTAATAGTTGAAAATTAAACACGTTTGTCTTAAATTTTGTTTTGCAGAAACGAAAATGAGTTAAATTTCTATATTAAAATTTTTCGTTTAATATGAAAGTATGTTTTTTTCTCAGTGAAGAAATAAGCTTATAGTTTAAAGTTATACACATTTGTTTTAAATTTTGTTTTGTAAAAATGCAAAAACGTTAAATTTCTATTTTAAAATCATGTTATTTAAATTTAAATTAAATTAAATTAATTTAATTAATTAAATTAATTTATGTTATTTATGTTAAATTTAAAGTATGTTTTTATTCTTATTGTATAAACAACCAAAAACTTATCTTAAACTGCTACTACTTCAAGTTTTTATAAAAAGAAAGCCATACGTTATTACGAGTGCAAACGTATAACATGGGTTACGAAGGTGACTTAACATAGCACCAAGGGACATAATCAAAAATTTAAAAATTTTTGGATTATGTCCGCAAAATAAGGGGACACAATCCCAAAAATTAGATTTAGGAATATCACTGCTTATTAAGCGGTCATAAAACCAAATGGGGGTTCTGACCGCTTGGGAGATGCCCTTGTTCGAAATGTTGTTATCACCATTCAATACATTTTTTTATGATGAAATTTATTTTGGGACTATGTCCTCAAGAAAAGAAATTAGATTATGTCAAATTGTCCCGTCTTCGTTACGACAAATAGAGACATTCAAACATTTAAGCAAGGGCTGTGCAAAAGTGGGACTTTAGCAATACCTCTTTCCAGACGACTCTTTTTTTTACACTGTAGATACGTTCCAACGTATTCAGATCAAACGAAGAATAACTCTTGCCAACAGGTGTTACTTTGGGCTCAGTAGGCAATTGAGAAGCAGAGCTCTCTCTCGACGAACGAAAATCAAGCTCTATAAATCGCTCATCATGCACGTCCTACTTTATGCATCACAAACCTGGACGCTGAGCAGTTCAGATGAAAAGACTTTAGGAGCATTCGAGAGAAAGATTCTTCGTAAGATCTACGGACCGATCTGCGTCAATGGCGAGTACCGAATACGGTGGATTGAGGAACTGTAAGAGCTGTACGCTGACATCGACATAGTCAAGCGCTTAAAATCGAGCGGCTTCGCTGGCTTGGTCATGTTCAGTCATGTTCAAGACGATGCTCCAGTGAAGAAAACATTCGATTCGGTACCCAGCGGCAGTCAACACAGAAGAGGACGACCGCATTTTCGTTGGAAAGACCAAGTAGAGGACAACCTGATAAAGGAATTTCCAACTGGCGCCAACAAGCGAAAGAGAGAAATGGCTGACGCAATTTCTTAGATGAGGCCAAGACCGACATACGGTTGTAGCGCCAACTAAGTAAGTAAGTAAGTAAGTAGATACGTTCCTAAGTAAATCGTGTAAAAAATACAAGCGACATTGTTAATTTAGGGATGTGTTTAAAAACTTTGAAAAATCGAGTATGTTGAAAAACTTTTAAATTTTTGCATACAAAACCGTGCAAAAAATTAATGATGTAACATACAATTATATCAAACAAAAACCTTTCATTTTTACTAAAAAAACCAAATGAAAAAAAAAGTAAGTGTGCAACGTAAAAAATACTATAAGAATCGGGTGTTCCCCGAAACTTGAAAACGTTAACCAGTGATCGGCAACGTTTTCAATTCAGTAACACACACGTGTGGGCATAAACCGATCATATTTGAACACACCTTAAAAATTGTCGTGCAACAATTCGAAAAAAAAAATTTGTTGGTGACCCCTGTTATTTCAAAATCGTGCAACAAAAAGCCATGTGAAAAATGAGTTGAGTGTATATAAAACGGTTTGACAAAAAAACTAAATTCATGAACTTTTCAGCTGATCTACTGCACCGCGTTGATCTAATAGAGTACTTCGGATTTATCTCTTCGATTCTTGATTCAAAACGGTATCCCCAGAGCGGTATTTTTAAGTTGTTGTGGTTGCAGAACGGTATAAGCCGTTTTTTTTACGAAAAATAGCGAAAAAGGATTGCAAAAAAATTTGAATATTTTTTTGCACTAAACGAAACTTGACCCATTGAAACCTTAATGCTATTTTAAAACGTTTTAAACGAGTACAATTGAAATATTGAGAGTATCAGCAAGATCTATTATTGTTAACCGACGATTTTCGAGCACCAAATCCATATTTTACTTGACGTGTTGATCATACGTCAATGCTCTTGGTCGTCTTTGATGAGGTTTATCTTCGACGCTGTTTAGTCCCTCTTTAAACACCTTGTACCACTCAAATATTCTTCTTGAAATATCTTGGCCACCAAAAGCTTTCTACAATATAAGCTGTAGCTGAAATTTCATTCTAAAAGCAAAATAAAATGCAATTTCTTTGACCATGAAGCGCACAATGCAAAATCCAAAAAAACTTATCTTTGTTGTTCAATCAAAACGTGCGCTTAATGGAAAGTCAGTGAATATGATGAAATGACATTTGACAAAGATCAACTTAAGATATATAAAATTAGTTGTAGGTATCTTTACAGCGCACGCAGTTTTAGGTGAGCAGTCCCGTTTACATTTAAACACAGAGCATGTAATATTTCGTGGAATTGATTTATGCTATGTTCACACTGAGAGCTAAATGCGCATTTAAGCATTTACTATATATATTTGTCCCTGTTACTCCTACAACGAGTAAAGGGCCGTTCGTAAATGTGGATTTCGTAAATGCGCATTTTGCTCTGAGTGAGAACATACCCTCCAGGACAAATCGGAAGGCTTCCATCTAAAAGTGATAAAGAAACATTCCCCACCGTATCTTTTGAAAGCTTAAGGGTAGTTTTGTATTTATATTGTTTCCCCACCGCATCTTTTGGAAGCCTAAGGGTAGTTTTGTATTTATATTGTTTCCAAACCGCTTCTTTGAGAATGCATGTGGAAACTTTTATTTATTGTCAAGCAATGACAATAAAAAATATGAATATCATTGTTTTCTAGCCGCTTATTGTAGAATTCGATAGTCTAGTGGTAGCGCGCTCGACTGTCGCTCAGGGGTCCCGGGTTCGAATCCTGGCCGAATCCATTTTCATAACAAGGGAGAGGAATGTTTCCACATTAATTCTTAAAACAGGGGAGAGGACTGCTTCCAATTCACTTTTGAGGACAGCGGAGAGAAATGTTTCCACATGACTTTTTAACACAGCGGGGAGGAATGTTTCCCTCTAATGACATGCTATATTGAAAAAGCAATGGAGTGTGCAACAAAGGGGAATGCTTTCATTCCATGGAATGTTTCCTGGTAACATCCGGGAATGCTCACATTTCCTGGTGGGTAGCATTACCATCAGGAGCAGGAAACATACCATGGAATGTTAAAAAGCCTTCTGATTTTTCCTGGTGGGTAGTAACTACGTGAATGTGTTAAGTAAATGCTTTCTTGAGTTTTTGTTTAAATTTATTCAGCCCGGTAAAGAACGAAGCGAGATCAGTTTTGATAAATTTTCTAAATGATTTAAGTTTAGCTTTCTAGTACTAAGTTTTAATTTGTTCACTGCAGGTTGGAGATGAGCACAAAACAGATTTGAGGTGAGTTTGAGTGAGTTACTCATTTCAAAAAATGTGGTGGTACATTGTCACACTTCAAATAAGGTAAGAGTGGACTAAAATGAGGTTATACTATTTAAAAAGAGGTTTTGAGGTGTTAAAAGTGTTACACGTTATTAGGAGTTGTTGTGAGGAAAATAGAGGAAAGGAAAATGGAATATGTGCACGAATAGTGAAATAATCTATATTCAACACTTCAAATCAACAAAATCAGCTGTAACTTTTTAATATTTATTTTTTTATGAAATCAAAGAACCAAAGCATGCGCCTTATACAAACAAGGTTTGGTCTTTGAACTGAAAGGAAAGGGATAGATTATTTGGAGGAATTGATTGGAACCATACGTGAATTATTGATTAGGCGAATTATTGGATTTTTAGTTTTCCATAATTCTTAAATGAAGGAAAGAACAAAGAAAGTAAAAAGAACCATGCCCGAGCCCGGATTCAAACCAGGGACCTCTGTATTGATAGTCTAGCGCACTCTCCATTAGACTACAAAGGCCGACATTTTAAAAAAATCTGTGCTCAAATCGCGGTCTCATGCTACACAAAGGCTAAAAACAAGAAGAAATCTTTGTTGTATTCAAATCGGTTTGAGAAGGAAGTTCAGGTGATCAAATCCTATATTGGAGAAAGTTTCTCACAAACTTTTAATTTTATTAAAAAATTAGTTTTTTACCTATTAAAAGTGATAAAAAATTAAAACACAAAACTTAATTTTTATTATGCGAGCCATACAAATACAATCCAATCGTCAACTGAGTCGGTTATTGCTTAAATCAAAGAGTGTATGGCTTTGCCAATTCATCAGTTTGGTTTGGTGACGATCGGTTGATGAGTTAGTTGATGAAAATCAAAATATTTTGATTTTTTCAAGTTTCCTGGCAAGTCTTACAATTCGATTGTGCTGTGTACGGTCAAATATTTTGATTAGCTGTCAACATAAATATTTTTAGCTGTAGTTTGCGAATAAAATTTTACAATTGTTTTTAAACTAATAATAAACTAATAATAAAAAGAGCTTTCTACTTTGTTTTCTAAATAAAATACATAAAAATCAATGTATTGATGCAAATCTTTATATGGAATGATAGTTCGATTCCTACAACACAATGTTTAAAAATTATTTTGTTCAAATCTTGCCCACGACTAGCTCTTAAATGGTCCATTCTGTGGGGTCCATACTATTTGGAGCAAATCGGTAACACGAGTTATGTTGGTTTCCAAAGCGTTAATAGTTTCGGGTTTGTCGACATAAGCAAGTGATTCAACATATCCGCAAAGTAAGTACTTCAATGGCGTCAAAGCACATGATCTTGTTGGCCAATTAACAGGAAAATTTCTTGAGATGATAACGACTAGAACTCTATAACATTTTCTAACTGATGACTGATTTTGGTAGTAAGTTTCCACAATTAATAAACGTTGTTCAGGAGTAAGAGCCCGTACAGAATCAAAAATCGTTGCTGTTCACGATATCGCAATACAATAGAATACATGAAAATATATGAATCCGTCCAGAATGAAATCGCAGGTTACTAGAAGCAACGATTAATCGCAGACTTGGAATCTATTCTATTTTTTCTCTTGCTACCGACGATTTCCTCTCTGATTACAATTAGTGCTGCCATATTTTGCTAACAATTGGGTATGTTCAAAGCCAGTTCCATAGTTTTTGCTATGTTCTCACGTTTCTTTTTTGTTTCTGTGGCACTTACACAACAAAAAAAACAAAACTGAGCTGCTAACAAAACTGTGCCATATAAAAGCAACCCTGCATCGTCAATCGCAATCGCTTTCATTCTGGACGGGTTCTCTGCGTTTGGCCACCGGAGAGGATCGCCGATCGTAACGACTTTCGATTCTGTTCGGGCTCTAAGTCTATTCATGATTGAGTCGTATTGAATACTAAACACAAACGTCATATGGACAAACCATTTGGCACATAACAGCTGTCAAAACAACCCAGTTGAAAAAAGAACCTCGTATTGGATCACCCTTTTTTATATTTGACAGTTGAAAGGAAATCTAATTAAGTTTATACAGTGTGTGACCGAGAATCATTTCTATTGAAAGACTCAATTGACAATTGGATTGTTCTGTGTAAAGCTCGCATTAGTAATTGAAATGATATAAGCACAAAACTTTAAAATGTCAAATTTGAGCTGTGTTAAAATTTGAAGAGGTTCAATATTTTTTTTTTTTTTTTGTGGTGATGGTACAAATAATGTTGATGTATGAGATATTGGAGGTATCTCATGTATCAGATACCCCACTTTACTGCAGATGGACCTTCTGCATTTAAAACAAAAAACATTGATTGGTATTGAAGATAACATACAAAATGACGGGTCTGAGGAATCAATGCGAACAATCAGTGTTTGTCAACATCAATAAATTCAATGTGTTAAATCGCCAGAACTGTTCCACCATTATTTTAGTATAAAAGAGTGCGATGCAGTATTAAAAATATTTGTATTGATAAATTAAAATCGCACTTAATAACTATCAATTTACTCATAAGGCAACCATTGTATCAGTATTATCGATATTATCAATTAATCGACAAATTAATCTGTGAAAAAAATGCAATAACAATACACGAGTCTTCACTTAACTTTTTTTCGAATTCAAAAGCCATATTTTTTTTTGCAACCAAATACAATTTGCAAATTTTTATAACGCCTTTTACAAATAGTGGACAATATTGCACTTCCTTATCGGCATGATGTTGTTCTAGGGTACAATGTGTTCAGGCTTTTATTGTTGTGCATAAAGGTGCATTCGTTATTCGTTGTTTTCACGTTATTTATAATTCACGGGTACTTTTTTGTTGAAATTCATATATTTTAAGAATGAAAACACAGTGCGACAGTCAAAACGTGAGTAGAAAACCGAAAAATGTTTCTGATGAAACAAAAATATTTCTAAGGTTCCGAAGAATTTACTCCTAATTTCTTCATTACGTCAGGATTTTGAGAAAACGATGATTCGAGGTCAAAAAATTCTCCCAAGAGAAATCAACTTGAAGCGTCGAAACTAAAAGCGATACGCGATTTTTCTCTGTGGCAAAAATGTTTGTTATCAAATTTTGTTTAATACTTCTATCCCCCCACTCCAATTTTTCACCCTTATTTTTACGTTTTTAAAATATAGCTTTATTCTGCCAATGAGAAGTGTAATATTGTGTGTTGGCAAAAAAACATCTCCATTAAAAAACATATAAAAACATGTATGTCGGCCTTGTAGTCTGGTGGAGAGTGCGCTAGACTATCAACCCAGAGGTCCCTGGTTCGGATCCGGGCTCGGGCATGGTTCTTTTTACTTTCTTTGTTCTTTCCTATATTTAAGAATTATGGAAAACTAAAAATCCACAAGTTTATTATGGAAAATATGGAATTAAAGTACAGGAACAACAATGGCCTGAAAATGCTTGCCGAAATTAAGGCATAACACTAGCCTCGGTTAAAAGCAATTCAAATTGTCTTTCACGCTTGTTTCGCCTAATCAATAATTCACGTATGGTTCCACTCAATTCTTCTAAATAATCTATCACTTTCGCAAACATTAACAATTTCGCAAATAAACTTCACTGCAAAATTCCTATCAGAATACACAATTTTGCTACACAGTTCGTCAGTCGAAATGCTGTTTAAATAATGAAAATAAACTATCGATCTTAACAACAAAAACAAAATTTTGTCACATCTCACTTACAGCCCTGCATTACAAAATCATCAGCGACACATTTTTACAAGCGGGTAGTTTGCAGGGATTCTATCCAATTCTAAAGAGATCTACACATGGAGACAAAAATCTAGCATTTTACGCTTGAACCAAAAAAGCGTACAATTTTCGATCGAGTAATCTTGTTCTAGTATTGAGAAACCATAAAACGAATGTCATAAAAATAAGACTAAATATTTACTAAAAAAATATGTTTTTGAATGTTACATATTTACCTACAATATTAATATTGAGATATAAAAAAACTGCCCGCTTAATGTTCGAACCACATAATAGATAGATGATAATGGCCTTTGTGCAATAAAGCAAAGTTAACAAACAAATGCGATAAGAAAAACAAAGAAATCTATTTACAAAATTATATTGTTATCCACAACTTCTCATTATGAAAAACAAAAACCGGTGGGAGACTGTGAGATAACGATTATTTATTTATAAAAAGATAACAAGTTGTGTGACGTCATGACAACACACTATGTTACAAGCTCTTGAGAAAAGTTATTTGTAGTTCGTTGATTACTGATGTGACAAAAATAAAGGTGAGTGCGGGCTATTTTCAAATATATTTACCAAGTAATAAGTGCAAAAAATTGTGTTGTCATTGACAGCTGGTGATGAAAGGTTTTTTTTTTCTTTATTTTACATTTATATTTTCTATTTATATATGACATTATTAAAAACAAAGAAGGAGATAAAAAATATGACACAAAAAACTACATCAAAACACAAAGATAAGGATTAAAAATATAAAAAGAATGAAATAAAAAATAGTCCCATACCGTAACGCATGTTCAAAAAATGAAAAAACATTTTGTTAAAATTTACAAACATTTTTCAACTTCAGAGTTCTCAACTTCAACGATTCCACGAAAAAGCCGTCACCCTACCCTCAATCGTAGTACACATAGACCAAAAATTTGTGGCAACAACAAATTAAAAAAAAGCGACTTGTAAAGTACAACAGCAAAGAAAATAAAAAGGTGCTTCTTGTAAATGTATCTGGTGAAAGGTTAGCTAAGCCAACATCATCGGGTTGTTTAAACATAAACGAATGCAACACAAAGTTTAAAGTAAGCCGCAGATGCTGACTGCTGTTCCGCTGTTTCGCGTGATGTGCTGCAAGCTAAACCAACGAACACGCTCTTAAACGCAACCACAAAATGTCGCCACCAGAGGGCAACACAAGCACGCTTACAAGCAACCAAGAAGATGCAACCAGCTTGGTGGGTAAACAAGCGTGGTTAGCTACAAAAGCGCACAACAGCAACTTGTTTGTCATTCAGGCAAAAACGTCTGTATAGCGCAAGATATATGGAATTTCAAGAAGATAGGAAGAAGCTTTATACTAAGAAGCATAAATTCTTAAGCAAAAAAAAGAATATATAAATAAAGACAAGGAAAACAAAGAAGTGTAAAGAACATAATAAAAGAAAAAAAGAAAAAAACAAAGAACACATAAAAATGTTGACAACTCATAAAACAAACAAACCAACAAATGAGTGGTTCAAAATGCAGGTTTGTACTCAATAACTGTACTTTGTACTGAGTTTGTACTGTATAACTCAATACAGAATTAAAAAAATACAAAATTACAGAAAGAAACATAATGAACCAATATCAACTTATTCTATAGTTGACTAGGAACTGGAGGCAAATACAGTTGTATATTAAAATATAATAATCAAAATAATCAAAAAAATTAACACGAATTTGAAAAATATTACAAGATTATATTCATAATGACAATGTTGAAATCATATAATAGAAAATTAATAAGAATGAAATTATGAAAAAGAGTAAAGGACATAAAGTAAATTTAATTAAGATTGCGTATTTAAACAATTCTTATTAATTATTATTAAAAATTATAATTAAAAAAAAATGTATTATTAATTATTATAAATGATAGAAGAAACAAAGCGAACAACAAACAAACTAACTAAATACGAAATGAACTCAAAGAGACTTTAATCAGAGTGTTAACAATAGTAATTCATCAATATCTGAATAATTACATAACAAAATTTTATCTTTTTTAGGAAAACAGATTTAACGAATAGATCTTACTTCAAACGTAAGGCTATTGAAAAGCCGTGGAGCTACTGAAATAAAAGAGTTCAAAAAATTCTCAAGGTATGAGGTGGAACAGCAGCTATATTCTGACTATTGATTCTTAAATGATATATGTCTGAGCGTCGACTCATCAAATACCCGGAATTGTCGAAAAAGATTTTTAAAACATTATATAAAAAAAGATATAAATATTTTAACGGCATAATGTTAAGATTTTTAAAAAGTAGCAGACGAAACTTATTTTATTACAAATAATGCGAATGGCATGCTTTGTAAGACGATAAGAAAAAAAATTTTATTTTTGTACATACCACCCCAACAACTTATCCCATACTCAAGTTTCGAATGAAATAGTCCAAAATAGATGCACTTAAGAAGAATAGGGCTACAATAAGCTCTTAACAAATAGAGATGTCTAGTAGTAGCCATGAGATACATCTTTAGCACAGTTGTGTGAGTTACCCAATTCATATCACTATCCAGCCAGACACCTAGATACTTGAAGCAACTAACATTTTCAATAGAAAAACAACCCAAAGAACAAGACCCAACATGAAAGAAAGTTTGAGTACATTTAGAAGAAGAACATATTGTATATCATTACTCAGACAAAATTTTTCACATTTTCCGCTATGAAAAGAGAAAGAGTCAGATTCGAATTTTCTTTCATCAACATTAAAGTACATAATTTTAGTTTTATCACTGAGTACTAACCTATAAACCATAAACCAGAGACTTAAAACAGCCATGTCATGGTTTATATCTACAGATAAATTCAAAGAAAAGTCACACTACAAGGCACAGGCCATATCATCCGCAAACGCATTAATAGAACTTACATATATAGGAGTGATATTTCTCAAAAAATAATAAAAAATAAGTAAAAAATTACTAAAACCCGGCTACTAAAAAGCGCTCTCTAAAAAGTATGAAGCAAGAAAATATTCTCACCTGAAATTGTTATATACAAACTATTAAATTTTTTTGTCTATTAAATAAACAACTTATACATAATATATTTTATTGCATATAATACTAATTTATAGTGATGTTTAAAAGGTATACGTGGCAGTATTATTAATTATTTGATGATCAATTTATAAAGAAAGATGTTTATTATGGCACTTGAAATTTTTTTTAGTGCATGAGTTTATGTCCTATAGAAGGTGCCACATTCAATTAAATGTATCGTCACAAAGCCTATAATAGTCGGACTAAAAGAAAACGCTTCCAACGTTATCTGATTTATCATATTATGATTAGTAGCTTAGAAGATAGGGGTTTAGTTAATTTTCTGTCCTCTAGAGGAGGCTTTATTTTATTTAACATAACCTTTAACCAGCGGACGTGGAAAACGCTTTCAACGATACCTCATTTGTCAAATTATGATAAGTAGTTTAAAAGTTAGGATTTGGTTGAATTTTTGTCCTCTAGAGGGCGCTATATTAAACTTTATGTGACGTCACATAAGTTTTCTTCATTGGTCAATCAAAACGGTTCTAACGATACCTCATTTGCTAATATAACTAAAAAAAATTTTTTTTGCTCAAGACTTTATGTCCGCTAGAGGGCGCTATATTAAATTAAATGTGACTTCACATAGCCATTAACCAGAAGACTTTTAAAACGCTTCTAACGAAACCTTATTTGTCAAATTATGAGAATTAGTTTAGAAGTGAGAGAACATACATACATACAGTGAATCAAAAAAATTTAGGCACAAAGCTATTTAAAATGTTAGTTTGTTAGTAAAATTTTTTCTACTTCAATTACAGAAAAAAATAGTAAGACCATTTACAGTAATAGATAATTTCATTTCAATTTTATTTCGGATTAAATGTTAGAAAAGCTAAGAAAGGACATGATTTGAAATCAAAAAAGTTTATTATTTAAATTATCTCTTGAAGTAAAAACATATTAAAAAGTATATTTTTTAAGCGCTCATACTACTTTTTTCTGTAAGTGAAGTGGAAAAGATTTTACTAACTAGCATAACTAGCATTTTTAATAGCTTTGTGCCCAAA
Source organism: Dichetophora obliterata (assembly GCA_963920525.1). Classification (NCBI taxonomy): domain Eukaryota; kingdom Metazoa; phylum Arthropoda; class Insecta; order Diptera; family Sciomyzidae; genus Dichetophora; species Dichetophora obliterata. Next base: position 86,087,857 of record OY986439.1, on the reverse strand, counting down.
ATTTTTTGATTCACTGTACATGCATACAAATATACATACCGGTCAAACACATTTACCACTCCTTTTGCTTCGCCATAGTTTGGTAAAAATAAAAAATAGTTCGAAATGTTCAATAAATTTAAGTTATTCATTCAGATTGATGTACAAAATTTCCTACACTGAGAAAAAACATACTTTACAATTAAACAAAAAATTTTAAAATAAAAATTTAACTCATTTGATTTTCAACAAAACAAAATTTAATAAAACCGTGTTTAATTTTCAACTATAAGCTCATTTCTGTTTTTTGTATAATTTTTTCTTATTATTTAATTCCAATAACAAAAAATACGTTGCTATCAGAGTTTGAATTAAAAAATTATGTACAGTAGAATCATTGAAAATTATTGCCAGACAACTGGGACCCCGATTTTACATTTGAATGTTTGAAAATATTTTTGAATTAGTCTTACAAATATTGAACATAAGATGAGATACGAACTAATTATTTTGATATTGAAAATATTTCAAGGTGCAATGAAACGCAAACTTCATCAAATGAAGTCAAAAAATTTCTTATTCAGGTAGTACCATGGGTCGCTGATCACGAATCTGACTTCGAAAAATCGAAAAAGTTAAAAAAATGGCATCGAAAAATGGCGGTTTAAGTTATTTGTTTTAAATTTAATAACAATATTTTTAAATTATGTTTTAAAATATTTTTTTAAATATTAAAGTTTTTCCATTAAATTTTTCGTTTAAATAAATGTGTTTAAACTTAAAATTTTTACAATGAAAGTATATTTAAAAACATTGTTTTGAAAACAAAAACTTTTGTTTCAAATTAAAATTTAAAAACATTTGTGTTTAGCTTAAATGAAATTGTTTCAAGCTCTATTTCAAAAACAAATTCGTTTAATATGAACACAATTTCATTTAATTTTAACACACATTTCCCTCAGTGTAGGTGTCGTGCATTAGAGTATGATATATCGAAGTTTTTGTTTAAAAAAGACAATTTTTTTGTTTCAAAGGTCATTGACCTCTCGTATTCCGTTTTAGTACCTACCCACCAAATCTCAGTTCTTACCATCCTAATGTACCACACTAATGGCAGAAAAATAAATCTCGCAAAATATCATTAAAATTTTTCTGAGGAAGTACTTGGATTATTCCAGTACAACTATTTTAAAAATATTTTTAATTTTTTTTTTTTTTGCCGAACCTAGTAACCTTTTCAAAATTTTCGACATAGATTGGGTATAAAGAGTTCGAAAGTATGATATATAGATGATTTTGAATTGAGCTGACAAATTTTTTGGTCCAAAGGTCATTGAAAAAAAAAAATGTTCAAATTTGATTATTAATTGTGATTAATTCTTTAAATTTTTACATGAATTCGTTTGTGAGCTTTTTAGATCAAGTAAGTTTGAAGAAGGCTTATTCTGTATAGACTCAACAACAACTGTACAACAACAACTCCGTATAAAGTCAACCACACAGCAGCCTAGACAGCCTGTTTCGGAAATCGCTACATTTCCTGTTCAGAAGTCTTGCGTGATTCAGCTGTGACCAACACACTCTTAAAGTCTTATATGATTTGACACTTGTTTGAACAAATTCGTAAGAATTTGTACGTTCTCACCGGCCATTTAATCATATGACCGATGAAAACGTTAAAATTCTTATGACAAATTAAATAAGACTTTAACAGTGTATCTGAATCACTCAAGACTTCTGAAAAGAAAATGTAGCAATTTCCAAATAGGCTGTCTAGTCTGCTGTGTGTTTGACTCTGTACAGAGTTGTTGTTTTTGTTGTTTTTGCCTTCTTCAAACTTACTTGATCTAAAAAGCTCACACTTAAATTCATGTGTCACTTTATTATTTTCGTTGGATATTTTCTGATTTTTATTTTTTAAAAAGTTCAAAGAACTAAGGCATGCGCCTTACGCAAACAAGGTTTGGTCTTTGACCTGAAAGGATCGTGATAGAATATTTAGAGAAATTTATTGGAACCATACGTGAATTATTGATTAGGCGGAACAAACGTGAAAGACAATTTTAATTGCTTTTAAGCGAGGCTAGTGTTATGCCTTAACCTCGGCAAGCATTTCCAGCCCTTAGTGGTTCCTGTCCTTTAATTCCACATTTTCCAAAATTTCGCTGTGGATTTTTAGTTTTCTATAATTCTTAAATGTATGAAAGATCAAAGAGAGTGAAAAGAACCACGCCCGAACCCGGATTCGAACCAGGGACCTCTGGGTTGAGAGTCTAGAGCACCCTCCACTAGACTACGAAGGCCGACAATCAGTTAATCTTTTCCGAATATCAATTAATCGATTATGAGTAATAAAAGTAGTAGTACAATTTTTTTTTTTTTAGACTAAGCCAACACTCAGGAGATACCCCCTATAAATGTGTAGGCATTGTGTTGATTGGGAAGATGGGTGATAGTTAGATGGAGGGTGGATAGATGCAATAGTGTCGCTGAAGATTTGTTTAAATTTGCACAGCTCAAAACTGTGAGGAAACACGTTCGCACGGAGACTATTCCACAACTTTACCGTGCGATTAAATAACGAATTATCAAGGTAATGCGAGGTTCTGTTGGGTATCAAGGTAAAGGGATGGGCTTAGACAGCTGCTGGAGTGAACTTGGAAAACACATGGGCTGCTGGCGGCAGGTCATGTATCTCCCTTGAACACTTCCCATGGTAATATTACGTCGATGCCCAAGAGAGTGGAGAGAGGATTTAATATTTTCATACCCTATCAAATATATCGCACGACGTAGAATTCGGTTCAGAAGCTCCATTTTCGGTGTAGATCATTCGAAGATTAGCTGGAGTGAAATTTTTTTGCACCGTTTTAATAAAGCTATGCCCTTGGCCGCTTCTTTCGACACACTGAAAATATGATCATTCTAACGTAGATCATATTGGATCGATATGAGCTAAAGTGCAATCCATCCGCTTGTGAATTAACAGACAGACCTGGGTCTTGCTTGCATTAAACTCTACTTTATTAGCAAGACCACACTCGGAGTTTTTTTGTAGATCTTTTTAGGAGTGTGTTATCCAATATATTTGTCTCTTCCTCTCAAATTTCTATAGAGCTCCATGGGAGTTTCTGATTGTGTAAGAGTGTATCAGACAAATGCTGATGTCGTGCGCAAACGAACTGATTGGGTTATGTGTCAACGACACAAGGTCAATAATAAAACCAGAAACGAGGTTGGCGATAGCCAACACGCGTTGATGGCGTGTTCCTTGGACGAAATGTCGCCAACAACGAAACGAATCGTTCTGTCCTTGAGGAAACACATGACCCATCAAGCAAAGTTACCACTGACACCATATACAACTATTTTTGAAACGAGCGCTTTATGCCACACTCGGTCAAACACTTTTTAAATATCCAGAGCAACAACTCTTCTCTCTCCGAAAAACTGAACAAATTGGTTTTATTTATAAACCATATTGACGATCACTGAGCAGTTGGTTGTGCTCCAGAGAGTTTATAATGTTGAAATTTATTACGCTCTCCACAACTTTGGACAGCGTAGAGCATATCGCATTTGGTCAGTTGTTTGTAAGGTTCATGGCATCGCCCTTTTTTGGTACTGGCTGGATATTTGCGACCTTCCAACAAGATGGAAATACTCCTGTTCTGTTGTACAGGTCGCGCAAATGCCGAAACAACGTAGAAGCACACATTTTAAGCACAATTGGCGGGGTGCCATCAGTATCAGAGGCTTTGCTTATGCTGAGATTTGTAAGGACCCTTTTGACTGCTCTCGTTCGAAAGTAAATCTATTGTATTACTTACTGAGCACAACAACCGTATTTTGGATTTGGCCTCATCTAAGAGTCTGCGCCAGCTATTTATGTCTATCGATTGCTGGCGCCAGTTGAAAATTCTAAGCATCATCAGATTGTCCTCTACTTGGTTTTTCCAACGAAGATGCGGTCGGCCTCTTCTGCGTTGACCGCCGCTGGGTACCGAATCGAATGTTTTCTTCACTGGAGAATCATCTTTCATGCGCTGAACATGACCAAGCCAGCGAAGCCGCTCAATTTTAATGCGCTTGACTATGTCGATGTCAGCGTACAGCTTGTACAGTTCATCATTCCACCGTATTCGGTACTCGCTATTGACGCAGTTTGGTCCGTAGATCTTACGAAGACTCAGCGTCCAGGTTTGTGCATAAGTAGGAAGGGCATGATGAGCGATTTATAGAGGGTGATTCTCGTTCGACGAGAGAGGGCTCTGCTTCTCAATTGCCTACTGAGCCCAAAGTAACACCTGTTGGCAAGAGATATTCTTCGTTTGATCTCAATGCTGATGTCGTTGGTTGAGTTTATACTGGATCTCAAATAGACGAAGTCCTTCACAACCTCGAAGGAGGTATTGTCAACTGTTACGTGGGTTCCAAGACGCTGGGACTGTTTGTTTGCTGACACCAAGTATTTTGTCTTATCTGCATATACTGCCAGACCCATTCTACTTGACTCTCTTTCTAATCTAGAGAATGCTGCACTGACTTTGCGCGTATTATGGCCAATGATATCGATATCATTAGCATACGCAAGCAGCATAACACTCTTGTAAAATATTGTGCCACTACGTCTCAGATCAGCAGCTCGGATGATCTGCTTCATCAATAGGTTGAAAAAATTGCACGATAAGGAATCACCTTGTCTGAAACCTCGTTTGGTAACAAATGGTGTGGAGAGGTCCTTTTTTATTTAACTGCGCTGCTGGTGTTGCTCAGTGTCATCCTGAAAAGTCGTATTAGTTTTTTAGGAATATCAAATTCAGACATGGTGGAGTACAGGTGATTCCTTATTGGGCTGTCGAAGGCGGCTTTGTAGTCGACAAAAAGATGGTGGATGTTGATTTGTTTTTCATGGGTCTTCTTCAAGATTTGTTGTAACGTGAAGACCTGGTCTATGGTAGACTTTCCAGGTCTGAAGCCACACTGATACGATCCAAAAGGTTTGCTTACAATTGGCTTTCACATAAAACGCTCGACAGTACCTTATATGCGATATTAAGAAGGCTTATACCACAGTAATTGTCACAACTAGAAAGATCGCCTTTCTTGTGGATTGGGCACAGCACACTGAGATTCCAATTGGTCGGAGTGCATATTCTGACCATATTCTGCATAGAAGCTCGTGAATGCATTTAAATAGAACTTCGCCTCCGTTCTTTGTTATTTTTAAGCCGAGCTATAGCTGTCAGAACTTTATCATAGTCTGGCCATGCTTAACTTTTTTAATTGCTACTAATAGAAATGTAAATACATAACTCTGAAACAGTATGGAAAGCTTAATGTAAACGGCCATATCCAAAGCGCCCACTTCAGAAACAGACCAGACTCAAAACCATTTGGCAACATAAGTTAAGTGTTCTGCGGTATACTAACGCAAATTATTTCAATTGAACTATTTTATAAAAACTTTTGCAATGAAGTGACTCGCTCTTTGAAAAGAAGCACACAAAATATTTGTTTTGTTCAAAATATGTATGTATTCTTGGACAGAGAACGTTGTACATGGGCACTTCAATCGATGTAAGAAATAAATTAATAAAATATTTTTAAACTTAAGGTGCGGAGTGGAATTTTGTATTCTTTAGAAGTTTTTACTTTGCTTACTTAAACTTGCATGCATTTAAATTTATTCACCTGACTTCATTTACACCAAAACATTTTTTCCATTCTCAATGTGAACGTGAATTTTATATAAATTTTATGCAGTTCTTCGTAACAAAAATATACGCAACACATGTGTGCATGTGTGTGTGAATGTGCCGCTGCTAATGCATACATGCAATATTTTAGGGTCAGTCTTCTTCGAGCATGCTAACCTATTTCTTAAAGTTTTTATAGCACATCAATGAATAACTCTATTGCTGCAATTGACCCAAATACATTGAGTAAACGAATGAATGACTGATTGAGTGATAGTTTTTTTATTTTCGTTAAAAGAAATCCTTTTCAGACCTGGTGGTGATAAAATCAATTGACTTTCTTTTACAACACTTATATGTAGCAGTTTTTATGCGGGTTCAGCTTAGTTTTAATGAAACGTGTCGGCTTGCATTCAGTTCCAGATACAGACTTAGCCGATTTATCCCATTAAGTATTCTAGTTTTTCTAGATTTTGTTATTTGAAGCACTTAATATTCAATACTTATTTTTTTCCAGTTATTAAAAATGGAATTTTTTTTCTCTCAAACTCTTCTCTGCGTGATATTTATAATTTTCCGTTTGAACTTTGCTGATTTTTCTGACATGCTTGCAATTATCGCACGTTTTGCAACTTATGCGATTTTCAAATAAATGCAAGCAATCCAACAGATGCCAGGCAATCAATTCCGACGGTCGTATCTGCATTTGCAGCAGCTACCAATCGAAAGTATCTCAAACAATTGCACAGATGTGCATCTAACAAATACTAGCTTAGAGCAACTTTTGCACGCGAATGCAAAACGTTTGCTGCTGGGCATAGTTGAGTGTGCACCATCACTACCACCACCACCATTCCTATCATCATCATCATCACCAACACCAGCTTCCTTCTAGTGCATGGTGCGTGCACCTTGGTGAATTCCTGCCAAGGCCAAAACAACACAAAAAGAACAAATATACTTCTTCGGCTTTGGTTACGGCTTTGAATTTATTGCAGTCCTTTTTTAATTTTTTTTTTTTTATTTCCCAAGCATTTCATTTGCATACTTGAAAGCATTTCATTCGTGCAGTTGTCCCAAGTCTTGATGTTTAAATAGACAGACAGACGAACGAACGAACGAACGAACGAATGTATCTGAGCAATTCAACTCAACTTCTACTCAACGAATGCGCACCAACGGCCGACGGCCAGGTGCAAACAAAAAAGTAGAAGAGACTCATGTAGATGCCGCATTCGTGGTTATCATTAAGCATTTCCGGTCCTCGACGTGTGTTGTTGTGTATGTGTGAATGTGAATGTGTGTGTTTGTGTATAATTCTGCATTTATGTTGTTAGTCAGAGTTTTTGTTTTTGCTGTCGTTGTTGTTGCCTGTCTCTTCTCCGTTTGTAGTTATTGCCTCAAACAACGATTTGCTTTGTTTTCATTACTGCTGCTTAGAGATCCTACACGACTTCGTTTGTTGTTAAGGGGGGAAACCTGAGTAACTCACGAAAAATAGGCGTATATTCAGGAATTCTTTTTTTTATTTTTTATTTATTTCTATTTAACCTATCAACAATCGTTTAACAGTTTGAGTAATAACATATAAATTATAAAAAAAATATGATATAAAACTAATAAAATGTAAACATAATTATATTACAGAATATTACACTTTTATAAATTTATTTTAAACAATTCTTAATAAATTTTGTTTAAAAGTTTGTCTATTCAAAGTGAGATCTATTTGAGCACTAATGGAATTGAACGCTAAGCACATATTATTAATAGGATCATTACGGCCATAGTTTGTCCTATGATACGGAATGTAAAAAAAATCTCTTTGCCTAAAATATCTCTCAGGCGCATATATTCTTAAAAGAGCGAGGAGTGGCGCGCAGTCTATATGTGACATAATTATATCGCGAACAAAAATAACAAGAAAAAATTTACGTCTGGAGGCTAAGGTATTAAGACCCAGAAGAGCACACCTAGATACGTACGTTGGCATAAAATTCCAATTTAATTTAAACATTATGTAACGAGTGAAACGTTTTTGTATTTTTTCCAATCGCAAAGAATCTACCTCGTAATATGGATCACACCCAGATCACACATCCATATTCCAAGATAGACCTTACTAAAGATAAAAATAACGTTCTAAGGGTATATGGATCCTTAAATTCCTTCGAATTACGCCTCAAAAAACCCATCATTGCATTAGCCTTAGTAATTATGCAATCGTAATGGTTGGAAAAAGAAATTTTTCTATCAAATAGAATTCCCAGATCAGATGTAGACTCGACACGTGAAAGACTACTATTTGCGATTGAGTAATTAAAAAAATTTGGTTCTTTTTTCATATAAAAAGACATAATGTTGCATTTGGCAACATTTAAATAAAGTCTATTAACTGAACACCATTTAATCATATTGTTTAAATCACTTTGAAGAAGTCGATGGTCGTAAGTTGAAGAAACCGAATGAAACAGTTTAACATCATCAGCATACATCAAACAGTTAGTATGCTGTAAAAAGTTTGGGAGATCGTTGATGAACAAGACGAACAATAGAGGTCCAAGGTGGCTTCCTTGGGGCACACCAGAATGGTTAGTAATAGATTTTGAGTAGCAGTTACCAATACGAACAACTTGATACCTATCAGAAAGGTAATTCCTCAACCAGGATAACAAAGAGGAATGAAACCCCATTAGGGAAAGTTTTTTAACCATAATGGAGTGCTGAACTCTATCAAAGGCTTTGGCGAAATCAGTAAAAATGACGTCAATTTGATTGCCTTTTTCCATTTCAGTTTTAATGAAGTGAGAGAACAGTGTTAGGTTTGTAGAAGTAGATTTACCACTGACAAAACCGTGTTGGAATTCAGAGATAGAGTTTTTAATTCTAGCATAAATGTGTTTTTTGACAATTGACTCAAATAATTTAGGGATCAAGGGCAATTTTGATATCGGTCGATAGTTCGCTATATTTTGCCTAGAGCCAGACTTATGGATAGGGACTATAATGGATTCTTTCCAAATATTCAAAAGCTGCCCTGTCTTTAAAGATAAATTAAATAAAAGCGCTAATGGCTGGGCTAGCACAGCTGCGCAGTTTTTTATAAATATTGGGGGAATATTATCAGGACCAGTTCCTTTATTAATGTCTAGAGTGAGCAAATCTTGTAAAACATCATCATCAGAAAGAACTAATGAACCCATATCAATAATAGGGTTGTCATTATAATAAAAAGGGCAGTTCACGTCATCTCCGTCGTCTAATAAAAAATTTAATTGAATTTTTTGCTCAATAATATAAGTATTGATACACAAAACGTAATTTTTTTTAAAAAATTTCAATACAAAATTGCTTCTGTGCAGCATTTGTTAGAAGGCATCTATTTTTTAAGGAGTCCATGGGTCAGACACCTAACTTGTCTAAAATTTGATCAGTTTCAATCACGGACCGTACCGGTTATGATTTTTATCAAAAAAAATCAGATGTTAACAGTTATCATTCAACTTTTACTTTTTCGACAAAAATACTAATTATTTTATGCCTTTTATTTTTTCGGGCAAAAATAACTGCACTTTTGACATTTATTTTTTAGGTCAAAAATAACAGTTATTATGTGCCTTTTATTTTTTCGGTCAAAAACATCAGGCAATTAGAATTTTTTAAAGGCTTCTTGAACGACAAAAAAGTTTAATGCAATTTTTATTGTCTCAGCAGTGCGTACATTTTGAGCTTTAACGCTTTTTTTGTTCTAATAATATTTTATATAGGCAAGCTGTCTTTGAAAAAATACAAATTGCCTGATATTTGTGACTGAAAAAATAAAAGGTACAAAATAACTGTTATTTCTGACCTAAAAAATAAAAGGCAAAAGTAACAGTTATTTTTGCCCGAGCAAAATAAAAAGCAAAAAATAACAGTTAAATTTAACTTTTATGGTAACAGTCGAAAATTTAAAAGGCGTTTAATATTCTCGAAGCTGCTACCATTAGGATTATAATGGTTTATCTAAAAAAGTCTACCAGCAACTTTTTCGTTATGCCTTTTTCATCTTAAAATTGTAAAATAACAGTTATTTTCGGTCCCTGGTTTCAATACATCAACAGCTATCGACACGCGATATACTGATTTTTCGCAAAATTGTGCATGATCGAACAAAACAGTTACAATTTTCACAAAAAAATGTCACAAAATCGGTGATAAAACAAAAAGTAAAAAAAAATTATAAAAAGCAATTCTACGTGAGTCGATAAATAAAGGTATTTTAATTATACTGTCAATACTTCAAATCAATCGATGAAGATTTGGTTGAGTTATGTGTCCGGCCGTCTCAAAAAAGTGTTTCGACAAAAATGCGCTTAAAGTTTTAATTACTAAAAATTCGTATAATATTTTCATAAACCTTTAATCGCAGAATTGAAAATTTGGGCATTTAGACACTTTTGCCGGATTCTATCTTTGGTATATTATTTTTAAGACCCTAAAGCATCTTTTAAGCGAAAAAAATTTTTAATTTTTTCAAAATGGAACTTATGTTTCCCCCTAAATTTTAAAGATGCACAGTGGTTTCAAAGTGGAATTAAATAATGTTATTCATGTTGTAATTTTTGTTTCGTTATTGAAAATTTAAGTTTAGAAATGTTTCAATAGCATATATCCAAGAGAAGTCTTCTTAATTTTTGTGGATGAGCAGTAAATGTTGCTTCATTTTTTGTCTCAAAACAAGTCATAGTTTTCCGGTAGATACAGCTTTGACAAAATTAATTATTTTTAAATACAATTTTGTGATGTATCTAATGGCGTTTTCGTTTCTCGAAAAAATGTTGCTTTTTTTTGCCCTCTTTTTGCCATCTTTGAGAATTCTGAATTTTTTCTCCTTTTGAGGTCAACATTTTCGAGAAAAGAACACGGTTCAATTTTAGAGTTCACTTTTTCTCCTCAAGAGGTCTGAATTTCAAAAATTTAGCACTTTTTTGAGAAACGAAAACGCCATAAAATAAATTTTTAAATAATAAATATTTTTTTGTGTATTCTTTTTTTTTAATAATTTTTTTATTTAGACTATTTACTTTTGCAGTGTTCAAAGTTTGGTGAACCAAAACAAAGTCATGGACTCTTATATTGCCGGTTTCTTGCAATAAAACATAAAAATTTAGGGTTCTATATGCCCTACAGACAGTGGCGGATTTAGACATTCTACCGCCCTAGGCCCGACATTAGCGCCGACTCTAACATATTAAATTTTTTCTTACAATAGAACAAAATTATAAAAATTTACTTTTTCATTTTGTTCACACAAAATTTTGTAATTTAAACAAAATAATAAAAACAAAGTTTCATTATGTGCTCGTGCAAAATCATTTATTACGTCATCATAACTTAGTTTTTGTTCTAGATCTGCTTCAATATTTTATAAAGACATTCATAATTGTCCGTAAATAGTTTTTAATTCGTTCTTACCCTAATCCTACTGCAGTGTGACTTTGGATCACAATTGATTTTAATTATTTAATAAGAATATTTTAACAGTGAAGCGCATTTGTATTCTCAAATGAATATATTTTTTTCAAATTATCGTTCTAAAGATCAACATAAATTTCATGGCATTAACCGTTATTTTATTTTATTTTTTTACGTGTGTCACATCGTAGTGAAATCGACGCAGTAGATTTAGGGTTAATGTAGAAAATGTACGTTTTCCTGAACAGTTTTTTTTTCTCTTTCTCTCAATCTTCATAGCACTTGGGCATTTTTTTAATGAGCATTTGTAACAAATCCTTCGGTGCTCCTGCGTTGATGGCGTGCTCCTCGGACGAAATAATGTCAACTGCTACACGAATCGTTGTCCTTAAGGAAACATGTGGTCCATCGAGCAGACCACCAACACCATATGGAATTAGTTTTGACACGAGCACTTTATGCCACACTCTTTAAAATATCCAGAGCAACAACCTTGTTCTATCCAAAAAAGTGAACGAACTGGTTCCATTTTTTGGTTAAGAACGCCATAAGATCACCAGTAGAGTGAGTCCTACGGAAACCATATTGACGGTCACTGAGCAGTTCCAGGTAGTTCATAATGTTAAAGTTTATTACGTTCTCCATAGCTTTAAAAAGCGTAGAGCATATCGCAATGGGTCGGCAGCTTGAGTGTTCGTGGCATCGCCATTTTTAAGTACTGGCTGGATATTTACGACCTTCTCTTCCAGCAAAATGCAAATACTCCTGTTCGTAGGAGATATTGAAAAGGTTTCGCAAAGGCCGAGCCAGCGAAGAAGTACATGTTTTAAGTAAAATTGGCGGTGTTTCATGAGGACTAGAAGTTTTGTTTATGCTAAGATTTGGAAGGAGCATTTTAACTGCTCTCGTTCGAAAGTAAATTTTTTGCATTACAGAAGATCTACCCTCAACCATGTCAAAATTAGATAAGGTAGTGTTAGGATGGAGAGCCGGTGACCGAAACTGTCAAAACGAAGTTGACATTTCATACAAAATCTGCAACCAGTGAGAATGCAATATGAAAGCAAAAATTGCCAAAAATACCAAAATGGCTGAGTTTGACAGTTGTGGTCACTAAGAAAGAGAGCACATTCAGCCCTAACACTACCTTGTCTAGTTTTACTATGCCCTCAACAAAGGACAGTGTCGAATTGCTTTCTGAGAGGGTGGAATTTTGTGCAAATAATCCAACCAATAGGTTTGCTTTATCAGCCGAGTTAGTAAAGATGTGGTCATCTTTTAAAAGAGCTGAATCGACAACAATGTCTGATTCTTTACTGTCCAACAATTTTTTATCACTTTGGGGCAGAGGAGAATATTTTTTCGAATGAAAGTTTCGTGCAGAAACTTTTCGCCTTTTAAAATGGCATTACAGCGATTTCTTGCCTCGATGCGAAGTCTGTTGTTATCAGTATTCTTGTGGAAACGCCAATTCTGAAAGGCTTCCTCTGTAGACATGACTGTATGCAGTTCTCTTTAAAAGTTGTAACAGGAATGCTTAAATAAATTGACAATGATAATTTTACATTCAGATATACATTGCAAAGATCACGTAAATGAAATATATTATTTATTTTTAATACAGAACTTATATTTGGTTTCTCTTCTTGCAACAATATTAGAGGAAAACTTTTTGAAATTAACAAAATTTATCGAACACGAAACTTAAAAGTTTATTTTTAATCATGCTACTATACTGTTCTATCTTCCTTTAGTTTTTTCGGCCACCAAAATGATTCCTCCCTGTAAATACACTCAACAAAACATTTTAAAAATTTTGCAATTCATTACCGTTTTTTTGCAAATAGGATATATTTTATTCATTTTTTATTCAATAATACCTTATATTAATTCAGACAGACCAAAAATACAATAATTGCTTTACGTTATTCATTGATTTTTTTAAGCTACCGCCAATAACATGCCCATGGTAAAGTATTACTTTCTGTAACCCTGTTGGATTGCACGAGTTTTCCAAAAATTTACGGCTTTTGTCAAGCTTAATTGTTGATTTATATTGAGTTTCTTTATAAATTAGCTACGAAAATATTTTGCCGCCCTGTCAATTCTGCTGCAATCAAATGGATTCCATTTCTAACTTTTTGTTTTACTCAATATTTTTCAGACCTCAAAAATTTTCCCTCCCCTGAAATGTTACCGCCCTAGGCCCGGGCCTAACGGTCCTAGGCCTAAATCCAGTACTGCCTACAGAAGGACTTATTATGGCGAGCTGACCCGGTTTACAATATGACTAAAACGTTCAACACTATCTGCAACTCGATTGAGATCGCCCAAAATAGGGTAGCATTTAGGAACGATATCATGTTAAATTAATAATTTTTTATGCCTACGAATAATTTATGTACTTACAGTAACTGTATAACAATTGTAACATGACGTTACAATCATTACAAATACAATCCATTATTACTTTAAACTAATTTAAATAATTATTATATTATAACTTAAGCTATATAATTATCATTATGTGACATAAAAAATAAAATTCATTAATATCTTTAAACTAATTTAAATAATTGTTATATTATAACTAAAGCTATTTAATTATCATTATAACTATATTAAATTGCAGCTGTCGAACATACCGACACACAAGACTTACTTATGACAAAATAACAGCGACAACAAATACCTTACTACTGCACCCGCCATACATACAGACACACGCTACATACATATTCATGACACCATAAAACAAACCGACGACACACAAACACACATACTTACTTATGACAAAATAACACAAAAGAGTAGCTTCAAATACACACGGCAAACATATAATTCCTAACTGGTTTTCACACCACATAATATAAAACAGCGGCACGAAACCAACCAAGTTAGCATTCCTTTTAGGTAAGCTCAAGGTTTTAGACCATAGATCGGCACTCCATACCACAATTGTGGAAAACCAATTCACACAGACGCTTACGCTCTTTCGTATTTTGCGCTCTTTCGTTCAACCACACAGCGCAAAATATGTTATTTTGTTCATTCGCCTTTGAGCCACCGAAGTGAGAACATCGTGCGCAAAATGGAAGCTGAAAATATATGCGAAAAATTTTTCTTATTTAGGAATGCCTTTAATGAAATGCAATGCTTAATTTGTTACACAGCATTCAAAAGTCCACGCGAAGACGATTTTAAAAGGCATTATGAACATTCTCATAATGAATTAACTAAATTGAATAGAGTTGAAAAATAAAGGATTTTTAGGGAAAAAAGAGATTATGTGTTACAAAAATTCAAGTTATGGCTTTCTGATATGGAAGCAACAGATAATGAAATGAACCATCTGGAAACCCAAAAGAAACTTAAAGTGACATTGTCAACCATAATATCTCTTCATATAGCAAAACATGGCAGACCTTTTACTGACGGAACTTTTATTAAGAACATTTGCACTGATATTTTGAATAAAATAAATTTTAAAACTGATGTTGTTCAATCCATTCCCTTGTCCGCGAGAACCATAGCTCGACGTATAGAACAAGTAGCTCACTCTATTGAGTTTGAAATTTTGAAAACGGTGAATAACTGCAAATATTTTTCCATATCATTAGATGAGAGCACTGATATTAACGATCTGTGTCAATTAGTAATTTGCATCCGAAGTGTAAGTTCTGATTACGTAGTTTTTGAATCAATGATCTCCATGGAAACATTACATGGAAATGTTACGGGAAAAATTTTGTTTGATATTCTAAATGAAAACGTTTTCTCCAAATTAGATATGAGTAAATTAATTGGAGTGTGTACGGATGGTGCTAGCGTTATGGTTGGTAGAAATGATGGATTTGTGGGTCAATTGATAAAGCACGGGATCGAAATGTCATCTCTTCATTGCATCATCCACCAGGTTGCACTTGCTTCAAAGTTTTTGAGCACATTTCCTGCCATGAAAACAGCAGAGATAATTATTAACACAATAAGAGGAGGACATCATTCTCTAACCCATAGGAAATTTGTTCAATTTCTTAAAAATACCGACGCCGAACATTATGACCTGAAAATGTTCACAGAAGTAAGGTGGCTCAGTCGTGGCGATTGCCTTTCCAGGCTTTACGATCTAAGGGATAAAGTAATACAGTTTTTGAAAATCGAAAAAATAGATAATACTGAACATTTAATAGATGCTTTACAAGACAATAGCTTTAATTTGGATTTTGCATTTTTAACAGATATAACCAATTTCGTAAATAAGCTAAACCTTCAGCTTCAAGGAAAAAATAAGACTGTTTACAATTCATACAATAGCATTTTTGAATTCAAAACAACACTATTTTTACTTTTAGCTAATATTCAAGAAGAAAATTATTCAAGTTTCCCAAGAGCATCATTTTTTGAAAATATTACAATGAACACATTGACATAATAGAAACCCTTATAAATAATTTTGAAAAGAGATTTAAAGACTTTGAAGAAATGCAGCCGTTATTTAATTTATTTGAAAATCCTTTAAAATGTGATGTAACGAAGTATGAATTCCAGATTCAATCTGAATTGATAATTCTCCGAACCGAAATAGAAATGATCGATGAACAGCATATTGTAGAATTCTAGAAAACCATTGATGGCAGCTTTTACCCAAAACTAAAAGCAGTTTCTTACAAACTGTTAGCTTTTTATCCTTCCACCTACTTTTGTGAACAAATTTTTTCCGACCTGAAATTCATATGCTCAAAGCAGCGAAATAGATTAACTAATTCTCCTCTTAAAAGCATTCTTTTAATAAGAAACTGCGATAACAAAATTAACATTTTTGAACTTATTAATAACATACCTTTGCCATAGTATGTTTGAAATAGTTTCATTAAATCACTTTTGTGTGCAAGTGTACAAATTTTAAAATCATATGCAGCATAAATTTTTTTCACTGCAGAATATTTGCTCTCACCAACACACACTCAGTTTGAGTTTTGCCGACCTCTGTTTTAGACTCCGGTTCTGTGCGGAGAACTCTGGAGCAAATCATCTCTGGTTCGCATCTACCAGAGTCGACACACTTTTTTTGATTTTTTTTTAGTGTCGTACTCTGGAGCGAATCACTTATGATTCTTTCTACCAGAGTCGGCACTTTAATTTTTGCGTGCCTTCTTCCTCTGGAGCAAACCACTTCTGGTTAGCATCTACCAGAGGCGGCACACTTTTTATTTTTGCGTGCCTTCTTCTTCTGGAGCAAACCAATTCTGGTTCGCATCCACCAGAGGCGGCACACTTTTTATTTTGTGCCTTCTTCCTCTGGAGCAAACCACTTCTGGTTAGCATCTACCAGAGGCGGCACACTTTTAATTTTCGCTAGCCTTCTTCTTCTGGAGCAAACCAGTTCTGGTTCGCATCCACCAGAGGCGGCACCCTTTTAACCATTCTCCTGGTTTGTGAATCTTTTTAATAGGAAAGATCCTGGAGGGTCCTCATTTGGACTCATCGACCAGGAGCTCTGCCTATTCTCTTTGCTATTTATTATCTTTTGTTTCGAATATTAAGCGAGCATTCCTTTTAGCCTTCCTGTTGATCACCGATTACCGACACCGATTGCCGACAGTGATTAACAATTACCGTTCACCGATACCGCTCCGCGAAAACCCTCTCTCTCGACTATCAACAGTAACCTTCAACCGTCATCGACGAACTCCCACTCCGACCCACACGACACTGCACTACATTAAGTTTAATAAGTAGATATTAAGACGAAGTTATAAATAAAGAAATTGAATTTAACTGGAAATCTGCGCTGTTTTCTTATTTTTGTGGAAGTTCGTGGTCTTTCATTTGACCCTGGCACGGCTGAGCTGACCTCAGCCAATAGAAAAAACCACCGTCACACAATAAATGCAAATAGTTGATTAAATAAATATTTTAAATGACTGATTAAATAAAATTTTAACATTAATTTGAAGCTGCTGGTGATTTTTTCAATAAGGATATGACTAATTTTGTACTAATAACAAATGCAATTTCTTTTAAGGAAGGAAAGAATTTCTATGAAAATTAAAAAAAACTGCTCTAGCAACAGGTTTAAGGCCTATTAAAAATTTTACTATTCATCTATTTAAATTTTTTTTCCCCTCACCTTAGAGTTAGCCACACAAACAATTAAACAAAGCAGAATAAAATAGTAGTAGCACCTTAAACGGGAATCTTAGCATCTAGGAATATCTATTAAAATTGAAATTCTCTAATTGTAGTATGTTAACATATTCTCTTTGAAGACATTGTCAGCAACAACACACACCACAACAGCAACATCACCACCACAATTCCCACTTGTTTTACAGCTAGTTTTAGCTCTCACAACATTTGCGGAGATACGCCTAATGCGACTAGACTAGACGAGGTTAACACATAATTTAAAATATTATTTTATAGTTTAATGAACTGTACCGTTAGTTGTTGTAAGCAATGTGGCAGTTTTATCACTTCTGTAAATTGCTTTTTTTTGGAAGGAATTAAATATAGCCATAGCAGGAAGCCATTCAAGTTCTGCTTCATTACCATTTCACTGTAGAAACGTCCGTCCTTCACACTACTTTTCATACATTTGGATGTACTCGTATGTCTAACCATGGTTGCAATTTGATTTTTAATTAAACTGATAACGATTTAACGTCATCCGCTTTCACTTTATGTAGCCAAAACAACTAAATGAATGAAAACATCCAAACAACAAATAATGCTTGCTAAGGTTGGTTTGCTAGTTTTTGACTAAGTTCTTTTAGCTATTGACTTCAGATTAAACTATAGCGTGTACCTCAATAGAATAAGTTAATTCTTTAGCCAAATGTGGAATTAGTTTGAATACATTAAATACAAAGTTATTGCACTTGACTTACAGGTAAATTTTCTATTAAAAAAAATACTAATTTTAGTAAAATAAATCACTAAGACACAGAGGAAATCAAGAATTACGATCTATGTAGACAAAAAAGCTCAAAAAATCACTCTTAATCGAGATGATCATATCTAAGTAAATGTAAATATTGGAAATATTGTAAAACCATCTTAAGAATTCGTCATTCGAACAACGTTAATATCAATTGGGAGAAAAGGAGTAACACACAAGTTGGCTAGAGAGGGTCTGAATTGGGAAGAAATCTACCTTACTATAGTCATTTATGATTCCTATTAGGATAGCTACGAAAAGAATAGGCGATACCGTTAGAGAAAATATAAACACCTCTTAGTTAATTAGGAGAACAAGCGTTATCTTTAACCTAAGCTCTGCAAAAAAATGTCGCTATTATCAATCAGTTGAAAAAAATTTAACACTACAGTACAATAAGGTAGGTAACCCCCTATTGAAAAAAATTTTTGCCGAGTCCGCCTTCAATTGCAAGCTTATGTCAGGTGCGTCCCGTGGTACAGGCAAAGCAAGCCCACGCCTGTAGCGCCAAATAACTTTTTAGGGGCTACAAAATGACGATTTTTTGAAGATATGAAGCATATTTTGAACAATTTCCAAATTTACACAAATCTGTATGTAGCCCTTAAATTTCTTTTAACAATGCCAAGTAGCGTATCCAGTGGAGAAAGAAGTTTTTGTAAGCTTAAACTTATCTAAGATCGAAAATGTCACAAAACCCTTTATCTCTGCCTGTCCAAAGCCAGGAATAGAAGCGGTGATGGTTTGTTATTGGATGGGCAGTTCATGGGGCACGGCCCATGAAATGATCTCATAATGAGTTCATTCTTGAGGCACGGCTCTTGAATGTTCATCTGATAACTGTAAAATAAAAAGGTTTACCTTGAGCCTTGGTTGTTGGCGCCAAGTCTTGGAGAAAGCATGGTTTTGATATTAAGTTATCATAACATAGTCATTGTTATATGCTTTCGATGGACGATCAATCCAACATCACTTGAAGAGCGGGGGCAGTCATCCATCAATGATGAGGAGACCTGATCTATCGTTGTTCTGCAGACCTTATCTTAGAAAGAAGGTTTTATGTAAGAAACATTTAATCTTTCGACCGTAGTATAAGCCAATTGGTATACAACCACTCATGCTTCCTAGTTTTCCGAAAGAGGCTTTTTATTAAGTCTTAATTAGGCTAACAAAGTTGCATAAGTAGGATTTTGGTTTACCCGGTATTTTACTGGGAAACCAATGGTTATTTTTTAACCTAATCATGTACAATTCTAGTGGCTGAAGGTGTCACAGTCGAATATAAATGTTCTAAGAACTTTTGGTCTGTAAGACGGGATGTTGAAGAGCTTTGTCTGGTGGAGCCTTTAGCCCAGGTATTGACTGTCGTTGGGCATGGTCCTTCGGGGTTTTAAATACGCTCTGGCTGTGGCTAGGCCAGGAAGGTCGGTGTGAGTTACGCTTAAGTTGGACTCGGGTTGGTGATTCCCTTAAATTACTAAGAGAAAGATGGTAGATTGAATCTCGCTAATTTCAAACTGTAAATGTTAGGAAGGTAAGCAACTACCGGATCAACATACTGTAACCTTTGGAATTTGAGAACAGGCGACGGGGAAACCTAAATAGTCTGAGTTGTGTCCACTAAGATTGAGAAACCTGATTTCATAAGTGACAGACCAAGTATGTTGCCTTAATTTTTCATGTCAAGGAGTGATGACCTTTGAACATGATGATTTTGAAGCGGCCAAAAAATAAGGGTTATATTATTGGTATTGATACTGAGATAACCCAAGGTTATTAAAATAACCAAGTCATGTTTAAATTCGAGTGGCTGAATGAGTCACGGCCATGATAAGTGTCTTTTTGACATCAGTGTTGGGGGTTCTGTGGTATGTTATTAAGGGAACCTTTCTAAGTGGACCTTTTTGAATTCCGAAAGGGCGTTAGCCGACGCTTTATATTTGTCCCAAGCTTTGGAGCACCGTTGAATTAAGCCTTCGCGGCAGGGGTCAACGTTAAAAACATAGAGGATTTTTATCTCTTCTGTCAATTGAATCTGATATACTTATGTCCAAATTTAGATAAAGATAATATTTTAATTTATCAGATAATTTTAGATTAGTGTAAAATGTAATTCATATTGTTTCTAATAACTAATTTCTATTATTATTCCATTTAATGTTTACTTTCTTCTTTTGAATAATTACAAAATAAAATTTAGTTTTCTTTGTATTAATAATATTTTTAAATATTCAAATATATTTTTATGTTCCTGAAAAAAATACTTTATTTATATTTTTAAGAAAAATTTTACTGATAAATTCATAATCTTAAAATATAAAACGCAAGCACGCTGCTCCGTGTCCAATATCTCTCAAACTGTTGAGCCTAAAAGTATGCACATCTTAATACATAAAAGGCAAGCATGGTGCTCCGCACACAGCATTTCTCAAACTATAATTATTTTTTGACAGTAAAGTACTTTTACAAAAATGTTCACCCTGAAAGTATGCACATAAAATATATTTGATACTTATCAGTGACAATATTAGGTTTTTACAATAGAACGTAGATTTGTAATTTTCAAAAACCAATTGAACAAAAAATCAGGCTTTAAAAAGATAAAAAAGTGCTTTCAGCAAATGGCTCCAAAAAGGAAGTGTGTTGAGGACCTGTCGTAGGACAGGCTTTTACACTAATTAGTATATAAAACAATATTAGCAATAGTATGCAAATTAATAGGGGTGCCAAAATAATTGTTTACCTGTTTAAACCAAATATCTCGGGACGCTTATGTTGAGAGTATTTTAGTACGATACATAATTTTTTTTTAGGTGGACCCAAAATGATCTTTTTTGTATAAGAGCACCAGTTTTTTGCCGTTGTAGTATGTAGTATGTAGTTGAAAAGTTGAGTAGTATAGTTGAAAAGTATGTAGTTGAATAGATCGCAATACGGAAAACAATTAGTTCTAAAAATTTTTTTATCTCCGATTCTATCTTTAACAAAATATTTAAATTTTTCCTCTTATATCCTCATTACCCCCAAAACTTTAACATTTTTTGTAAGAAAATAAGATTTCAGAAAAAATCATTAAATTTTTGTGAAGAATGTTTTTAATTTAATGGTCCATTCTGGTTAGACGGGTAGTCATTTTTTTTTTTTTTTTTGCATTTGTCGATAGCTATAAACTGTGTATAATATCTACTAAAAAAGCAAATCGAAGTTCGTAATGGTTCAAAAGTTAAGAGCCTCTGAGCCGACAGCGTGAAAGCAGTTGCGCACAATACTTAAAACTTCAAACGCATTTTCGAGCTGGCGACTCTAATAACTCAGTCAATTCTTAAAGAACCTTAATGTTTTAATACGCGTAAATAAATTGTCACTGATACATTGTATATTGGATTTTTTGTCAACAAAAAAATAAACTTTTCAGTAAAAATTACAAAAAAAAAATTTGTATTTTGTAAAGTAGTGTATTCCTTAAACACATTCATACTTAATAGGAAAATACTTTTATATTTTGTTTCATACGATTTTTGCGACCTGTGGAAAGGTCGCCAGCTCGGTTAGTGTTTTGCGCACTGGTCCACATAGCCGTGTGTCCTGCTTCAGGATATTGATTGAATAATCTGAAAAGTTAATGCAATCTTTTTTAAAGTACTCTAGAACTGTTTGAAATGTTTTTGAGCACCTATATTTTTTAGTTTTTCTAAAAAACATTCATGAAAACTGCTTATTTTTCGGCTTGTTTAACCAGAATGGACCCTTAATTCGTAGGGAAAAAAGTAACAGCATTTAGCAGAAATTATAGAAGCAATTTAACGTTTCAGTGAAGTTTGGCTTCGTTTTTGGTGTTCAGTTTTCGGTACATGTGGCGTCGTTTACCTTCAAAATGGCATCGTTAATCTTCGGTTTTGTTGATTAGTCTCCGGTTCATCTTCGTTCGTCTTGGATCTTCATACAAAATTTGTTCACAATCAGTACAGTCGTTCAGGCGTTATTGAGCCATATATATTTTATTGCTTTAAGCACTCTCTATCGAAAGTTTTTGAAGCTTCTAATAGCTCATTTTCTATTCCTGGGTTGGCAGAATTTGTACACTAAATTTCATCCAAATCGCTCCAGTCGCTTAGCCAGAAATATTGTACATAATAAAGTGTGTTCTTTTATAGAGTGATACAAGTTTAAATCATAATAAAACATAGTAATATATTTTTAATATCAATGAAACGGGCTCTATTGAATAGACAATTTTATGACATTAATGCTTAAATATGATTTTGGCCATGTGGCCGCAACAGCTGGCGCGTACAAGGTGCAATCTAGAACACCAATTTTCACAAACTTTTCGCGGCATTTGCGGCCGTATCTCGCCGATAAGTCTTCGAATGTTGTTTTTCAGGTATTCAATTGTTTGTGGTTTATCGACGTAGACAAGTGACATTACATAACCTCAAAGCAAATAATCCAATGGGGTTAAATCACACGATCTTGGGGGCCAATTAATTGGGCCATTTCGTGAAATTATTTTTTCGTCAAAAGTTTCCTTGAGTAAATAAATTGTAGCACCCGCTGTGTGGCATGTGGCTCCGTCCGGTTGGAACCACATACCAGTAAGATTAATGCCAGCTAATTGAGGTACGAAAAAACTTCGAATCATGTTCCTATACTGTTCACCATTGACAGTAACATTCTGACCATCATCGTTTTTGAAGACATATGGGCCCATGACTCCGCCAGCCCATAAAGCGCACCAAACAGTAATTTTCTGTGGATGTAATGGTGTTTCGACAAAAGCTTGTGGATTCTGCTCACTCCAAATACGACAATTCTGTTTATTTACGTACACATTCATCCAAAAATGGGCTTCATCGGAAAATAAAATTTTTCATGGAAATTTGAAATCAATATCAATTTGTGCTTCAATCCATTCGCCAAATTTGCGGCGCATACGATGGTCGTTTGGCTTTAATTCCTATACAATTTGATTCTTGAAAGGTTTTAAGCCAAGGTCTTTTCGTAAAATCTTCCATAAAGTGGAAGGCTACAACCCCAGTTGCTGAGAACGGCGATCAATTGATTGATTAGGATCATCTTCAATGCTTTCCTGTACAACGGCTACAGATTCTTCAGTGCGCACTGTTCGGCGTCTCACGGGATGCACATTATCAGTAACAGTAAATGTGGTCCGAAAACGATCTATTGTTCTGCGAATTAGCTGCTCTGAAGGACGGTTATGTACTCCATAAAATGGACGAAGTGCACGATAAGTTTGACGAACAGAACCAATATTTTGATTAAAAATTTCCACAATTTGCACGTGTTGCTCTGGTGTAAGTCAATCTATTATAAAATGTCAAAGCAAACTAAACAAAAAACAACTATCATCTGTTAAATGGGTGGTCAAATAAAGCAGTGATGCCAACTCAAAGTTGTATCACTCTATAAAAAAACCCCTGTACCTGCTATACCTTGGTTTGGAGAATTTTCTTCCAAAATATCATTATAATTAATTCAGTCGTTTAGCCAGAAGCTTATTATTGCGAAAAATACCCTATTGTAGAATTTTTCTAGCTTTTGATAGCCTTTATTCTATTTCTGGGTCAAAAGTTTCTTTATACCAAATTTCCTCAAAATAGGTCAAGCCGTTCTATTCCAAATTTAGATTTATTATCCCCACAACTTTGATTTTTTTTTTTGAAGAGCGCTTAAAAACTTTCGAAGTTATAGAAAAAAATATCATTTTGGGCATTTTTTTGGGTTGACCATAAAAAGAATTTTGTACGGTGCTAAAACAAACTTTTTTGGTGACCCACCTTACTGTACAGAGCAGGGATAGAATTGGACCTTTTGAGATAGTGCCTAATTGGAGAGAAAAATAGTGAAATTTTTAAGCTATGAAAATCGCTATTTTTGTTTCAAGATTAAATAACTTGCGTCCAAATAACGGTTTTGTGAGCACATTTGTCGCGCTGAATCTATGAAAGTTAGATTACTTTAAAAAGTATAAAGCAGTCTCCTAAAAAATTGCAAATGGGTGACAGCAGGATTTGTTCTAGGGAGGGGCAAAGACATAACTAAACGAGTCTAGAATGCGCATATACAAAAAGGTAACCTACACCATTCTATTTTCTGAGAATTTTAATATGGGACAGTAGGGAGTTTTGAAGTGGGGAGTTTGAGTTTTGAGGACAATACAAAAATTTCCCAATATTAAACAATATTTTTGTTTTCTTATAAAACTGAACAAAAACAAACAAGATTTTTAGAAAATGTTTTAACTTTGGAGGCTTATAATTTCTAAGCCAATTGCAAGCGGCCTGAAATTGTTCAGATTTAGATAGAGGAAGTCAAAATCACTATAATCCGGAAAAAATTAAATATATATTGTTGATATTCTTGAAATGTTCTTAAAAGAAATGTTTCATCTCGATTCTGGAATGGCCAGGCTGCACACCTGATCTTAACCTGTTAGAAAATACCAGGGTCAATTAACAAGAAAAGTTTTGCAGAATACCGCTAGTACAACTCAGTTCCAGAGCTAAGAAATAAAATTGTTCATGCTTGGGAAGGTATTCAAGAAAATGTAATAAAAAACCAAGTTGATTCCGTGGAAAACCGAATATTTACTCATTACTAAAAATTTTTTTAATAAAATTAAACAAGGAAAACCTGTTTTTGAGAGTGTTTACTAAAGTGTGCTATAGTTATGAAATGAAAAAAGAGGTGCAAATATGAAATTGCTTTACTATTTTTAAAGGTTCCTTTCAGACAGCAGGATTTAAGAAAAAAAAAAAATGTTGTGAAAAGAAGTAAAAAAGATTGAGAAGGTGTTTTAATTAATTTTCATGGTCCGTTAAAAGAATATTTTAAAGTGTGCTATAGTTATGAGACGCAGTGTACAAATAGGCGTAGGCAAAACAGTATAATATAGCACGCAAGTCATGCATCTCTTTTGCCCCAATGCATTTTGAGTTTCAGCTCGGCTCGGTTCGGTCGTAGGTCGGCACTATAAACGCGCCCTAAGAGGAAATTTTAGACATTACTGAGATGTACAAAAAATATTGCAAACATCTCTCGCTACCTTTTATGGACACCCTACAATAAGCATTTTTTTATGTAACATGTGCGAATATTTATATGGGGGTGGCGAAATTTCTTACAAACAGTAAGTTTTAAAAAATTCCCGTTATTTTGATATCAAAATTATGACGATATCTCGAAGCGGTAGCTTTAATCAGTACAACGTATTTTTCTATGAAAATTCACTGAAGTTAACAGTGAGCGGCAAACTGAAAACAGAAATATAGTCGGTTTTTCATCTTTCTACGCTCATTTGAGAACGTAAGCCATTTCATGCCACAGTGTAGGTCGAAATTTACAGTGAAAAGATCGAATTTCGACCAGTCGAACTCTAGTAATATTCAATACATGTTCACGCAGAAAAAAAATATATATTTGACTTAAACATAATATTGAAGGATATATTATGTTTAAAAACTTGTTTATAGCAAACAAGTTAATTTTTACAAGAAATGTGTTTTTATTTTACGGTAAACATAAAATGTTTTCCGGAAGCCAACTATCATGAAACAAAGATATACAGATAGCTTGCTCCGTGCGCAAAAATTTAAATCTTATGCGCACTACGTCACTCGAGCTTGTCAGCTGTAAGACGTGGTGCATACATACAAAAGAAAATGTGAAAAAGCAAAGAGTAAACACAAGCAGCAAGTAGCACAATTGCAAGCGTTTAAGAAATATGGCATTCATTTAATTCAATTTCTAATATTGTGCACTTATAGAACGCGTAAATTATAATTTTCAATTATATTTTATGTAATTAAAATTAGTACTAAAGTTTTAGATGCTTTTGATGAAAATAACAACGATTTTAATTCGGGCCATAAAAAAATTTACAATTTTTTCAACAAACGAGAAGAAGAAGCAAATGAAAACAAAGAAGCAATCAAAGTGCTGTCAAACACATCAAGTAACGTAGCTATTTTTTTTTTGTGTAGGAGAATAAATGGGAGAAAACACCCCTATATGCATTTCTTTTCAATAATAGTACTGAAGAATAAATTTGCTTAACTTTATTTATAAATATATTTATAATGTAATTTATTTCATTTCAATAAACCAAGTTTCAATAAGAAAATGTCGATATTTCTTCATCGCTATAAATAAATTATCCCCTTTAAAAATATTGTGACTACGTTTTTATTTAGCCACTTTGACAAGCTCGAACTACGTCACAACAAAGATGGCGGACATGCGCAGTACTTTATCTGTAGTTCTTTGTATCATGGCCACCTATGTTCACTTTACTGTTCACTGCAAATAAGCTTATTTGTTGCAATAAATATATTATGTTTACTGAAAATAGAATTATTTTTGATTCAAGTAAGTAGCTGCTAACTTAGTTGCTATATTGTATTTTAATTTTTTATTATTACTTCATTTATTCTCTTTTTGCTTTTAGAGGTTTGCCATTGTTTGTGGTTGAACAGAAATATTAACTCAATTGAAAAAACTTTCTGAAAAACTTTCTTTCCGGACTGGGATTGAACAGCGGCTCTTTCGCTTACGAGCCAAGCACACTACCAGTAGGCTACGGCCACCACCAACCGTAACTTGACTAAAGCCACTGATAAGCATGGTATTACTTTCAGAAGCATAAAATATGAGCATTGTGGACTTATTTTTCTGCAAAAATATTTTTTTGTCACATCAATCAAAATATGTTTACCTGGAATTGTAAACAAACATTAAGGGTTCTCATCTAAGTATGTAGCTGGCCCGTAAACATTGTAAACCTTGTGAACTTACATGCGCGTAAACTATCTGTCAAAATTTGTTTACATCATTTACATCATGGGGGTGAGTTTACATCATTTCCGAGCTTACATCAGAGCTTACATCTGAGTTTACATCATTTGTAGTGTAAACTAGCATGTAAATCTACGTGTGTGAATGAGGGTTCTTTTTGGCGCTAATCATTACATATTTAAAGTAGTTGAAGTAAATATGAACACGTTTTATTTATTTTTCTATGTTAATGAAGGTCTTTAAAAGGTTCAAAATTTAAAAAAGTCATTATGGTGTCGCAGCCGCAGCCGCCATTTTGTCGACATTTACGCTGTTTACACTTTATCGCTCATCAAAAGTTTAAATGCTATACATGTTTACATGTTTACATGCTTAGATGAGAACCCTTATTGAAATGCTTGTCACAAAAATAGCAATATGTATGATGAACAAAAAATGGTCAGAATTGCGAAATATATTTACGGTAAATAAAAATATGTTTGCTACAATCAAAGTCAAAAATGTAATTTTTCTGAGTGTTGGTTCTCAAAAAAAGCAGCGTTTGCCTTGGTTCGGTTCTTAGGTATGTTTATCATTACTCAGCTCATGTAGCTCCATGGACCAGTTGTGAGAGACAAATACTTATTTTCCTTAATGTTAAGGGTCACCCGACAAGTTTTGTTATTTTTTATTGTTTTTCAAAAATATTTGATTACAAGAAACAGTACTCGTACTCAAAATACACTCGTAGTTACTTGCATGCGCAGCTCTTGTTTAATCTTTTCTGCTCCAGCTGATAAGGTCAATCTCTAGTTTAGTTGCAATAGACCCACAATCTAAGGGAATCACAATGGCCCAATAGATGTTTGCAACCACAAGTTGATCGTACCTCTTAGCTAGCCTAAGCTAATTTATTTCAGTATAATATTGAAAGGTTAATTTTGAAACAAGCTTTTTTCTCTGTTCTGATCATACTGAACCTAATGATATACTTACAGCCCTAATCTGGCAAATTAACAAATTGTTAACCAGTATTTTGAATATTTCAATGTGTTTGTTGTAATTTTCTGCTTTCAATACAAAATTTGAAGCTCAAAAATAATAAATGTTGATAAAAATTTTGTTTTGAAAACAACAAACATATAGAAATATAAAAAATACTGGTTAAAATTGTTAATTTGCCAGAATAGGGCTGTTAATCTTAACAATAAAGTATTTTCTATAGTTTTTATACAACTCTACTTTAATATAATTTAAATTTTATTTTTTGGAAAAACACTTATTTCGAAATTTCCTTCACAGGAATTTCACCTATGTGCCACCTGTTCATTAGAATCGCCGAAAAAAAGCGTTAAATACATAACAGTTAAATATTCAACGCATCGATAACACTGGCTGACGGCCTGACTGACGACGGATGACGCACATGCTATACCCCTTTATTTTTGGTGTGACTGTGACTTGTTTTAGTGTAAAATTGAGTTGAGTGGCGCTTTTATGGCTACGTGTTTGCTGACTGTTGCGAATTTGTTTCAGGTTTATTCCGTTTAAAGTCTAAAACAGAAGCAAGAAAAACAACAAAAATAATGCCAGCAGTTGTTTTTAATTGTAGCGGCTGCTTTTTGGTAGGATTTCGTTATTTGTTCGGTTATTTGATATTTAAACGTATACGCATTATGTTTATTTTATTTTAGCTGCACATCAATTTTATGCCACTTCACCCTAGTTAGTTGGTAGGCGAAACCTTGGCATAATGCTGGTAACATTTAATTCGCTTAACAATAACACCAACACTTCAACAATTTTAGCCATTTCATTTACATTTGGTGTACTTTTGAATGGCTTCATTTTAATAATTTTTTTGTTATTGTTAAATTTTGGTTTGGGGAGGAATGGGATACTTTTTTCACTGCATAAACATTAGAAAGAAGCAAAACTGGGAACGAAAATGCTTCAACTAATTGTGCAAATTTTGGTCAACCATATATTGCATCTATGTTTGTTGCAGCCAACAAAGTTGACATGAATCATTGCGCTGTTCTGGCTGGTTGTCTGTCAGTCCGTCTTTCTGTCTGTCTGTCTGCGGTGCTGCATGCTGCTTGCGCTGCATTTTAATTTTATCGTTATTCGTTGTTGTTTTGGTTGTATTGGTTGCTTCGTGGCTGGCAAGCATTTAAATGTGCTTCTTAGTTTATGCTGCAAGAATCGCTGATTGTTGCTGCTGCTGCTGCTGACTGGATGAGTTGCATGAGATTCCAAACTATGCATGGCTATGAATGTAATTTTGTCTGATTTATCATTATTGTGTTGTTGCTGATGTTGTTGGTGTTTTAGTATTTTTGTAGCATTAATCGTTCCAACAGCAAACGTGCAGAAATTGGTTAATGATTTTTTCCCCCATCATGCTCTAAATACTGAGAATTGGCAATAAAAAGAACATTTTGCAAAAAGTCGATAGATGACACAATGGCATTTCACATGAAGGAAAAAGTTTCTGTGTTCTCTAAAAATTTTAATGTTATAACGAAAAATTCTGAATTTTTATTTAATTATCTAAACGGTTGTAACTTCAAATGTTTTATAAGCTTTTATTTAACTTGCTGCGTTCGTATGTATGTATGTATGTATATACATATATATGTCCTCAAAACTTGCAAGCCATTTTTCTACATTTTATAGGTATTCGATTAAGCTGAAATTTAGCATAAAATGTAAGTCCGGTGACAATGCAATATTATGATGAAATTTTTTGCCACATTCCCTTTTGGCCACAAATTTTGGCAGTAAATTTCCTTCGTGTAGAGGATAGTTAAGAAAAAAATTTTCCACTCCCCCTTTGATCGCCCACAAATCAATAAAAATGCTATATCTCCAAAACTACGGGGTTGATCAGCTAAAATTTTGGCAGTTAATTTTCTTCAAGTAGAAGATGGTTCAGGAAAAAAATGGTGCCACACCCTCCTTTTACCGCCCACAAATAAATAAAAATCCTATATCTTCAAAACTACGGGGCTGATTATAAGCTAATTATAACTTGCTTCGTTCGTATATATGAATGTTTGTATGTATGTACAGTACAGTCTTGATAATCCGGACACATATAGTTTTGGCATATGTCCGTATAACTGGATTTGTCCGGAATACAGAATGCTGAATAAATACTGAAGCCATTATATGTACATACAATGTTTATTTGAGCTTAATTCGTTCAATCACTTTTATTAAACCAGTTTTGTAAAGAAATAATAAGAACATAAGTAATAAATAATAATAAATTAACATTGTTTCACAAAATTCTTTTACATAAATGTGTACTTATACATATGTGATTATGAAATTATGTATATCTATAATAAACATAGCGCCATTACAAAACGCACTGCAATAATTCATTGATTATTTAGTTTTCGGATTGATTAGTTTCGGAGTTGTTAATTTTTTTTTGAACACACCTTTGTGAATGCAACCGTTCAGCCGTGTTTTTAAAATTTTTCAAAAGCAAAATATTTGAAAGGCTCTCATTTATCTGCTGTGCCCACTGAATGGCCCTATCAAACAGTTGAATTGCTTTAATATTTGTAACTTGCTGAGAAGTTGAGTCGTCGATTTCTTCTTCTTCGTCTTCTTCGTCTTCTTCTTGTTCCTCAATAATTAACTGTATGATTTATTGATCCGAATATTCATTTGCAACCTCATTTCCACCACCCATGCAATAATATCTTCAGATCTGACTTCAATACCTTTTGGAACTAGTTGGCCTATAATATTACGAATAGCATTTAAATTCGAACAAGTCCCATCTATTTGTTGCAGTTCTGCAAGCGGTACAAGATCATCGTCATCCAATTCATCAGAAGATTGTGAATTCAGAAGGCAAACGGTATTGAACAAATTAAATTTTTTTAAGATTTCAGAAGTATTTCTATTAGTGTTTTGAAGAATATGTGTCAATAGGGCTTTTTTGTACGAAACTTTTATATTTTGGATAACATTCTGATCCATTGGTTGGATAACTGCAGTACGATTTGGTGGTAGACTCTGAAATTCGGATCAAAATTTATATCCTCTTCTTTGGAGTGAGATGGAGCATTTTCTACTAACAAAATTGCCTTAAGAGGCTTACTTTTTGCTTCCAAAAACTTTTTGACATGCGAAATAAAATAATTTTTAAGCCAGTCTATAAAAAGAAATGTCGACATCCAGCCTTTTTTTGAAGCCTTATATATAACAGGGAGCCTTATATATTCCAATTATTAGGAGTGGCAATTTGTGAGATCCTTTGGCATTGGAGCAAGGCATGAATGTGAAACGACCTTTTGATATTTTTCTGCAGGAAGCTGAGGTCTTTTCGTGAACATATGTCGCATTTGGAAGAACTCGCCAGAATAGTGCAGACTAATCTGCATTGTATATTTGCTCTTCATCGAGTCCCATCTCTTCAATAATTTTATGAAATCTTTCTTTAATAATGAAATCTTTCTTTTAAAGGCTGTACAGCAGCCTTTCACCGCAAAATTGAAGACGTCGAATTCCATGTCGCTTTTTAAATGTATCAAGCAAACCTGCGCTTGCTAAAAAATCGTCCCTTTTTGTTATTTCTTTATAAAAAAATTTTGCTTTCATTTGCAGCATATCTGATGACACGGGCAAATGATAATTTCTTTGTTGCAAAAACCACACCATCAAAGCTTCTTCTACTTGTGGATGCTCGCCTTGCCCGATATTTTTCCTTTTTCCTGAAAAAAATTATGTTCAATCATTTTGCTTTTTCTTTGATTTAATATCAGTTTACCTGATCCTTGGAATGTTTTTGACACATATTTTCGAATTTTGTCTTTATTTTTCTTAATATCAAAAATTGTTGATTTTGATAATTTGAACTTTTCAGCTGCACATCTAATTGATTTTCCAGTTTCAATAAAATCTAAAACTTTACACTTCTCACAAAGATATATCGTTTTATGTTGCCTTTTTGTTGCTGGCATTTTAAGGATCTTTTAGTTTCAACATGTACTTTATTTTCAACTGAAAGCCAAACTTGACCAAAATATAACGTGCTAGTAAAAATTCACGACGTAGACTGAATGACAATATGAATGTTATTATGTACATAAGTTTTGTACTCAAAAAAAGTCCCGTTAACTTAACGAAATACATTTGAAAATAACGTCGACTCGATATCCAGAGTGACAGAGAGGCAAATTGTAAACCAAACATGCTCGAATTTTGTTCTGTCCGAATTATAGAGGTAAAATATTAAAAATGTCCGAAGTGTAGAGATGTCCGTATTACTGGGAAGTCCGGTGTAGCGAGTGTCCGGATAAGCGAGACTGTACTGTATGTCAGTCAAAATTTGCAAAACATTTTTCGCAAATTTTGCAAACTTGTTGGTATCCGGTTAAGCTGAAATTTAACATACATATGCAAGTCCGGTGACAATGCAATATTATAATAAAAAAAATTTGCCACACCCCCTTTTACCGCCCACAAATCAATTAAAATGCTATATCTCTAAAACTACTGGGCTGAATCAGCTGAAATTTTGGCAGTAAATTTCCTTAGAGTAGAGGATAATTAAGGAAATTTTTAGCCACACCCCCTTTTGTCGCCCACAAATCAATAAAAAAGCTATATCTCCATAAGTTTTGAAAATAAAAGATGTTAATAATAAACCTTTAAGACTAAAAAGTAAAAAAAATTAAAAAAATTAATAAAAAAAAGCTTTTATTTAAAAAAGACGTGAACTAAAAAAAGCTTTTAAATATAAATGTATGTGAAAAATTCTAAATTTTTATAAGTCCTTAGAACTTACCAATTAACGTACGCTTATACTTCTATTATGATGATGAGTTACCAAAGGAGGGGTTATTCTGCACCTAGAATATACCTACTATATACATATGTAACATATGCCACTTAAATTTATTTTTTCTTTTTAGTTCACGTCTTTTTTACATAAAAGCTTATTTTTAAAAATTTTTTTTTACTTTTTATTTTAAATACTTTGAACGGAATTAAATTTAAATTCGGCTACCATTGGAACTCTCAACACAAACATGAATATTAACACAAAAATACTCAAAAAATGATACATTGTCTAGACAATAACTTTTCACTATTAAAAACTGTTACAAGAAACCCAACCATTTCTAAGTAATTGCAACAACTGTGGAGCTTCGATCGCAACAATGTGTGTGCTATTGCATTACTACAAGAGTAAAACTATTTGCGCCAAATATATAGTTGTTGCGCCAACAGTTTTAGCTCTTGAAAAATAATTCAGAAAAATTGTTAGTTTATTCGAGATTTAAGCAGTTAACTTTCTGTTTCTGCTTGTATAACGCAGTTGAAATATAATGAGTAGCGATAGTTTGGTTTTTAGGTTTAAAATATTGCTAAATAAATAAAGTAAAGTAATAAGTATACAGAATTTTCATTTTAAGCGTACGAAGTAAATATTTTAATATCAATTTTTGTTTAAATGTTAAAATGTCTATATCTCATGAGCCAACATGAATCCCCATCCAAATTTTTATATTATTGAAAAGATAAACAGCTTTAAGAAAAATTATAAAAAACTTTTTAAAGGTGTTCTTCGAAATCAATTTCCTTACCGCAAGGGATAAGGAAATCCCCCAACGACCAGAATTTCTCAAAATTACTTTTAGATTAAAGTCCGTTCAATAACCTTTCCAACAATAGGTCATACTTAACATTCGGTTAAATAGTGTTTGAGATATGAATTTCGTAAAAATCGATTTTACTCGTTTTTGCCGACTTGTGTCAATTTTGTGCACTCGTTTGGGTACGTTTGAAATGGAATTGCTGTATGCAGTTATATAAAGTTTTAAATGGAAGCCTTCATAAAACCGGAAGAAAACCAGCTTAATTTGTACAACTGCGTGAAGGTAACTTCGAAAATCCGACGATAACTTAGACAAGGCTCCAACCCATACTTTTTGTCCGAAAAAAATAAATTTGTACTTTTTGCAAAGTACGAATATAATTTTTAATACGAATAAAAAAATGTTTAATAAGTCAAACTACTTAACTAGTCAAAATTCAGGTTCATGGCACAAAGTTTTATTAAAAAATCCTTATAAGGATTGAGTCGAATAAAATTTGCCATTGGATTTTGTCCCATACTGTACTATTGAAATATTAAAACTCAAATTTTTTGTTTTGTTAGCTCTGAATTAAATGTGAGAAAAGAGAACGCTTTTTGTCACTTATATTCAATAAAATTTAATTGAACGCTAAAATGACAACCGAACTGGAATTGGGAGAAAGCATTTTTAAAATTTTTTTAAAAGCAACCACAGTGGTCTTTTAAAAAAGTGGCCAAAGAGGTAGGGTCTAAGTTTGGTTAGGCTGAGACAGCAGCCGCTGTACGTGCGTAAACCTTACCACACTTACCACGGCTCACTTAAAGCTATAAAGTCCATTGCACATACCGATGCACACTTGGCCTTCAGTCCGAATGGAATCACAT
Organism: Dichetophora obliterata; assembly: GCA_963920525.1. Classification (NCBI taxonomy): domain Eukaryota; kingdom Metazoa; phylum Arthropoda; class Insecta; order Diptera; family Sciomyzidae; genus Dichetophora; species Dichetophora obliterata. The sequence continues at coordinate 86,053,497 of OY986439.1, read as the reverse complement.
TGAGCTTTTGGTAAAGCTTGTCCTTGACAGGTCTTCAGGCTCGGAAAAGAAGAACGAACCCAGATACATATTTATTCATTCTTATAGCGAGCGCGGGACAGAAACATAGAAGGTGGGAGATGGTTTCTGCCTCCTCCTCGTCCCAGCAGCTTCTGCAGAAGTCATTTGCAATGACTCCCAGTCAGTCTGGAGGCATGTCTGTCAATTAAGCAGTGCCCTGAGTTAAAGGCCACTAGCGTGGCTACCTCTGGTCTTCCCAACGAGAAAAGGGCTCTCGATCGCTTTAGGTCTAGAGTTAGCCAGAAAAGCCTTGTTCTTCTGCATGTTGAGAGATAGCCCATAGAGAACCCATCTTAGAGAGCCCATCTTGTATTGGCCTTAGATGTGGTGTACTCCTTGATCAGCAGTTTGACAGTTGCCATCGGGCTGCTCGGTTAGTTTCGAACCATTGAAGTCACCTATGTATCTTCCCTAGAAAGCTCGTCTGCTTTTTAATTTCCACGTGTAACACATATTAAGCTAATTTTAAAAAAGTTTGACATTTTGCTTAATGCAGCACGGCATTCTTTAACTACTGAAGAGTTGATGGATACCTGTTTCTTCGATTTGGTCGCTGCTTGGCTGTCCGGAAGAATGTATATTTCTCGTTTAGAGATGGCATTCTTTGAGAGCCATGTTGCAACTTCCTTAATCGCCATCATTTCGGCTTGGTAAACACTGCAGTGATCAGGCAGCCTACGAACCAAGGATACACGTATTCTTTTGAGTAGACCCCATATCCAACCTTTTCATTTAATTTTGGCCCATCTGTATAGAAGTGAAGGCATCCTGGTTTTCACAACACATCTTTATTCCAGTATGTCCTAGGTGGAATAAGAGTGCCGCAGTTTCCATCAAAGGAAACCAGTGGTTTGCAATAATCAGTCCTTGGTGGACATACTCCACTTTCCCATAGTCTGACCACCGAGCAAGCTGCTGTTTGCCTGGCAACGAAGTCGAGCGGTAGGAGGTGAAGTAAGGTCTCTAAAGCTGCAGTCGGTGTTGCTCTTAGAGCACCGCTGATGCAAATAAATGCCATTCTTTGGAATTTTTGGAACTGGTTCAAATATGTGACCTTGTCCAAGGCTGGTCACCATATCGTTGCTCCGTATAGAAGTATAGGTCTAATGACTTTTGTGTATAGCCAGTGAACGATGATATTGAACCCCCATATTGTCCATAAACCTTCTTTGCAGATGTACAGTGCAACTGTCGCTCTCTTTGTACGCTCAGAAATATTAACTTTTAGCCGGATTTACTCCGAGACCACAGGGTTCTGCCCATCGCTCGAGTTTGCAAAGATCTCTTTGCATAACGTCCCTTAGGGTAGTGGGAAATTTGCCTCTGACTGCGATTGCTAGGTCATCGGCGTAGGCTGCCACTACATAGCTCTCCCTCTCTAGAGAAAGCCGTACGTTTTTCACTACCAGATTCTAAAGGCGTGGAGATAGCACACCGCCATGTGGCGTGCAATATTGTAGCCGATCTTGCAGCGCTACACGCATTTAGGTCTGATAAGACTACTTGGCTGTTGAGTAGTTAATCTGAGAGATCAGTAATGATGAACACCTAACCTACGTTAGGCCATCCGACCTTTTGAGATAGCCGGGTGTGCATGGTGTGCTAGCGAGAATCTAGCGTAGCCTGAAAGTCTCCGAGATTTCTTCAATTCCTTCCCTGAATCGTTTCTAAGAGGATCTTTTAGCTTTCCTGGTTTCAGTTTTGAACTTTTTGAAAGCTTCCTTTCAGGCTGTCCAATCAAGTTCAGCTCTCAAGCACTTAGCTTCGTTAAAGAGCCTACTGCATTCAATCCTCAGTCCATCCAATAAGAAGGACCACTACTTTGGTTTTAGCTTCCACCTTGTTGTCTTTTTTGGACATGAGAAAGCAAGAGAGCAATTCATTGCTTTGGTTAGTGCATTGATTAGATCATCTACATCAGCTGCCGATTTAGGTTTGTCAACCGGACCTGATGAAAAACATTTTGCCAAAGCCCTTTTATATAATCCCCAGTTCGTCTTGCGAATGTTAGTCAGGAGTGTTATTTTGGGAGACGTATTATGTAAATCATACTCAATGTAGCGGTGGAAGGAGTAGAAGTATTCATTTGACACCCTCCAACCGCCAATTTTGTCGAATATGAAGTCTAAGACTAAGGTTATGTCCAGAACTTAACTTCTTTTTTTGATAAAAAAGGTGGGTTCTTCATCCCTCTAACATATATCTATATAGGTTGGTACTTATTAAATAATCAAAAAGTAACTAACCCTTTTCGTTAGTGCCCCACACGGAGTTACGTGCATTAGCGTCGGCCGATATATAGTTGTATTTATATTATACATTTAAAGTAATAACATTTAAGCAGAAACAAATTTTATTTAGTTTAAACATCCACATTTGCAAACATATAACCACACGAACATATATATTGGGGGTTGGAATTAATTTTAAAGGTTTTTTTTCGGTTTTTGAGCATTTATTTAGAAACAACGGTACAATGTATATTATTCAAAGTATTGTCCATCGTTAGCTACAACATTTTCCCATCTTTCTGGCAGCATATGGATTCCGCGCCGGAAGAACGATTCGTCTTTTGAGGCAATCCACGAATCGACCCATTTTTTGGTATCCTCGTAAGAAGTGAAGCGCTGCTCAGCCAAGCCATGCGTCATCGATCTGAATAGGTGGTAGTCGGAAGGGGCTATGTCTGGGCTAAAAGGCGGGTGGGGTAGCACATCCCAATTCAGCGCCTCCAACGTTTCCTTGACGGTTCTTGCAACATGTGGCCGTGCGTTGTCATGTTGAAAAACCACTTTGTCGTGTCTTTTGGCATATTCCGGCCGTTTAACCTTTGATGCTCGGCTCAATTGCATCAATTGTTGTTGGTAGCGTTCCCCAGTGATGGTTTCGTTAGGTTTTAGCAGCTAATAGTACACGACATAGTACTTTTTCGCTTAGGATTATCGTAATGGATCCACTTTTCATCGCCAGTGACAATACGATGCAAAAAACTCTTCCTTTTATGCCGTTGAAGCAGTTGTTCGCACATGCAAAATCGCCTTTCAACGTCTCTCGGCTTCAACTGGTACGGCACCCAATTTCCTTGCTTTTGAATCATTCCCATGGCCTTCAAGCGTTTGCCGACCGTTGATAAGTCGACTCCCAATGATTCTGACAATTCTTGAAGGGTTTGACACGGGTCTTCATCGAGCAAAGCCTCCAATTCCTCATCTTCAAACTTTTTCGGCTGGCCCGGACGCTCTTTGTCTTCCGTATCAAAATCACCACTTTTAAACCGACGGAACCAGTACTCACAAGTAGAAATCGATGGAGCATAGTCCCCGTAAGCCTCAGTAAGCGTGCGTTGTGCTTCAACCGCTTTTTTCTTCAAATGGAAGCACAAAAGTAAACCTTCCCGCAAATTGCGTTTTGTTGGAACGAAAGTCGACATATTCACAGAGAAAAAAATATATGTTGTTTACACTTCAGTGGAATGAAACATACTAAAAAATGAAGCTTAGACAATGTGCTTTGAAATGAATATAGTCACAGGTGTGCCCGATGCGATCTATTGATAGTTACGCCATCTCTTAGAAAACCTTTAAAACTAATTCCAACCCCCAATACATACAGCCGTAAGAGAAAGAACACGTCTAAGCACTTACCACAACATTATAACTACCGAATAACTGAAAATAAGTCAACATACAAAGTTGACCATTATAACAATTGCAATGATCGCACAATGAAACAAAATATTTTTTTTCTAATTTAAGACATTTATTTACAATTGTTTTAAAAAACTAAGATGTCATTGATGGGATCTCAAAAAACAGAATCCCGGGACTTAAAGAGGTTTCATTCTTTCGGGATCCCAATTTAAAGGTTCAATCGTTTCTGATATTCAAGATGGCGGTATAGAATTTCCTAGTACATAGTACTAAAGAATATTTTGTGGATTGTGAGTGCGATCTTCGACTTTCGCTTAATCTGTCAAATTCCATCGTAATTTTTATGTCACCATCGTAATTAAGGGTTACAATAAATAAGGCATTTCAATTTCTACCCTTTCTACTACGATTTAAAGCCACAGTACGTCGCAGCAGTGAGACATTCAGACTAATTATTTATCGATGGGTGAAGAAATACTTTTCAACTGCAGAACAAACGTCAATTAGTTGATATTAAGCAATGACCTCAATTGGAGCAAAGACAACAATTACAACAATAGCTACTGCAGCAACAAAAACAACTCAGAGCGAATGAAGATGACAGTGCATATCAAAAGCAACAACAAATAGACAATAAATCGTACATTTGTATCGAATTGACATTAATGTGCATCCGTGCGTTTTGTTTATTTACCCTATAAAATTGCACAACATATAGACAATGTCTGCACATTTAAACATAAGCAAACGTAGAACGTATAAAGACACAAATGTGGAACGTGTTAAGAGCACAACGGAAAAAATAATTATTTTAAGAAAATAAATGTTTAAAATGGCGCTAGCATTTAAGAAAAAACTAAAAACATTTTGAACACATTATAAGCAGTTTTGATTAACAACAAGTAGTTGTTGGCTGTTCTTGAAATGTCAGCAATTGTTTTGTTCCAGCAAAATGAATTTATTTAACATTACATTTATAATAACTGCAAACTTGCAATTTTGCATCTAGTTATGCAGTTTCTTATCTATTTAAGTTTTCGTACTGTTTTTCAAGTCATTTCTTGTTATCTTGTTCTGTGTCTTCTTCTAATGTGTCAGTCTGCTTTGATTTTTTTTGTGTAATCAACACGCTTCTTTCTCATATGAAACAAGACGGACAACAAAAAACGAAATGCGCTGATTTAACGAAATAACCAAAACGAACAACAACAACAGCTGCTACAGCAACATATTTCAATGCAGCAGCAGCAGAAGCACCAGCAACATAGAAAAATGAATCTTTTGTTAGTTTTGGATTTCAAGACAAAGCAATCTACGAAAACTGCTCGCATTCGTAATTATTCAGCTGTAAGTTTTTCAAGTTGTTGCTGCTTTGATTTTAAGTCGTTGCTCTCTCTAGTCGAGTTGGTGTTTCTGTTGTTGTTGTTGCTGCTGCTGTGAAATCAGACACTAAAAAATGTTCTGCTGCACCACACCAAAGTAACAACAAAAAACAAAAACGTAACCTTCAGCCTTCACGAGCAGTCTTCATTTGCATTTCTTGAACGAATGCATACTTTTTCAATTCCATGGAAATCTATTTTTTTTTTCATTTCTGTTTTTATTTTATTTTTTATTTTTGGCATAAAACTTAAATAAATGGAAATAAAACACTTTTTTTAGCAGTTGAATGATACAGCACAGGTGTAAATACGTTCTTGTTTTTTGTTTTTTTTTTCTTTTCGCTCTTCGAGCATTTAACGCTTTTAGAGAAGCGTGTGAAAATCATGGCTTATCCGTTAGATTTCTGTGAATGAATTTTTTTGTACCAACAATCATATAATTATTCTTAGATTACTTTTTTATTTTGATTTTCTAGACAGCGAGAAAAAAGCGTTAAATAATAACAAATAATTATAAAATAATAATAAATAATAACGTTATAAGATAAATAACGTTAAAATTATCTTATGAAATTTTTAGATCTCATTTTTATTAATGATGATTTTAAATATGATCTATTCAAATGTGATATGCCGCTAACAAATGATTATGTTCATCACAAGGCGATTGTTTTTAATAGAGATTTCTATACGTTTGGAGATGACTCGGGAGTTTGTCGTAGTCTCTCAAACAATTTCAAGCGTGTCAACTATGTCAGACTAAATTCCTTTTTTTGGTCTGTGAATTGGAGTTAAGTGTTTCGGCATATGAATGTGATTGACATGTGTATAAGTTTAGAGCATATCATAAATGAAGGGCTACCATGGAACGTTTTAGAGAGCAAACAAATGCTTTATTTCAAGCCTCCATGGCTTAATAGAAGGTTAGTCAACCTAAGAAATCTAAGGAATAAAGCTTATTTACGATTCAAAAGAACCGGTTTATCAATTGACAAAGCTATTTTTGTTTTACTTAAGCGAGAGTTTGACTTTTTGGCAAACTTTTTGTATTAGAAATACATCGACTTCAATGATAGAGACTAGAGTTGGGTCGTTCCGGACCTGCATAGTTCATGGAACCTATGTTCACTCTCGGACATAGTTCCAATCATTCCATCTGTACAATTTAAGCATGTCCAAACAGTTCCGATTGCAATAAAATTTTTTAATTGAGCAACATAAGCTGACATCTCTTTCGCACTTACATAACTTAAACGAATTGTTTGAGCGACGACAAGTAAGCCAATTATGCATGTGAAAGAGAGTGAAAGAAATAATAGATAAAATTAAAAATAATATATCGTCATTCCAGTTGTGTGCATTGTTTAGCATTGCTGTTTCTTTTTGCTTTTAACATGTGAAACCGAACAATCACGAAATGACATTGAACATGCTGTTACTTTCATTCTTATAAAGAGAACTGCTGGAATTATATAGTTCCGCGAACATGCTTAAAGCTGATGAACTAGAAGATTCAAATGAGTTTCGAGCTTATGAGGAACTGATTGGAAATTATTTTTGTTGCTTTTCAGCAATTTTATAAATTTACTTCATGAACTTTATTTACTAAATGAAATTATTTACTAAATGATAGAAGTTCCTTTTTTTATATAAACTAAAAAAATGTTTTTCTTTAAGTTAAAAATATTGAAATAAAGAGAATAAAAAAGCAAAAAATTCTGTTTAAGTGATTCAGAGTGATGTGTTGAAAATCTACATAGACCTTTACACATTTTCTCTGCAGTTCAACAAGCACTTAATTCAAATAAATGCTTCAAATAATTCTGCAGTTCAATTAAACAAATAAACAAAGGAACTAGATAGTTCCGCGGACATGCTTCAAATTCCCTCTGTAGTTCAACAAGCAGACAGTCCAAATAGTCTATACAGTTCAAATAAGCAAAGGAACTAGATAGTTCCGCGGACATGTTTCCGTGAACTAGGTCTTTCTTCAAAAGAATCGTTCCATGTCCGTAACGTCTCTGGAACTGTTAAGCACAAGCCTTATAGAGACCTTAGCTCGAATTCGAAATCTTTTTGAATATTTTTTAACACTAAAAGAAACTCTTCTGGTTTTCCTACATCAATGGAATATAGAGGAGTGTCTTACAGTTATGAAAGGATAACTAAACTTTTTGCTTATTTCTTTAGATTTGTGTTTAATGCCTCGAATTCTCTCAGTGATGCAAATAGTTTTTCCGAATTGTCGCAACTCTTAAAACATTGGTAATCAAGAAATATCGGATAAGGAGTTACTCGAGGATTTAATGAGCCTGGACTGATAGAAAAAATGTTACGCTTAATTTGTACATCGCATTGTGTTTAATCCTCAACAAATCTCTTTCTAGTAGTATTTTACTAAATAAGTAGAAAACTGCCTGTGTGACATCCATATTTAAGTCCGGCCAAAATAATTTGGTAAACCAAGGTAGAACCTTCACATTGTAACGAGTCTAACTGTATCAGCCTGTCGAGGCCACCATAACCCTTGTGAAATCGCCTCAAGTCGATTCAAACCTCCACATTGTGTTTCCTGGGCAACGTCAAAACTGGCAACCGTCAGTTTGGCGGCTGATTTGAGCAGCGGGTCCCCCTAGGCATAAAACAGGTTGTGCGTCAGGTCTGATGCCCACCCATAAGAACCCATTTCAAACATCAAAGAATTTATGAAAAATTATCCCCAAATCTGATGACGACTACCGCAAACGAAAAACTGATAATGATTTAAACCGCCAATGGTGACCTACTGGTCTGTGACACCGGGTGCGTTAAAAAAAATTCGAATAACTTATTTCACCGTTATTATTTTTTGTTGCAATTTCCATTCGCTGCCGCATTGCACGTCCCCACCAGATCAATTCATCTTTGTTTTATTGCGTAAATTAAAAGAAGAAACATGAACTATTAGTAACACGTTTCGAAAAATCTTCAGTTGAAACCGGCTCCAGCATTGATCAAAAATAAATTTGCATCACCATTGGCGGGTTAAGGATATGCACATAGAATGTTGTCCGAACTCTTAATTGGAAAAGTGCCTCTATCCAACTGACTGATGTCTTGGAAAGATACAAAGCTGACATCACTGCTATCCAAGAAATGCGATGGAAGGGACAGGGTTGCATTCGGCATATCTACTACAGCAGCCATTGAGAGAAGCACGAGTTTGGATGCGGATTTGAAGTTGGCAAGAGACTACGACATTGCGTCCTGCTATTCACACCTGTGAACGAACGCCTTGCCATAATCCACATTAAGGCTTAATTTTGTATCATAAGATTAATATAACCGCATGCTCTGATAAAAGAGTCAGGGGCAGTCATTGAAAAAAGATGCGATATATCTACCAAATCCAGTTTTCACTCATATATATATATATGGCACCAAGTCGAGCCTGCTTTTTTGCTGAACTTAAAATTTTTATTGAAGAAAATAATAGGCAGCGCATCCTACCTAACTATGAAGGTTTCACAGCTTCAAATATAGTACACAGAAATAAATTAAGAAAAAGTAGCGATGACATAAAAAGCAAAAATAACACTAGGTATGTTTCTTTTTGACGTTTTAACGTAACACGGTCTTATTAGTAAAACATATTATGTGTAAGTTGTTAATTTAATAGACAAAAAATATTGAATAATTTCTGCATAACAATTTCAGATGAGAATATTTTTTTGTTTCATACTTTTTAGAGTGTGAATTTTAGTAGTGGGGTTTTAGTTTTTTGAATTAGTTTTTTATTTCAATTTTTTTGGAGATATCATTTTTATATAATCGAAATTAATACCATTGCTAATAATGTTTATTACGTCATTATACATTTTTTTTTGTTCATGACCCTATGTCCTATAGAGGGTACCATATACAATTTAATGTGGCTTCACATAGCCTATAGCCATCGGATAATCAAAACGCTTCTAACGATAGCTCATATGTCAAATTAGGATAAGTAGTTTAGAGGTTGGTGTTTAGTTGACTTTCTGTCCTCAATTTAATGGGACGTCACAAAACTTTTTTTCAGCGGACAATCAAACCGCTTCTAATGATACCTCAAAGTGCACTTGTCGCACCTGAAGCTGTTTTATGGGATCAATTTATGGGAAATATAACCTAAAGTTCCACAAGTACCACAACGTACCATAAAACAGCTTTAAGTGCGACAAGTTCCACAGCTAACCATAAAGCAGCTTTGAAGTGCGATGGACCTTATTTTTCCCCTGTAAGCAGCTTTAAAGGGAATTATTAAGAAGATTTAGACTAATTTTGCTGGTTGGATGGTAGTTTAGAAGTGAAAGCGGAACAGCTGAGCATACATACATACTGGTTAAACACATATACCGCTCCTTTTGCTTCGCCGTAGCACTGTCAACATTTTGAAGTACCATTCATCGCCAATTGCCGAAAAGTGACGCCAAAGGTACATCTTTTAAAATCATTTGACGATATCTATCTTCTCAACAGGCACTCAGGAGATTATATGTTTGATTCCTAACGGTTTGTTCGCATTTTTTGTCGTCACTTTGAAGGCAGTTCTGTAGGATCGATCTTGAGTCCTCCTTAAAATCACAAAAATGAGACTTCTTGAAATGTCCATTACGAGACGCCAGCGGGGAACAGTTTCTCCCGACAGAAGTCACTTTTACGATGAAAAAACAGTAACGCCAGCGTTTAATTTCAACGCCTTCAAGTCTTAAGGGTCTTCGGCGATAGTAAATATACGTTTTTACTCAATATTTTAACATGATTTTAAATAAAAAGGAAAGAAGCGCATGTAGTATTTCAAGTTAAAAGGTATTATGTACATTACAACTGAAAAGGAGAATTCTCACGATTACAAAGACAAGAACTACATTAAGAAAGAAAAAAAAAGGTATGTCACATAATATGCCTCCTGTTTTAGGGGTTTCTTTCTTTTGCTCGATTTCTTGGCGGTAACTCAAGAAATGCACACATGCGTAGCCACACTCCAATAAAAACAAAAAGCCGTTACGAGTGACACGAATGAAGAGGTTTTTTTCTTGTTTCTCAATATTATTTTTCAACCTACCTGAACAATAACAGCTGTTGTTCCAAAAAAGGACTATGAGCAAACAGGTAATCCAAAAATTGAATGCAATGATTCTTCGATGACTGCTTCGCCGCTGTTTGTCTCGAGCAAAGATATTCTTTGCATCGTGTTTTTTGAGCTTATGCAAAATTCGTCTTTCGTCTTCTTCCATTTTGGTTTCGGTAGGGTTAATATTTTTCGAATTAATTTTCGAGTGATTTTTTTTTATTGGAAGAAGTATTTCTTTATTTTAATCAAATCTAATTCGTAGGGTGCTGAATTTTAAGTTTTCTCAAAAATTTCTCAAGAGCAAAACATCTTTAGAATCTGCTCAGAGCTGATCTTTTCTTTTCTTTTTTTTTTTGTTTTCCTCCACTATTTTTTAGAAAATTTTTATGAAATGATCGCTTATCTCGTTTCGTTTTTTTTGGTTTTACTCAATTAAAATTGTTTGCATTCTTTTTTGCACAATCTTTTACTTATTGATATATGGCAACACTGCGTTTAAAAAGAGCGCGTTAATCAAACACAGAGAGTCCGAGAGTGAGTTTGAGATCATCAAAGAGCGCGCGATCACGTTTATCTTTTTATTGGCACACCTGCTTGAGTGCCTTTTCAACAACTAGCTCCAGAAACAGGTATCTGCGAGGGGTACTTTGAGGGACTCCGGTAGCTTGTATTGGTTGATCGTGATCGAAGTAGTGGTTTCTGTTTACTTCACAAGAACAACTGGAATTTAATGATTTTTTTTTGTAAGAGGAATATCGAACCCTTTCTTAACCGAACAACAGGCCAGCAACGATCACAAAAACTTGTTTTATTTGCATTTTAAACTTTAAAGATTTTTTTTTTGCAATGCTAACTCCAAGCTTTGCAAGCAATTAAAATTTTAACCGCATTCACAGACTTTGTTTACTTTTTCCATCCACTTTTATGTGACTCACTTTGAATTTCAGCTTAAAAATCAATTAAATATTTTAATCCAACTTATTGCACTATTTCACTTACTTATTTTTTTTTTCTTCAATTGCGTGCACTTTTTCATAAAATTTAACTGAAAAAAAAATCGTTTTCTAAAATTCTACTACTTTTACAGCGGCTTGCGTGTCTTTCACAATCTTATTTATTTCTTACTTTTTATTTACGATAATTTTGTATATATTTTATTCTTTTTCTCATTTGTATGGCATGCAATGCTGAATTATGCCTCTCTACACCACCAGCTCATTCAAGGTGATTCTTTTTTCCCTGCTTTCTGTGGTGCAGTTTTTTTTCTTTTCTTCTTGCTATTTGTTAAACCATCGCTCACCTCATATTTAAACACAAAATACACCTAAGCACAACCGTCGACCGCTGTGTTTATCCGCACAACACACGAACACGTCAACGTAAAATATCGAACTGATGCCCGTTGTTTGCTACCAAAAACTCAAGCGTGCCAACACAATGAAACCGGTTCCCATTGCACTCAACTCTGCGAGTGAGTGTTTTTCTCGCACATCAACTATTTTGTATTTATTTTTTTCTGTGAAAATTTAACGCCTGCGCGCTCTGGCGGCTGTTAGCACAACAATAAACAAAAATCATATGTTAGCTGTTGGTGTTTTTGATGTTGCAACAAGTTGGCGCATTTTTAGTATTGCTAGAGCATCGAACTTTTAATGAGAGCACATAGGGTGGGGGCGCTAAATATGGACACTATTATAAGCATGTTGTCAGAAAATATTTAAAAAAAAAAGAAAACTAGTTTTATTCATGGTGTAAGAAAACCAGGTGTTAGTGAGTTTTAGACAACACCATGAATTCCTTCGTTTCTGTAAAAAATTGTGAGCGAAAGAGCGGAACTGTTGATAGTTGTCAGATTGTGTTATTTGTTTGAGTTGCTTAATGATGTGCTATAGTTTTTATTGTGCGAATTAAGTGTAAATAACCACTTTTTTTTGCATAACGCACAGCGTCTAATATATTTTTTATTGTTTTTCATATCACTTTATTCTCACTTTAATCTCAGTAAAAATCTTATAAACTTGCAAAAAACACGAATTTACCAAAATTTGTTTTCATTGCAATTCATCATCAGCTGTTTTTGACAAGAGCGAGGAAACATAATTTTATCATTTTGAGAGAGAAGTATCAAACTCACTAACACCTCTATTTCTTACACCATGGTTTTATTGCTAGGAAGTAATTTCTTGAAAACTAAATAGCCAAATAATGTACTGAACACATCGACGACGACTGCAACAGTGCGAAACAACATGAAGAAAGAAACAACAATCTGGAAGTATCATTAGATTGTTTCATTCACGTATACGCAAACACTTATATTACTCTGTTGTCGCACGTCAAATTAGGAAAAAATTCTAAACCGACGACAGCGACTTTGTTGCAATCACTCACTGTCGTTGCAACATTTTCACCACATTCACCTCCATAAGAAAAGCATGTAAAAATAATTTGACATTTGATGCAGTGTTGCTGTCGTCGTCAATGTGTTCAATGCATAATGTTCGATTCTAAGATCAAATTTTAAAACAAATCAAGGAACTATTTTTGGTTGAAAGGAGTTGAAAAATCCACACAGTGTAGTAGCCATGGGACAAAACTAGCTAAAAAGTCGTAAATTAAAACAACTAAATATATCAAATCATACTTTGGAGTCTTATTAATGAGAAATACAGATAATTTTGCAATATATTCCCGATAGTGGACATGCCCACTCTTTAGAAGTGGGCTTAAAAACACAATGAATTTTATTTTTTTTAAGTTCGGTACTAAATCTTTTCGAACAACGCATAATCTTTATACAGTGATGTGCAAATAAATAGGGACACCTGTATTTTTAATATAAAGCTGCATGAATTATATACAAGGTGCCCAAGATATAGCATTAATGCCCTCGGTTGGTGATTCCAAATGATTATTTGAGCAAAAAATGCAAGGATAATGGTCACCCCCTCCCCCCAAGGGAAAAAACTGGAAAATATTCATTAATTTACTCCATACAATAGTCATTACATTTTACTCCATATTTAATGTATCTTTTATCCAATTTCCAAAGCTTATGACTTATTGAGAAGTTAATCAAATTATTATTATTAAGTCGTTTATAAATGATTTTACATAAAGTCACATTGAGGAAGTTATGAGTAACTTAATTCTAAAAAATTTCTTATTCAACTTTCATTATAAATATCTCGAATATTAAATAAATTTTTTGAATATTTTTATGATGTATTTTTTTTTTAATGATAAAATTTTTTATTTACTTGGTTTTTGATCTTGCCATAGTACTCGAGTACTCAATACAAATACAACTTGTTTTTAATTTTAAATTACTACACTTAAAATAGTTAGCTTTTAGTTGGGTTTTTGTATCATTGGTGTGAGGGTCATGTAGTCTCTTTTTCAAGATGCTTTTGACTTTGCAGATCGGTTAAGAGATAAATAAAATATAGAGTAAGACGTAATGACACATATTTTCAAGTTTTCACATTCTAGCTTCGTAAAGGGGAAGAGGTGATCTTCATCTATAAAGTTTTATACTCACCTAATCAAGGAGAATCAAAACCCGAGGGAATTTATGATATATCTGGAGCACTTTGTATATATTTCATACAGCCTTCGATATAAAAATACAGGTGTCCCTATTTCTTTGCACATCACTGTGTATAAAAATCAATTGCTGTGCTTTAAGGCCCAAGCAAAATAGACATACGTAACGAGTAAAAATGTAAGTGTTCGGTTAAATACATTTTAATGTAGTTACCCAAAATAAGCAAACGTAACTGAACGAAACTAAACGAAACAGTTTTGACAAGACGTATTATTCCGTAATAACCGAAATGCTAGCGTAGCAACTCGTCAACAACAGCTGTGCAGAGTGTGTTTTTATTTTATTTTCATCAATTTGTTTCAATTTCACTATTATTTCACTAATCTATATTAAAAATTAAAAAATACATAAATTAAGTAAATAAATAACACTCGATTGCCAACTGATCAGCTGATTCAGACGAGTTGAGAAATTCGTTTCATTTTGGGTTAAATCCGTAAGCATCCGTAACGAGTGCAGACGTTCGTCAAGTTGCTATCATCTCGTTTCATTTATTTTGGTTGGGCCTTTAGTCTTGCTTGGGCTCGAAAATGCCTCGACTGATTTTAACAGTTTTTTTTTTGTTCTGTTTGCCCTAACTTAGGGAAGGTTTAGAGAAAAAGTAAAAGTTGCCGCACCCCCTTTTACCGCGCACAAATCAATAAAAATTCTATATTTCAGGCGGTTTCGGTCGTATTAAACTTTAATTTGTTAATTTATTTCGTCTGGTTACTACTAGAAATTGTACCAAAAATGGGCCACACTACAGATACGCCCACTTTTTTAAAAATGTAAGCCGATTGTAAAAATTATTTAATGTGGTATAAGTAAAGGAGCTATGCATAAAAAAAATTCATAAAACAGCCACGCCCACAAATAATAATTGAATACAAATCTAGACGGCTCGACGTATCACGGTTAAATTCTATATGCATATTTTGCGCCTTCTAGATTAAATTTTTACATACTTACTTTTGGCCACGCCCTTTCCGCCTCTTTTCAACTAAAACTATTTTGTTGCTGTAATAATTTTTATCATCAAAGTTTTCTGCCAATTTAATCTTCAAATATTTTTTTTAATTTTGACATCAAAAACATTTACATATCTTTAAATTTGTTGAAATTTTTAGTACAAAGACTTTTTTATAAAACATCGTTGCCTAAGAATGAGAAAAAAACGATATGAAAATCAAAGTGTTGACTTTCGATGGAAATATCTCCGCTGCTTTTATATATATTTCATGTATAATATATTTTTATTTATTTAGATATATATATTTATATATCAATTAAAGCACTCTACAAAAATAGTTTGAACTGAACCGTTAGGTCAGTGTATATATTTCGACAGATTATTTTTTATCTTTTTTCAAAAAAGGTCCAAAGTATTGACTTTTTACTTAAAAAATTACTAAAAAATTGTTTTTGTTGTAAAAATAAAATCAGTAAAAATTCTACATTTGTCTACCTCTCATATGACATAGCATTTATCTGCAAAATTTCTTTCAGTTAAGCGCAAAAATTATTTCACTGTTTTTGTCATCAAAACAACAAGGGTACCACCACCACTTTGATTTTGTTTTTTATTTTTTACAAAAAATTCAAGTCTCAAAAATAATTTATGTGGAAAAATTACCCCAATATATCTTTCCAATCAAAAGTAAGGCCTTTTACACATGGAGCAATCGAAAAGTAATGCAACTACAACGCAAGAGCTTAAAAAGTTGCAAGCCACTCCAATTTTAAACTGAATTGCAACCTATGCTTTCAGATGAGCAAGTCCCGTCACAACGCAGCATTGAAAAATGCATAGCAACACAAATACTTTTTAATTTGAAATATGTTAAATAGAAACAAAAAATTTAAGTAGTTTGAGCGATTCGAGTGATGAAGATGTTATTTCATATTTTCATACGCGAAGTACTCAACGTCAAAATAGAAATTGGGTGTAGATAGAATACATAAGGAATAATAACTGCAGATTATTCGTCACAGCAAAAGATCGGCAGCAAACTGCTGTCAAACAAAAAACAATATGCAACACAAAATCGCCGATTAAAATTGCACCAAGCTGTGTTGCATTGAACTGGTCGCAGACGTGTTGCCAACTTGTTGTGCTCATTTTGCTTCATATGAAGGCTTCGGTGTAAATGCATTGGTTAGCAACTATTGTTGCAGTTGCGTTACTTTTCAATTGCTCCATGTGAAAAAGGCAATTGATGTGAAATTTTACAGTAAATCAATTTTTTCATAACATGCCACTATCTATAGCAGTGATCGACAGCTTTGCCCTGAAAGCTTTTTCCACCAAAGGTCTTTTGCTTTTACGTGAAATATGGATGATTTTTGCATAGAAAGCAAAAATAGCTTTGGTTGAAAAAGCTTACGTGGCAAAGCTGTCGATCACTGATCTATAGTATATGTTACCTTTATATTTAAAATTCTTCTGTACATGGCTTTGTCACTGAACTCCTCCTAAACGGCTGGACCGATTTTAATGAAATTTTGTGCGTGTGTACGGCTGGGTCTTTAGATGGCTTAGGTCTAAAGTTTGACCAGGTATGTTTCGCTGTTGTTGCTGTGGCAGTGTTTAAGGGGTATTTGAGAGTATAACTCAGGAACTAATTGAAAAATTGTCACGATTATTTTACTACAACATTACTTTTTATACAAAAAAAAATTACAAAAATACGAAATGAATAAAAATAAACAAACAAAAAATCTTTAATTTTTTATAATAGGCTAGATTTTTCGATCGTATAAAACGTTTTTAAATTTTTACTTTTAATCAACCGTACATTTATGCTTACCATATGAAAGAACATTAAAAAAGCCATTTTTGGTTTTCAATATTTTTACAACAACAAATATTTTTACCAAAGTTTTTTGCGAAAATAAGAAATTCGTTAAGGTATTTTTTGGAAAATTGTAAAAACTAGAAGGGAAACGAAATGAAGAAGATTGAAAGTTGATTGTACGGACAATTAATCAAAATTAATCATAATTTTTAATGCAATCTTTTGTAACATGACCGAGTTGTTCACTTTCAAAGCCAGCACTCATTTTTGATTGATTTTTTTTCTATTTCACCAAAAAATAAAATTAGTACTAAAAACTTTTTGTGTGTTTTAGGTAAGAAAGTTTTTGTGATGTCAATTTCTTGGAAATTTTAAGCAACTTGCATTTTCCTATAAAAAACGAAATTTTTCTAATAAAATACATCTGAACCAAGAATGTTTCTTACCACAAAGGTATGCAATTACCAAATTTCAATAATATAACTTTGAAAATTCTTGCATGGTAGATTATTTACCTTCAACACTTAAGGTGTTTGATGAGACTGAGGACCTTAGTATGCTTGGCGATGACAAAAGAGGTCAAAAATTTGAGTATAAATGGCTGAATACAAAAACGTGGCGGCTGAGGCACAAAGTGTAAGTGCATGGCCTTGGCGCCGAAGGACCTTGGTTTAAACCCCCTCTGCAGACAATGGCACACCCCATAGAATTATAAATTCTATAAAAAGCTTCTTGAGGACATGCACAACAACTTGAGTCGGTAAAAAACAAGTAGGCCCAGTTTTTGATCCATTGTGTACAAAATTTAATAAAACGCAAAGCAGAATAGCTAATAAGAAGCTCTGTTAATGTCCTTTCAAAGGCTGAAATGACCAAATTGTTTTGAATTTTTTGTATATAGAAAACAGAGATCTGCAACGGATAGCTTTTTTGCGACTCTGAGTGTATCCGCAAAAAATAAGTACAAAAACCTACTCACCCTAAGCGCACGCAACTCGACTCATATTCTCTTCTACGAAGCTAGAATGCGGCGGCTCAGATAAATATGAGTATCCTAAGTCATGAGTCGGATCGGGAAAGATCGGATTTTTTCCGTTCATAGATACTTATGGTTGTTGTCGTCTTGCTGATACTTATCCTACTTGCCGAAATACTCATAATCGACACAAGTAGCCGAATCAGAGCCTGAACAGAATCAAAAATCGTTGCGACATCCGATTGAAATAGCATAGATTCTAAGTCTGCGATTTATCGTTGCTGAAAACGAGCTGCGTATTTTGCATGTATTTTCCAACAACAACGAATCGTCGATCGCAACGATTTTTGATTCTGTTCAGGCTCTCACTCGGCTCATCTGCCACGGATATGAAAGAGAGCTCAGTAGAGCGCAGCAGTAAATAGTGAGCGAGTTTTTTGTATTTGTTTTGTGCTATTTTTTCCTACGCATATCTAAATGCTGAATAACAGATGTGTTATTCTTGTGTTGCTTTTTGTTTTTATCTTACACAGTGAAAGCTGCGCATGAGGTAACGTTGTTTAGGCTTAAAAATAATACGCAGTTTCGATAGTATCGTAAGTGTCATTCATTTTCTGCAATCAGCAATTATTATTAAATTTGTAAAGTATTTTTTTTATTTTTCTGTAACCTTAAGTTACCAAATCACATGCGCATAATTTAAATTAAACTTCTTTTGCACGTGTTAACGCACAAGAAGCAAACAGACACGTGCGCCGCACAGTGGTTGAGCCACATACAAAAGTTGTCAATAAATAGAAGGACTCGTCGTAAACCAATAAAATTTTGTGTATTATTTGGAATTTGCTTTATTAGAATACACACAAAAATATTTTTAAATGCGCCCTCAATCAAGCCTACCTCCCATACAACACAAATATTTAAAACGCCATATTTTTTTTGTCTTGAACCAATACAAGAACCATTCTGTCAGAAAACTTCAATATATGTCTATCATAAAAAGGTATTTTTTGCCACTCCCACCTCCCATACGATCTACTACGATTCCACTTTACGTGTTTTTCCGTATTCCAAGTGGTTTATAGTATTCCAAGATATAATTTGTTTGCTTTTTATAAAAACAGAAAAAAATCATTAAAAAAGCTTATCGTTTCGTTTTTATTCCAAAAAAAAAGGAGTGAACCTCATGCTTTTTGCCACAAATTGGCGCTGGTTGTAAATTGATACTATCAACAGTTAAAAAAGATAATAGCATACTTTTTAGCAATGTGACAAAGTGAGCACAGGTCGTGTAGCAAAAAACATGGCTTGCATACACGGAGAAAACTGTTTGCTAAATTAGTATTGTGGTTAAACAAAACTTGGGCTTGATTCTCAGCCACTTCAAAATTATGCTAAATTTCAGCAAAAACACTTAGCAAAATTTTGCTTGTATTTAATCAAAATTTTTCTTTTTCCTAAATACAAATTGATTCAAACAAATTAATTTTCTCCGTGTACGTATTCTAATTCTGTTGTTTAGAATCAAAGAATATATATTTCACTTTCAGCTAATTGAAGATGTTTGAAGAACATTTCTTGACAAGGGAATTTAAATGTTTGAATAGTTTTGAAAGCATTTTATTGCGAAATTAATTAAAATGTTTCATAGTAAGCTATAAGATAATGTGAATTAATTTAACTTTATACATATCACATTACTGTTTTACTAATTCAATTTAATTGTAATTATTTAAAAAAATATTTAATATATATTAACATAGCAAATTACTAGACTGAGAAACACACTGTAGAATACTTAATTACTCTGTAAATATATTCTAGTATTTCAAAAGAAGAATTATAACATTTTAAACCATTTATCGTATTTAGTTGGTAAATGCTTTCACTATTTACATTAAAAATTTAACGATTTTAAATAAAAAAATATACCTATTTATTAATATGCCGCACTTTCGTAAGAAGTGATCGTTTAATAAAAAAATGCCTAAAAGTATACTAAAGAAAATGACTATAGTAATAAACCTTGAGACTAAACATATCTATATTTTCTTCGAAACGCATTTACCAAATGTTGTTTAAAGACGCAAAAAACTCTCTGTTTTTTTTTTAATCGCTAAACTTAAAGTCCAATAAAAGCATTTCTTTATTTAATATATCGTCGACATCCGAAGATCATTATGTTTTTGAATTCTAAAAATATTTTCTGCAAAAAAAATTTACGTTTTTTCTGTCATATCAACTTTGCATAAGAAATTTATTGCAAAAAAAATATATTTCAAGAATGCAAAAAACTTTTTCAATAATGCTTTTTGTACTTAAAAAAAACCAGAGTGCAATACGTTTTCTCAATTGTCTGTAATAACTCTTGAAAAATATCAATATTTTACGAAATTTTTTCAACATTTTTACATCAATCGTATTTTAAGGCGTCTACACAGAAAAACCTATATACATATATTTCTGATAAATATTTTCTGATGTATATTTCTGATAAAAAAATCACAAAAGTAGATCATCAGTTTTGGTATTTATTTCCAACTTCTAACCAATGTGCGCCGGCATTTTGATTTTGTTTTATTTTTGTTTATGTCTAACAAACCAAAATCACAAGCGTTGTTATTGTTTTTTCTTCCATAGAGTGCAACAATAAAATACCAAGAACGAGTTTTCGAAAAAAAACAAACAAAAAATAAGAGCTCACATGGCCTACAGACACGTACTTACGAAAAGTGCATACGCAAAAAAACAACTAATTAGCGCTAAGAGACGTTCGCAGAGAAGGAGCAGTACTCAGAGTACACTCAAAATACATTCGGATCGAGCGCCTTTGTAATAAACTGACTCAACGCACTCATTGAAAACGGCTCGAAGTGAATCGGATCATGCCGTTCTCGGATATGAGAATGTACTTATACCCGAAAAAATGCTAATGAGCCGAATGCCTATGAGTATTTTACACATATTATTAAGTATGGATAGAGTTGAGAACAGCACGACACTCGGGTATGATTTGAGTATCCGAATTCTGTCGGATACTCGTTGCAGTTCTCTGATAGAAAAGCACAAAAATTGCGAATAATTGCGTGAAAAATTGGAAGCATTTTGTTATGATTCAGAGGGTTTTTTATCTTTTTATATAACTTCTCGAGTAAGTTTTAGTATCTATAAGTTTTAGTATAGTTTTAGTATAAAAATAATGCAAAACTTTAAGATGCCTTTCATAAGCTATACCATAAAATAATATCATTAAAGGTATACATTCAAAAATATCCATATACAAAACAAAAAAGGTTAGTTAAATTTACAAAAACGGTAACTTTGATATGCAATGTAAAATTTCTTTCTCTCTGCTCTTTATCAAAACATTCGTAAAAATTGTTTTGTTTTTGGAACATATATTAGCTAAAATGCGCTGAATTTATATGGAAAAATTACAAATTTGAAAGACAACATATAAGAAGGTTTTTTAAAGGAAAGTTTTTAGGCGGCGATTTGATATGGAGGGTAAAATTTTTTGAGTCTTGTAACGAAAAATCTTTTGAGTCTCGTCACGTTTTTGTGTAAACGAGCAATGATAATTTCAGTTTGTTTCGGGGGGCTCACAGAAGGTTATCAGATAGAGTATAGGTGTGTTCAGTAGAAATGTTTGAGGAAAAAAATTAGTTGGACCTGCTCATACATTTGACCCCCCTAGAGGTCATAGATTTTTTACATTAGACACTCCGAGGGGTTAAATATTTTTCAGAAAATATTTAAAATATTTATAAATCAGAAAATATTTATTTTATGAAAACATAATTTAAAATTAAAATCTCAAATTAAGTTATTTAGAGCAATAGCTGCAACGGAATTCAATTTCTTTTTAAGTTAATTAATTGATATAAACTATTTTTTCGAATCTGCTGTGTGATTGACTGTAAGCATAGTTGTTGTTTTAGTTGGTTGTTTTCTTCGTAACTTACTTGACGTAGAGCTCAACAAAAAATTTTATAAATCAGAAAATATTTATTTTATGAAAACATAATTAAAATCTCAAATTAAGTTATTTAGAGCCATAGCTGCAACGGAATTCAATTTCTTTTTAAGTTAATTAATTTAACAGATGGAGTAATAACAAAAGTATATCATAAACTTAAACTAAGAGTTGTACATTTTATAGGTCTTGCAAAAAAAAAATAAATTAAATATGGGATTTCCAAATTTGCGTTTACGGATGATTTGTACGAAGAAGTATTAAAAAAACAGAACGAAAATGTCTAATTTTTAAAAAGGCTTTTTTTATATTTGAGCAGTATTTAGTAGCATTATATTAATTTTAAACAATGGCAACAATCGACCCTAAGGATTTTAGGAT
The DNA here is from genome assembly GCA_963920525.1 of Dichetophora obliterata. Taxonomy (NCBI): domain Eukaryota; kingdom Metazoa; phylum Arthropoda; class Insecta; order Diptera; family Sciomyzidae; genus Dichetophora; species Dichetophora obliterata. The sequence continues at coordinate 86,031,596 of OY986439.1, read as the reverse complement.
ATAAGCAAAAATATGTGCTGGCGTTACGTTACAAAAAACGGAAGTGATTTTTGCTCTGGATTACAAAATTTGCTAAACTCTCTGAATTGGGCAAGACTTTTTGTAAACAACTTTACTTAGAAGGATTTAAAAATAACATATGTTTATTTTCCAAGTGATAAGTTTAGAAATCTTCTCTGGTTTCTTTTTTTCTATTATGCTTTTTGATTTGGCGTTACGTTACTGGCGTTACGCTGCTTAAATTTCCATGGTAGTAGGGAAATTAAGTAATTAGGCTGTTAAGTAATTATATAATTTAGTAATTAAAAATTAAATTTAATACATTGTCCTTTCCTTGCCTCAACCATTATTTCATTATATTTAGCCAATGCCTTAAATTTTTACTAAAACAAAAAGTTTACGAAACATCTACTAAACACTTATTCCAAAAAGAAAAACAACATTTGTGAAACAGTGCAGACGATTCGATCATCATGGTTAATGAATTTATGTAGAAATTGCTTAGATTAATAAAATTGAAATGTTTCTCCTAGATAATATCATTAAATAATAAGTTTTTAATAAGTTTTAATTTTTTGCTTACGGTGGACTTTGCTGTGAAAATGCCCATATATAATACTCAAAGAGACATTTGACAATCCTTTTTTATTTATTTTTTTTTTTTATTTTTTAATGCCAGATGTCAGATGTTATGATACAAGTTCATTGGTTTAAAAAAGGATCATTAAATATTGTTTTATTACATTTATATTTGTTTCGTTTGGCTAACTGAAAAAAAATTAAATTTTAACGCTTTTCAATTCACTTAACGAAAACTGTTCTGCAATACATTTGCGAATTATTGCTAGTTTTTGGGTATTTTTCTATAACTAATTACAGAGCAATTGAGTCCAATTGCTCCACACTTAAATGCTCCTTTAATTATTGGCCAAGTTTGCTTAATTGGTCAATTATATGGTCAAATACTGCTTTCGAAATGATTTTGATTTGCTGAACACGAAGTTGATTATGCTACTTAATGAGGCCATTAAAAGTTGGATAATGTTTTTTTTTTTTTTGTAATTCTTTAACATGATGCATTGTTTAACTGTGAATCGATTAATATGTTCGCAATACTCACATTCATTCATTTATTCAATCTGACTTTAAATACTCATATAACGATATATTATTTTTTACAAAATGTCATAACAAAAGTAGCAATGGTAAGAACAAGAAAACACAAAACAACAACTACAACAAAAATTATATGAAATATATCGACAAAAACTTACAAAAAGTTTCTACAGAAAGTTTTCTTAGACAAAAGACTGACAGCGTGTTTTTTCTGGATTTTCTTTTATGTTTCTTTTGTTGCATAACTCTTCAAAAAATCCACACGATTTCTTAACATCATATCCCTCCACCCCTCACCACACTTCAACAACAACCATAGAACTTGCCATTTATGTTTCTTGAAGAATGTTGGCGGTGGTGGTGGTGATGAGGTAAAGTAAACCATTTTCAGCATCGCATACATTAGTGTAACAAACAAGTAGTTGTTGTTGGTAGTAAATAGAATAACTAAAACAGCAACAACAACAACAACAACAACAAAAACACTTATCAAGTGCATTTTCCTTTAAAAAGCTACCATTTCACATACATAAATAATGCATGCTGCCTGAAATTTAAGGACCCGAAGGACTCTTGCAAGAAATACCAGCAAAAAACCTAACTTGTAACAAAAATATTAACAAAAAGAAGAGAAAAAAATAAACACCAGCATAATAGGCAGAGTAGCAAAAGAATAGAGCATTTCTATTTACTGTGTTCTATTCTTATATAATTTCGTGTATTTTCCATAACATTTCTAGGTTCAATAGAATATATTTGCATATAGTTAATGCATCTTTTGAAAGGGAAAAAACATTTCAGTCAAAAATTTGAGCGAATCGAATGAATGAGTTTCTTAAAAACACATCATTAGATTTTGTTAGAGCAGTCATAGTAGATATTATGTATATCTTTTAATTAAGGAAAACCTAAAAGAAAATATTTTCACCTAAGAAACAAATAAGATTATAAATTGAAATATGGATTATATGGACTCGGCATAGTCCATAAGCTTAAAACTATTTATCTGATATTTATTACGCAAACGCAAATTTTGTACGGCGTAAGGCTTTTTAAGTACAAGTCCAGTCTTAATAAATTTAGTATAGTTTGGTAGGTTTAGACCTGTAGATGTGCAAACTGGACGTTTTATTTCTTAAAAAATTTATATTTTTCAAGTTATAATGAGTCAAAGTTTGCATATAATTGTTGTGATGTTGCTTTTTCTCATCATAATTTCAGCATATGCCTAAAAATATGTGAGGTATTTAGCGCCACCGCTATGAAACTGTTATACTGACGAATAATTTTTTATAATTTTACAGCTAAAACCAGTGATGCCAACCCGAGGAGACTAAAAATCCACAAATGCGACATAAAAGTCCGTGTAAATCTGTGTTAGCAAATTCAAATTCTTTTTTTTTTAACTTAAAACTAACAGCTAATAAAATTACTCAATTGAAGTCATTAATTGTTTTTTACAAATTTTTTTTATATTTGATTTTTTTATAAAATTTGCATTAAACTTATAAAAGTTACAAACAACGTGAAACATAACTAAGAGTAAAAATAGTTAACAAGTATTACTTTAAGATATGTTACTATAACTAAAACATAAAAACATAACATAAAACGTAACTTTTATTCATTTTAAAGGTACATTAGATTTTTTTAAAATCTGTCATCATTATAAATACAAAAACATTGAAATACCTTTTACAGGCACTTTAAGTTTGTTTTAACCCATTAATGACAACGTATGATATGTCTCATACGCGATGAAAGCATTTTTCAAAAATTCGCAGCCACTGTAAAGCTTTTGCTTCCAATGGTGTGTGGTAGCCAAAAACATGTTATTTTCATAAAAATTCTTAAATTTACCTTTAAAGCCTTTCTGTTTATTTTTTCCAGCCAGTTTTAAGTGTAGTATTGCAAAGAAAAGTGAAAATTTCCACTCAGGTTAGCTATTTTTTTGTATAAACATCAAGAAGAAAGAAAATATAATAGAAAAAAATGCATTAGACCTTAACTGAACTGCTGCGCTACGAAATGAAAATTTTCCAATTTCTAATTTTTTAAGTTTTTTTTTATTTCTTAACTTACAGACCCCTTATACGTTTATGATCTTATACGTTAACACACTTCGCCACACCCAAATCCTTTGAATTTTTTCTTAAACTTCAGAGTTTTCCATCTAACGTTAGTACAAATTAATGCAGAAAATTTATTAAAATAAACTCAACGAGTTCTGGTGGTGAGCATTAATGGGTTAAGCTGTATACACTCGCCTCAAATGAGGCTGCCCACTGGCTCACTTCGAAATTAGATCCCTTGGGGCCATTTTGTTCACAAAGGGCATAAATATGATTTAGTTCGCGGATAACTATCTCTAGGTTAATTTTATACCAAGCGTATAAGTCGGGAGATAAAAAAGTGGTTTTGTTCACATTTTATCCCGGCTTTATGCTTAGAGCATAAGCTCGCTCTCAGTTTATATCGATTTCAATTGGAATGTTAGAGTGTTGCTTATTAAATAAAAAATGTGTGGGGATTTTTGGTTTATTTTTGCGAATTTGGGGTTTGGAGTGAACACTAGGTAAAAATGGATCGCTGATTTTGCATCTGATGTCAGAATTTCAAATTTTTAAAATTTTTCTACACAGGGCTGCCAACTAAATATTTTTTTAAGAATTTAAGAAGAATTAATAAGGGTGGCCACCTTAATTTTTTGTATTTTTATGAATTCGGGGCTGGTGCGATTCAAACGGTAAAAATGGGTCGCTGAATCCGAATCCGTGGTCAGAATTTCAAAATGATAAAATTTTATAATAATATGGCTGCTGCCACCTCATAATATGTATTTTCAAAAGTAAAAGCAACCCTATTATTTCAAAATTTTATAACTTTGAAATTCTAAGCATGGATTCGTATTCAGCGACCCATTTTTGGCGTACCATTTTTTTGCCAGTCCCGAATTCATAAAAATACAAAAAATTAGGGTGGCAACCCTATCCACCACCTTGAATTTTAAAATTCTGACTTCAGATTCGAAAACAGCGACTCCCAAGTACTCTTTCCTCATTTTTAAAATTCTTAAAATAAAACATTTTTAGATGGCAGCCCTTTGTTTAGAAAAATTTTCGAGTTTTGAAATTCTGACTACGGATTCGGAATCAGCGACCCAATTTTACCTAGTGTTTCTCCCAGAGTTGAACTTGCATAAAAAAACAAGAAATTAGGAGGCAACTCTATCCGCCATCTTGAATTTTAAAATTCTGACACCAGATTCGAAATCAGTAACCCCCAATACTGTTTCCCTATGTTTAAAAATCTGTATTTTCAATATTTTGACACCAAGTAAATAAAAAATATTAAAATGATTAAATGAATGAATTAAAAATCTTAACTCACCAATTTTCACGAGTTAAATATTTCTGGGGTTAAGCTATCTTGCCACCATTTTTATCTACAGCTTGAAAAGTTAAATGCTTAACTCACTGTGAACAAATGAAAAACTGGAAAAATCATGGAACTCGGGGATAAATTTATCTCTCTGTGAACAAAATGGCCCTTAAACAGTTTTTTATTTGCAAGTGTTGATAAGCGCAAAGTTTTAACAAATTATAGGTGTGTTCGCGAAGTCGAATTCAAACGAAATATTTCAAAAGTTTTTACTAGAAAATGCCTGAAAAGCGTTCGTTTACTGAGAGAATTGTGTAATAGGGAGGATATCACATTTTCTCTCCATTCAAGTTTTTTTAAAGTTTTTACAAGAAGAATTAAATGTTGTAAAAAGATAAAAACTGTCAAATGGTGGCTGTGTGTGTAGCAGCTGAGTTTTTTAGATTTTCTTATGTTTAACTGATGTATTTAACATTTTTCATTATTTTACCAGAAAAGCGCTCGTTTACTTTTTAAAGTTCAAGTTAATTCTCTCTCAATTTTATTACTTTTGACGGTTTTCATTTTTTTACCAGAAAAGTAAGTAAACAGAGACCTTATGTAAATCAATTTTTTAGTGATAAGTACATTTTCTTTACCACTCCAAAATTTTTGACACACAATTTGGTGAAAAAAAAGCGAAATCTACGAAAATTCTAAGTGATATTTTAATAAATACGTTTTGGGTGGCCATGTAATAATATTTTGGCAACAGGATCGCCAACATAATTTAATTCGCGATATTGCATCGCCATGTAAGGATTCGCGATTATTTTAAAAGGTATTTATTGTATTTATTATTATTATTTAGGTCCTGCCTATCATTGTTGCCGGCCATTGGCGTCGGAAGCGGGGGGGCAAGGTGGGCAGTTGCCCCCCCACTTTTTTAGCTAGATAAACAATTTAAAAGGAAAAGTTATTCAAAATATCAGTTTTTTTACAACGATAATATTTTTGTATTATATATTTTCCTCTTCTTTCTCTCTTCTTCATGTTTCATGTGAAGAAATTTTGGTGAACTTTTTTTGCACCACCATTTGTACTGCCCCCCCATTTGTACTGCCCCCCCAGATGAAATTCGCTTCCGACGCGATTGTTGCCGGCAAATTTCGCCACTGGCACTAAAGTTCATTCTTATTTTTAGCCGGCACTAAAAAGTGCACTCAGGCTATTTAAGAATGAAACAAGTTGGCAGCTTTGTTAAAGCTCAAGAACTCTTTTGAATTAAGGTCGGCAGCTAGTTGGAAGCTCAAGACTTAATTAATTTTATTTTGAAATTGTTCTTCCTTTTATACTATACATAACAGTACTTAGTCTTAAAACTAGTTAACAATTGTTTGTGTACTTAGAAAAATGTTAACATAGTCATATGTTCTTTAACCCTGGATTACTAACGTATAAAAACAGCCATAAACAAAAATCACAATTATAAGACTTTAAGTGCACACATCTAAAAAATGTTTAAACTCGAAATTAGTACAACCTTTTTTTAGTAGTTATAAACAGTTTTTTATTAGTTTCATTTAGTAATTCTAAGTTCATAATAATTTTAATTTAGTGCTACTGGGTGTAATCCACCCAGGTTAGTAATGGAGGGTTAATTAGTGTAGGAGTAAAGTAAAATATAATAATCATATGTTTATTATTAAGCAATATCAATATAATGTGTATGAGTAAAATAGATGCTTGTACTGAGCATGAACATATGTTTAATTGTTTGAATGTTCTTAATGTTATTTCTATACACTAAAATAAAATGAGGTTATGCATACCGTAAAGGTGTGTAACCTATTACTTTGCTTAAAAATGTTGCTTATTGTTGTTTGTTTTAATGTAATATTCTTTAATGTTATTTAAGTATAATATAATTGTATGTAATTCATACCGTAAAGGTGTGTATCCTACAATATTCTTAAAAATCCGTAGATTTACCGTATTTTGCCGCTGTTGCTCTTTTATCTATGCTAGGCTTAAATATCCGTAGAAATCCGTATTTTCCGTGTAGTTGTCACCACAGGCTAAAACTATGAATTGATATATTCAATACCAAAGTGATACTGGAATGATTTCTTACAGTTGAAAAAATATTTCTAAACTGTTGATCGGAAAATTTTTTAATTTTTTAAAATTTATACAAAAATTTAAAACACCGCGTATATTGTAAAACGGCCAAAATTAATTTCATTTCAATTTCGATCAGTTGAAAATGTATTCATAATAAAATCTAGGTGTGTTTGACGTTTTAACGCCACACGGGCTTACTAGTTTTGTATGTTACACGGAGAAAATTCTTTGCAAATAGTTCACGTGCATGTTTATTTTGCGCTTGAAATTCAATCCATTTATTTCTATATAAAAAAATTACAGTATAGCGTGTAAACAGTACAGAAGTGAAACTTCTTAATTTCTAAACTAAAGATAGGCATTTGAGTAATTTTGACTCACGATCACGCACGCTCACGATGTGGTCTTTTTATTCACACAAGCTCACAGTTTAAATAATTACTTTGACTCACGATCACGCTCGCTAACGATGAGTTTTCTTCTAATCACGAATGCTCGCTACTAAAATTATTTTTTTACTCACGATCACGCACGACCACGCTGACATTTTTTGACTAACCAGTGCTCACGAATAGAATTGTTAACGATTAGGAACTCTTACTTACTTACGAAAATTCTTAAAGTGGTTTACACGTTTTATAAGAAAAAGAATACAAATGAGTGTTTATTCTCATAAAAGAGAAAAGAAAAAAAAAATAAAAGAACCGAAAGTTCAATTCATATCCTATAAAAAAATGCATCTTATATTTTGAAATTATATTAATTCATAAATTAACTTGAAGCAAAATGAATAAATTTTACATGGATACCGCAGACCATCATTTGAATTAAAATTAAAACTTTTTAAACATTTAAATAAATTTAAAATCTATTGAATTTAATAAATAAAAAGTTTTATTTGAAAAGCAAACAAAATACTTCAATTAATATTTTAATGATAGTTTTCAATTAAAAAAAAGTAATTTATCCAAATTTTCACCCAGCAGTCTGGATCTTCTTTCCTCTAAAATACGACCAGGTACCGAAAAAACTCTTTCGGTCAGTCTTGCATTTTGTATGAAATAGCTAGAGACACCGTAAAACAAACTTATCACAAAATTTTGCACAGATTTGGGAAATTATGATAAAAGTCGTGACACGAATAAATTTAAGTCACGCACACTAACTCACGAGGTGAATTCAATCACGAACGCTCACTGATATTTCATTATTTTTGTTGGGTTCGATCACGACGTGATTCATCGTGACACACCGTGTCACGACTAAATTCGTAGCATACGCCCATCTCTATTCTAAACACACCTACGCTCTATCCGTCACCCTTCTGGGGGTTCCAATACAAACATCACAAAAAAAGAAAAAATCAAAAAAATCATTGCTCATCTACACAAAAATGTTACGAGACTCGAAATATTTTTCATGGCGAAAATTTTTCGTTACAAGACTCTCAAAGTTTTACCCTCAATATCAAATCGCCGCCTAAGAAGTTTCATATCAACAATAACAACAATAGAAACCGTATCTGAAAAAAATTATAAATAAATAAAACTTTTGTAAAGGGTGGACATCCCGCCTAGGACTCATTTTAAACTCTCTAGCACAGATAGTAAGCTCGGCCTTCACTATTCCCACCCATCCCGTCCAGAGGGTTATTGGGGCTATAAATGGTTAATCCTCCAGAGTTCAACTTTTTCCTTCCCCCCACTTGATCAAATAAAAGAATTTCGTACCATTTCATTTTATCAAATTAAAATTCCAACTTGAATAAATCAAATTACAATAAACATTAGGCTAGGTTAGGTAAAGTCGGGTGCTTTCTAATGAAGGCTTACATCGACTAACACTGGTCCTTAGTAGTGCCGGTTACGAACAAATTAGCCTCTGTGTAAAGTGAAGTCTTTATAGATTTGCGCTGAATTCTTAGAGGGCATTCCAGAGATACTTTGGCTGCATCTTTTAGCGACAGGAACGTTGATGAGCCTAGGTATTTCATTCTCAATCTAAGTAGGGCGGGGAATGTGCTTAATAGGTGTCTAGAGTTTCCACTGGGCCTGGTTCCTTGCACTACCTGCAGTTCTCATTCGTGGTGATGCCCAGCTTCCTCGCATGGCTCAGTGGTAGTGAATAATTTTCTTTGCTCTGAAATGAAAATAAATGTAAATGTGTACATGTGCTCATATATGATTTAAAACCCGTTGAAGAAGTAATTACCTTCCAATACTCCAAAGGATTACAATCTTGTGGAGCATTTGGGAGCTCGAGATATTGGCGTACTGAAATTATTGTTCTGTTCTGTTTGATTCCACCTTTTCATCAATTTTTTTCGATAAGAAATTTCAAAAGCGTCTGTTCACGTGGTTTTGATTGTGTGTTGGGTGTCATTGACGGCTTTTCTGTAGATAAAGATGCTGGTGGAACTCTATGCATAGCAGCTATTTCATCTTAAAGGGCTTTCGCTGCTAAATTTGCGTTTGAAGAGGAACGGAAGCCTTCTTTTTTGAACCGTGCGTCCAAGATAGTAGCCATTTTTGTGACGTTGCGGTTTTCATAGTGAAAAAGACGTATTTTCAAGCGCTCTACCAAAAAATTACATACTGTCAATCCATCAGAAGATTTCACTTGCCTCTTTAGATCATTCTAACTTCGATATAGGCCATAAGAAAGTGGAATTACCAAAGAGATAGTGACAGAGCCACTTTCGGAAGTTTAGAGAGTAGCGTCATGAAAAGGAGCAAGAAGCTCACACAAATCCGCTAAAACCATTACCTCATCCGCACTGAGAGGTGTTTGAAGCACTATGCAGTACTTTCGAAATCGAGTCCTTAGTTATTAAAACTCGTTTCACCATGAGGTAGGCACTGTTCCACCTGGGCTGTACTTCTTACAGAAGGCTATAGGGCTTTTAAACTCCTTGCGCGGCTTTAAACTTCTCGCAAGCTATCGTGCTGCTTTTAAAATAAGCAACAATCCGCTTGCATATTGCTAAGATGGGCTTAATATTTTCTTGCGCCAAGGCATCCTGCACTACTAAAGTTAAAGAATGTGGAAAACACGGAATATTTCTTTTTTGCAGTAATTCGCACGCTTTTAGCATAGATGCAGCGTTGTCCGTCACAATGGCTATAACCTTGTGCAGAACTGACCATTCAGATAAAACATGACACAAAGTTTCTGAAATATTTTCTGCAGAATGATTCGTGTCTGCGAGCAGCTTTTGTGTTGACAATAGGGCTACCCGCAATTTAAAACTTTAATAAACAAAAACTCGAATACAAAATGGCACGTAACAGTTAAGTAATTTTCGTTAGCACGTGAGGTCCAGCAATCGGTCGTAATGGCGCAATACTCCACTTCATTCAATATCAATTGAAGTTTCTTTTTGGCTTCATGATATGCACATTTCATTAATACACTTTGTAATGTTGTTCTACTCGGCAATGCGTAGCGGGGATCCAAACATTTCACGAAAACCGGCATCTTCAACAATTCTGAATGGTTTTTAAAGCATTGTCTATTGTTTTCCTGCGCATGGAACTGCGTTCATACATGTCCGACTTTTGGAAATATGAGTCAATTTTTTTCTCAGTGGAAGGTGCTTCTTTAAAATTCGGATGTACCCGCTTTAAATGATCAAATAAATTCGACGTATTACCACTCGTTTTATATTCCCCTCCACAGAACCGACACTTTGCAAAACGTTTGTCTTGAGACGGCTTCAAAAAGTGCCATACCTCTGAGGAGTTCTTTTTCCTCTTATGGGCTGCATTCTCCTGCTGCTCATCACTGCTACTTGAAGAGATTTCATGGCTGACATCTATAAATATTAAAAATGCAGTTAACATATAAGTGCATACTATGTATGTAGTTGACTGCTGCCGACATTTTAATTGAATTGAACTTGCTTACCTACTTGCAAATACTTCTTCATCATTATGTAACCACTACTTCACCACTGTCAACACATCCAACACCTAAACACAGTAAAATGTACGTGACACAAAAATTAAGTTAAATAGTTTAAGTTTTAAAAACTTTATTTGCTACGCGTACCAAACCACACCAATAAACCAAGCTGAAAATGAAAATGAAGATGATTTGAAGTGTACCATATGATCCTAAATTAAAATGCTAGTCATTGTTGGCATTGCCAGACTGTATAAATATATAGCGATATACAGTAAAATGAAGTATATTTTGTCAAAATCGTTGGTAACGCTTTTCAGAGGTTTACCATCGATAGTGGAAAAATACTATCGATAGTGACGTGAAAATAAAACTATCAATACTATCGATAGTGCCATCGATAGTTTTGCAGCTCTACTGCCACCTGTAGCTCGTTCCTGTAACTCGTAGCGATCGTAGTTACCGACTCATATTACCGATTTGACGTCACTTTGATGTCACTCTCAACTACAATGTTGCTGTATGTATCTGAATCGATTTATGTTCAATTCGTTTGTTCCAAAACGATAAGCTATCACATGTTGGAAACGATAAGCTATCAATGGAACCTTTTAAAGAAGTGTTTCTGTATGTAAAGTGAATCGATAACAATGTGTCACTTTTCTCACTGGCTTTGCGGCAAGTGAGAATTCTACCGATTTATCTAATGTCAGTAATGTTGTGTATTATTAAGTTATAAGTACTCAAAACATAGCTTTAAAAATGGTTACTTTCATATGAGTCGAATTTTTACTGATTGAAATATTTAATTGTTATTAAAAAAGTTTTAGCTTTAAAGGTAATGCAGTTTATAAATAATAAATAAATAAATAAATAAATAAATAAATAAATAAATAAATAAATAAATAAATAAATAAATAAATAAATAAATAAATAAATAAATAAATAAATAAATAAATAAATAAATAAATAAATAAATAAATAAATAAATAAATAAATAAATAAATAAATAAATAAATAAATAAATAAATAAATAAATAAATAAATAAATAAATAAAAATAAAATTTTAGCAAAACAGTATATTTTTGAGCTGTGAAAAAGTACCCGGTTGCATATATTTGCTAAGTTGTTGCAGCACAGCACTAAGTATAAAATTATTTATATTCATAATCGTTGATTATTTCCGCAACCATTAATACACATCATTATAACATAATTAATTTTCTTAAACTGCAAATATTCACTTTTTATTAAGAAGACAAGCATCGTTTTATTATAAAGTTTTAGCGCAACTAAAATAATGTATTCAAGTAAACAGCTGCTAGTCATTTGACTCAATTTCGCAACTTTTCTTCTCGTTTTGTGTTCTTTTTCATCACGGTCCGAGTTTTTACCGATTTAAACGTACAGAAACATTAGTTGTCACGAAATCGATAACTAGGGATCGATAACGGCTGACGTCACACAAATCGGTAACTTGCCGATTTTGTTACAGGAACGAGCTACTGGATGATGCTGCAGTGGTTCGCCAGTTGCCATGGCTGCCTTATACTAGGCTCGCTTGTTCTATGTTCTGGACTGTGCTTATTCTATACTTTTGCACCAGCCATTTGGTATTAGAAATGTTCGTGTTTTGGAATTGACTATCGTGCGAGGTAAAATGTAGTCCGTACTACTAAGTAGATCCTTGCCGATAGCACAATGACCGTAATTTTGAAAGCGCATGTTACCAGCTGCTGTGAGGCGTTGTGCCGTTTTCACATAGAATGGTTTCAAGATCTTTAGTTGGTGGTATCCACTGCAGTATCTCGTACCTTTTCGTGAATAGAACCAGATCCGTTTTATCTGCGTTAATACTAAAACACACTAAATTTCAGCATTTAAGTACTTCTTTGAGTGTGCTCTCCATTATAGAGCTTACTGTGGATAGACATTGTATCTCTATGAACAGTGCAAATTACAGAATTAATTTGAAAAGCATGTGAAGACTAAGATGAGGACTATATTTTCTAAAAGTTTAATATTTTATCAGGTCCTCCACATGCGCATTTTAGGAGTCAAAGTAGAACCTTTTGTATAATATTTAGAACATGATGGTTCAGAAACCTAAAACTATACATTTCTAATCTAGAATATACATGACTGATCTACATGACTGGAACTAATGCAATATCTCAAAAATCAAAAAATTTTATCAAATTTTTAATATTTCCATTTTTTATAAGCACATTTTCTAAGAAGCAACTAAAATTATAATGGTAATTACATATTTTATAAAAACACACTTTAGCCTACATAAGAAGACTATGAAAATTGCTAAAATTCCACTTTCAAATGGGTGCCGATCCGAAGTTAGGTAACTAAAGAAATAAATGACTGCGGTTTTAGCATTAGACACCCATAGGGTTATCCTCAAATTTTTTTTATCGAAATCGGAAACTATGCAGCCCACTCATTAGGCGTTTTCATACGGAATGACCCTTATTTAATTAACTATTTTTAAAAGTGACTGATATTCAATTTGAAGAATTTTCTCAGTATGCAGCCCTTTTAGAAAATAATCTTTTTTCATTACATGCCCAAGCTGCAGCTTATTGACAAAACTTGCATAAATATCATATAAGAAAATCGAATTCAACTCTCAGCAGGAAATACTTGCCAACACTTTTCTGTACCAACCAACAACCGACAACATGATTTGAGACAACAAACAAAATAAAAATTTCAGGACATGCACACAAGGTCGTTCACAATATGGCATTTGGTTTACCTCAGTACATGAAACATTTCAAAACTGCATAAAACGAACGAGCATAATTAACGTGTGCAATATATGTATGTTTGAAGTTAGAAACAACTACAAGTACATGAAGCTGGTGAACAAAAAAATGTCATACTAACTGCGGCATGTGTTGAACTGTGTTTATGTTCTTCTGGAAAACATCACATAGAAAAGGATCAAAAAGGAACAAATGTGTGCTGCGCATTTCTTAATTGGAACATGTGTGTGGGATATGTTTTAGTTTTGTTCTGCAGTGACAGCAAGCGCTCTCTAACTGCAGTTTTACCGCTATAAGGTTTCATTAAATGAAATGAAATACCAGATATATTCACTTTTTCGGGTACAAAAAATAGTTCGTTGCAGATAAGCAGCACAGAAGTGTAATTTATACAATTTCTAGTTGTTAGTTGGTGAAGTGCTGTTTTTTTTTATTCCTACTTACTGCAAGCATAGATAAGCCTTAACGCCTTGGCATCATCCTTATGCTGTGACCAATTTTATTGCGTTCACCAGGCGGCGCTCGATGTTATCCTTGAATTTATTTATAACGGTAACCACATCATAACGTTCTGTCATTGCTGATAAGAGGGTGAAATTAAAAAACGAAAAAAAAAACTTGCTTACATTTTCAATGCACACTTTTCGAAGAATTCTTTTTAACAGATGACTTTTTTTTCTTTCCAAAGTAATCGGATTAGAAAGTGTCTACGGCGAGAAACTGATACTGCGTGTCACCCATGATTATGGGGGGAAGCTTATGCGTTGATATAATTGAAAATTTGCTGACATCTACCATTGCAACGAGAAAAAATATAGTAAAATATGACATTTTTCTTTTCAGACTGTACATTTAAAGAGGATGATTTCACATTTAAATCGTTAAAATTGCTAAGCAAGAATCACTGTAAATCATCAAAAATAACGTTAACTTTTCAAACTGGAAAAAAAAATGCAATTTATAAAGAAACGATTATATGAATAAAAGACAAGAGTTAAGTGAATAATTAAATTTAGTTTTGTATGTCTTTGATCACTATGTTTTCAACTCTAACAGCTCTATTCTGGAAAACTAACAATTGTTAACCTGTATTTTTTATATTTGTGTCTCGGAGAATCAAAAGTGATCAATTCCACTTTTGGAAAAAATTGAGTTAACAACTGTTACTGATTCTGATTACCCTTGTTAAATGCTACAAATGACTGTATTCAAAGTTTTCAAATGTCTAGTATTTCCAGAGTTATTTGGTACTACAAATCAATTTGAGAATTAAAGATGATCTATTCCACCTGGTTGTTGGCATCAAAACGACACAATTCCACCTTTACTTTTTGTTCTCCAGAAAGGATTACAACTCTTGTAATATTAGGCCTGATCACTACAATTTATAGTTTACGTTCTCGCAAATTAGACACTTTGTCGTGACAAACCAGACACGCTTTGTCGTGACAGCACTATGTAGATTTACTGACCAAGCAGCTTACTTCACCCGTCAATTATCCTTATATCTTTTTGGAGTAGATGCAGGTACTGCCCATTGAAATGAATGCATTTCTCACAAAAAAAAACAACGTTTTCTTATATTACTGGATGGAGAATACTCACCCTAAAGGTTTTAATGAAATCGCATTCGCAGTTTTTTATCATCTATGCAACATGGATCATGAAGATATAAGAACAGTTTGATTAATGGCTGATGACTGCGGAGGCCAAAACAAAAACTCAATTATGAAAGGTATGTGCCAATACTGGCTGGCAAATAAAGCTCCAAAACACATTACAACGGTCGAGATAATATTTCCCGTTACTGGCCATTCTTATATTCCACCAGACAGAGTATTTGCACAGATTGAGAAGCAAGTTAAAGTCAGAGAGACTATAATATCAGTAGAAGATTATTTAAAAATATATAACTATTCTGGAACAACAATAAATTTGGGAAGTTATGACTTTCCCATTCTTAATTTTAAAATAAAAGTATCGAAGGTTTTCAAGCTGCCATCTGCTTGGCACTTTAAATTCAACGATACCAAACGATTTATAATTAAAAAGTGTAAATATGACCTTGTAAGAGTTCAAGGTGAACAATTTTATAGATCTTCTATTGGTGAGTGAAAATCCGTTGTAAATCTCGGAAAACATGTGTTTTCCATGTCTCCTTCAATATTGCCGTTGGGAGTAAAAATCAATGAACGTAAAATAGACGACTTTATCAAACTTCAATTGGAAATGAATGGAGAATGCTTGAAGACTTGAAATTTTATAAAAATCGTATGAACAATAATAATTCTCAAGAAGAAATAGTGGACATTAATGATCCTGTTTGCAAGTTTAATGCCGAAGATCGTCTTATAAGAATTTAAAAAATTTTAAATAATTTTTTTATTCTTATTAAACTATTTCAATTGATGTTTTATGTTTTTCATATAATTTTCAAAATTAGATTCATAAATAAATAAAAAAGAAATGAATTAAATTCAATCACTAATTATTTTTTGTGTTTGGATTATATTTAACTTTTCTAAGATTCAAAACAACACAATTCCATTTTTTGAGGATCAAAATAACACTTTTCCAGTTTGTTTGTATCAAAACGACTCTATTCCACAAAGTGAGTTTCAAAACAACACTATTCCAAAATAAATGGCTTAATGCAAAACAATGCAATTAATTCTCAATTATAGTCGTTACGCAGTTAGGTTTTAAAAAGTCCACAGTTAGGTTTTAATAAGCAACAAAAATAAGAATTTTCAATAGTTACCTCCAGAAGTCTTAACAGGTTTTTTTTAATTTACTCCAAACAATTAAAAGTGGAATTGATCACTTATGATTTTCATTGACACATTTCTATGTGTTTGTTGTAATTTTTGTTTTCAAAACAAAATTTTAAGCTCAAAAACAAAATGTTTTAATTAAATTTTCTTATTTTATCTTAAAACTTATTATTTTTGAGCTTCAAATTTTGTTTTGAAATCAAAGAATTACAACAAGCACATAGAAATATAAAAATACTGGTTAACAATTGGTAATTTGCCAGAATAGGGCTGTTAGACTGTCAGCATTTTTGTAAAAAATATTTGGAATTTTGTAAAAATTGTGTGTTATGTATTAAATAACTGAATTTAAAACAAAAAATTCCGAGTTAGTACATAGTACCAAGTCCAGTTACATAACGACAGAGAACGAAAGTTCAAATCTTAAAAACTGGTAGCTTTATTTTTTCCAATATTTTTATTTAAAGTAAATTGAAATGTATTTTATGTGTTTCGACCTCCAAAAAGAATTCGGATTTGGAATTCAATAAATCTTTAAATATTTGGAAAAATTTGTTCGCACCGGAAAATTTGTATCTTGCCGGATACCGGATAGTACCTCAATATCCGGGCGGCCGGATAGTTTCTTAAAATTCCTTTATTTAAATAAATCTTTGTTAAGGTACTATTACAGTGTGTAGCTATAAAAAACACCTTTTTTATTAATTTTTTTTACCTAGTATTATTAATTTTAATGATTCAAATTTTTGACATAATGAAGAATTAATTATTCATGAGAAAAAAAAATTATTTTTTTGTCTTTATATTTGTTGTTAATTTTCTACAGGGCATTGCATTTAGCGTGCTTAAAAAATTGTTGCAATTGGCTTCTCGTCTCTAGCATTTACAATGCGTCTGAAAATAAAAAATCAAAGTGCATTCTTAAGGGTTAAGGGTTATAGTTGAGCACTCTACTTACGCAAATAAAAAAAAATAAATTAAAAAAATGGCATGCCTTAAAATGAAAATTACCAAAAACCCCCTTTTTTGCCGAAACTTTCAGCCATACAAAAAAAATATAAAAGTTTTTTTGGCTTTTTATAGGTCTAGCGCTTAACAGAGACTATAGTTTAAATAGCTTGACTACAACTCTAGATATCTTAGAAGCTGATTCGAAAATCCTTGTTTAGAGAAAAACGCGATTAAAGATTGAAAGGTTCTTGAATATCACGCGACATACAAATATAATACGACTTTGCAGGATGACACTGAGCAACACCAGCAGCGCAGTTAAAATCGGGAAGGACCTCTCCCCACCATTTTTTACCAAACGAGGTTTCAGACAAGGTGATTCCTTATCGTGCGACTTTTTTAACCTAATGATGGAAAAGATCATCCGAGCTGCTGATCTGAGACGTAGTGGCACAATATTCTACAAGAGTGTTATGCTGCTTGCGTATGCTGATGACATAGATATCATTGGCCATAATACGCGTGAAGTCAGTGCAGCATTTTTCAGATTAGAAAGAGAGTCAAGTCGAACGGGTCCGGCAGTGAATGCAGATAAGACACTTAGTGTCCCAGCGTCTTGGAACCCACGTTACCGTTGACAATACCTCATTCAAGGTTGTGAAGAACTTCGTTTATCTGGGATCCAGCATTAACTCAACCAACGACATCAGCATTGAGATCAAGCGAAGAATAACTCTTGCCAAAAGGTGTTACTTTGGGCTCAGTAGGCAATTGAGAAGCAGAGCCCTCTCTCGACGAACGAAAATCACGCTCTATAAATCGCTCATCATGCCCGTCTTACTTTATGCATCACAAGCCTGGACGCTGAGCAGTTTAGATGAAAAGACTTTAGGAGCATTCGAGAGAAAGATTCTTCGCAAGATCTACGGACCAATCTGCGTCAATGGCGAGTACCGAATACGGTGGAATGATGAACTGTATGAGCTGTACGCTGACGTAGACATAGCCAAGCGCATTAAAATCGAGCGGCTTCGCTAGCTTGGTCATGTTCAGCGCATGAAAGACGATGCTCCAGTGAAGAAAACATTCGATTCGGTACCCAGCGGCGGTCAACGCAGAAGAGGACGACCGCATCTTCGTTGGAAAGACCAAGTAGACGACAACCTGATGAAGCTTGGAATTTCCAACTGGCGCCAGCAAGCGAAAGACAGAAATGGCTGGTGCAAATTCTTAGATGAGGCCAAGACCGACATACGGTTGTAGCGCCAACTAAGTAAGTAAGTAAGTAAGTCTTTCTGACGTTAATGTCCAATTATAATAGAAGAAACGTAATGTGATCTAATGTCAGTTGACCAGTGCGTTCTTTCACTTATTGCTTGAATCTATGATATTGCCCATTATCATAGTCAAAATAAAGTCGACTTTAAATTTAGTGCAAGCTTTTTGACAGCATATTATATTGAAAAATTGTCAAAAATGCTTATACTAAATTTTAAGTCGACTTTATTTTGAATATGATAATGTGCCAATGCTTTCTTGTACAAGTGGTTTTAACGTGACGGAAAAAACTATTTAGCCGAATGTTCTGAAATTTAAAATTGCTATTCATAACAACGGTGGCTATCGCTGGAACTAGAATCAAAGTTTTAATTAAAAAACATCGTATATTCGTCGGTAAAAAACAAGCTGTTTTAAGAACTTAATTTTCAAAAGCGCGTCATTCTGTCAATTTTCCATATCTTTTTTTTTCTAGTGCCAGCCATAGCTGCACTCATAGTAATATTTCTAATAATAATAATAATAATAATAATAATATTTTAGGTTTTTATTTTTCAGATAAATAGCTCAGTCAAAATCTACAACACCGCCCATGACCCTTTTCCTTGAGAGCGTCTCATTAACCGCCATTTTGAACAAGATCAACAATTTTTTAAATTAAAAAAATATTCTTTTATGAGGAATAAGTGTTACAATATACATTAAAAGTTTAAATATCGTTGTTCAATATTTTAACTTTTTAAAAAAAAATCCTAAAAATACCTTAAAATCCACCCGTTCAACGGAACCTTGCTGCTTTTGTTGTTTGGATAGCTAATACAAAATTCTTTTTACTACGTTTCCATGGCGAGTTGATTTCTAGCTTGGTAGTGGTTCCATGCACAACATTAAGTCGAGTTGGACTTCTGCTATTCTATTCGCCATTTTTTCTTAGGATAAATGTGTGCGTTCAGAAGGTGCAAAATTTACTAAACATATTGAGTCTTCGATCAGTATTAGTTTCCGCTACTTTGTGTGCCTGCTGAACACAACGCAGTCAGAGAACGCAGGAAGAAATGTCAACGCAGTGGCAGAAATAAAATAAAATAACAAATAATCAAGAAAACCTCACTCAACAGTTGAGCAACTGCTTCATATTCCGAACGCATCCAATCTAACTCAGTTAAAACTAATAATTTTCGCGGAGTTTCGTGGATTTAACGAAATTGAACTCAACCTCGATTTAACTCGCAATGGAAACCTTGTATTTGATCGATAATTGTGATCTGCTGCATTATAGCCTCACGCATTCACAATAGAATATATAGCGCAGCTAATGAACAATCCCTTTAATAAATTCCAGTAGTCTAATTCAACATAGCTTCAGTTAATATTGAATGAATCACATCATATCAGAAATGGTTGGTTTGGAGTAGTGGTTGGTGTGTAGAACTCTCGATCGGAAGGCGCGAGTTCGATCCTCACGCTTGCAAAAAAATAGTTTTAATTTTATATCCTCTTGTTGTAAAAGACGCAAGTAAAAAAAAAACAACAACAATACTAAGAAAAAAATGTCGTTTTTCAGATTTCACTCAAGCAAATCACAAAACGAGGCGTAAAAAGCTTCGCTCAAATATTTGTATTGCCATTTTCGTGTTAAGCGGGCCGAAATCTATAAGAAAAACTTAGTGGCATTACCGATCACAAAATGGTGGCGCATAGTGTAGTGTAGTTCTTAAATGTAGTGAAGAGCAAAAAAAGCGAAAAGAACCATGCCCGAACCCAGATTCGAACAGGGGCATCTGAGTTGATAGTCAGCGCCCTCTTCACTTAACTACAAAGGTCGACAAATACAAAAAATATAAGAACGCGTTTCCGACTTATTTAACACACATTCATATTTGAACGAACGTATAACATATTATCCGCCAGTACAGAGAGTATCAATTCACCTATTCACGCTAGCTACTTCAATAAGTCTATAGCAGGCCCAGGTGACCAGGCTTTTTGTAGGAAGGATCGACTTCAGTTAAAAACATAATCCAAAGATCGACAAAATAATTGAAAAATCTACTTTCTATCACAAGAATTCCCAGACTTTTCGTGGTGAGGATCGACATCAGCTCAAAATAGGATTGGAATATAGACGAATAGTTAGTGGTTTTATTTACAAGCAAAAGCTTTTATTTTAAGACTAAAGTATTTTTTATTAAAAAAATAAAAATTAATTCCATTAGATATTTTTAGATGTTGATGCATGACATTGCATGTTGTCAAAAAGCTTGTGAAACGACGGGACATAACTTGTCACTGCTAAACGTATGTACATTGGTAAATATTCATCTGGGAGTGTGTTTCGGTACTCGTATTTTATGAAGTTTATGTGATTTTATGAATCATGTTGATTTACATAATATGTTGAGTCAATTATGTATTGAGTCAATGAGTCAAAATGAATATTAATCCTCATGAAGAAACGACCAGAAATTGTCTTCATGTGCTCTTGTTTTAATGAAAATGTCTGATTTAATAACAACGATCGAATTTAATTATTCGAATTCAACCAACACTTATCTTCATTAACGCCATTAGATTATGGAAAACCTAATAATTTAAAATGTGCTCAAAGAAAGGGAACTTTAGACTTTTCATTTTTAAGCATTTTTCTTATTTTAACTTTTAAGTATATGTTTTTTAATCACTGAGATAGCCAAAAATCTATTAGCCGCATTATTTAGATATAAGATTTCATTAAAAAAAAAAGTTAAATTAAGATATAATTTAGTTTGGATTTAATTAATTCTTAGTTTTTAATACAGTACGCCACTAATTTCCAATCATATATTGTACTATAAAAGAAATTATTCTTAATGCACTAATTACTTTCGCAATAAATCAATCAATCAATATCCCGTTTTCTATATTTGAAGCATCCATTTCAAAGAAAGTCGCCAATTCAAGAGATATATCGTCTGTTTTCCAATTTCCAAAAGGATATTATCGGTTCCAACAAAATCTTAAAAGCTATTTTCAAACTTAAGTAAAACATTTCATAACACTAGGCGCCACCATTTTTGATATCCACATTAGAGCGGGGCGATTAGTATGGAAGGAAAAAGTGTTAATGGGCGCTTCGCGTTTCTGATTCTTGGGATTGTACTGAGCAAAAAAGTCCACTAGGTAAAGATATTTTGGCCTATAACAGCCAAGCCATTGAGATTTTTGTCTTAGTATTGGATCAAAAATTTCAATGGTCCAAACAAAAATCCAAAAAATATCAAAAAAAAAACGTGACAAAAGTCTGAGAAAAAACTGCAAGTCAAAATCTGGAAGCTCGATTTTCACCGTAGACGTATGGTCTAGTGGACTTTTTTGCTCAGTACAATCCCAAGAATCAGAAACACGAAGCGCCCATTTTGATGTTCAAATCGCCCCACCCTAATCCACATGCCACTATTTTTTGTTATGGTCTTTGGCCTGCTTAACACGAATATAATACGTTCTTGAGAAAATTTTTCCCCCTTTTCCAGGATTTAGTGTCATAAATATCAATTTATCTCAAGAACTAATTAACCAATTTCAAAAAGTTAAGTACCAGATTAAAGAGAATTATATAACTTACAACTGCTTTGAACAAATTGTGTCATATGGCTTAGTAGTTTTGACGCTATCGGAAGAAATTCCAGATTTTTTTTTTTTAAAAATCAAGTCGAATAATATTTCAATAAACAAGGAAATTACAAAAAACTTCTCAGTTCTTCATTTTGTACGTGAAGATAGTTTTTTGAAGAAAAGAACGCAGTGCTTTTAAAGAAAGTTCATGATAGAAAAATTAAGTTATGGACCATTGAGTGAAAGTACCAAAATTCTACATTTTCGTGCTTTTTACGTGCTTTTTTCCATTTTGCCCCGCATTATATTTTTTTATTCAATAAGCATATATTTCAAATTCAATAAACCCAATTCTTATGTATTAAATTTATTTATTTATGTATTAATTTTTTTTTAATCTGAAACAGACACGCCCACGGTTTAACGAACCGGGGTATAGTAACTTTTTGCAAACGTATTATTAATTATTTTCAGTTAAAAACAAGCAAAATCTCTAGCTGGGATCATGTCTCCTTCCCCCTGGATCCGTGCTCGTATTGTTGCTTACACTTTGGTACAGCCAACAACAAAACTATACCTTTTGAATAGCTAACTACTATTGAATAGCTTTACTTTTGAGAATTACAATAATGCGCTACATGCTTGGTTGGCGACACCAGAACGTAACTTCCTGGAAATTTGTAGCAATTCGCAATAGGTCACAAAAATGCCACCGTGTATAGTTCTCCATAACATAACACAGTAAGTGCATCTTTTTAAATGCATATACTTAATATTTACTTTAATATCCCGGCTCGGTCATGAGCGGTCACTTTATGCACGGTCAATTTAAATTTGTTAATTTTTTTAAATACAAATTAGTGAAATGAGCAAGAGAGCAAGACTTTTTCGTGCAAAAATTATCCAGACAGTTTTAGTTATGTGTGCGGTATATTTCTGATTAAAAAAAAACATACAGCGTGAATCAAAGTAACTGTCGCACCTATATTAATACGAATTACATAAAAAGAAGCAACACTAGAAAACATATGTTGTTTTTTACGACTCTGGCATCAATTGTACACTTATTGCATGAACCGTTTAAAAAGTTTTGTCAATAATAATAATAATATTGCGAAAGGAAATAATTGCAGAGATCCTTCGTCAGCACGCAGGTTGCATTATCATAATTTTCGACGAAAAGTTCTTCTTTTTGCAAGCAAGCCACAACTCGCAAAATAATAGAGTGTACGCAGCTTGCATGGCAGATATTTCTAAAGAAAAAAAAGCCATTGAAAGATTTCAGAATTTTTCGTCAATCATGGTTTGGGGCGCTTTCTCCGAAAAAGGCAAATTGCCCCTTATTCTTATCGAAAAAGACTTTAAAATAATTCGGAATATACTTAGAACATCTTTTAAAGAACTATCTTAAGCCGCATGCCAAGCAAATTTACGGAGAGGGTCACTTTTGTTTTCAGCAAGATTCTTTTTCAGCACACAAGGCAAAAATCGTACAAAGGTGGTGCAGAGCAGCTTTGCCATGTGTTATTATTTCTTTTGACGAATGGCCTCCGTCATCCCCTGACCTAAACCCTCTGGACTTTTCTATTTGGGATATAGTGCTGAGCAAATTAACGAACATAAACACATGACGGTAGATAAATTTAAACGAAGATTAATGAAAATATCAGATCATATACCTGAAAACCAGATGCGTGCCCCATGTTCGTCTTTCAAAAATTGTTTTAAATTTTTAAAAAGAATTTATGCTGAAGGAATAATGCTTAAAATAAAAAATCAAAATTTTTGTTTTATAAAGTTTACACAGTGCTTTTGATTTATGGCATAAAACAAGTGCGACAGTTATTTTGATTCACGCTGTATATTCACGAAAAATGTATGACGAGTATTTCGGAATGGCACCTCAAGCTATAAATCGACAAGTAAATGGATAAGTAACAGTGCACCCTAAACAAGTGCGCGTTGCGCTGCGTACCCAAGCGCCACGCAATTTTATTTTACGCTTAACCTAAACAAGTGCGCTGCGGAAAGAACTGCTGCTCTCGAACCAGCTCTGTCTGATGGTTAAAAAAATCTTAAAAAACTTTTAGTATTGTTTAAAAATCTATTAATATTGCAAATACTTCCATTTGCAATTGAGATTAATTAGTTAATAGCAGCTGATTGCTCTTTGTTCTAATACTTTGGTTCTATGCAGCCAACTTCACATCCGAACGCATTGTCAAAATTGGAAATTCGATTCATGTTGCGGTAGTCCGGTGCGTGTTTCGGTAGGCTTCATACAAAATGTATGTGCATGAGCCGATTTTGACAGTTAAATCACGCACGCGCACTTGTTTAGGGTGGACTGTAAATATCTTGCTATTTTTTTTCATTTTTATCTTTATAAACAAAGTCAAAAAAAAGTTTATATCTCTTCAAACTTATCAACTTGCATTCTTGGTCACACCCATCACATTTTCTAAAAAGTTTATTTTAAAGAAAAAACTGCATTTTCTAGACAATAAGTATTAAAAGTCAAAAAGATTCCAAAGAATGTATAACACCGAAATTATTGTTTGCGCTCTAAGAAAAATTTTACACAATATTTTTTGAAAGATATAATTCTTCAAAATGTCATACCCGTTCTTCAAAATTGTAAGGTCATACCCGTTACAGTCTTTTTATTGCCATTATGAGCAGAAAACGGGTTCTTTCAGTGTCCACTTATTATTTTACTTTTGTAAACTTAACCACCTTTGGAATCGCAGCCCTCTTTTTAATAGGAAATGTAATACATCTGAATTATAAGCAATATGTGGGAAATGTGGGAATATGGTCACACCCGTCACAATGGAATTACCCTAATTTAACATCTCTGTCTTATTTCCTTTCATTTTTATTTTTCTTCTTCTTATTTTTCTTCTTATTCTGTCTTTTGTAGAGATATATGTATAGATATTACATTTAAAATGAAAGTAGAATGGAACTAAAAAAAAAGTAGAATTTGGGCTCCTTCACTCAATGGTTCATAACTTCATTATTCCAGCATTAATTTTCTTCAATAGTACTGCGATCTTTTTTTCAAAGAATTATCTTCACGTAAAAAATGATAAACTGAGAATTTTTTTGTAATTTATTTATTTATTTATTTGTTTGTTTATTGAAACATTATTCGACTTGATTTTTTTCAAAAAAAAGAAGTGTTCAAAGTTGTAAGTAATTTAATTATCTTTAATTTAATGTCTTATCTTTAAATTGGTAAATCCGTTCTCGAGATAGGTTGATATTTATGATACTATATCCTGGAAAAAGGGGACAAATTTTCAAAAGGTCATATCTCAAAAATCTATCCACGGAAAATTTTTTATTGCGATATTTGGGTTCAGCAGGCCGAAGTCCATAAGAAAAGTATACTGGGATGTGGATCTCAGAATTTTTTTTTGCATTTTGGCGCCTAGTGTAATTGTGACAGTTATTCCTTTGAACTAATTTTTATAAATATGCTGAGCTGTGCGGCATCAAAAAAATTACTTGATTCGTCAAACTGAAGAGAAAATTACTTTCTTTCAAAAGAGTACTTTCGTGGCGGGGATGCCTTTAACAAAAATTAAAGGTTGATAACAGATGTTTATTTATAAATACTTTGTATTATTTTTAATTTCATCCCGAGATCGACTAAAAATCATTTAGAGATCGATACATTTTCTATGTGTAGAATTATATGAAATATAATCAAATAAATCGTCAGCAAAGTTTATTATGAAAACTCATATTAAGCTAAGTAAATATGAGAGCTAATGCTCATGTAATAAAAAATATTACTAAAAAGGAATTTAGTTAATACTTTTATTTATTTTCATTTATTATATATTAAAAAGCTGTATATGGGAAGTTGGCATGCTTTTTATTCGATTTTGCTCATTTTAGAACTTGATCTCTATGTTTTATGACAAAAAAAATTATGGATGCCGGATATTTTTCAAATTTTGCCATAAAATGTTCTCCTAGAAGGACTAAATTAAATGAATTTTTTATCTGCCTTGTTTGCTGAAACAATCACAAAAACCACACTAAGCTTAAAATACTAAACCAAAATAGTTTAAGAAGGAAACTTAAGAGATGAAAAATTTAACCTGCAGCACATTGTATGATTTGACCAATCTAGCGGGGAAAATTTTTAATTTTTTGTGATGTGATTCCTTAGTTCATTCGTAAAAAAAAATTGTTGCGGAGTTGAGGTCTATCTCAAACACCCTCTTGGTTACAGGGTGTTTCATTAATCCGTGTATATAAAAGAGAATGCCGTCCGAATGTGCACTCATAACTCAAGAAGGGAACGATTTTGGGCTTGATAGATCCTTATTAGCCCAATAAAGGACATTTTGCAAGAATAAGTGGGCGTGGCACCTCCCATACAACCCAAATTTTCAATTTCGAATAGCTTTTGAGTTATAGGTCGCACTGCCCTCAAATTTGTAATTTGACCACAATTTACACATGCCATTCCACTGATAATATTTTATGGGTGTTCAAAAAGGGGGCGTGGCACCTCCTATATAATTCAAATTTGCAATATAGAACAGCTAAGTGGCGGCCGAACAAAAATATTTATTGAATTGAAAAACATTCTGTCTGAGTTTGGAATTGAACCTTGGCTACCACGGTTCATAAGCTTACGGGCCACGCACTCTACTTAGTAAACTATGGCCGCCACTCAAATAGGTTTTGGACAAGGGGGCGTTGCAGCAACTCACCGGGAAAACTAACACTTTGAGTTTTGACTTCAAAACACTAAATTGTATAAGAACAACAAAATATTTTGTAACATTCTTCTCTGTTATTACAATCAATACATATTTAAAAAAATTTGCAGGCTTTTTGGTTTTCAAAGAAAACATATTTCTTTTATATCAAAAAAGCTGTAAAAATACAAAAATTCTTGAGATATTAAGGACTCTCCCTAAAATGCAAATATTTTGAAAAACTGCAAAAAGTAGCAGCTAAATTTTTGTATGAACTATCTATGAGATTGAAACTTAACCTTTAACTATGGAGGTAAATTTTTTTTGGCATAGTCTGTGACGTGGTGGTAAATTTGACCCCATTATAATCTTACTAAAAAAGTCCAATAACAAGAGGTTTTTAAAATTATTTCTTGTTTAAAAACAAGATGTAAGAGTTTTGCTTAAAATGCATACAAATTTCAATTTGTTTTTTTTTTTAATTTGACAAAATTGGCACCTTTTTTAACTAACTTTCTTTTAAAGACAAAAAAATGTGTAAAGAGGTGGTAAAATTTACCACCACCACCACAGTTAAAGGTTAACAACAAATTCAATTTGTATGCAAACATAAGCGAACAAAATTTTTGGCAGTCCATCAAATGTTAGCTCAATTTTTGTTTTTATTTATGATATACTTTACATAGCTATTTTAAATAAAAGCAAAGTTTATGAAGCAACTAATTTTATTGTGAATTATTTTTCATACCTTTACAAAGGTTTTTCATAACAAAAAAGTTCAAAAGCTAACAACTTTAATAAGCGCACAAAAAACTGCTATCTTGAAGTTTGAAATAATTTTAAAAAAAATACAAAAGGCACCTTTTTACGACAGCCGTTTTAAGTATATCGGATAAAGCAATCGTTTTCACACTTCTGACATGGCTTCTTGTGTGTTCTAGCTTTATTTTTCTGAAAAATATTTAGTTTTGCAATTGTTACTTTTGTCCTGCTAAATTGGTCAAATAACACACTGAGCGCAGGTTGAAAATATGTTTTTAATAAAAAAAGAGATAGAAAAATAAATATATACTTACAAAATATATTTATTTTAACTAATAAATGCTGAAAAATTCAACTTTTTTAGTTGAAAATATATTTTTATATATAAAATATTTTGATTTCAACCTTTAAAACTTAATTTTGGTTGAAAATTTGAACCAGATTTTGAGTTAGTACAACAAGTCAGAGAAGAGTATTATTCCAAAAAAATGACAATAAAGATGCAGCTTGCATATTTAATCTTTTCTTTTACATTTATTTCGCCCATTTCAGATTGAGGTGACTTATCAGTCGCACTGAACATCTCCGATTTGGCTCAAATTTTGTTCCTAGATTGGTTTATTGCTTAGAAAACTAAATCCGAAGTTATAAATTTTTAGAACCATTTTTCAAGGCCATAATAGGGTGTATTTTAAAACGACGTAGCTCAGTCAATTTAAATCCGATTTTCGTAAATAAGGTCTCATTGGAAAGGTTATTTTGTCTTTTTTAAAGGAAAAATATAAAACTTTTCTAAAAATTGCAGTAAGTTGGTCCATTCTTAATTTCAAAGTTTAATGCCATGCCAACAAGAGGCACTATAGTTTTTTTTCAGTTTATTTATTTTGGTTTTTTGTACGTTTCAATACCTTTCGAACGATATAAAATGAAGGTGTGTTCTTGAAGGGTTAAGAAGTTATGGCGTTAAACGTGCAGTATTAAAGAATTTTAAATACAAATTCAACTAGCTATCAAAGCTTTACAACATACGTGCTCAGCAAGTCGTCTATTTTCCCCGCTTTTCCCGCCATACAAATTGTTTTCTATTATAAACTTGTGTTTTGCAAAAACTTAAACACGTACACACAAAAATACAAGCTGCTGTAAGCGATCGCCTAATTTTCAACAAATTCAACTTTTTTTTCAAATTCAACAAAATTAAAAAATATATATGCTGCAAAGCTTTGATAGCTAGTTGAATTTGTATTGAAAATTCTTTAACACTGCACGTTTTACGCCATAACTTCTGAACCCTTCAAGAGCACACCTTGATTTTATCGTTGGAAAAGAAAGTGTTATATCGTTGGAAAGGTATTGAAACGTAAAAAAACCAAAATAGAGAAACTGAAAAAAAATTATAGCGTCTGTTGTTGGCATGGCATTAAACTTTGAAATTAACAATGGGTCAATTTACAGCAATTTTTTAAAGTTTTATATTTTATCCTTAAAAAAGAGTAGATAACTATTCGAATGATACCTTAGTTAATAAAATATGATTTATATGAATTGGTTTTCTTAACAAAAAACCAACCTAAAAACAAATTTTGAGCCAAATCGGAGATGGTCAGTGCGACTGATAGGTCACCTTAATCTGAAATGGGCGATTTAACTTTATAAAAATTTTTAAAACCGCAATTTTGCATAGGATATTTCTTTCTGACATATTACCAATTATGCAAAATATTTACAATAGTAAATTTTTTTAAAGTACTCATATACAGCTGCGGTCAAAATAGTAGCAGTACTCTTATGTTCAGACATATTTTAGCCAAAAATGTAAAACACCCTGAATCTTGAAAATTTTACAATATAAGAGGAAACTGAGTACAGATTTGGAACCAATGTTGAAAGTACATATAGGAATGATAATGACCATACCGGATTCGAAACTTGTAGACTAGTATTATTTATTTAAACATGTCTGAATATAAGAGCACTACTATTCTTTGGACCGCATCTGTAGGTTTAAAACATTTTATGAAAATGGTCCTTGTGAAATTTTACTATAAGTCACTTTGGGCAAGATTTGGTCTTCTACAGCGTTCTTTTTCTTTTAAAATAACATCACATCTTCCAACATCAAATCCAACCAACTGAAAAACATTTCCAAGTATTATTAGCTCATCAACTCATTCATTATTGATAATTTAATCAAGGGATACCTTGAAGACAAATAACAACACCATCTATATCCATCTATCCACCCTCCAACTAACTATCACCCATCTTCCGAATCAACACAATGCTTACACATTTATAGGGGGCATCCCCTGAGCGTTGGTTCAGTCAAAAAAAAATAAAAAAAAACAACACAAACACAAGTGTAACAAAGCCCATCGTATTGGAAAAAGGGAGTTAAATTAGTCCTAAGTAATTAACACAAATACAAAAGGAAGATGAAGAAATGTCCACAACGCTAATATAGTTATAAATAGCATATCTTAACATATTTTTAATTTTTGTTGCTAGAATATATCTAGGATGAGGTTTCAGCATTTTTTAACATCACAAAATCGCTGTAGAATAGCTTTTGGATGGAGTTTAGAATATTGTAAAATAGCAAATACTTAAATCTGATACTCGATTATTAACACATGTTAAGCATGGTTATTAATTAGTGAATTTGCAACAAGTTTCAGTCTGAAACCAATTAAAAGTTAAAATGATTCGATACTGAATTAAAAAAAAAGATTAAATTAAATTTCAATGCCATATAAATCCAATGTTGATAAAATAAATTGCATTTTTATGCGCTTGGTAATTTTTCAACGGCAAACATCAACAATAACAACAACACCAACAACAACAACTAAAATAGCGGAAAAAATAACAACAACAGAAGTCATCAGTTTTAATTGCCACACATTGGCAACAAGCGTCCAACGCCTTGCCAGGACTACAAGGATCATGCTGCAGTGTGCCAATAAACAGCAACATGCACACATTTAAACATTTGTATGCAATGGAAAACCTGTCCTGTTCACATACAAGTTAACCAAACGTCACACAACACAACAGAGCAGAACAGAACAGAAAACAACTTCGCACATATTAACATTATAATG
This sequence comes from Dichetophora obliterata, assembly GCA_963920525.1. Classification (NCBI taxonomy): domain Eukaryota; kingdom Metazoa; phylum Arthropoda; class Insecta; order Diptera; family Sciomyzidae; genus Dichetophora; species Dichetophora obliterata. The sequence goes on along the minus strand of OY986439.1, from coordinate 86,001,128 downwards.
CAACTTGGAATACGTCGTGGCGAAGGCCGACTTCCGCATTGGCCAAAAGGACTTTTAATGAACTCATTTTTATGCCAACACATAACGGCTCAAAAAATTACCGAGCCGTTGTGCAGCGACGGCAGCAAAGCAAGTCAACGGAAGACTAAAGCGCGTCATGCAATTTAAGCTTTTGGCTAAAAAATTAATTTGGGTCAAGCATAATTAAAGGACACGCCAACAAGCTAGCCAGGCAGTCTCAGCATCGAGCGGTGGACTGGTTGTGGTCGGGCCGTCCGACACTTTTGCCAATCGGTCAGTCGACAAATGCTAATAGCCGCCAAGCAACGGCGAACAACGGCGAACAACGGCCAACAATAATGGTCAACATAAAAAGCGCACACACACGTGTACGCATATACTTTAAAAAAACATACAAGCACACATCTAAGCCACGTAAAAATCTATTGAATTCTAAATCAGACTAATTAAGGTTTGACATGTCAATATATAAATAAATAGAATTAAAAAAAATGCTTTTATCTATGTTTCTTTGATTTTATTTTAGAATAATGTACAGTGTTGTTCAAAGTTTCATCATAATATTAAAGAATCTTGTCAAAATTCTAATAAACATATTTTTCATTTTGCTAAAAACTTATTGCAGAGAAAAAACATACTTGGTATTTAAAGAATTTTTGGCGAAATGATTTTTATCGGAAACAAATGTTAAGAAAAAATTAATGCTTTCAAAGGTCATAGAGACGGTTTTGTAAGATAACAAGGTTGTAGTGCTGAAAGGCTAGCTAAGGGCTACTATTTAAAAGCTTAAAGTTATTTTCTATGGCTGGGAAAATGTTTTTGTTAAATTAAGAGTATTTGCTATGATTTTATTAAAAGATATTTTTGTTATTAAAAATTTTGTTTAAAGTTTTTTATTTTAAGCTTGTTATTTATTATGTTGATTTTCTATGATTTAAATACCAATTCTAAATGTTTGCTAGTTTAAATAATTCTTTATTTTAAACACAAATTCTAGTTGTTTGATAGGTTAAAATCGTTTATTGAGCTTTAGGCACAGATAATATAATAGAAAGATGTGCCACCGCCATACAAGCAAGTGGCACAGTAAAATTTGAATGTGGATTTATCATAAATCCACATAAAAGCTTTATGAGAGTCAGCGAGCGAACGATTTAAAGTTTTTGAGAGCAAGAGAATAAGTAAGCGACAATGTGAGCAAATGTGAGCATAATATTGAAAAGCAATAGAAATAATATGTAAAGATGTGATGCACGAAACATCTGAATAAACGATGTAGCTGCCAACAAAATGTAGCAGAATTTCATTAGGTTTACTTAAGAAATGTAGGCAATGTTTTTACTAAACTACCCTACGCACATTATATAATTTAAAGTTATTATATTTTTTGCATTATCTCTTCTCTTTTTGTTATATAATTTCAAGAATATAATATCATAAAGATGACATAGTCTAGGTATATTTTGTGCGTTGACTTGGTTTTTTTGCCGTCTTGCCACATGATATTTTAAGTGTTACATTAGGGCAGTTCACGATCTTGTTGCATCGTAGCAAATGCAAAATAAACAGCTTTTACAAAAACAAAAAGCATATGTTGCAAAAGCTTTTCAATGCTTTCTGTTTTTGTAAAAGCTGTTTATTTTGCATTTGCAACGATGCAACAAGATCGTGAACTGCCCTAATATTGTATGGGCGATTTCATCAGTTGAAGCTTAACCGCGAATAATATTGCAAGCAATATTTTTTAAGTTGTTTTTTGCGGAAAAATTTTTTATTTAACTTCTTTTATATATTTTTATTATATTATTGCAAATACATGCTTTACTATATGAAAAGTACTCAGAAATGCAATTTTCAATTGTTACAAGAAATTTATACAACAAGAACAATTTTTCAATCATTTTTTGAGTAAAAATTCAATGTTTTGGACCGTTTTTGAAAAAAAAAAATTAAAGAATATATTCACTGACCTAACGCTACAGTTGAAACTATTTTTGTAAAGTGCTTTTATTGAAACTTTGATAAAAAAAAATTGAATTAAATATATTTAAGAAGAGCGGATATATTTGCATCGAAAGTCAAAGTTTTGATTTTCATGTCGTTTTTTCTCATTCTTGCACAGTAAAAAATTTGAGGGTAAATTTTATCTTTTTTATAACATTTGTGTGGTATAAACTTTTTTTTATTCCAAATGATTTATAATTTTTATACCACTCAATATTATAAAAATAATAAAAACAATATAATTTAAAAATTTTATACGGATATCAATTACGGAAATAAAAAATTAACAATGACTATTAAATTAATAATGAATAACACATGAATAGGCGGCAATGAATCAAAAAGTAATAATGTACAAAAAATTAATTATTGAAAAATTTGAAATTCTTTTTGAATTGTATTCTTTGTAAATAGCAATCTTATGAATAAAAAAATAATTAATGATTCTGAATAACGAAAAATCAAAAATAATTGAATTTAATTACTAATTCATTTTTTTTAAATTCAATGTGAATTAAAAATTTTATTTATAAACAATGTTGAATTCATTGGATGGATTTTTATGTCGTTATTCAGTTTTCCTTAAGATTCTGAATATATATGCAGATTTTACTGCTCTGGCTGAGTCAATCAAAAATAATCAATATTAATAGCAAGCAGTGAATACGAAAAATCTGCTTCGCACAAAATTCGCACAAAACAAGAAAATCATCATGAAAATAATGCAAACAAACAAAAACATTTGTTGCTGTCAAGCAGAGATCACAACTGCTTGGTTCCAACAACAACAACGGAAAAAACAATAACAACATTAAATTTCACGACTCTCGCTAGCTATGAGAAACCATGCGTGGTAATCTATGCTGTAAAGCGCATTGTGGAGTGAAGAGTGAAAGAGCATTGCAGAAAGAATGTGCATGCAAGGATTGGAAACTTTTCTCTCAAGAAAGCTTTTTCATCGCGCTCACAAAAGCTTACGTATTGATCTGAAAAATATTTTTTTTTTAATGTTCTACGTGGCACATCTTTATACTATATAATCTTTGTTTTAGGTCAGGTTATAACAATTAATTGCTCTAACAAATTTTTTCCAAAGAAACAACAACAACAACAACATTTTCATTATGAACAGGAAAATATCACTCTAGCTGATTATATTGCAATTTTGGCCCTGCTACAGGCTTCATCAGAAATCTGTGTGATGCCGGCGGGAATCGAACCCGGGCCATGCTTGCCTCGTTTTTCAGTGTCAATTTCTCAGTTTTTCTCCCTTTTCTTGTTGTTGTTTTTATTTTTGCTTTACTTTAGCTTATGCTTAAGCTATTATATCAAAAATGATTTAAACTATCAAACATTTAGAATTCGTATTTAAATCATAAAATTTTTTATTTTTTTGTAAAAAGAAGACAAGATTTCTTATTTTTTTTATAAAATTTTTTTTTCTTATTATTCTGATATTTTTTCTAGTTTTATTAAGGGCTGGTTCTCATGAAGCCCGACCTAAAAACTCGATTTTTTCCGATAGTATATTATGTGTAGCATATGTTCTCAAAGCGGTTTGGCCTATAACGATTGCATAAAAAGTTATCGCCTACGAAAGGTACCCATATTTTAATAAACGCACTTGAAAAAATCATTAAGCAAATCTTAAAGCGCGTTTTCTGAAAATTCATGTTTTACAAACTGGTCTGCACGATATCTCATAAACTACTCAATAGATTGATTTGTATTTTTTTTAAATAGATACAATTTATTGGATCCTTAACCTAAATTCACATAATATTGCCCGGTTATTTTATTTAGAGTACTTTAAAGCAGCGATGCCCAGCGTCTAACTCTTTCCACTCTTTCCATTTTTTTACAACAACTTCAATATTTTCAGTTTCTGTTCTTTAGAACCATCGATAGCTGTTCTGCGTTTGCATGTTGCTATTTTTGTTCTTTGGCACCATCGATCACCACTGTTTTGTACTATTTTTGACATTCGCATTGTAGACGTTAACAGCATGCGTCGTTTTCCTTATATTTTTCTAGTTTTTCGATAGTACGGCCTATTTTAGAACAACGCTTCAGTTCTTTGGTGCCCACGATACGGTTGTTACATAGATGACATTGAATCAGTGCAGAAACATTTTTTTTTTTCTTATAATCTTATATATATTACGCAAACGCAAATTTTGTACGGCGTAAGGCTTTTTAAGTACACGTCCAATCTTAATAAATTTAGTATAGTTTGGTAGGTTTAGACCCGTAGATGTGCAAACTGGACTTTTTATTTCTTAAAAATTTATATTTTTGAAGTTATAGTGAGTTAAAGTTTGCATATAATTGTTGTTGTTATGTTGCTTTTTCTAATCTTAATTTCAGTATGTGATGTATTTAGCGCCACCTATCGGCTAATAGCTGTGAAACTGTTATACTGACGAATAATCTTTTATAATTTCACAGCTAAAACTATGCATTGATATATTCAATATCAAAGTGATGCTGGAATGGTTTCTTACAGTTAAAAAAATATTTCTAAACTGTTGGTTGGAAAATATCTTAATTTTTAAAAATTTACACAAAAATAAAAAATTGAAATCTGGTAATAAACCATCTTTGTTCAAGCATTTTTCAACTGGAAATCAAGAAATATTCTTACTCCTGTATATTTAAAATAAATTTGGGTATGAAATTAAATATGCTAACATTATATCGTCGTTGCGCGTGCAATACCGCGTATATTGCAAAAAGGGCCAAAATTAATTTCATTTAAATTTTGATCAGTTAAAAATCTATTCAATAGATTAGAATAGGTATGTTTGATTTTGGCGTTTTGACTCCACACGGGCTTACTAATTCTTTATATTTTTCGTTGTGCGAATACACAATGAGAAAAAGTTATTGAATATTTGCTGGTGGGCATCTGAATAAATTATTTTTATAGAGGTTATTATACCCTTGATGGCAAGAAAAGGATTTTGGTAAAACTAAATGTTTACCTATTTTTTCATGGATAATAAAAGATTAAAAAGATTTTAATCTTAATAATACAACAGTTTAGTTAATAAAAAAAGTAAGATAATAGAATATATAAAAATAAAGTTAAAAGCAAATAAAAATTATTGTGAGATTAAAAAATGAGAGTAATGTATAATAATAAAAAATGCAAAAAAAAATAAAAAAGAAAGTAAAAAAAAAATAAAAAAACAAAACAATTAGAAACTATAAAACAAAAAAAAAGAACATCTGAAAACCTCCACGCGGTTAAAGCTGGGTAAATCAGAATATATTCAGAATATAGCAAAAAATTAAAACATTTGGAATTACTTGATTCATTATTCTTACAGTGTGCATATACATAAATTCGCTGTCGCGGACTCTGCCAGAACTCGTGTTATTGGTAATTCTTCATTGCATCCAGATTTTAAAATTTTTTTGATGTTACTGCTTTTTGTTGTTGTTGTTGTTGTTTTTTGCGCTCTTCAAATAATTTTCAATGATTTTCATCACTTAAATTGAACTGAATTCAGAATCAATGACGATCATATCGAAGAGCTACTCACGTAAAATTTATTGCTGGGTTGTTTTTATTTTTTCTTGCGTTGCAAATATTAATTTCTAGATTCTGCTTATGCTACGATTACATTACATATTTAACTTTGGCAAAAATTACTGGTGTTTACACTGCCAGTAGCGCAGCTCAGGCTTCTTCTTTATTTTCCTTTATTTATTCTTTAATATAATTATTTCATTAACTGGTTAAAATTAATTCGATGTTTTATGAAAATACATCAATTCATCGAGGAAATCAAAAGCTTTTCAAAACATCAGATCGAGTCGATGTATCGCATTGTACCGTGTTTTTGGACCTTTTGATGAGAACCTGCCCTTAAGGCAGTATTGTAGTGTGAAAAATTGAAGAAATCAAATTTTTCATTTTTCGATAATTTATATATCCAATAATATCTCCTTAAAAGGATTTTCGAAATTTTAATTATTAGAAAAGTAATAGTAAAAGTATTTTATTGTTGTCAGTTAGACTGTCTGAAACTTAACTTAAAAACGTTTTTCTCGAAACTACTTTTTTCAACACGTTTGACATGATATCTAAAATTCTTATGGACCGATTAACTTAAAATTTTGTGTGGGCCTTTTTTTATATATCTCTCTATGGACTAAAATTATTTACAAATTTTGTTCTTTAATTATTTTAAAAAACTCAAAACTATGAAAAAATGCCAAAAAGTTACTTTTTTTCAAACCGTCGCCATTTCGCGAAATATTTCCATATCGCTATATCCCTAGTCCGGGATTACTTATCTTACTAATTAACAATCTTTCCTTTTCAGATGACTAGCAAGGCTTAAATCGTGTCAAGATGGACACGGTATTTTCCCCTTATACTTCAACAGCGTGTAAATTCGTAAAAAATAATTTATTAAATAATATTTTTTTTGTAAATTCTTAAAATATCAATAAGTGATCAAAAAATGGATGGTAAAAATATTGATTGGTTCTTTTTTATCGACCATCGAAAAAGGCCCAAAATTAAGGCCTCTACACTAGAATACTGCCTTAAATAAATTTGTCCTTTTATTATGATACTCTAAGATTTCTTCTTGATTTTAACAAAAAAGTTTCTTCTTATCATTTAAAGGTTTTTTCTTGATTTAAATAAAGACATAATCGTTTTGTTATTACCTAAGTAAAATATTCATAGTGCACAAATATTTTTGTTTTCTTTTTTCTCCCTGAGTTGTAACAATTCAATTTTTTTGAGTGTACCAAAATTATTTGTAATGGTCCAGTTAGCCTCGCATGGCATAGCAGTGCATGGCTTAACAACCCAGCAAAAAAGTGCTTCCAAAAGAAGCTAAAGTGGAAGGGAAAGTCTTGAATTCCATTCCTTCCACTTTCATACCCAGAAGGCATTCTTTTAACATATGCATGTCATTGGAAGGAATACTTTCCTTAGTCTTCTCTAGAAGTGCTTCCAGAATTTTTTCAATGGAAGATTTTTTTGAGCCCTTCATTGAAAGGATTCTAGTAGGTGTTTACTAGGAGAACTTTAAAAAACATTCTATGGAATGGAATGGTTTTTGTGGTTAAGAGGGGGGGGGTTTAAAAATTCCACGGAATATATCTCTTTTCCTAATTTTCTTGCAATTTTGGTATTGGAAATGAGACGTTTTAGGGTTTTGTTGGGGTGTAAAATATCTCTTTCCTCGATTTTAACGGCATTTTGATGTTGGAAGTAGGAAGTGGTTAGGATTTTTAAAGTTCTTAAATATTGATTACAATTATATATAATTTTTTTTTTTACTTTATTGAATTTAAATGCTATTTGAATGTCTTCCAGAAGTAGTTTATGAGAATGTCTCTTGAAAGCGCTTCTGGATAAGGCGAAGACGAATCACAATTGGATCTATAGAATGTCTTCTGGAAGCAGTGTTGCTTAGAATGCATGTCACATTTGTATCAAAAATTTTGCTGGGTAGCGTCACATCGAAATCTGTTTAATGGGATTTGTGTGTATCTGATTATGCTCAACATGGCAACGCATGGCAATGCTCAGATAAAAACAGAACTGCATCTCTGACTACATAGATAAACATAGAGAATCTATTCATTTTTATTTCTGTGTATTCTTCTATGTATTAGACGTTTTGGCAAAACAGATGTGAAGTTGTAAAATTGTTTTACCAAGTGCGGTGAATTTATTAAAGTAAAATCGTTTTATTCTTATTTTTATTATTTTATTTTGACTATGTGACTATGTTTTGCATAATCACCACAGCATGCGCTGCTGTGCCATGCGAGGCTAACTGGGCCATAAATCTTGGTGTTCATTATTCGAATAGATAACTCTTCTCTTCCTCTTATTCGTAGTACCGTTAATCGAAAAAAAGTGTGAAATCTTGCGTGTGCAATAGCAAATATTTTTACATATGTGCACAATTGTTTTTTTTTTTGTGACTGCGATAACGTAAAGCTTACGAATTTTTGTTGATGACCTTAAGCCCGTATGATACTTCATTGTTTTGTCCAATTACAAAATCTGAAAACAAGTGGCGAGTGGGCTAGACAGATATATATTGTTGGAAAAGGATGAAAACATGCATCGTGCTAGTTTTTTACATCTTCGCAACGTTACTATTTTATCTCTCTGTTCTTCTTGGCTGCGAAAGAAAGAGATCAAGCTTGTTTTGGACATTTAATATTTATCCGAAACTTAACGACGAACGAATTGAAAGAAGCGTCAAAAACAATGCATTGAAAATGCTGTCCGTCGCACATTTTTTTGTCCAATTCGTACTATATGCGTATACACTCACACTTCTTGAATATTAGCTTTAGCACTATTTCAACTGCTCTAGTTTCATTGTCAATGAATAAAAAATGGACAAAGCAATGAGGTATCATACGGGCTTTAGTAAGAAAAGCAATAAAAAAACTGATAAATTGCATTGTTGGAAAAAAATATTAGCACAATTTAAAGTTTTATACTACGTGGAGCTACTCTATCTGAAGATGATCGTGGCCCTATAAAGGCATAAATGAATACGGTATGAAAGTCACCGAAAAAACCATAACAATTTTTTTAAAACGCCCTAAAAACTATGCTATAATCAAGCGTAGTGAAAGGAAATCCGTGATTGACAAAAGGTGCAAAAGACGAAGTCGATGTCTTTCTGGAGAGAAAGGGATGATTTGTAAAATAATTTTTAAGCCTCGTATGTATTGTAGTCTTTTCACAATAAATATCAACGCTAGTTGAATTTGTTGAAAAAGTTTTTACGCCATAACTTCTGAGCCCTTAAAGAACACACTTTTATTTCATATCTTTGGAAAGGTTATGGAATGTAAAAAGCACCTGTTGCTGGCATGGTACTAAACTTTGAAATTAATAATGAGTCAAGTTGCTGCAATTTTTTCAGATGTTTTATATTTCCCCTCAAAATAAAATAAAACCCTATTTACGAAAATCGCATTTAAATTGACTGAGCTACGTTGTCTCAAAATTGACCCTGTTTTGGTATTCGCATGGCTATCCACGAAAAAAATCTCAAAACCTCAAACTCCGCATGTGGTTTTCTAAACAATAAACTAATCTAAGCACAAAATTTGAGCCAAATCGGAGATGGTCAGTGCAACTGATATTACACTTCAATGTGAAATGGGCGACATCTCGAAAACGATTTGTTCCTACTTTGACGAAATATGTTTAATGCAAATTTTTTTATAACATATTGTGATTAAAAAAATTGCTTGAAACATTTTTTAAGTTTTGTATGAAAAATCATTCATTGATTTTAAAGGGATTGTGTTGAATTTAAAAGCGTGATGATATTTTCAGTGTATATCCCTTTCAGATCTGACGCTAAGCTACTGAGAATTTTTTTATGATTTTTGGAGTAAATGGTCTTGATATGATATGAAAAAATATTCAATACCTAAATTTTGATATTTTCATATCCTTCAAGGATTTTCAAGAAACGAATATTTGTACTGAAAATATATTTTTTGGCATGAAATGTTGTCAAATCATTTGAGATTTTCAAATAAGTTATTTTTTTAGTATATGAAAAAAACAACTAACTTCTACGACTCATTTAAAAAAAAAATTAAATGTGACGCAAGAATTTCGCGAAAATTTAAGAAAAGACAAAAATAACTACTAAACAATATGAAAGGTAATCAATTTTCAATACATGTAAAATTGATGAACATTCGTGAAATAGAAGAAAAGATATTTAGACTAAAAGTTACGCGCACAATCACGGTCTGAAAGGAATACATTGATTTTGACAAATATTTTGTACCCCATATTTGTAGGTACTGCTTGAATCAGACAAATCGACCTGTAACGTTTATATGTACATTAGGGTGTCCCAAAAAAATGTACATATATGTATATCCCAAAATTTTTGAAAGCTTATGAGGTAGTGTATTTTTGAGATTTTTTTCAGATTTTTTGGAAGAGGTTTAGTGGTGGCGCTAATTAAGTTTTCCCTTAAAACAAGGTTTTTCGGAGATTTTTCGAAATCGAAGCAAAAGTTGGTCAGTAACAGACATATCCTAAGTCTTTGAGCCGTCATTTCCAAAGACAATTGTTCAAACTTCACTTTAATGTATATAAATCAGAAGTTTTGTCAAATTTTTTCGTCATTTGGGTGTCACATATTTCATTTTTTCGTGAAATCGTAAATTTTTTAAAAAACGCTCATAACTTTTAAAAACTCCATCACAAAAAATTTAATGATGCAGTTTGAATAATAGTAAATTCTAAGCAATTTAAAAAATTTTTGATTTTACTCTTGCTGTTTTAAAGTTAAAGCCTTTAAAGCTTTTTACGTTGCCTGAAAACTTTTAGAATTTTAACAAGGCTTTGTATTTTATTCAACAAAATATTGTGAAAATTTTTAAGCATCGGTAAGTTAACATTATTATGAACTAGTTCAAAAAATTATTTGGGACCTTCATTTTACAGTAGATTTTCCTTCGTTAAAAATGAGAAGTTTATGGCTTGCGGGTAAAATGATTAATGGCCCAGTCGTCGACAAAACAGCAGGTTCTTCAAAGATTTTTCAAGTTACATAAAACAGACAAATACACCACTTCGAAAAGCAGGAGAGGACTTTAAATTTAAGTGTAAGACAAGTCAAGAGGCCCGCAACATTGCACTGTTTATACGAAACATTTACAAATGAACAAATCTAAACAGAGCAAAGTGACCATCGAGAAACAAAGGGCCTTCGCGGCAAATTTTAAGACCGTGTTCGACACAAAAACTCAACACTGCACTCAAAATTTAAAAAAAGGCAAATCTACTGTAAAATGAAGGTCCCAAATAGTTTTTTAACTACCACGTATCCGCCATTTACAATACCACTTATATTACAAAAAGGCCAAATTTCATTCCAATTTTGTTCATTAATGATTGATTCATTCATTTTTGTTTTTCATTAAATGCTTATTTGAGAACAAAGCAAATATCTAACTTCAATAAATGTTTATTTCATTTCAAAATCCATTCAATAGCTTAAAATAAAATCAGTTTTTCTGCACTCCTGTAAAATTTTACTATCACCGTCAGTGTGTATGTGCAAGTGGTGGATACGTGGTATTGCACGCGCAACGACGCAATGCCTTGTTAAAATTCAAAAAGCTTTCAGGCCACGAAAAAGGCTTTAAAGGCTTTAACTTTGAAACGGCAAGAGTAATATCAAAAACATTTTATTTTAAATTCCTTAGAATTGTACCATTATTCAAACTGCATCACTTTTTAATTTTGATGGAATTTTTAAAAGTTATAAGCGTTTTTTTAAAAATTTACGATAATTTCACGAAAAAATTAAATATATAACACCCAAATGACGAAAAAATTTGACAAAACTTCTGATTTATGTACATTAAGTGAAGTTTCAACAATTATCTTTCGAAATGACGACTCAAAGACTAAGAAAATGTCTGTTATTGACCAACTTTTGCTTCGATTTCGAAAAATCACCAAAAAAACGGTTTTTTGGGGAAAAATCAATTAGCGCCACCTCTAAACCTCTTCCAAAAAATTTGAAAAAAATCTCAAAAATACTTGACCTCATAAGCCTTCGAACAAAGGTTGAGCAACTATGAAATTCGAAAAAGATATCATTTTGGGACACCCTAATGTACATCCATACGTTATATATCCATCAACAAGCCGATACCTGAAGATTGGTACAACGTTGCCGATTTCAGTCGCTTCAAGCGAACCCTAGTTTTTGTCGCTTCAAAAACTCAAAACATGCATGTGAAGTAAAACTGGAGAAGAACGGCTTAATGGGTTAGCACTTCTAAGCTTCTAAGTGTTCACAGGGATGAGAAAGTGACCACGAAGGAAATTTTAAATGTACTAGCCCGAAAAAAATTACATATTATTATTACATATTATATAATATAAAAAAATTGGAATAAGTCTAAACAAAAAAAAATTAAAAACACCCGAAAATTTATTTTGGGTACGCGCCTGCTGGAGCATGTGCAAAAGTAAAGATATACAACAGTTAAAATATATTTTACTTAGACGTCAACATACGGCATGAAAAGAATGGCGGACAGTTTAAAGTAATACAAATTTTACAAAGGTTAGATGTAAAGGTCAAGAAAAAAGTGGTAGAAAGATAATCTTAAGACATGTGTAAAAATGTTAATTCAATAACTCGGTACAATAAAACTGGACATATATCTTAAAAATATTCGGGTTCCTTTATAATTTTTTCCAAACGGATCTTACCTGGTAATAAATAATTTGATTTCAGTAATATTTGTCGTTGTATTTTTCGTTTTCCCAATTTTTTTTTTTTTTTTTTTTTTTTGCTTCTCGGGAGCACTCTTCTCCAAAAGTATCACGATTACAGCTCGAACTCTATTCTCCCATAATAGTGCTTATAAAGGTAAGTAAAGGCAAAGGTAAAGGTAATTGTATACAAACGTTTTAAAGCATTGACGAATAACTAGACTTTTATAATTATACATAATATGCCGTTTCAATGACCAACACTGTACACCCCAATATTATATTTTCCCATAAAGATGCATGCATTTTGATATTAATTTAAATGAGCAAGCATTATTAACTGTAGCCAGGAAATATAGCATTGCTACGAAAAACTCCTAGATATAAACCGTTTAGCATTCTTGTTACAAGCCAAATAAATCAACCAAAACATCCCCCAACTGCACACTTTCACTAAAACTAATGTGAACTTTGCTTTGAAGGCGCGATAATATCAGTCAACGTAAGCTTTATATTTTCATTTTTTTGGTAGAAGCCTTTGCTTCTTCCCATACCGCTTGTAATGTAGAGGAGAGGTCCGTAGGGTGGGTCCAATTTGGCCACCATGGTTTTTAATATATATAATGTGTGTATGCCAGATATTTGTAAGATAGTTTTGGAGTTCCGCTCTACTGATACTTGCTTGGCAATATAATAACAAATTTAAAACAGCGATATGCGACTTTTGCATTAAAAAAACTTTTGCTTTAGTTAAATTTTGAGAAAGAGATCATATTTGTTTTGGCTCATTTTTTATTAAAAATCGTTATTGTAAGATTTTGTTTAAAAGTTATTTTTCATATTTTTTATTAATTAACTAGTTTTATTAATTATTTTATTAATTAGTTCATTCAAAAATGAACAGGTCGACTTTTTAGTTTTTTGATAAAACACGCGAGATACCATGTTATGATCTTTCTTGAGTTTCATTCCTTAAAACATACCTGAACAAAATCCAATCAAAACTATTTTTGGGAGAACATTTTTATTTCCAGGGTCACAATTGAATTCGATCGCTCAAATTTACGGATTTTAAGTAAGACTACAAAATTACGTTTTGTTTTATTAGTCTGAAAATGTCCAGATTTCATTTTTAAATAAAGGTTGTAAAATTAATAAAGGTTGTAAAATTTCCATAAAAATTTATAAATACGTTTAGGAATTATTTCCAAAAAACGACAAAATGGCTAAAGGTAAGGATAAAGCAATTTAAGTTTCGAAAAATATTTGACTTGAGAAAAATATTTGACGAAAAATGCAGTAAAAAAATATTGAAAATGGCCGCTGAGGAATAAACTCGTGCGATCCCAACAAAGAAATTTATTCATAGAAGTGTCAAATCAAATAAGACTTTAACAGTGGGCTGATCACAGATTAATCTCTCCAGACTACTGCAGATGGAAGTTTAGCTCCTTTCGAAACATTCTGTCTAGTCTGCTGTGTGATAAGCTCTATACAGAGTTTGTTGTTGCTTTCTCATCTAAATACCTCATAAATTAAGTCATAAAAAAATATTTCCATTTTTCAGTACTTTTGCACTTTGAATCTAACTTATTTATAGAACACATAGATTTGGATGAGACATTTTTCATGCATTTAAGAATGCAGTTAAAAGAGATAATTGAATCTCCTTGGAAATTAATGAGGAATATTTATTTGCTCAATGGTTTTTTCAAAATAATATTTGTTTTGCTTGGAATAGTTCTCTTTTTATTAATTTTTTGTTTACCCTATTATCCTATAAAGGAATTTAAGTCCTTAAAATCCCCGCTTGACTGCGGACCTGTCATTTGCACTTACAAATATTGTTCCAGAAACTTTTATAAGGTATTTTTGAATTGTTCAAAAAATGGTTGACTTATTTGTTTAATTGTATGGCCCCCTGGTAATCCGTAATGATTTCAAACAAATTTTGTCAAACAAAAATAACTTAAGCAAATTGCCAAAGATGTTAGTTGATATCAGCTTTTCAATGCTATATTCACTTTTCCAAAATGTGTATTTTTCCGCATTTTATGGACCCAAATAAAAACTAAGTCCAACCTACGAACTACTCCCTTACAAAAATTTAACAAACCGTTGTATCCTAATTTTCTAGTGAATTATAGTTTTTTTTTGGATTTGCATTTTTTTTATGTTCAGTGGCCAACATGTCAATTTAACGTGCCGAACCATGTTCATAATAATCACTACTACTCACGCGCTGATTATAAAAGTATTCAAATTTGCTGTGCTGACTCTATTAAGGTTTAGTATCGACGTATTTTTGCAGGTGGAGTCAACGACTTCAGTGGCCGCATAATGTTCTAAACATGCATTCCATGAACTCTCAGGTGTAATAAGCCAAAAATATATTTTAAAGCCTATTAAAAGATAAAATTTAAGGATTATGGATTTTAAAATAAAAGTTAAAAGATATAAGTTATATATAAAAAGTTGCAAGTTACAAGGTAAAAGTAAAATGTTGAAATTTATACGTTGAAAGTTAGGATTTATTCTTTCTTTTGAGTACTCTTACCATGTCAGTGGTGATGAAAAATATGAAATTTATTAACTCAAGCATCTAATTTGGAGAATAACAGTATTTTTCGTGATACCTCGTTATAGGTGCATATAATCACAAAAATTAATATTCATCCTCTTATAAGTACACGATTAAAAGTCTTGGAATAAATTTTAGTCCAGCTAAAATACTACTGCATATTTTTAACCTTGAGGCTTAAAATTTAAACTTTCACAAATACTAACCCATAATTAATTATCTTTGCTAAAATTTAAACCAAAGAAATATGGCAATTCTGAAACTCAATATTAGGCTATTAGTTTCATATGCTTGTTCATTGCTATCGTCTTGCATAGCGCAATAGTCCAGTGGCTAACGTAGTGAGCTTACAAACTGGATGCCTCTGGTTCGAATCTCACTGTGTTTGATGTATTTTTTTTGTTATATTTTAATCCAAGCTTGTACTAAATTTTAAACGATTTTTTAGACGATTTTTTACACATACTAGATTTGAAACCAAAGCTAGTGTTGTCATATATAAAGCACAGAAAAGTTTCAATTTTATTACAAGATTTTTAACCATGTAAAAATTATCATAAATGCAAATTACTGCATTTTTGCCATCTTCGATTTGCTCTTTGAAGTCTATAACAACAAAGCATACAAACGTATATTGAATATATACATATCGATAAGCCAACTTGGGACTGAATGCAATGTATGGACAAACGCATAGCAACTCATGTTCATGGCCCGATGACATGAGAAAGGCTTATATTTTAAGCCTTTGAGCTTCTCAGCATTGAGATAATCTTTTGCTTATTTAATTTCTGAAGCAGCATACATAATATTCATGAAACTTATGAGTATACATATCTTGCGTTCATGTATTTTTCGATTTCTTATTAAATTAACTATATTAAGATTAAACATTTAGTGGAATATTAGAGAAGCTGAGCTCGATAAAATATCAAGAAAGCCAATATATTTCTAAAGTTCCAGCAGAAAGTGGGATTTATCAACACGAGTTCTTAAATCTTCAAAGCAAACTAAAATTGTGAAAGGCGGAACATACAAGATCAAAAAGAATACTAAAAAGTTATTAAGGATGTGTGTCAAAAGGAAACTTTTCAGTCGTGGTAGGATAGAATATATCAAGTTGAATTAAATTTGTGTGTGTTGAAATAAATTTGTCTTTTTTGCTGTGTCAAATGGACGATGAAATTTTAACAATTACAAATTTTGACGTTTCTCATTTCGGTCGTGTTTTAGCGCAAATATTTTATTTAATTTGCATTTTATTCAATTTGCGACATATTTAATTCGAGTGCTTGTACTTGCAACTTATTTCGTAAACTTGTAATATTGTAAACTTAAAAAACTAACAAAATAATAAAAATAAAAAATAAAACGAATGTGCTTGAGTTTGTGTGTGCGTGTGTGTGAGCCAACGATCTCCCAGTGCATCAGCAAGTGCAGCAAAGTTAAATTGGCTTTCTTTGCTGACGAACGTCCTCCAAGTGCCACCACCAGCAGCACAAGAAAGTGCAGTGAAAAATTTCTTGCTAACCAACATCCTCCAAGTGCCATCACCAGCAGCACAAGCAAGTAGAGCGCAAATTTCCTGATTCTTTTGCTTGTCAATGATCATTTTTTACAGTTTTTATACGGAGACACAATGTTCTCCGAGAGTCGCCACGAGCAGCACCAGCAAGTGCAGCACAATTCAATTGGCTGGCCAACTCTCCCATATTTCAGAAGCACCATTTCAGCATGTCTCAAGCGCAGAGGCAAATTTCTGCCATTATACTCCGGCGTGAATTAAATAAATTGAAAGCGGACAATTTGCGCTGCATTTGCTTGTGCTCCTGGTGATGGTACTTGGAAGATGTTGGCTAGCAAGAAATTTTGCACATCAATTGCTTGTGATGATAGTGATGGCACTTGCAAGACGTTCGCCAGCAAAGAAAGCCAATTAACTTTGCTGGACTCATGGTGTAAGAAAACCAGGTGTTAGTGAGTTTTTGACAACACCATGTATTTCTTTGCTTCTGTCAAAAAAGTGTGAGCGAAAGAGCGGACCTGTTGATAGTTGTCAAATCGTGTTATTTGTTTGAGTTGCTAGATGATGTGCTATAGTTTTTATTGTGCCTTTAAGTATAAGTAGATATTAAATGCATTTAATTGTGCCGTGTTGTGTTGAAAAAAGTTATTGCAGGTGTTTTCGCCGATTTGCCAAGCTTGTCATTGAATGTTTTGGACATTTTATCAGAAACGGGCGCTGGAAGGTGCCGCCGACATGAAGCTTTGGCCAGCAAGCAAATTGTCTTGCATTCACATCGTTTTTTTTTTTTTTGCATAACACACAGCGTCTCATATATTTTTATTGTTTTCCATATCACTTTATTCTCACTTTAATCTCAGTAAAAATCTTATAAACTTGCAGAAAGACACGAATTTAACAAAATTTGTTTTCATTGCAATTCACCATCAGCTGTTTTTGACAAGAGCGGGGAAACATAATTTTATTATTTTGAGAGAGAAGTGTCAAACTCACTTACACCTCTATTTCTTACACCATGGCTGGACTTGCTGATGTACCCTGAGATCGTTGGCCCACACACACACAAACACAAGCTCAAGCACTTTAGTTTTTTAATTTTTATTATTTTGTAATTTTTTAAGTTTTTTAAGTTTACAATATTACAAGTTTACGAAATAAGTTGCAAGTACAAGCACTCGAATTAAATACGTCGCGGAAATTGATGTGTTGTTTTTTTTCTTTATTTTTAAGTGTGTCAAAAATTCGCTTTCTATTGCTAGCCCCAGGGGCTAGCACAAATTTTGACAATTATATTCACCTCACAAATGCCAAAAATTGCTCTACCAACTATCAAAATTTGATCATCCGATTCCGATTGACACACAGCCTAATAATATAAATTTTCAAATAAAAATACACACAAGTTAGAAATTTAAACACACAGCATATAATCAAAGAAGTGACTTCTCAACCAAAAAGAAGTGTCTTCGATAGTAAAATGGAAAAAGTTATATAACAGGGCTGGGTACGAGTTAGGCCATTAAGATTTTCAGCACCTTCCAAAGAGGCACACCACCGTACTTCAAATAAAAAAAATAAACTAAAGCAAATTTTTATATAAATTAGGGTATTATAAAACAACACAAATTTAATATTAAAGATGTTCGTAGCCAGGGCTCGGATTTTTAAGATCTAAGAAACTGCAAAAAGTTACCTAAAAAATTTTCCAAAAATAACATAAATGACCTAATAACTGCATGAAATGACCTAAAAACTGACAAAAATTACCTAAAAACGCAAACAATTACATAAAAAATAAATAAAGAGTAAAGCTCTAAAAATAATGCATTACTAAACTTAAAATTTATTTATATAATTTTTATACATAGCGCTATTACAAGGTACATTTTTCAGTAATTTAAATTGAGAGAACGGCAATTGTCTAGCAAAATGTTTTTGTAAACAGAAAAATTTCTTTCTACTTCTGCACTGACAAGAGGAACATATTTAAAAAACGATATGTCATCGGATGTAAGTTCCTCTTCTAATTTAATGGTATTAACATTTTTACCCCCCAATATTTTAGCAATAGAGCATAAAAATAGAGTTAATAAAAATTAGCATATCCTGAGTTTTTATCTAGCACTTGTTTCATCTTTCTACATACCCTTTCGGCAGTTCCAAAGAGCTTTTTTTCATCAAGGTCTATAAACAAAGCTACTCCTTTTTCGAAAGGTAATGTTTGTGATTGAAGGGACTCTATTGTTAAGGGAATAAGTTTAAAAATTTGCATTTTTACATTTTTTAGTAAGAAAAAAAGAAAAAAGGTTTTTTAAAATTACACGAAAATGGCCTAAGAATGCTCTAAAAATTGAAAATTTCTAAAAATGACAACAAAATAATCTAAAAATCGCTAAAAACTACCAAAAAATGCCCTAAATCTAGTAAAAATGACGAAAAAAATTACCTAAGAACTTTTCATATTTGGAATTTAGGAACCAAGTAGACGTTCTAAATAACCAGGAAATGTCTTAGAAGCAGCAGAAAAGAGATGACATGTCATCGAAATCCTAGCCCTGTTCATAAATAATGTTACCAACTATACGCTCTAAAAAATTTATTTAAATTCACTTCTATTTGAGTACTAATAGTAGTGTTGAAAATCATAATTTTCCTATCAATTTGGTATTAATTGCTATTTACTACTTAAATAGCAATAACTTCACTCAATTTTTGAAAATTTAAAATTTTTTTTACTGGGAAGATGATAGTACAGAACTTTTTACTACTATAACTGCACTGAAATTATTGTATATCCGTAGTTATTTAACGAAATAATAATTTTACTTGAATCTACTACTATTACTACAAAATTAGTTGCAAATTCTCTTCTTCAATAGAACTAAATTTACTCGATGGTTGCTCAATTTTGTTGCAAAAATGGTAGTAAATCTTATTTTACTACTAAGATTGCAGTAAAATGACTACAATAAAATATTGAAAATGCTACCTCAATAACAGTAAAATCATTAGGGGTATTCACGATTCAGTGCACTTGCCTGTGCAGTTGAGGACTTGTGCACTTTACAAAAACAAAATGTACGTACGTCAAAAATCTGCACAAGTGCTTTTCTACTATTACCTTCAACTTGAGGACTTGAGCAGTTGTGCACTTGTGTGCATTGAAAAATGTTGACAACTTTGAAGTGGTGATGGTTGTGTGTTCACGAAAACCTAACTGCACAACTGCACAAGTGCTCAAGTCCTCAACTGCACAGGCAAGTGCACTGAATCGTGAATACCCCTAATGTTCGTACGTCAAAAATCTGCACAAGTGCTTTTCTACTGTTGCCTTAAACTTTAGGTCTTGAGCAGTTGTGCACTTGTGTGCATTGAAAAATGTTGACAGCTTTGAAGTAGTAATGGTGGTGTGCACGAAAACCTAACTGCACAACTGCACAAGTCCTCAAGTCCTCAACTGCACAGGCAAGTGCACTGAATCGTGAATGCCCCTATTGTTTCGGAGAGTAATTTTACTGCAATGAATGCAGTAATTTGAAGCTTTACTACAATTATTGCATTTATTTTAGTCAAATGTCGTTTCATTTTACTGCTATAGTTGTGGTAATTGATGTAGCTGACACCCGCTAGACGCGTGCATGCTAGGGATGTGCAAGTCGAAGTCGAAATAAGTGGAAAGTCGACTTTTGCTTGATAATTTTCGACTTTTGGCAATCGACTTTCTGATATTGAAAAAAGTCGGAAGTCGAAAGTCGAGTTTTACTATCGCCTTTTACTTTCGATTTTTTTCATTTTATGCGAAACAAAAACCTTAACGCTAATCTGAGAACTGTCTTCTCTAAAATAATAAATGAAATAGCTGTTTAACAACAAATAAAGCTGAGTTGGTAACTCTTGATTCGATAAATGTAAAATAGTGGTCGGCAAAATTAAAAAAAAAGAGACTGTAAGTGGAAGAGTGGCAAAGCAATTGCGTATCATCTAATTACGCGTAACAAAATGTTTTAATGCAATTGTCACTATTTGAATAGCAGGTGAAAATTTTTATCAAAATTTATTATTTTTGAGCTTCAAATTTTGTTTTGAAAAAAACATTGCAACAAACACATAGAAATATCAAGAATACTGGGTAACATTTGTTACTTTGCCAGAAAAAGGCTGTTGATACAAATTTTTATTCACAATATTTAAACTACGCTCTAATCGATTAATTTTTTATAATTGAAAACAGAGGAATGTTCTGCTTTGAATCAAATTGTAAAGAATTTAAAACGAGTGCTTGCCATTGAAATCACAAAAAAAATTACAATATTGAATTGGTAAAACCATACGATTCTTTAACACTTCTAGATCCTAGGTTCCAAGAGCACGCATTTCAAAATATCCGTGAGTGTTCTCAAGCAATCTTTCAACTTGGTAAAGCCCGTATGATACTTCATTGTATTGTCCAATTTTTATTCATTGACAATGAAACTAGAGCAGTTGAAATAGTGCTAAAGCTAAAATTCAAGAAGTGTGAGTGTATGCGCATATAGTACGAATTGGACAAAAAAATGTGTGACGGACAGCATTTTTAATGCATTGTTTTTGACGTTTCTCTCAATTCGTTCGTCGTTAAGTTTCGATCAAATATTAAGTGTCAAAAACAAGCTTTAGCTCTTTCTTCCGCAGCCAAGCAGAACAGAGAGATAAAATAGTCACGTTGCGGAGATGTAAAAAAGTTGCACGATGCATGTTTTCATCCTTTTCCAACAATATATATCTGTCTAGCCCATGCGCCACTTGTTTTAAGATTTTGAAATTGGAAAAAAACAATGAAGTATCATACGGGCTTAAGCGCCACTTTTTCGAAATTAATTTTATAATAGCAAACGATAGTACAACAACAAAGTCGTCAACTCCAAAAATTTCCCATCGCTACGTTAAACTGTTCTAAAGTTATATCTAACACAAAAATAAAATTTACATGTACCGCTTCTGCAAAAAATAACAAAGAAAATGCTTCTCTTGTAAAATTTGGTTTATAACGCTTACGTTAATTCGGCGGTTTGGGCTTGATATTCAGCCCAATTATGAATAATTTTCCTCAGGAATCGGAAAGGGAGTTTTCATTTTTAAGATAGCAGATTTAAAAAAGGCATCACATTTTTTTTTTACTTTCATAAATATTGGCGGTTGATGAAGAAATTTGCATTAAAAATTTCCAAAATAATCTTAAAATTTATCTTAAAAATTAACTCTCCCTTTTCCGAGTACCCGGGATTCAAAAATTATTCGTAAGAAGTCTGATTATCTATTAGGGCGGGTCAATTTGTATGGACGAATTTTTTGGAGGTCTGGCTCAGCGAAATTCGTAAAATACATGTAATTTCAAGACTTTTTCTCCACTACAGCATATACAAATTCTGAAAAAAAGCTGTGCGGACTTTCGTAAATAGATTTTGTTCTCAATATGAATGTATGAATGTATGTGTATGAATCTATTTACGAAAGTCCGCACAGCTTTTTTTCAAAATTTGTATATGCTGTAGTGGAGAAAAAGTCTTGAAATTACATGTATTTTACGAATTTCGCTGAGCCAGAATTTGACCCGCCCTATTATCTATATAAGAACTAAAATTGCAATATTTTGTTTCTTGTATTTTATTTATTTTCTGAACAATAAAACACATATTTTATATTGAATCATTAGCTTCTTAACTGCCCTACAAAAGCGGTACATATTTCTAAAAAAGTCGAAAAAGTTGAAAAGTCGACTTCTAAAGGTTCAAAAAGTCGATGACTCCACTTTTACATTTTCAACGGTTGAAAAAGTCGAAGTCGACTTTTGTTGGCAGTTGCACATCCCTAGTGTATGCTCATTCGTGAGTGAACATTCGTAGCGTTGCAATGCGTTCATTTAATTTTATTTGTTATTTCAATATTTTGCTGTTTGATTGATGCTGTGAAAGTTTTGAAATGAATAAAACAATTATTATAAGAAGTTCTCGTTCGAAATTTATAATATTGTATGTATAAAAATTTATAATATAATATAATATATTATATATAAGAATTTAAAATAATTTATATTTAGACTCGTTTTGAGTAAAAGATTACTTATATATCTTTAATGTCATTTTTTAAAATAAATAGACACAAAGAAACATTATCGCATGTTTCGAAACAGGGAAAAAATTTTATATCATTTTGCAATTTTTAGACATCATCACTTATATTCCTTGATTTTTTTGGGTATCTGAAAAAGTATAAGGTCATTCTCTTACAATCCGTACAGATTTCAACAAAAAATTACCGACCCATTTTTGATTTGCATAAAATTTTTTTTACGGGTTCTATATGGAAAAAAAAGAGACACACTTGTTCAAGGACTTTTTTTTATTTTTTGAAAATAGAGGGCTTTAGAAGTTTGATATATTCGTGATTTTTGCCTTGGAGACTAATTTTCAAAAATTCATAACATCGGTTCTGTTTAAGCCAGAGACAACTTTTTTGTTTCATTTTGAAGATTAAAAAGTGAATTTTAAGAAAAAAATAGTTTAAAAGAATTCATGAAAAATTCATATTGTTATACGCAATTAGCGCACTTAGCGTGTTTTAAACGTAACCGTCGTATTATACGTCAAACTTTACATAGAAAACAATTTTTTTATCGATGGAGTATGATTATTACTATTGCAAAAAAATGAAATAAACTCGCGCGGTACCTGACGTCGGCGCGCCAGTTGCAAAGTACACCTCATATTCTCGCCTCATATCGTTGTTCTCTGTATTATAGTATAATATTAATTATGTACACAGTAAAAAATTTGAGGAAAAAATATATCTTTTTTACAACATTTGTGTAGTATAAACTTTTTTTATTCCTAATAATTTATAAATTTTATACCAATCAATATTATAAAAATAATAAAACAAATATAATTTAAAAATTTTATATGGATGTCATGTGTAAATCAAAATATATTCTGATTCGAAAGGAAAAAATTCACCGAAATCGGGAACTATAAAAATATAGTGTTTCGATTGGTCAGACGAGAAAAATGGTCTAAAATGGTCTGGTTTGGATTTATATGTATACCAAATAGTATAAAATTTATTCTCATATTTTTAACTGTGTAGTGTCTAGGGCTTCCAATTTCGGGACTTAAAAGTAATTAATTAAGAATCCGGGGATCCCGGAATTAGTACATTAGAAAAACAGATAAAAAGTAATTTATTTAACAAAAAAAAATCGTGTGCAAGGTATGAAAGTCAGAATATTTTTTTAATAAAAAATTGTCCAAAGGAATTAAAAAAAAAAACAGTTTACTTACATTTTTTATAAAAATTTCATTTATTTTATTTCTTTATACATATAAAGGACGAAAATATATAATTTTTAATATATATCTATTGTATAATTAATAAAATTCATATTTTCTTGCATAATAATAGTAACATAAAAAAGGTACATTTTTTGAGATCACTGAAGTCTTTGAAAGAAGAATGCTTTGGTAGCCAAATTTCTAGCCGAAGAGAAACATCTTTCGAACTCAACACTAGTTGATGGAATTGTTATTTTTATTTCATTTTTGAACATTTGAGGTAAATTTAATATTTTTTTAAATTTTTTACTCGAATGTCATATTAAAGTGTTGCTTTTTTGCAATTTGAAGGCAATCCCGGGATCCTGAAAACTCCGGGATTTTGGGCCTTATAATCCTGGGATTGTCGGGACTGGAAAAAGTCCGAGATCCCGGATTGGAAACCTTATTAGTGCGTAAAAATTATGTAAAATGAAGGTATAATTTAATAATTATTTAATTAGATAATATTGTTTATTAATAAATCCATCTATTCTTTACTTCAGCTGTTACAGCAGTTGTCCCTCAACACAAGTGTTGCACATATAACTATTTTACTGAGGTATGTTTAACGAACGTGGTTTTTAAAGCTCCATAAACATCTGATCGGTTGCCAGTTATTTTCAAATTGCAAAATTAGAAGAAGCTCAAGATACAAGTTAAACTTTTTTAAGCCATGTATTAATAAAATATATCAAATTGGATAGTTAATTTATTTGCATAGTAACAAAAAGCTATAGTGGGAGGTTTCCAACCATAAATTCTTTTTTAAACTGCGCTCATTATTGTGGTTTTCCACTATGTCAAAAAAACCACAATACCACGATACCAAACAATTGCGAATACCCTTATTGTTTATAAACACAAAAAACTTAAATAATATTAATGACTAGCAAGTTTTATTAATTTAAGAAACAAAAAATATAAAAAAATAAAATACAGAACATTTTAAGGACACTCATAATAAATAAACAATTATTCATTTCAAGTATTAAAAAGTAAAGTTTTTAAAAAAAAAATGGCGACCATTTGAAAAATATTGAAATTATCGCCAATTTTTCAATAGAAAATTGTTTATAAAAAAAATAAAAAAGCCTGAAAAGGAATGTTTCCTCTAGAAAATCAATTTTGCATCAAATCGATCGGACAAAAACTGTCCTAGTTATACTGTCAACTATGTCAAAAAGAAGAGATTATGAAACTGTGTTTAAAGTTTTGGAAGCACTGAGAGCGCTCGGATAATATGACAGTACGTGGCGGTCTTTTCAAATTCTTAACGTTCGAATTTTCACTTGAAACTTGATATAAGGTCCCTTCGCCAAATAAGGCCCAAGCCTTAATAAGGCCCGATTTCTGATACGCACATTTATTGCATTCCCTGCAAAATTATTTTTAGCACGTTTAAATATGTTCATATCTGCATCACGATGCAAAAAAAATTACTTCGATTGCGCATCTGTGAAGCGAGTGACAGTCGAACCAGAGATAAAGAGATGGGAAACTCCGTTGGAGAGGGATAGCACTATGTTTGATTTTACGTTAAATTGGCTTCAATACTAACACAAAACATTTATAAGTGGTCGTAAAATCAACGGAAAACAACCCTGGTTTATGGTAGATTGAAGAATTTCACCAGTTATGTTTGAGGTCCGATAACTGTACTGCATTATTGGAACAAAATGGGTAACAAAAGGTATACCAAAAAAGACTTCGGAAATGCAATGGAAAGCATCCCTGAAATATCATGGTGAAATTATCTTAGAATTATTACACCATAGGAATAAGTTCAAGCAGTGTTACCGTTAGGAAATATTTATGGATACTTTTTTCATACTCATATATATGAATATATGTTTTTATTTGCAAAAATATAAAAAAGGAGGCATTTCTTTAAATTCAACAAAAACTTTAAGAAAAATAATGACATTGAGACATTTTTTGACAGTACTTTTTTATCAAAAAATGCATTAACGGAACATCTTTACGAAGAACTTTACAATTTTGTGATAAATATATTAAGTCTGCCTCATAGCACAGCTGCTGCTGAATTAAGTTTTTCTAATTTAAGTCTTACTATAAACGATAAGACTAGTAGATTTTTTTTTTGGAATAATTAAAGGTATATTGTTTTGCAAAATACTTAAAAACGAATAGTTTTGAAATTTAATATAAATAAAGGGCAATAGCAACCCATTTTATTTGTATTACACTTAACTGAATAAGCTATTAAATTACTTTTTTATGAATTTATATATTATTTTGTATCATAGCTGTTAAATAATTATTACTAATCGTATTCATTAGCAATTAGATTATTTTGTTAAAATTGTAAAATAATTGATTAAGTGCAATTCTTTTCTGTTTATAATCGTAATATAATTATAAAAATCGCAAAATAATTACAATTACTTAAGATGTCGAAAATAATCAAAAAAAAAAATCAAGAAAAATAATCAGAGTACTTTTAGAAATTATGTTTGATTCTTTTTTTATTATGTATAGCATTAGCAGCAGTAACAAAGAAGGAACCATGAACCCAAAGTTCATACTGTAGCTCCCAACACTTTTATTAATAAAACTGATTAGGTTTTCGTATAACTGTTATTCGTATAACTGTGTTAACTGAAAAAGCCGTATCAGCGTATGGGCGATTTCAGTTAAAAATGACTGGTTGCACTTCACAACCTCACCGTTGAAACGATGCGAGTCGACCTCAAACAGAATCAAAAATAATTTATAAAAGTAGTCGGATTATAGTTTCTTGATTACTTTTTATTCTTTTGGACTATTTTCGTAGTCGTAATTAATTTTTGGTTATTTGTAATCGAAATCAAATACTTATCAAAAACTTCTCCTTCAAGGATTATATAATGATTTTAATTATTTTTAAAATAGAATCGAATTGTTTATTAATCGTAATCGCTATTTAACAGTTATGTTTTTTATATAGTTTTTGTATAAATATCAAACTTTTACAATTAAAGTAATAAACATAATGTATAAAAAATATAAAAATAACACAAAATATAACAGACTGAAGTAATGAAATGTACATATGATCCTTTTTAAGGCAGGAGCAGGTTGTCTTAAATTTGTATCTTCTTTACACTGAATAACCAGTAAAAACCCCTGTTTTGGGACTTAAATTTAAAAAGGGGCGTCATAATCAAAAAATTTTATTGCAATATACCTTTAAAGTTTAAATATCATTGTTCATTATTTTAACTTTTAAAAAAATAAATCCTAAAAATATTTAAAATATTCAAGCACTAGGTCTTAATATTATTATTTACTCTTTTTTAGAAACGCCGCGGCAACACTGATCTGAGGTGAAGTCACGTACACAATAAATGAGTTTCACCAAAGCACATTAAAATGGAAAAACATATGTTTTGACGTCACATAATTTAAGTTTCCTATCTCTTTATCTCTGAGTCGAACGAAGTCAGCGGTAGCGTCAACAACGTGGTTGATGTAATATTGTGCTCGCAGTAAAAGTCCGTTATTCTACGAATTAACTATTGCCTATATCCAGCTTTGAATTAAAAATCAAGAGAGGTATTTTAACGAAAACAAAAAGGTTAATTGATCAAATCTAACTGTGGTGTATTCCAAAAAAAACTTGATTAATGAAATTATATTGAGAGCGCCTAAAAAGGCCCAAACTTTTTTTTCTTTCCGGCTTTCTTTTTCCGATCTCATGTCCACACCTAAATCTACCTGGCAGAAAAAAACTACGAAAAAGAAAGCCCTCAACTATAAAGGTCAGCAAATTACCAAAATTTTCTTTAAAAAGCCAGCGTAACTTTATTTTAATTTTCAAAATGAACTTTTGGCAATGAAAGTATTTTTTCGAAAAAGTTTTTATAAAAAAAGCTATGAATAGCATTTATGTTTAGTATAAATGTAAACCAACATTTGTAATAACAATATGTGTTCTTATTTTATTATTTTCTGACTGTTTTGTTATGTTTCTAAAACCGTTATATATTGGGCCTTATTTAGACATAGTGGTCCTAATATGGCAAAAATCAGACCTTTTTAAAACCTTCTGAGCTGGATATATTTTTTACTTTTTCATGCTTTATTTTTATGTTTTTGAAAAAAGAATTGAATAAACAAAAATACAAAATTGCAAAAATAAGTTTAAAAAAACCCGTTTCTCTTCTGTCTGGTAAAAACCGTTAGGTTGGCCTTATTTGGGTAACTTACCTTACATATTTTTTGAGGTCTTAACTAATAATATTTGAAAAAATAAAAATTATTTTTGAAAAGTTCAACCTGATCATACCATTTACAACAAATCTTTGACCAATATTTTTAAATTTTGTTCTGTATTTGTTAGAGCTGTTCGTAATGACAACAACTAGGAAAACTGCAATTAGAACACCTGACTTTGACATCTAGCTCACCTTTTGTCAAACTTTTCTCTAATCTGAGCTTACCTTGTAATTGTATCATCAATTGAAAAAAAAATACAGCATAATTACCCTGAGGTAAGTGGACACATGACGTTTATAGTTATTTCTTAGCCCATTCCAGTCGGATATAGTGAAATTTCACCCCATCATATATATTTTTTTCTTTTGGCGTTCTAGACTAAATGCTGGGAGCTTTGTTTCATCTGTCAATTAATTAAAGAATTATAATTAAAAATAAATCAGATATGAGATATCTTTGCATTACCATCAAAATTATGAATTTATTAGATTTATTTATAAGATTATGAGATAAAACAGTGTGTTTTAATAAATAATAGGGGTATTCACGATTCAGAGCACTTGTCAGTGCAGTTGAGGACTTGAGGACTTGTGCACTTTACAAAAACAAAAGGCACCTCCGGCAAAAATTTGCACAAGTGCTTTTCTACTGTAGCCTCAAACTGGATGTCCCTTGAGCAGTTGTGCAGTTGTGCACATTGAAAATTTTTCTAACTCTTCACGGTAACAACCAGAAAGTGCAAAACATCGTTTGCCGGGCCAGCTGATAGTGCTATTAAAAAACTTAGCTGGCCAACTGTTGCGTTTCATATATTTTTTCGACATGAACCTGTTCGATTCCATTCTTGAACTAAGTTCCATGAAAAGAATTTTAATGTCTGCTGATTTCATTTGAAACGCTGTTTCTTTTCTTTATTGAGTGCTGGTGATTCTGTACCCCACAATAATTATTTTGTTGGTGAATCTCTTGAGTCAATTTGGTACTTTTGGATTTTGCGCAGTGCCAAACTTATAGCACTCCAACCAGCAACAAGTGTCTCCAGCTGCTCCCACTGAGTGTCATGAATTATTAACTTACAAAGTTGGTAATACGACAGTTATTCAAGCTAACAAAATTAAAAACAAAACACAAACTAAGGCAAGCAACGAGATCAAATAAATATTTAAATGCATGCAGGAAATGCATTTAAAGTTTTCTTAATGAAATTAAAAGTTTTTTAAATGTATTAAATAAATTTCATACTTTAATCTCACAACCATGGAACTATACATATACATATAAGTATAAATATATATATATTTACTTTGCTTAACCAGCAGTAAGGAGGAGTTGAATTTATGGCAACGATAAAAAAACGACAAGCAAATAAGGCCAATAGTTCGTTTATGCTCGTAGCTAGCCAGCGTATGTTTATGTTTTTCCAGAGGCAAGACAGGTCATTGCAGATGAGTGTAATTAATTTCAAGAACAGCTAGTAAAAGAAAAACACATCTGTTGGGTGTTCGATGGAAGTTTATAGATGCAGAAATTGATGAAAAAGTTAGATCAGCATCAACTCTCCAATAGACACATCAATGCAGGATACAGGGTGTCTAAAAATCTGTTTTGTCTCCGTCCCGTTTAAGCTTTAGTTAATTTTCTGGTAACATGATTTTCCGAAAAATATTCTTCAATTTTTTTATATTTTCACTCTAATTCTTAATTGGTTAAATTCTAAGATACCATAAAAATAACAATAGTGATTTAAAGCAAATTCGTATATATTCTTACTTAATTTAAATATTTTTTTATTTCAATTGTGCACGTGTTTTATTAAAATATAATTAGATAATTAATTTTTGTATGAAATTTTAACGTATTTATAAATAATTTAATAAAAAATAGTTAGGAATTATCTTGGACTGGGTCGAAGTTAAAATCCTCCAATATATATTCTAAGTTATGCATGTTTTGAATGTTGCATGACGTCACTTCGTATAGATGATGGGAGTGGAGGTCATCAAAATTTGCCAAAACTCAAATGCTGAAGACTTTTAGGATATAGAAGATTATGTGTTAAATATGCTGTTGAGGAGGGAACCTGCTGCAGAACTTTTAGGGCCGTTTTATTCACTTTATTAACTTGAGAAGTTGGAATAACTTTGGGACAAGCGCGTCGGAAGCGAATTTCATCTGGGGGGCAGTACAAATGGGGGGGCAGTACAAATGGGGGGGCAGTACAAATGGTGGTGCAAAAAAAGTTCACCAAAATTTCTTCACATGAAACATGAAGAAGAGAGAAAGAAGAGGAAAATATATAATACAAAAATATTATCGTTGTAAAAAAACTGATATTTTGAATAACTTTTCCTTTTAAATTGTTTATCTTGCTAAAAAAGTGCGGGGGCAACTGCCCCCCTTTCCCCCCGCTTCCGACGCCAATGCTTTGGGATTTATTCGATTTCAAAAGTTATTCCATTTTATTCACTTGAATTTCTCAAAAATATTTTGACATATTGAAGATTTGATATAACTTTCGTTTGATAACTTTTGTCAACTTGTGATTTATCTAACTTCCAAATATATGACCAGTTATAAATTCTAACTTGGGATATTTGATGTAACTTGTGATTTTTGCTTCATTCACAAGTTTTCACACGTTTGTGCTGTGACAAAAAAATGTTTACTATAAAAACATTTGATACAGTTCACAACTTTCTTATGTACAATATTAAAGACTTATGTTCCGCTAACTGTTGAAAATGCGGTATGCTAAGAACCGTGGTGGCATGGGCTTAATGCACTTCTGAGACAGAATGTTTATTGTATTCAATTAATAATTATTATAAAATAAACCTCAGAGAGTAATAACTGCAAAGTAAAGCTTCTTAAGAACACGAGCTGTTCGGAGTCGGCATTACTTCTTGAGCTAGTTCTTGATCCTTTGTGTGCAAAAATTTAATAACACGCAGAACACAATCAAAAGAGGATCGATCAAAGTCCTTGCAAGGGCTTGAATTGCACTTTATATCCGTAATTTAATTTCCGCTGATCGATGTCAGCTCCAAAGGTTACAATCATTAGTTGGCCAAAAGAAACTTCGATGTGTAGTAATATAAAAGTGCTGTTATTATGTGCACAATTATGAGTAGTCGGTACCTACATTTTTGCATTAATTCACAACGTGGAACTTCTACGTGCAGCTGGAGCCGTTTTTTGAAGGGAATATGAAGCTTGCCAATTTCAGTTTGGTGGTCATTCGATTTTCAAGAAGTAGAAGTGCATAGAGAGTAAATTAAGGTATTATACTGACTGAATTTGCATCATTGAAAGGATTTCAACAGAGCAGGTGCAAATACTCGTGCAGCCTGCTAGCCACAAACCTCTACTTAAGTCAAAAATGGAACTTTTTTCGTTCGATTTAGTAAATATTAGTTTGACGAAGAGAAACGTAAAATAACACAATACATTTTAGACCACTTTTAAAAAAAAAATCAACTTATTCTTTTATAAATAAAAAAACGGTTAAAAACAGTTTTCTAAAAAAAGAGCTATGTCAAATTGCAAAGAGCAAACGTTCCAAAAATATGCGTTTAAAGATTGCGCTAGTTCCTCAACCGGAAAAAATTTAAATTTTTAACTATTTATTTTCTAGCTATTTTATTATATATCACAGTCGGGTTTATTTTAACATAATTTAGTTAGAAGTCAACATAAAGAAACTATTTTTGTAATATTGGTTTTGTGTTTATATGCTAGAAGACGCCAAAGTTCTTTCTATTATATATTCTATTTCTTAAAAAAAATAGAATATATGGCTTACATGTTAATAAACGAAATAAAACAAAACTAATTAAAAATTGGTCTTGCCGATTAACTCAGATTAAACGTCGACCATATTTTGAAGGACTCGAATTTATCCACTTCTGTTATCAAAATACAAAAACAAAATTCTAAACACCATTTTTTTCGATTGTCAAAGAACTATATAATGTTTTAAATAATAACTAAAAATATCAAACACGGCTAACACAGGCTAATTTAAAATGTCAATGAAAGCGCATGTCTTTTAAAAATATTTTTATTAAATTACGTTCGTTATTTAACGAAGTGAATTAAAACATATCTTAATTCGAAACACCGTCAACTGAAAACCCCCCATAATTTGTAAATCACTTTGTTTTTATTCTGCACACATATATTTTAATAACAAAATATTTTTTTGACATTGTGTTGCCTTCAACATCAACAAATTTCCATTTCATCTATATATATTAAATGGAATGTGTGTTTGTTTATTTGTTTGTTTGTACCTTATAGGAGACCAAACCTCTGGACCGATCTTCCTGAAATTTTCACAGCATTTAACTGGGACTCTGGCATGATTAATCGGGTGCATTTTTCGACCACGCCCACTTTTCGCCCACTTTTTTAAAATTATGTAATTGCTCCCATATAGTTTTTAACAGATTTACTTCAAATTGTATACACATTATACTCCAGGCGAGGTAGAACTAAACATTTCTTACACCACGCCCCCTTTCACGCCCCTTTTCACGCCAAATTTAAGTTTTAAAGTTTTTGTTCTCTGTACAAATTTGTTCCTTCCAACGGATTATTTTTTATTTGGTAGTATATTGCTCTTAATACTGTTAACGTCGCCATATTACTATGGACCACGCCCACTTCACCGCCCCTTTTTTAAATTCAGATACTTACTTATACCACTAACAATGTTTGCTATACAAAATACTTTTTTGTAATATGTATTTACCTAAAGTTTCATATACTTTTTATCTACAGGTAAGGTAGCCATAGATTTTTTTATTACCAAATCCCCCTTTTTCGCCCCATTTTACTTTAATTATAATTAATCTGCTTTTAATCTATATATATAAAAATGAATGTCTGTCTGTCTGTTTGTTTGTTTGTGCTTATAGGAGTCTAAACCCTTGTACCGATCTTCCTGAAACTTTCACAGCATGTTACTATGACTCTGGAAGAAATAATAGGCTATATGAAGTTTTTATTGAAAAAAGGGGCGTGGCACCGCCCATATAACCCAAAAATTTAAATCGCCATATTTTGGGCATTTTTTGACCTACGTCGATGATATTTGGTACTTATGGTATTGGCATAATTAGGAATACATACCAGGAGAAAAGTGGGTGGGACCACGCCCCTTTTTAGGAAAATTAAAAATCGTAACATAGTCTTAACTACTGGACCGATTGTCATTAAATTTTCACAATAGGATATTCTTACGAAATAATAAATTCTTGACTATACAAAGTTGTGAGTGGACAAAAGGGCGTGGCCTCGTCCATATAACCCAAAATTTAAAATCGTCATATCTTGCGCATTTTTTGACCAACGGCGGCAGTTTTGCTATATATGGTATTGGCATGAATAGAAATACGTACCAAAAAAAAAGTGGGCGGAGCACGCCCCTTTGTTTGCGATATATTGGAGGCTGGACCTGTTAACCGATTTTAAGTTTTCACAGCGTGCAGCTTTGACTCAGGAATACTTATTACGTGATAATATTTTTCGACCATGCACACTTCTGCACCTACTTTTTTACTACGTTTATTAACGGCTTTACCTCAAATTTGAAATACATATTAATTAAAATAGTGGGGTAGCCCCATTCTCTTTCTCCCACAACTGTTTGCAAAACAACTTATTTTGTAATATGTGTTAATTAAAATAGAGAGTGGGGTAACCCCATTCTCATTCTCCCACAACTGACTGCGAAACAGCTGATTGTGTAATTGCTGCTTTTTGATTGGTCTAAAAATAAAAAGGGGGAGCATGAAGCAAATAACATGCGGTTCAGTGATGAATTCTAATTGGCTTAAAACAAAAAAAGGGGAGAAGCATTGCAATAATTAAATTAAATTTAAATAAATAAATTTTTTTAAACATATAAGTACTTTTAATTTTATTTTATAACGAGGGGGCAGCGAAGCACACCGGGTTCAGCTAGTAAGTTATAAAAGTCATTTCTTTTCTCATTTCCCATCAAATATCAAAAAATTCCCTGGGATGTTTTATAACTTAAGTATTTATAACTTGACTTAACTTCAACATATAAAATTTCAACTTGAACTGAATGAAATTAAATTTTAACTTGAGAAATTAAAATTTTTAACTTCGCAAGTTGTACAAAAAGTCAAGTTAACAAAAGTTATTGAAACTGCTCAAGTTAGCTCGAATTATAAAAACTAAATAAAACGGCCCTTAATTTTTGCATTTTGTTTTTCTTTAAAAATTCATTTACAATGTAAAGAGTATATTTTCAATGTTTTAAACTCAAAAGAAAGTCTTGAAAGTCCCTAGAAAGTCAGTGCAGTGATAAGCATCGAGAGTGCCGAGTACCAGAACGAAAACTTTAATCGCGTTTTCTCAACACATGTTTTGCCCCGCGCTGTGGAATATAACTTAAAAAGTAATTAAGATATCAACTTGAAACCTTGCACAGATATTCTATAACGTATTGACCTTTGCACATACCTAAAAGTTTGTATTTATTATAGCTAGAAATATTGTTTTTGACAATTTTTTTATATTGTAACAAAAAATTGTAATATTTTTCTTTTTGTGTTCAAATTAACAATTTTTTTCGTTAAAAATAGGTATATGCAAAGCGAAAGAACTTATTTTAATAAATAACTTTTGATTGGTTGATTTGTTTGGTTAACTACAAGGGGGCAGGGTATTCCACACCGCAAATTGAAGAAGTCAAGTTTGTTAAGTTTCTTTTCTTATAAAAAAAAATTTGTGTGTATACATTTGAACATCAATGTCAATATGTAATTTCATTCAATGTTATAAATATTCTCAGTTTTTAGTAAAAAATTATTGAAAAACCTGTTGTCTAAAGCAGGTTCTCCCTTTGATACACACATTTTTGTGGAATTTATAAACGTTTCAGTGTATGAAAGAGATTGACCGAGTTTTTTTACGATTTTGCCATACATAAAACTTAAAATTAATTTTAATATTCTTAGCACATGTGCATACTTTTAATTCATTAAATTATTTTTTGCGAAATTTTTTAGAGACAATCGCTTTCATAGAGTTACTTTGTATGAGAGGTAGGTGTGGTTTTTATCCGATTTTAACAAATTTGAAAAATACAATCAATATTTTATTTCAAAGCTTATGTGCACAATTCCAAGTCACTACAGACATTTTTGTGGCATTTTTAGAGATTTTGTTGTTTTGATAAAATAACTTTGCATGGGAGGTAGGCATGGTTTTCATCCGATTTTGCTCATTCTTGAACTTCGTTCGATCTTTGTGTTTTGAATAGCGGTACACAGAGGGAAAAACATATAAGCTCACTACATAAATGTATGTACTCAAGACATACATTTCTGTACACATAAATTTGGTGACTTTCTTATATTGAGTGCATGTTAAAATCTGTACTGACTACATAAAGGCCCTTATTATTAGCTGCGAACGATCTTCGACTGTAGTCGAAAGGCCTGATCGAACGAATTTGCATTTGGTATTATAACGTGCCGTCAAAGAGTAGCGCTATTGTGAATTTCGTGCATATTGTTTGTTCACGGTAGTATATTTCTATAAGGTGATCGTTGTTTTATTTCAACTAAATACGATTGGTTTGAAAGTTGATTGCAAAAAATAAGACAAAAAAGTTATGACTATGACAAAAATAATTTCTATAAGATTCGACGCTTCGTCAGAATAGGATGAAGGCTTGACAGAACTGGCTAGAAGTAGAAAACTTTTGTGCAAAGCTTTTTTTAGCTAATCTTAAGCCACTTTGCTGTTGTTCTAACTGGTGGTCCTAAGGAATTCTGGCGTGAGTTCTTCCCATTTCTTTTTCGGCTGAACTTTGGAGCAAATATCCTTTGCAGTCAAAGTTTGCCTCCATCAATGAGACCAGTTTTTTTAACTGCGATTTGTTGCTTAGATCTGCATAAAATTTACAAAAACAGTTCAATAAGAAAAATACAATCACAAAATACCCTAATTTTTAGGTAAAAAATCCTATTCGACTGAAATTTCGATGAGCAACGAACATTTCGATAGGGTTGCACTGCTCATAATAAGAATTTAACGTTCGATACTCATTGTTCGATAACCAGCGAAGATCGAACGTCGAAAGCAACTCATAATAAGGGCCAAAGCTTTTAAGCAGTGCTGCATATAGTCAATAAAAACTTTTATGCACTCATCACATAATTATACATAATATATACACACTGTACGCATCACATAATTATTGTTAATAATTTTATGTAATGAGTACAGTTCCGATGTGTGTAGTACATAGATTATTGACCCATTTTATAAAACTATAAGTAATTGAGTCCATATTTTATTTGCTGAATACATGTCCCTTTTTAATCGCATAAGCGAGACGAAACGGAGTCCATACTTTATGTATTGAAAACAAGTTCACACTTATCACACAATCGAGACGTGTACTGAGTAAATACTTTATGTATTGAATAAATGTCTCGCTTTTATCTTATAAACGAGATATGTGTGGAGTCTATATTTTATGTATTGAGTACATTTTTTTAAAAACATTTCAATAAATATTGATTGAGTACACGTTGCTTGTATTTATAAAAGTCTGCAATGTATTCAACACATAATTCAATGTGTTGAAAACACCTTTCATTCATTTTGTTACGTGAATAAAATGATATGTAATCAGTAAACGCTCGCTTTACTCAGTACATATAACTCTCGTTGCGTTCCCGTATAAGATGCAGTAAGGGAAAGTGGGGCAGATTTGACACCTTTTCTACGGGGTCATATTTCTCGGATATTTTTGGGCTAAAATTTAGAGTTTAATAATTGGTTGCATACATTCATTATTGATCTCAGTAATTGGGTAACCAATAACCTATAAAAAATAGTGTCTCTACCTTATTCAACCATTTTTTAAAAAAGTATGTGTCCCGTGGAAGGGGAACATTTGACTTTTGAAGGGGAGCATTTGACAACTATGTTTATTCTCATTAAGAACTCGAAATACCAGCTTATAAAATGTTTATACTGAAACTACATAATATTATTTAAAAAAAAATTTTATAATATAGTACTAAAAGTAAAAAAAGTAAAAGTAATAATAATATTTATCACAGGTTGATTATGCTTAAGAACACCAATCATATGCACTTATTTTAAATAATAATTTCCAAAATTTATTTTAAAAATGTACTTTGTGCGGCATACACAAATGTACTTTGTGGTGATGTAGAAGATATATTTTCAGGATACGGCAACTTTAATTCAATTTCGTTGCGTAAAGTTAGAACGATATCCTCAACAACCTTGTCAAAACTTCCTCTTTTAAAAACGTAAATTGATCACCATACGCTATACGTGACTTTTTATATATTTTTTTTTCCTTTTATTTTTTAGTTATATTTAGATTCATCTGAATATGTAACTAAATAAAGAGTTATTCTTAACTTTTTTAATAAAACACTTTGATATAACAGCTTCACTTTGAAAAATCCTTGCGTATCTATACCATCAAATTACATCAGCGTAACAAAAAACACAAAAACACGATTTCTGCTTTTGCTTTGTTGCTTTTTTCGAGTTATGTAAAAAGTGTCAAACTTTGTGACACTTCTTGAAATTACATGCTGTCAAATTGCACAAATAAAATTGATTGATATTATGGTGCGCCCACACCGAAAACGCTAAAGTCAAATGTGCCCCTTAATCAAATGTACCCCACTTTCTACCACAAAGATTTTACATAGATGCCTCTGTACTGACTACATAACTTTTTCCCTTAGTTACACCGAGAATACGATAACTTAAATTTTGCGACTGTAATCTTGTCGACAGTCAGACGGACAGACAAGCATGACGTAATCGACTTAGAATATATTTTTTTTTTATTAATTAGTCAAAAATATTTGATACTTTTTTTTTATTTCAATATATAAAAAGGCATTTTCGAAAACAAAATTTTTATATATGTATATTGTATTAAGGTGGATCGTTTTGTTCAGGGGTTAAAAAAACACTTCTTTCGACACTCATATTCTGGTTTCAAGTAGATCTTAAATCCGAAAGGATATCGAAATCGGTGGAACCGTCATCCAGCGGTTTTGATTTTAAAAAATCACTTTTTTGCCAAAAATCAGCGGTTTTTTCGCCGTAAGTTTTTATCAATCATTTCATTTATAGCGATTTTAGTGAAAAGTACCCAAAATATTGACCGAATTCTGAACACTGTTGCACTAAAAAATTTCTTGAATCTAAAAATCTTCCTATTTACAACTTTGGTGTCCCAGATACCTTTCATTTGCACCCATTTTTTAGGTAGTTATTTTAACTTGATAAAAAGTTACGGTGAAAAAACCGGTGATTTTTGACGAAAAAGTGATTTTTTTTTTAAATCAAACCCGCTGGATAACGGTTCACCGATTTCGATATCCTTTTGGATTTAAGATCTACTTGAATCCAGCTCCCAGAATATGAGTGTCGAAAAAAATGTTTTTTTTTATCCACCTTAATATATATGCATTACGTTTGTTAAAAATGACCTTTTTTCAATCGCTTATGCTGCAATAACTGACAATGATAGAAAAATTGGTCCAAAAGAATTATTTTACGTCTTTTTCTTATCTTTCGAATTATGTGCACTAAAACTTAATATTATTTTTATTGCGAATATAGAGACTTCCAACAAGTTGGATTGGGAAAAAACAAACTCAGCTTAAAATCAAATACGCAAAAACAATGCGTTGAGGAGAAAATATATCCACGTCAATATTTCAATTGAATTGATGCACTGGCGTAAATAGTTTTTCTCTTAGTTTTCAAATATAAAAAGTTTTTAAATATATTTATTATTGGTATCTTTGTTTTTTTGTATATTTTACATGCGGAAATATTAATGAAATTTCATGCAATGCTGGTGCGATCCAGACCTAAGAAAGCAAGTTTATTGTTGTATGTTTACACATACATATAATAAAGCTATTCACAGTTTAAGCGTACATTTAACAAATCGTATTTATAGCATTTCAAATTGTCCAAACTGTGAGCACCTCGCCATGTGATTGTTGTATTAAAAAATTATGTAACCCTGTGATGTATGTAATTATGTAGCTGTAGACAGAGCATAAAAATGCGAGGTACAAAAAACACGTCCAAGGGGTGCTTTAATTTACGCGTGTTTGCTTATTTGCGTTTGCATGCAAAACAAGAACAAAGCAAAATACGCATACGTAAATTGGCGTACATATAACAAATCGTACAAATAGCAAACCAACGTATTCAAACTGTGAATAGCCTTAATAACACATTCTTCTTTAAAACCACCTTCTTCATGCCTTCTTTGTTTTTATACCAACAAATTGTTGAAGCCTATACTGATTAGCAGTGCTAGGATTTCGATGACATGTCATCTTTTTTCTGCTGCTTCTAAAACATTTCCTGGTTATTTAGAACGTCCGGTTATGTTTCCTAAATTCCAAATATGAAAAGTTTTTAGGTTTTTTTTTCGTAATTTTTCATCGTTTTTATCGATTTTAGTTTTCAGGTAATTTTTACTAAATTTAGGGCATTTTTTGTTCATTTTCAGCGATTTTTAAGCTATTTTATTGTCATTTTTGAACATTTTTAATTTTTATAGCATTTTTCGGGTTTTTAGAATTTTATTCGGTATTTTAGTGTAATATTAAAAGAATATTTTTCGTTATTTTCGTACTCAAAAATGTAAAAATGCAAATTTTTAACATATTGCTTTAACAAGGGACTACCCTTCAATGAAAAACATTACGTCTCGAAAAAGG
Organism: Dichetophora obliterata; assembly: GCA_963920525.1. Lineage (NCBI taxonomy): Eukaryota > Metazoa > Arthropoda > Insecta > Diptera > Sciomyzidae > Dichetophora > Dichetophora obliterata. The sequence continues at coordinate 85,961,377 of OY986439.1, read as the reverse complement.
AGTAGCTTTGTTTAATGAAAAAAAAACCTCAGCACATGGTAAAACTGACGAAAGAGTATGAAGAAAGATGAAACAAGTGTTAGATGAAAACTCAGGATATGCTATTTTTTATTAACTTTATTTTTATGTTCTATTGCTGAAATATTAGGGGTAAAATTTTTAATACTATGAAATTAGAAGAAGACTTTACATCCGATGACATATCGTCTTTTAAATATGTTCCTCTCGTCAGTGCAGAAGTAGATAGAAGTTTTTCTGTTTACAAAAATATTTTGCCAGACAATCAACGTTCTTTTAATTTAAATAACTTAAAAATATACTGTAATGCTATGTATGAATATTACATAAAATAAATTTTAAATTTAGTAATGTATTATTTAAAGCTTTATTTTGTTTCTTATTTTTTATGTAATTGTTTGGGTTTTTTAGGTTGTTTTTCAGTTTTTGGGTAATTTCTGCAGTTTTTATGTCATTTTTGACATTTTTTAAGGTCATTTTGTTAGGTCATTTTGTTAGGTCATCAAAATCCGAGCCCTGCTGATTAGTGATAAAGAAGTTAACAAGGAGCACAACAGCAAATTTTTTTTCAGTGTCAAGTCAATTTTTTAACTTTTGCACTATGGAAAATAGCAGGAAAGGCTTTTAAAGGCAATAAGCACATAGAACTTAGCTTTGGTTAAGCAGAAGTTGTGCCTATTAGCTTTATAATGTAGCGATCAACGAAGCAGATGTCTAGTCTGCTTGATGATTTGATCTGCAAAGAACATGTTGCTGTTGCAACTTGTTTCATGAACTTATTTGGCATAAATCTCAAATATAGGGTGCTTTTTAGAGGTGCTCAACTTTAAATTAGCAACACCAAAGATTATATAGTATAAAGATGTGCCACGTAGAACATTAAAAAGTAACAAATATTTTTCAGATCAATACGTAAGCTTTTATGAGCGCGATGAAAAAGCTTTCTTGAGAGAAAAGTTTCCAATCCTTGCATGCACATTCTCTCTGCAATGCTCTTTCACTCTTCACTCCACAATGTTTCACAGCATAGATCACCACTGCATGGTTTCTCATAGCTAGCGAGAGTCGTGAAATTTAATGTTGTAATTGTTTTTTCCGTTGTTGTTGTTGTTGTTGGAACCAAGCAGTTGTGATCTCTGCTTGACAGCAACAAATAATTTTGTTTGTTTGCATTATTTTCATGATAATTTCCTTATTTTGTGCGAAGCAAATTTTTCTTATTCACTGCTTGCTATTAATATTGCCTATTTTTGATTGACTATCAGCCAGAGCAGTAAAATCTGCATATATATTCAGAATCTTAAGAATCTTACTGCATTAATCTGTATCACGAAGCAGCACACCAACGACAAGCTAGACACGAGAAGCAATACTTTTTTCTATACGAAATTCTATTGCTTCTCGTGTCTTGCTTGTCGTTGGTGTGCTGCTTCGTGATACAGTTAATCTAACTGAATAACGACATACAAATCCATCCAATGAATTCAAAATTGTTTATAAATAAAATTTTTAATTCACATAGAATTTTAAAAAATTGATTAGTAATTAATTTAAAATATTTTTTTCGTTATTCAGAATAATTAATTATTTTTTATTCATATGAATTCTATTTACAAAGAATGCAATTCAAAAAGAGTTTAAAATTTTTAAATAATTAATTTTTTGTACATTATTTATTTTTTTTTTATTCATTGCCTATTCATGTGTTATTCATTATTAATTTTATAGTCATTATTAATTTTTTATTTATTATTATTTGGTTCCATACTCAAAAGTGAATAACAAGATTTTTTTTTTCATTTTATTTATTACTCAAAACTGAATGAAAAATTAGAAATGAATACGAAATTTATAATGAATAAAAAATTAATAATGAATAAAAAATTAATAAAAAAATTGATAGCGAACATTTAATTCATAAAATAGTAGTGAATAACTAAATTTTTTATTCATTGTATTTTTTATTTAAAAGTGAATAACAAATTAATAACAGTGGTTAACAATTTAAAAAAAGTTGGCGCGACAAAAACGACACTACTAGTTCGATTGAGTATTTTTTCTAGGTAACAAAAATTATTAAGACCAGGTTGGTTCGAATTTTTTTAGAAGAATTTTTCAACTTTTTTGAGTTTTGAAAAATATTACCCCATTTATGATTTTATAACTCCAAAAGTATTCATTTATTATACAAGTTTTATAAATATTTACAAATGTGACATTTATACTTTTATTAAAGCTTTTATTTATACGATTATTTGTTCGATTTTTGTAGACATTTTCTGAATACTACATTTGTGAAAGAGTTTAAAATATACCGTTTATTTGACATTTCCCATTTTTTAACATCGTTAAAAAAAATATTTCAACGAATATATTAAGGTAAAAAGTATGATTGTAGTAGGTTGGATATAAACGCATTTCGGTTTTAGTAAAAATACTCAAAACTACCTGCATCAAAGTCGACGTGGTGAGTTCGTACTAAACAAATTCTTCTGACTTTAAAAACCAAATTATCATATATTTAACTAAAGATTTTGTTTGCAAACAATATTCTTAGCGTTTTTATCTAAATTTAAAAATCCCTAAAACGCAATTTTACATTATAATAGGATTTTAAACACTGTGAACTCTTTGAAATGAGTCATAGCAGAATATTTTTACAACATTCATGATTTTAAATTTTTATTTGTTTTCTTGATATAATCAGTTTTCAACACTACCTGGATTATTTTGAATTGCCATGGAAATGAGTTAAATAACAGAAATAACGTAAACAAAGATACGTCAAAAATAAATCAAAACAAAACAACGAAATCTTCGCGCCGGTAAAAATAACTAGCTGAAACACTGTGTGTTTCTGCCACGCCCTCGTTGCCAAACGCCCATAACATGCTATCAGTGAAACGGCACGAGTAAATTGTGGTCGAGTACCGAATTCCGGGGCTGTGCAGCGACCTATAACTCCAAAGCTATTCAATATCAAAAAATTTCAGTTGTGTGGGAAGGGTAACGCCCATAAAATTTTATCAGTGAAACGTGTAAATTGTAGTCGAATACCGAGTTTCGAGGCTATGCGACCTATAGCTCCAAAGCAATTCGATATCACAAATTTGGGTGGTGTAGGAGGTGCCACGCCTCCTTGCCCAACGCCCATCACATGTTATCAGGGAAACCTTACCTGTTAATTGTGGTCGAATACCAAATTCTGAGGCTTTTCGAAATATAATTATAAAGCTATCTATCCGTTATCGCATATTTGGCCTGAATAGGAGGTAATTTTGAGTATTAACCATATTTTTTAAACTCTTTCACAAATGTAGTATTTAGAATATTTATACAAAAATCGTTAGATCAATACAAAAGATAGCTTAAATAAAAGATGTAATTGTTTTATTTGCAAACATGTACAAATTTTGTAATATGAAAAAATACTTTTGAAGTTATAGGATCATAAATGGGGGCATATTTTTCAAAACTTAAAAAAATCGAAAAAATCTTTGAAAATTCTTTATTTCTTTTCGAATTGCATTCTTTCTATAATACTCATACAATTTAACACAAAGTTTATATTAATATAACTTATTTTCTGGTTTGTTTGTTTAATTGGCATTTGCACAAATCTAAATGACTTAACGGACTTCGCTCAATTTGAGTACACATATTGTGTGCATCCTAGATGAGATTGTAACATACTTAGTTTTGATCACGCTCATTCCACCCATTTCCACTTACGTAAATTTTGATATTGAAAATTTTTCTTTAAAAAAATTTTTCGCAAATAAAATTTAAAAAAATTTCAGAATTTTAAAACCAAAAACATTCACATATTTTTAGAATTTCAGGAATTTTTGGTACAACGACTTTTTTATAAAACATCGTTCCCCAAGAATGAGAAAAAAACGACATGCAAATCAAAACTTTGACTTTCGATGCAAATATGTCCGCTATTTTAAATGTATTTAATTCAAATTTTTTGATCAAAGTTTTAATAAAAGCACTTTACAAAAATAGTTTCAACTGTAGCGTTAGGTCAGTGAATATATTCTTTAATTTTTTTTCAAAAACTGGCCAAAATATTGAATTTTTACTCAAAAAATGATTAAAAAAATGTCTTTGTTGTATAAATAAGAACAATTGAAAATTGCATATCTGAGTACTTTTCATAAAGTAAAGCATGTATTTGCAATAATATAATAAAAATATATAAAAGTAGTTAAATAAAAAAAATTTCCGCAAAAAAAACTTAAAAAATATTGCTTACAACATTATTCGCTGCTAAGCTTCAACTAATGGAATCGCCCTTACAATAATATAACACTAAAAATATCATGTGGCAAAACGGCAAAAAAACCAAGTCAACACACAAAATTATGTCATCCTAGATTATGTCATCTTTATGATAGTATATTCTTGAAATTATATAACAAAAAGATAAGAGATAATGCAAAAAAAATATAATAACTTTCAATTATATAATGTTCGTAGGGTAGTTAAGTAAAAAAATTGCCTACATTTTTTAAGTAAAACCTAATGAAATTCTGCTACATTTTGTTGGCAGCTATATCGTTTATTCAGATGTTTCGTGCATCAAATCTTTACATATCATTTCTATTGCTTTTCAATATTATGCTCACATTTGCTCACATTGCCGCTTACTTATTCTCTCGCTCTCAAAAGCTTTAAATCGTTCGCTCGCTGACTCTCATAAAGCTTTTATGTGGATTTATGATAAATCCACATTCAAATTTTACTGTGCCACTTGCTTGTATGGCGGTGGCACATCTTCCTATTATATTATCTGTGGCAACACTGTTTCTCGGTTGTTGTGATGCTAGGTTTGATTTAACATTTCATAATGAATAGACTCACGCCGGAGTCTACGTCAATGTTTGCTAATTGTTCAAATTAAATTTTGAAAAACACAGTTTAGTTCGCAAAACACATCGGGCGTAACGTGCGTTTTATGGTATTCATCCAAAAAAAGTCTTTGATTGATGCGCTTTATAGGCCGGTGGAGTCATTGGTTCATATATCTTTAAAAACTATGATGGTCAAAACGTTGCAGTCAAAGAATTTCTTGTATTACATTTTTTTTTTAAGCGAGGCTGTTTATGTGAGAGAATAACCTCGTTAAAGTGCTCCGTTGAAGCATCCTTTTGAAGCTTCCAAGGGTTCCAAGAAAAGTAATTTAGAGGCTGTTGCATACGAGAGCGAACACCCAAAGTACTGCAAACAAGATTCGAAGAGGTTTAGCACAAGCTTGTTGAAATGTTTAGCATCCGGTAAAGAGCCTGAACAGAATCAAAAATCGTTGCGACCGACGATTGAAATAGAATAGATTCTAAGCACAGATAATATAATAGAAAGATGTACCACCGCCATACAAGCAAGTGGCACAGTAAAATTTGAATATGGATTTATCATAAATCCACATAAAAGCTTTATGAGAGTCAGCGAGCGAACGATTTAAAGCTTTTGAGAGCAAGAGAATAAGTAAGCGACAATATGAGCAAATGTGAGCATAATATTAAAAAGCAATAGAAATGATATGTAATGATTTGTTGCACGAAACATCTCAATAAACGATGTAGCTGCCAACAAAATGTAGGAGAATTCCAATGCGTTTCACTTTAAAAATGTAGGCATTCTTTATACAAAACTACCCTACGTACATTATTTAAATTAAAGTTATTTTCTTTTTCTTATATAATCAACTCTTATCTTTTTGTTATATAATTTCAAGAATATAATATCATAAAGATGACATAATCTAGGTATATTTTGTGTGTTGAATTGGTTTTTTTTGCCGTTTTGCCACATGATTACTGTTATGTTATTGTAAGGGTGATTTCATCAGTTGAATCTTAGCCGCGAATAAGTTGTAAGCAATATTTTTTAAGTTGGTTTTTTTGCGGAAAAAAAATTTTTTTAACTACTTTTATATATTTTTTTTATATTATTGCAAATACATGCTTAACTATATGAAAAGTACTCAGAAATGCAATTTTAAATTGTTCTTATTTATACAACAAAAACATTTTTTTAATCATTTTTTTAGTAAAAATTCAATATTTTGGACCGTTTTTGAAAAAAAAAAATTAAGGAATATATTCACTGAACTAACGCTACAGTTGAAACTATTTTTGTAAAGTACGTTTATTAAAACTTTGATAAAAAAAACTTGAATTAAATTTTCGGATATATTTGCATCGAAGGTCAAAGTTTTGATTTTCATATCGTTTTTTACCATTGTTTGGGAACGATGTTTTATAAAAAGGTCGTTGTGCCAAAAATTTCTGAAACTCTAAAGATATATGAATATTTTTGGTATTAAAATTACTGAAATTTTTACCTGAAATATTTTTTTAACAAAAAAATAAAAATAAAACAAAATTATATATCAAAGTCATATTTTTGCGCACTTTAATATGGAGGAAATGTTAAATAAATGGTATATTTTAAATTCTTTCATAAATGTAGTATTCAGAAAATGTCTACAAAAATCGTAGAAATAATAGCTTAAATAAAAGGTATAAATGTCTAATTTGTAAATATTTATAAAACTTTTAAAATAAATTAATACTTTTGGAGTCATAGTATTATAACTGGGGAAATGTCTTTTAAAACCCAAAAAAGTTGAAAAATTCTTCTGAAAAAATTTGAACCAATCTGGAAAAGTCTTAATGATGTTTATTATTTAGAAAAAATACTCAATCGAACTAGCTCTTTCGTTTTCGTCGCGCAAACTTTATCAAATTGCTTACCACTGTTATTAATTTGTTATTCACTTTTAAATAATATATACAATGAATAAAAAATTTGGTTATTCACTTCTTTTTTATGAATAAAACGTTCGCTATTAATGTTTTTATTAATTTTTTATTCATTATTAATTTTTGTATTCATTATAAATTTCGTATTCATTTTTCATTCACTTTTGAATAATGAATAAAATTAAAAAAATTATGTTATTCACTTTTGAATAATGAACCAAATTAATAATAAATAAAAAATTAATAATGACTATAAAATTAATAATGAATAACACATGAATAGGCAATGAATCAAAAAATAATAATGAAACACAAAATTTATTATTGAAAAATTTTAAATTCTTTTTGAATTGCATTCTTTGTAAATAGTATCTTTATGAATAAAAAAATAATTAATTGTTCTGAATAACGAAAAAAAATAATTGAAATTAATTCTAATCAATTTTTTTAAAATTCAATGTGATTTAAAAATTTAATTTATAAACAATTTTGAATTCATTGAATGGATTTGTTTGTCGTTATTCAGTTATCCCTAATATTCTGAATATAAATGCAGATTTTACTGCTCTGGCTGAGTCAATAAAAAATAGTCAATATTAATAGCAAGCAGTGAATAAGAAAAATCTGCTTCGCACAAAATAAGGAAATCATCATGAAAATGATGTAAACAAACAAAAACATTTGATGCTGTCAAGCAGAGATTACAACTGTTTGATTCCAACAACAACAACGGAAAAAACAATTACAACATTCAATTTCACGACTCTCGCTAGCTATGAGAAATCATGCAGTGGTGATCTATGCTGTGAAGCATTGTGGAGTGAAGAGTGATAGAGCATTGCAGAGAGAATGTGCATGCAAGGATTGGAAACTTTTCTCTCAAGAAAGGTTTTTTCATCGCTCTCACAAAAGCTTACGTATTGATCTAAAATATTTTTTACTTTTCTATGTTCTAGGTGGCTCATCTTTATAATATACTAGCTGAACCCGGTGTGCTTCGCTACCCCCCTCGTATAAAATAAAATTAAAAGTATTTATATATTTACAAAAATTTATTTATTTAATTTAATTATTGCAATGCTTCGCCTCTTTTTTTGTTGTAAACCAATTAGAGTTCAGCACTGAATCGCATGTAATTTGCTTCATGCTTTTTATTTTTAGACCAATGAAAAAGCAGCAATTACACAATCAGCTGTTTCGCAGTCAGTTGCGGGAGAATGAGAATGGGGTTACCACACTCTCTATTTTAATTAACACGTATTATAAAATCAGCTGTTTTGAAGACAGTGGTGGAAGAAAGAGAATGGGGCTACCCCACTATTTTAATTAATATGTATTTTAAATTTGTGGTAAAGCCGTTAATAAACGTAGTAAAAAAGTAGGTGCAGAAGTGTGCATGGTCGAAAAATATTATCATGTAGTAAGTATTCCTGAGTCAAAGCTGAACGCTGTGAAAATTAAAGATCGGTTATCAGGTCCAGCCTCCAATATATCGCAAACAAAGGGGCGTGCTCCGCCGCTATTTCTATTCATGCCAATACCATATATAGCAAATACTGCCGCCGGTGGTCAAAAAATGCCAAAGATATGACGATTTTAGATTTTGGGTTACATGGGCGAGGCCACGCCCCTTCGTCCACTCACAAATTTATATATTCAAGAATTAATTATTTCGTAAGAATATCCTATTGTGAAAATTTAATGACGATCGGTCCAGTAGTTAAGACTATATTGCGATTTTTAATTTTACTAAAAAGGGGCGTGGTCCCACCCACTTTTCTCCTGGTACGTATTCCTAACTATGCCAATACCATATGTACCAAATAGCATCAACGAAGGTCAAAAAATGCCCAAAATATGGCGATATAAATTTTTGGGTTATATGGGCAGTGTCACGCCCTTTGTCCAATAAAAACTTAATATAGCCTATTATTCTTTCCAGAGTCATAGTAAAATGCTGTGAAGTTTCAGGAAGATCGGTCCAAGGGTTTGGCCTCCTATAAAGCACAAACAAACACACAAACAGACAGACAGACATTCATTTTTATATATATTGATTGAAAGCAGATTAATTATAAATAAAGTAAAATGGGGCGAAAAAGGGGGATTTGGTAATAAAAAAATCTATGGCTACCTTACCTGTAGATAAAAAGTATATAAAACTTTAGGCCTAGATAATATAATAGAAAGATGTGCCACCGCCATACAAGCAAGTGGCACAGTAAAATTTGAATGTGGATTTATCATAAATCCACATAAAAGCTTTATGAGAGTCAGCGAGCGAACGATTTAAAGCTTTTGAGAGCGAGAGAATAAGGAAGCGACAATGTGAGCAAATGTGAGCATAATATTGAAGAGCAATAGAAATTATATGTAAAGATTTGATGCACGAAACATCTCAATAAAAGATGTAGCTGCCAACAAAATGTAGCAGAATTTAATTAGGTTTTACTTAAAATATGTAGGCAATATTTTTACTAAACTACCCTACAAATATTGTATATATTAAAGTTATTAAATTTTTTGCATTTGTTATATAATTTAAAGAATATAATACCATAAAGAAGACATAATCTAGGTATATTTTGTGTGTTGACTTGGTTTTTTTTTTGTCGTTTTGCCACATGATATTTTTAGTGTTATATTATTGTAAGGGCGATTCCATCAATTGAAGCTTAGCCGCGAATAAAGTTGTTAGCAATATTTTTTAAGTTGTTTTTTGCGGTAAAATTTTTTATTTAACTATTGTACCTTTATATATTTTTATTATATTATTGCAAATACATGCTTTGCTATATGAAAAGTACTCAGCAATGCAGTTTTCAATTGTTCTTATTTATACAACAAAAACATTTTTTTAATCATTTTTGAGTAAAAATTCAATATTTTGGACCGTTTTTGAAAAAAAAAATTAAAGAATATATTCACTGACCCAACGCTACAGTTGAAACTATTTTTTTAAAGTGCTTTTATTAAGACTTTGATAAAAACAATTTTAATTATATATATGAATTTAAAAATATCGTATATATTTGCATCGAAAGTCAAAGTTTTGATTTTCATGTCGTTTTTTCTCATTCTTGGGGAACGATGTTTTATGAAAAAGTCGTTGTACCAAAAATTTCTGAAATTCTAAAGATATGTGAATGTTTTTGGTATTAAAATTACTGAACATTTTTAAATTTAATTTGCGAAAAAATTTTTTCAAGAAAGATTTTCTATATCAAAATTTACGTAAGTGAAAATGTTTGGAATGAGTGTGATCAAAACTAAGTATGTTACAATCTAATCTAGGATGCACACAATATGTGTACTCAAATTGAGCGAAGTCCGTTAAGCCATTTAGATTTGTATAAATGTCAATTAAACAAACAAACCGGGATATAAGTTTTATTAATAAAGACTTTGTGTTAAATTGTATGAGTATTATAGAGCGAATGCAACTCGAAAAGAATTGAAGAATTTTTAAAGATTTTTCGATTTTTTTAAGTTTTGAAAAATATGTCCCCAGTTATGATCCAATAACTTCAAAATTATTTTTTCACATTACAAAATTTATACATGCAAATAAGACGTTTATATCATTTAAGATATCATTTGTATTGATCTAACGATTTCTGTATAAATTTTCTAAATTCAACATTTTTGAAAGAGTTTAAAAAATATAGTTAATACTCAAAATTTCTTCCTATACAGGCCAAATATGCGATATCGGATAGCTTTATAATTATATTACGTAAAGCCTCAGAATTCGGTATTCGACCTCCTACACCACCCGAATTTTCGATATCGAATTGCTTTGGAGTTATAGGCCGCATAGCCTTGGAAGTCGGTATTCGACTGCAATTTACACGTTTCACTAACAACATTTTATGGGCATTAGACAAGGGGCGTGACCCCTCCCACACAACTGAAATTTTTGATATTGAATAGCTTTGGAGCTATAGGTGGCCGCACAGCCTCGGAATTCGGTACTCGGCCACAATTTACTCGTGCCGATTTTACTGATAGCATGTTATGGGCGTTTGGCAAGGGGGGCGTGGCAGCAACACACAGTGTTTCATTTATACCAGCGCGAAGATTTCGTTGTATTGTTTTGGTTTATTTTTTACGTATACTTGTTTACGTTATTTCTGTTATTTTACTCATTTCAAAGAGTTTACAGAGTTGCAAATCCTATTATAACGTAAAATTCCAGTTTAGGGATTTTTAAATTTACCGAAAAACGCTAAGAACATTGTTTGTAAACAAAATCTTTAGTTAAATATATGATAATTGGGTTTTTAAAGCCTGAAGAATTTGTTTAGTACGAACTCACGACGTCGACTTTGATGCAGGTAATTTTGAGTATTTTTACATAAACCGAAATACGTAAAATATCCTACCTGCTACAATCATACTTTTTACCTTAATATTTTCGTCGAAATATTTTTTTAACAACAAAGTAAAAATAAAACCAAGTTATATATCAAAGTCATATTTTTGCCCACTTTAATATGGGGGAAATTTCAAATAATCGGTATATTTTCTACTCTTTCACAAATGTAGTATTCAGAAAATATCTACAAAAATCGAACAAATAATCGTAGAAATAATAGCTTAAATAAAAGGTATAAATGTCTCATTTGTTAATATTTATAAAACTTGCAAAATAAATGAATATTTTTGGAGATATAGGGTCATAGCTGGGGAAATATTTTTCAAAACTCAAAAATGTCAAAAAATTCTTCTAAAAAAAATTCGAACCAACCTGGAAAAGTCTTAATGATTTTAATTATCTGGAAAAAATAGTCAATCGAGCTAACGTTCGTTTTCGCCGCACAAACTTTTTTCAAATTGTTTACCACTGTTATTAATTTGTTATTAACTTTTATATAATAAATACAATGAATAAAAAATTTTGTTATTCACCACTATTTTATAAATAAAATGTTCGCTATTAATTTTTTTATTCATTATTACTTTTTTATTCCTTATAAATTTCGTATTCATTTTTACTTTTGAATAATAACTAAAATGAAAAATATCTAGTGAATATTGAATAATGAACCAAATTAATAATAAATAAAAAATTAATAATGACTATAAAATTAATAATGAATAACACATGAATAGGCAATGAATCAAAAAAAAAAATGTACAATGAATTAATTATTGAAAAATTTGAAATTCTTTTTGAATTGCATTCTTTGTAAATAGCATTCATATGAATAAAAATATAATTAATTATTCTGAATAACGAAAAAAGAATAATTTAAGTTAATTACTAGTCAATTTTTTAAAATTCAATGTGAATTAAAAATTTTATTTATAAACTATTTTGAATTCATTGGATGGATTTGTATGTCGTTATTCAGTTTTCCTTAAGATTCTGAATATATATGCAGATTTTACTGCTGTGGCTGATAGTCAATCAAAAGTAGTCAATATTAATAGCAAGCAGTGAATAAGAAAAATCTGCTTAACACAAAATAAGGAAATCATCATGAAAATAATGCAAACAAACAAAAACATTTGTTGCTGTCAAGCAGAGATCACAACTGCTTAGTTCCAACAACAACAACGGAAAAAACAATTACAACATTAAGTGAAGCATTGTGGAGTGAAAAGTGAAAGAGCATTGCAGAGAGAATGCGCACGCAAGGATTGGAAACTTTTCTCTCAAGAAAGCTTTTTCATCGCGCTCACAAAAGCTTACGTATTGATCTGAAAAATATTTGTTACTTTTTAATGTTCTACGTGCCACATCTTTATACTATATAATCTTTGCTTTAGGTAAATACATATTACAAAAAAAGTATTTGGTATAGCAAACATTGTTAGTGGTATCTGAATTAAAAAAGGGGGCGGTGAAGTGGGCGTGGTTCATAGTAATATGGCGACGTCAACAGTATTAAGAGCAATATACTACCAAATAAAAAATAATCCGTTGGAAGGAACAAATTTGTACAGAGAACAAAAAGTTTAAAACTTAAATTTGGCGTGAAAAGGGGCGTTAAAGGGGGCGTGGCGTAAGAAATGTTTGTTTCTACCTCGCCTGGAGTATAATGTGTAAACAATTTTAAGTAAATCTGTTTAAAACTATATGGGCGCAATTACATCATTTTAAAAATGTGGGCGTAAAAGTGGGCGTGGTCGAAAAAAGTACCCTATTAATCATGCCAGAGTCCCAGTTAAATGCTGTGAAAATTTCAGGAAGATCGGTCCAAGGTTTGGTCTCCTATAAGGTACAAACAAACAAATAAACAAACACACATTCCATTTTATATATATAGATAATCTTTGTTCTAAGTCTGCTCAGGCTCTGTTTCTGTTCAGGCTCTAAGTTTGATGTTCTAGTGGTGGCCGTAGCCAACTGCTCGAGTGCGTGGCCTGTCAGCCAAATAACCGCAGTTCAAACCCGAGCTCAAAGGTCATTTATAAGGTTACGTCCCTTGAGAGCGAGCTCGGTCTGTCAAAATGGATGAAAAGAAATCAAGAGAATGAATGCATAGAACAAAGAAAAGCACAGTGACAGTTCAAGCAAAAAAAGGCGGAAAAAGAGTGCATTTCTCTCAAGTGCCACAATCTTATAAATGAACCTTGCCCGAGCTCAGACAGAATGTTTTTTCATTTGAATTCCTCAGAAAGTAAAAATTGCCATGTAAAGTTTCTTGAGAACATAAGCCGTTCGGAGTCGGCATAAAACTCGTAGGTATAGCTTTCGATCATTTGTGTTCAAACATTTAATAACACGCACAACACAATTGATCAATAGAAGCTCGGTCAAGATCCTTCCAAGGGCTGAAATGGACAGTTTATTTATTTGTTATAAGTATGATGTCTAGCAATGAAGTATTTCCAGTCCTGATGGAAACAATTCAATTTCGAACTATAAAACAAAATGACACATTTCCAGTCACTGTTTAAAAACTGTAACAAGAAAGCATTTAATACAACAATGAAATCTTTGCAATAACAATAAAGTATTTACGACAACAATTTTATAGTTATTATAAACACAGAGACGCTTCCATCGCAGCAATGCATTTGCAGTTTAATTCTATAGCTGTTGTGCCAACAGTTTTTACAATTTAAAAGTTATACAAGTGCGACACTGTTGGGCCAACAGAAAGTATTTACGTCAACAACATAGAAAATTGTTGGTTTATTCGAGATCTAAGCAGAAAATTTTCTCTTTCTGTTTGCATGACGCAATTCATTGGTTAATGGAAACCTACATAGAACTGGACGAGAAGCCCCTACATCTGTTTTTGAAAAGGAACTTGCCTATTGAAGCCATTATTATGTCGGACTGCTGCATTAAGTAAAAAGTTGTGAACATAACAGCGTGTTTGTTTTTTTTAGTGTTTTCTTGCAGGTACATTATTAAAAACTCGAAGTTTAGATTCATGATAAGTGGCCCCAAAATATCAATGGAAAAACTTGCACAGATACAGCTTGCAAATATTTTTACCCATTTTTCCCACTTCTTCAACATTTTGGGTAAGCCATATTGGATCCTTAAAAAACTCCTAAGCTGTTATTTTCGTAGAATTTTGTCAATATTTCAGTTGCTAAACTTTGGTGCCAAAGTAAGAAAAAATACGCCACTGAAAAAATAGCTCAAACACCCTGTGTAAAAATTCTTATAAATTATGTTTCTCTTAAAAGTTTATCTAGTTTTAATCTGTAATTGTTATCAAGCACTCTTAATAGCTTAGTAATACCAACACTATTGATTTGCATACACTTCCGTTAAAGAAATAAATATTTCTTTGATATCGTCACTCATTTGATCAAGAAGAATACTGCCTTAACTTAAGTCTGCTACTATTTTACCTAACTTCTCGTTCATTTAATGCCTTCAAAACTTTCACTGTTGCTTATGTTTTATTTTGCGCCCATTTATATCTAACTATCTTTCCATCTATCTCACTGTCTATGGCTAAAATATAGATATGCAGGCTGTTAAAGTTTTGCTCAATGCAAATCAAGCAAAATTTTCTGAAGTAGTCCGTCCATGTGGGCAAAATTATTTAAGCCGCAAATTCAATTTCCGCTTTTGTTCTCAAAATTCAAATGAATCACAAGCAGTTTTAGTTATAGCAGGCAGCTACAAGCAGCATGTGGATCGAAAAAGTTTGTGATGAGCAACATACATGACTCTGACACATAAATACATGCATAATATATCGCATGTCCTCCTGCTCTGATACAAAAGCAAAACTTTAAAGGTTACTTTGTATTAGTTTGAGCGGAAATATTAATATGTTAAATTTTATTAGCATTCACCTTAGTTCTCAGAGAATCACTGAATTCATGCATTCTAATGCGCGCTGAAATGAATAACTATAGTTAAATTTTTCTGAAAAAAACACACGACAGCTGCTGACAGTGGTAGTGCACTGAGGCGTATGAGCAATTTTCAATTGCTTTCACTCCATCGCAGCAGCAGCGGGTGCAGCAGGTAGCGAAACCGCTCAGTCAAATCAGCTTAGTCATATATGAATTAATCTCATGCAATTGCAAAGCAAAAATTCAACAAATGGCGCATTGACACTTTTAAATAGCATACTTTTTAGGGCTTTTATATGAAATCTCACTTGAAATTTTCATTATTGTTGGATTGTACTTTTTTTGGACGCCATATTTTGTTGCTCACCTGTGATAAAATTCTTTTTTAACATCATCCGATAATATGTCTTGAATATTAGCTCAACAAGCCCGAACTAAATTTGTACTCAGAATGCAAATGTAAGCAATTTTAAAGAGTGACTGCAATTTTAAATTAAAATTAAAATAGGTCAAATAAGCTGAAATCAGTTTCAATGATATTTTTATCTGTATTTCTAAATATGGTTGTTGCTTTAGGTGGTGAATAATTAACTTTAATTAATTAAATGGTACGTGCATTATAATATTGTTATTTAAAGCATTGTAAAATTATGAGTGTAACTTGCTCAAACAATTTTTGAAGGACAATCTTTGAATTGTGAACAAAACATATTTTTAACGCAAATATAATTTTAACAATGTTTTAATAAGAAAATACAAATATTTTATATAAAAAAATTCTAAACTAAGCCCGTAACCAGGATTTACCCAAGGGGGGGGGGGGGTTTGATTTAAAATAATATTGATAGTTGTTGATATCGATAAATCAAAAGGTATTTTTGATTTAGACCAAATTGTTGACGCCATAGACTAAATATAGTTGATTTGATACACAAATAAATCTAAAAAATTTCGTGCCGATCGATAGACTTTTTTTAGAAGCGTTTTACAAGAGTCCAAAACATCTCTTGAAAATAATTTTTTTTAAAAACAGGTATGCATTTCGTTTTTAATGTAATTGTTATAATTGTTAAAATGAGTTAACAAACACAAAAATCGGATTAAAAGTACCAGAGTTGTGATATTTTACTTTTCGAAAAATGTTATTTTATTTCTTGTTTCAATCAAAAAAATTTTAAAAATCCAAATTTGAGAAATTGCAATGAAATGTTGTGGAAATATTTTCTGAAACAACATTTAATTCAAATGAGGAGTGTTTGTTCAAAAGTTCCTATTTAGCATTTTTGAAAAAAAGCTGTTTTTACTATGGTTTAGCACTTAAAATATTTAATCCTATCATTTGCACAAAAAAAAAATTAAGAAAATCATAAATTTTTCCAATATTTTGTGCATAAAAGTTTATGTTTCTGTTCAAAAAGAGTCTAAATATGCATACTGTAAAATTGCTTTTGGAGATATTTGAACAAAAGGGACCAATTTCCATACAAAATTTTAGTTTTTGTACAATATTGATTCAAACGGTCTTATCAAATTTTTCTTAAAGACTCAATTACAAGTTCCCTTTAAGGTAAGAAACTGCTTATTCAATGAATGAAAGTCTTCAATGAATCCTTATTAATACAATGAGAAACCGACGAAGAATGTGAACGTATTGAGCCCAACATAGGGCACTTACGTGTTAAGTGAATTCATAATTATTTCTGTGAAAACTGCTTAAGTATATTTTATTGTTGTGTTCAATTAATAAAATGCTTAAAATCCTTATCAAAAATGCCTATTTCTTCAGTGACTGCACAAGAGGACACATTTTGAAACTTGAAATCTCTATAACTTTGAAACCATTAAAATTTTTTATCCATGCTTACATTATATATTAGCTGTGGATATCAGAATTGTAAGCACAACAAAACCTAGGCTTTTTTCAGTTTTCTTCAACTTCATAAAATGTCGAAATAAGCTCTTTTGAACAGATACTCATCAAATACAAAACATTGTGCGATTACGTTGCTTAAGCAATAATCAAAAATACGAAAATGCAAAATATAAAAACGTCATAACGGGGTGCTATAGCATAGTCTTAAGCTATTTTGTGAAAAAAAATTACAAAAAAACAAAACTCGGACCAAAAAGTTATATCTGTTGAAACTTGATGTTTTTTTTCAAAAATCCTCAAAGTGCCTGTGTTTCGTCATTTCAAACACAAAAATAAAAAAAAAATCATAAGAAATTTAAAAAACTATATTTATCATTTAAAATTATTTCAATAATTTTAAAAAATATTTCTGATTTTCGTTTTAAAAAAAATTCAGTACTAACTTATATAGTAATTTTAAATATTTTTCAATAGCAACTCTACAACCAAAGTGAAATATAACTGTTAAACATTTCAATTGACGTTACTAAGCTAGTGATTAGTACGCTTATTAAATTGTTCTGTTCTAGTTATTAAGTTTTGGGAAAAAACAACAAAGAATGTGGATGGACAATCTTGATCATAAATGTAGTAATTTGGAACTGCAACCACATAAATAGCAATTTGAAAATCAAAAGTTTTTATTGCTTTTATAAGTTGAAATGCGAGTGGCGATATTGTGGTATTTCAAAATTCGGTTGCGTTGTCTTAGGCTTTAATAACAGCATCCTGTAGCTCTTCTTCCGCTACATACGCTTGTGCTCCTTGAAGTGTACCATTTATGACGGCCGCACCATCGTAGCCCTGCCCGAACATAAAATCGCAATCTATGCCGAAGTCCTAATATTATCTATGATCTGAAAGCATAGGTCTAAATTCAGTTTAAAATTGAGGTGGTTTGCAACTTTTTACGTTGTTGCGTTGTAGTTGCCTTAATGCTAATATATAAGATTTTTATACTTCCTAGACCCTAAGGGGGGGGGGGGGGGGGGGTTAACACCTAAATCCCCCTTGACTACGGGCCTATTCTGATAAAATTACTAATACATATGTACACTTAGCGACATTACTAGCGCCGCACTTGATTTCTTGCAATAAAATTGAAATCTACCGTATCAAGTAGATAATTCATTAACGTTTACGTGATAAAACAGTCTTAATTTCAAAGTTTGGGCTCTTACCTCTATCATGCATAAATATTGCAAGTTTTTGTGAAGATTTTCATTTTCAATTTGAAAGTCAAAGTGATACAAGTGAGAAAATGCCAAAATATCATAGATTGACCGAAGAGCAAAAAATCAAAATTTGCACATATATGGAGAGCAATATTTCAAATAGAGGCATTGCAAAGCGTATTAAATGCAATGAGTCATCCGTACGTCGTTTTCTGGCCTCTTATCGTGCGACCGGGAGCATGGACGGACGGAAATACTCTGGAAGACCTCGAGTATTAAATAGCCGGAATTGCGCTCAATTAAAGCGATTGTGCATCAAAAATCGGTTCGCATCTGCCTCAAAATTGAAGGAGCAGCTTATAAGCGAATCAGGAAAAAGCTGCTCAACCCGAACAATACAGCGAAGACTGAATGACATGGGCTTTGAGTCATACCGACCTGCAAAAAAACCCCTTTTGACGGCGAAAATGCGATGTAAAAGGCTGGAATGGTGCAAACAACATGAGAATTGGTCAGCTCATGATTGGGAACAAGTCGTGTTTTCCGATGAATCCAAAATAAATTTGATGGGAGCGGATGGTGGCGCCAGAGTGAGGCGCAGAAAAGGTGAACGCTACAGCGGAGACTGCATATTGCCAACGGTGAAGCATTCTCCATATATTATGGTATGGGGAGCCATAACAAAATACGACGTTGGCTCAATTTTGATGATTGAGGGATCAGTGAATGCAGCAGCGTATAAAAAAATAATCAAAGAAGGTGTTGTACCCACAATTGAAGAGCTATCACAGTACACGCAGAATGTGATTTTTCAGGATGATTCAGCACCTTGTCATCGAGCAGCTTCTGTAAGTCATGCATATTTTTTTTTTGCTACAGTTTTATGATTTTCTAAAAATTTGATGTTTTTTTTCTTTACAGATAAAAAAATATAAGAATGAATTAGGAATAAATTCACTGTAATGGCCTGCAAACAGTCCTGACCTTAACGCAATTGAAAACGTTTGGTCAGTAATGAAGAGGAAAGTTCGAGAGAAGGAACCGAAATCCATTGGAGATCTTAAAAAAATCATCGAAGAAGTCTGGTTTAATGATATTGGTGAAAATTACCTACAGGCGCTTTACAATTCCATGCCAGGTAGACTGAAGGACGTCATAAAGGCAAAAGGAGGCCATATCAACAAATAACCGCACAATTCAACCTGTTCGCAAGCAGTTCAGAGAATCAAAGCTTTAAAGCACCACTAAATATTAAATTAGTATTAAATTTTACTATTTATTATAAAATTTTATAACCCATATTCATTTTTCGATTTTTATTTTGGTGGTTCAAAGATTATGGTATGATGCATAAATTGACAAAATCGCAAGTATTTTTGTTAATTTTGTTCCTTTATTTATAAAATTCATCCAAAGAAAATTTATTATCTGTAAAAATATTCTTAATACATGTAATAATAATACAAAAATCATAAACGTATGACACTAACCGTTAATATCGAAATATTGACACTCAATGGCACAATATCAACACTCTTTGTGATGCGGCGCTAGTAATGTCGCTAAGTGTAAATGATTAAAAACAATTCAATAAAAGAACAAAAAATTCAAGCACTTAATTTCTTTTAAAAAGTAAGAAATTAATATATTGATATACACTCGCGGTAAAAAAAGCCGACTAAATAATTTAGTAACAAATATTCTTTTTCTTGAATTATATACAGGCCGTGAAGGTACGTTTCAGTCAAATGGTAATAACTTTGGAACGGTAAAACCTTCGGGCTTCGTTTTAGTATTTTTAGGAAAGTAAGAGGTATTACTATCTTTTAAAAGAAAAAAACATAAGTTACCTGCCATCTGGCTGAGCAAATTGAGGTTATGTTAATTTTTTTCCATTTTTTTCGGAAATCTCTGTATCTCGGCTATTTCACCTTTTTCTACTTATTGTTTTATTTTATACTGAAAGGTCTTTGAAAGACCTTTCCAACAAGCCCAAAAACAAACAAATCCGACCACTGGCTCAGAAGTTAGCAACTTTACCCTACTACCCTCCGACCACCAATCCGAAAATTTTGAATCCGCTGCCATTTCGCACCCGTGCATTTTCGGACATGGTCCTAGTGGACTTTTCTTCAAGAAATGAGCCAAGGAATACGCTGGATTTGTCCAGAACTTCCTGAAACACCCTGTATAACACATTGTGCCGAAATCGACAAAAAAACACCACCGAACTTTATAGAAATTCTTAAAGAGGTACATGTTGAGAGTCCATCTTATCTGATATGACCTCAAAATTTTTTTTAATTTTTTTTAAAGTTGAAGTGTTCGAATTTTGTTGTGCCGATATTCATTGAACTTTTACAGCTATTTGCTTCATTGGAAATGAAAAATAAAATCCATTTCCGTAAAATTTTGCGTAAAATAAGACTATGTAAAAATAATTGCGATAAAATATAAAATAAAGCTTGTAGCGAAGCAAGTTCTTGTACTTTTCTTTAACTAAAAAAAAATTAAGCTTCTATAAATTTGAATTGAAAAATATTCCATTAATGACATTTGTTTTTCACAAAAAATAATTGCACTTATAAATACCTTTCAATTGAACTTTTGAGAACATCGAAATCGGTTAAGAATTCCTTAAATGGCGCCAATTTTAACTTTTCTTTTTTTTTCGTCAAAAACTGTATGCTATCTATATATTACTACCATACAAAATGCTCCCATTTTGTCAAATCTTTTACAAATCCTTATGCTACTCAAAGTTATACAGAAGGGAAGTGATATTTGTTTTTCATTTCCAACAAGGAATATGGCTGTTAAAATTAAACGAATCTCGGCAAATCAAAATTCGAATACTTCAACTTTAAAAATAAATTGAAAAAATTATGACGACATTCAGAGGTCAAATTAGGTGCGATAGACTCTTAACATATCCGTCTTTAAGAATTTGAATAAAGTTTGGTTGTGCTTTTTTTTTTGCCGATTTCGTCACACTGTGTTATAATTCAAGAAAAAGAATATTTGTTATTAAGTCGGCTTTATTTTTTGACCGTGAGTGTATATACTATTATATATGTAGCTAATTATCTTTATAATTTTGTTAACTACTATTTATGAATTTAATTACCAATTAAACAACTGTTTTTACTATACTTTGAATTACAATCATGTTTCTTTGAACTTTACATTTTCTTTATTCTTCCCTTCTCACGAAAATCTAGTTCTGTGAAAATCTCGTAAAATTTAACTTTAAGTTTTTATATAGTTATTGTCTTCAATATTATTTTAAATAATAAAGAATAGCTCCAACACCGAAATATACTTAGAAATTATATATATAGAAAGATGCTATATATATATAGAGAGAATGGTTTCAATTCAAGCATTATTTTGCGAGAATTGAGCAACTTTAAAGCACGTGATAATAAGAAAAAATGTTTAATTCAATAAACAATTGCTTAAAACTTTAGAATATTTTTTCAAGATTCAATTCTGGTATTTGCTTGAAGTGAGAAAAATATGCTTGTTTCAAGTAAGCAATTTACTGAAAGTGGAATAATTTGCTTGATTTGAGAAATTTATTTTTCTTGAATTGAGAACAATTTGCTTGATTCAAGCAAACAATTTTCTTAATACTAGAATGTTTTGCTTGATATCAGAAACTTGATTTTTTTTTTATTAAGAGTAAAATATGTTTGATCTAAATAAACAATTTGCTGAAAACGAAATTAATTAGCTCGATTTGAGGCATTTATTTTCCTAGAATTGAGAGAATTTGCTTTATAACAAAATTTGGATTAAACTTAATTTAATATTTCTTGTCATGGTGAAAATTCTATAGAAATAAAATTAAATTTACGAGGGTCGTTTAAAAAAAGCATTTCCTACAAATTATAACTTTACCTACAAATTATAATCTATAAGGTATTTTAATTATAACTTAAAATACCTTGAAAGGTCATTCTAAGATGTTTATGAAAAAATATTTGTCTGTTTATTGTGCATAAAATTGTTTATGCGACTTAAGAACGTAAAGCGGTAATTTTAAGAGCTATAGAGTAATTAAACCAAGTACAATTTTTGGGCCGCTTTTGGGCCTTCAAGCCCAGTTTCCACTGCCGATAACCATTTTTATACGCAGTTCTTATTTTTTAGCCTCAGTCTAATGAAAAATGCGATATCGAGAGCGAAGAAAAACAGAAAACGGCACATATGGATGCTTTAGCGTATATTATAGGATTAGAGAAAAAGTTATTATTTTTGCAAGCAAATTTTGAAGGTTGTATGTATTTGATGAATTTTATTTAATTTTTTTTTATGATAGATAAGTTAATTATCTAATAAATAATAAAATACATAAAAATAAAAAATATATATATATAATTTTTCCCATTAAATGACTGTTTATATTTTAGATATTGTCGTTACAAAAAGTCTTACGTTTTAATAACTTTCTGCAAAAAGTAGACGAAAGTTTCTTTTTTTTTAAAAAAAAAGAAAATTTAAATTACATTTTTCATTTACTTTTATGTGACATCTTCTATATATATAAAACAGGACGTGTGTATGTATGTAACGTATGGACTTCAAAACGGCTGGGCCAATTATGATGAAATTTTCACGGAATCTTCAGAATATTCAGGCGGGTGTCACTGATTTTGATTTTCGGTCTGTGAGCGGAGAGGCGTAGCAAAACCCAATTTTCATATTGTACCACCAATGACATACACATATATTTATTTTTATTTTTTTGCTTTTTTTTATTTTATTTTATTTTTTTTTTAAAGCAGTTGTCATGTTCTTCAAAACGAGATATCAAACTCTTAAATCGGCTATGTAGTACCGAAGATATTTATAAAAAACCTATGTTAATAATGATCCAATATCATAATTTTTAAACTTTCGAAATTTTGCATTCAAAAATCCGAGTTTTCGGTTTATTTACAAAATATTTACATCATTAACATGTATCATCATTAACATGATAACACAAGATATTCCGCGCTTACTAAGGTGCAACATTGTACAATAAGTTAATAATCTATATATATAAAAATGAATGTCTGTCTGTTTGTTTGTGCTTTATAGGAGGCCAAACCCTTGGACCGATCTTCCTAAAATTTTCACAGCATATTACTATGACTCTGGAAGAAATAATAGGCTTTATGAAGTTTTTATTGGACAAAGGGGCGTGGCACCGCCCATATAACCCAAAAATTGAAATCGCCAATTTTGGGCATTTTTTTACCTACGTCGATGATATTTGGTACACATGGTACTGGCATAATTAGGAATACGTACCAGGAGAAAAGTGGGTGGGACCACGCCCCTTTTTAGGAAAATTAAAAATCGTAATATAGTCTTAACTACTGGACCGATCGTCATTAAATTTTCACAATAGGACATTCTTACGAAATAATAAATTCTTGACTATATAAAGTTGTGAGTGGAAAAAGGGGCGTGGCCTCGCCCATATAACCCAAAATTTAAAATCGTCATATCTTGGGCATTTTTTGACCAACTGCGGCAGTATTTGCTATATATGGTATTGGCATGAATAGAAATACGTACCAAAAGAAAAGTGGGCGAAGCGCGACCCTTTGTTTGCGATATATTGGAGGCTGGAGGCCTGTTAACGATCTTAAATTTTCACAGCGTGCAGCTTTGACTCAGGAATACTTATTATGTGATAATATTTTTCGACCATGCACAATTCTGCACCTTTTTTACTACGTTTATTAACGTCTTTGCCTCAAATTTAAAATACATATTAATTAAAATAGTGGGGTAACCCCCATTCTCGTTCTTCCACAACTGACTGCGAAACAGGTGATTGTGTAATTTCTGCTTTTTTATTGGTCCAAAAATAAAAAGGGGGAGCATGAAGCAAATTACATGCGGTTCAGTGCTGAATTCTAATTGGTTTACAACAAAGCAAGGGGAGAAGCATTGCAATAATTAAATTAAAATTAAATAAATAAACTTTTTAAATATATAAATACTTTTAATTTTATTTTATAACGAGGGGGTAGCGAAGCACACCGGGTTCAGCTAGTATTAATTATTAATAAAAATTGTTTTCATATCTCGCGAAATTCAATTTACTGTTTTTGCTGTATTCTTTTAATACTCACATGGCAGGTATTTGTGCCCTTTCAAAAAGTGTCAGGCATTTATTTTTGTTTATAATAATCTAAAAACTAAAATATATTAAAATTATAGCCTAGTGCAAGCAAGCTAGTCTGTCCCATTATTTTTAAACCCGCCTGCCAGATATTTGTGCCCTTTCTAAACCTGCCAGGCGTTTTTTCGTAAATGACATAGAAAAACTTAAAATATATTAAAATTTTAGCTCTGTCCAAACAAGTTATTCTGGGCCCTATTTTGTACACTTTCATCGTGAAAAGGGCTATATTGTAACTGCTCCGTCCCTGCCAGGTCATGGTTTTTTTATTGTACTAATACTAAATTTTGCATATACAAAAATTTAGCTTTGTGCCTAACAAGTTAGTCAAATTTTTCCACAGCTCTGCTACTATAGTTGCTTCTTATTTTTTCGATATTCATTGGAGTTCAACGAGTCTGCCTGAAATACACCATAGAATTGAAACGAACTTTGCTTCAATAGAAGCTAGTGTTTAACTGAAAGGTGGCTATTTTCACAACCAAATGATCAATTATTTATGACCTTGACCAAAATCGATCAATTATTTTAGATTATTTAATTACTATAACATTAATTAAACTTATTTGGTCAGGCTCTATCATAGAAGGTTAAATTTGATAATTTTGATCTATTCTTTAAATTTTTACATGAATTTAATTGTGAGCTTTTTAGATCACTATCATGCTAGAACACAAATGTTGTGAACAATTTCACAACGCATCTTGCTTTAATCCCATGATTTGGTTCCCTTGCTCAAAGGTGTCTGCAGAATTTGTTCTAGGGCTTAAACTAATCAACCAACTGCGAATAAATATTGCGCGAATTGAATTACAAATATCTATTGACATATTTGCACACACACAGTTCTGTTTATTGCGCGCCAAGCGAAGCTTTCTTTCGGATTATTCTTTGCCTTCATTTACGGGTTTTTTGTGTTATGAAAATGTCTCCTTTTGAAATAATAATAGTAAAAATATAAGTAATTAAAATATAATAAAATAATAAGAATTTAATAAAAATTAAAATGTTAATAAAGATTCGAATTTTTAATTTGAGTTTAAATATTTACTTCTTTGATTTTTCTTTAACATCAGATTTTAAGACAATAGAGAATTAGGGACTCATTTGAAACAGGGAAGTAGGGTGTAAGAAGCATCTTTGCTTACTGTCATAAAGTGTGTATTTTTGTATTTAAACTATTAAATAACTATCGCATTCCAATTCAGTTTCCATATGGTGCAATCATTGCATTCGCGAGGTAGAACTGCAGCATGATATTCAGGTATAACACTGTAAATGAAGTATAAGGCTTTTGAAATTCCTTTTATTTATTTTCCATCTGCATTAACTTTTTGTGTATTGTGTATTCCTTGACTTGCAAACTCCTATAGGAAAATTACATAAATTTCAATCCAAATCGTTTGCGGTTTTAAGTACAGTGGAATTCGGTTATAACAACCCTGAAGGGACCGGAATATTTCGTCGTTACAACCGAATGTCGTTATATGCACACATAATTTTTTTTTTAACTTAACTTAAATCATTTATTATAAAGAAAAAAATTTATTACAAATAGTAAAAATAAAAACATAAAACTTTGGGTAAATAAATACAATAAGTCTTTTTGTTTCTTTGACTTTCTGATAAAAAATATTTTCCTTTTAAAACTTCCATCCATGTTTGCAGCAACCAAAACTGTAACACGAACCGTCAAAACTTTTCCTCCTATTCACTTTTTACCTTAAAATTTTAAAATTCTATTGAGCATGAGTTTAAAGAAGAACCTTGTTTCATCAGTCTTATACATTTTTTCTGAGTCCAAATAGCCATCTCGAAGTTTTGGGAAAAAAGTCTGTAGTCACCTTGGGATACATCACCTGCTTCACCTGAAACCTTGTAGTTAACAATGCAGTATCGCTATCGAAAATGATAAATCAAACTTTCTAAACAAGAAAAATTCGTTTTACCAAAAGTTTTAAATAAATCATCGGCTTTTTCTTGTAAAATATGATAGGTTAGAGGTATATATCGCAATTTTTGGATTTTCTACATTTTGAGGAGGTGTGATCCTTATATTTTTCCTATGTTTCCATATTATAGATATTGAAGAATATGACGCAAGAAATTCCTCGCCGTTTCAAGCCGCCAGCTTATTGCAGATTTTTCTTCAATGATGAACGCGTTACGTTTAGTTTGTGGAGGCATTTTGAACACAGTAAAAAATCAATCATGTATTTGAAGGAACAAATGTATACTGAGCAAAATCACATGCGCAAATGAAGCTATGCAGTTTTGTTGTCAATGAAATTTATACGGTTATTTTCCTTTCAACAAAGCAAAAATTGCAAATATGTTCAGTGAATATTGTTTGTTCTCATATAAATCATATAAATCATTGATAAGTAAGCAAATCTTGTCTCAACTTGCTTTCGTCGTCGCTATATATGAAAATATTTATATTTTATGAAAACTGCGTCGTTATATGCGAACTCATCGTTATATCCACCGACGTTAAAAGCAAACGCAGTTCCTAAGGAATGAGAAATTAGAAAATGCGGACTTCAAGAATACGACGTTATAGCAGAAATGTTGTTATAACCGAGGTCGTTATAAGTGAATTCCACTGTACGTTTCTTATCTTCTGTGTAAATTCCGGGACACCAATTGAAAAATCGAGACAATCCCGGAGAGTCCCGGCGACTTGGCAACCCTACCTGTATTAGCATTATTAGTAGAACCGAACCATTACGCTTTCGCATTGGAATCTGGAATCCGTCTGAAGTAGTTGATAAAGTAGAATTTTGCAATAGTGCATTAAAATAAAATGTTCTGCAGCAAAAAGCATATCTGGAGAGATTGCCTGGTTTCACACGAGAAGCAAATGCTGAAATAAATCCAAATTTGTTGTTGTTTTCCAGCTAAAACAAACGAACTCTCTGCAAGTTCGAAAATGAACTATAGAGAATATGAGTTGATTCCCTTCGGTATTCAAGAGATGGTTGAATATCAGTTTCACCGGGCTCAACATTTGCGATAAAGAATCATTGTATAAGCCATTGCCATAAGCACTCATACTCGTATTCTTGGAAGCATTTTTATCTAGAGTTTTCTATAATCTGGTACCTTTTCGTAAGGGAGGTGCTTTCCTCGGCTTCTTAGTAAAGCTCTACGAATATTTTGTTGTAAACACGACCTCGATTGGTTAAGTAAATCATTAGTTTTGCGTTAACACGCAGACTCACAGTAGTTTAAATATGATATTAAATTTCTATAAAGATAACAAAAATTATTGAAAATAAATATTTATTTCATTTATAAAATTTATCCTTATATTTTTTTAACTCATCTTAAACTAAATTCAAATCTTCTTTAACAATATCTTGTCATCGAAAGAAGTTAAATTAAAGTATTAAAGCTGCTAACAAAATTGTTCAGAACTATACCACTGGAAAACCATTAATATTTGCTTAGACATATAATTTCAAGGTCTGTTGCACGCACACACGTCGTAGCCAAATCAAACGATCCTGTAAGTCCCAAAGGATGAAATGACTTGAGTTGACAGGCTGTGTTTCTATGCAACGAAGATGCTGCAACTTTCAATCCAATATCACAAACAACTACACAAGTATTTTTGTAGTTTTATTGTGTTATGTTGACATGCCCAGAAGTAATGTGTCTGGCCTTCGTCTAATGAAAAACTATTCAGAAAATACCATTTAATATTGATGCTTTTAATGCTTGTTAATGATTATCATATCTAATCATATCTGTAAAAAAAGTGTCTTTGTAATTTAAATGCATTTAAACAATTTAACATTTTAATTTTGAGAAGCTATAAAATAGTATGTAACATAACATCAAGTTGTGTCAAAGCTTGAGTTAATTTCTTCTTATAAATTATACAGTCGTTTTAAAAGTCATTGTATTTACAAAATACAAAACCGACAGGCCTTACAAATTTATTATACCAAACCGACAAATAAAATATAATTTTTTCATACAGAATAACAATAAATTTTTGGCAAACACTTACAAACTATTAAGTTATCAAGTATCTAAGAAAAAAGATTCAACAAATTTTTTTCCCCCCATATCTTTAACTAAAAATTTCGTCAGTCTTTAGCGCATTAATGGCCATTATATTAATATCTAGAATAACATGCATTTGAGCATTTAGTCTTTTATACACTTTCCTCGGTATCTAGAAATTTCCCATACAAGAGTAGTTTCGCGTGTACGCTTTTGCAACCGGAACGTTCCGGATCGATGGAATCTACGATTTCTTCTATATCGCGAGAAGTTAACGTAATGTTTTCTATTTCAGCGCCACGCTTTATGCAGTCTCGCAGCTCCTTTTCCCCGAATGCTTTAAAGTTAATAGTGCGCGTGTATGGGAGTTGTTGTAACTCCATATGCTGCAATATATACTGTTCCCTTTCTTCGAATGTGTTCAAACTAAAAATATACAGAACTAGCAGCTTTTTCGCGGCTTTATCAGTGTTCTTTTTGGTGGCCGAAAGTAATAGATTATTTAAACACGCCATGGCCTGATGTTGCTTTGGCAGCAGATTCTCAATAACCAGCAAATTGTGGCCGCAGTCTGAAAAACGATCGGCCAGCATTTGTATTGCTGCAATTTTATCAGTCTCATCACGTACATAAGTGTTCCAAGCGTAAGTTTGCACGTTCTCACGCCATGGAAAATTTTCGATTAAGGCACGTGATGTCAAAGTCTTGCCTACGCCTGGTGGACCAACCAGCGCAACGCTTAGAAAATGACTATCATTGCGTAGCGCTAGCTCAAACTGCAGCAAGGCCCGCTCCTGATTTAGTATTTGCTGCTGCTCGCGTATTCGTCCAAAAATTGTATAAGAGTCCAGCAGCCGATCGCAATAGTCTTGCTTACCAGTAACGATTTGTTTGTAATGCTTATTATAATTGCTTAAAAAATTTCCAAGCGCGCTTGACTTCGACTCATTCTGTCGAAAGATGTGGCCCATTAGCACAGCCAGTGCACCTAACAAGACCAAGGAACCTATAAAATAGCGTTTCAGCTGTTGGCGGAAGCTCCGTTGTAGCTGCAAATTTATGCTATCTTTGGAATCGGCAAGGCGACGCAGTTTTCTGCGTTTCCGAAATTTTGAAGGCTGCGTTGAAAGAATTTTTGGGGAATTTAGCACATTGATAACATATTTGAAATTACCGTTTCTGAAGGTTGATCAATCAGCGGATGTGACGAGTTGATGGAGGCTGCTGATGCTAGCGTTTTCATTTTATATTGTTTTTTTAAACTCTTTAATTTATTAACTTTATAATTTTCTGTACATTAACGAAAAATAAGCTTAACTTTTTGGCGTTTAATTTTTTTATTTTAGACATTTATTTCTTGAAGCTTGCGCTTTTTTAAACGTCAAAATAAAATTAAGCTGATATGCGAACCTTAAAACTTGTAACGTCAAAAAGTGCTGCCAAACTTCCAATATTTCTATTGTATGCCCAAGACCATATTTTATTTGACAAGGTAGCCGTGACAGTTTTTTGGCTTGTGCTAGTTGTTGAAAACAGCTATAGAAGTTTTAGTTTGCTGCTGTTAACCTGTGCTAATTTTTAACTTTTCGTTAATTCATTAAATTTGTTCGCGAGTTTTATTGGAATGTTTTTAGTTTGCTGCGATTGACAAACTATATTTAAGTCGTTGCTTATTTTTCCACATTTCTTTGATTAATTGCATGAACAGCTAATTTTGACAACTACCCATCGCCACTCGTGAGAAAAAAGCCAGTCTACGCTACTACCTTGTCAGTAATTGTGCCATGCCCAAGACCATAGAAATAATAGATAAGGAAATGCTGCTCTACTCACACACACTATACGTGTATAGCAAAGAAGTAATATATAAGGAAATGGTGTTGCTTAGGGGTCGTCCATAAACTACGTTACCAATTTAGGGGTGGGGAGGGGTTTTGAAATGCACTACGATAAGTAAAGGTAGGGGGGAGGTGTTTAGATATTGTAACGTTACTAAAAATTAAAAAAATCGACGAAAAACCTCTAATTAATCGTCTAAATTGATGGTTAACTTTTGTTTCAATGATTTCTTCCACCACCTTTTCCCTCGACACAGGAACCATTTGGTATTCCTTCACCATCTCAGCACACGTCTGAAAAAATTAGGTCTTTGCTTTTGCGACAGGCTTTGACGTTAAGGCCTGAATGTTCTCCATCAAAGGAGATAACGTATGACATGTACTGTCCTTCTCAGAAAGAAGAAATCGGTTCAAGGTCGTATCCTACCAGCGTCTTGTATTTGTATGTCAACGACCAGGTGAATTTCTTTGCGTTAGAAATGAGGATTCACCTGAATGGGTCGACATAGAATCCGATGAAAAATTCTATTTTGAAGAATCCTCAACAAAGCTACCAGCTTCTTCTATCCCAGTGATTAAGAGCATCGAATCTTGGATCGCAGATGGAATAGCTTTTACAGATGATATTAATTATTGATTTTTTTCCAATTGTTCCTTTAATGTATCTAGTCATACTAGTCACTAATACTAGTGAAAATTGTCAGAGCTAGTCAAAATATATAATCATTCGAATGAATTAATTTCATATGTCACGTTACTTTATGGGGGGGAGGAGTTTTGAAAAGCACTACGAAAAGTAACGCAGGGGGAGGGGGGTAAAAAAAACCCGGAAAATCAGTAACGTAGTTTATGGACGACCCCTTACACATACACTGTATGTGAACTGTCACACCATTCGTAAATTGTGCAAGCGAGACAGAGAGTGTTTTTTGACATTTCTGAGAACCCTGGCTTTTGATTGGAAGACTCCTCAGTAATAAAGTTAAAAATAATGTAGTTTTAAGCATTTTTCACTGCTTAAAAAGCGACAAAATCAATCCCGAAAACTAAAAAACAATGCGCTTTCGTTCCACAGGTAAATATGTCCATACGATTTGGATTCAAAGTAGGATGGTGCAGTAAGTACTGCTACTTTACATTGCTCGGGAGGCCAGGGTTCAATCCCTTTCCAACCGAGCGTTACCACTGCCTGGACGAACGATGAATTCTTCGTTTGGTGCGAACCAAGGTTCGGAACATTATTTTTTTTCAAAATACTCGCGAACGCTATTCATGCAGTGGAAACAATTTTTCAGCAAGAACAAACGAAGATTTCGTCGTTCACTCTGATCGGCCGGCGCTCGAACATTTTGGGCAAATCTAGTGTTTCTTTGTGATTAGAGCAAAAATTTGTTGAAATAGTGGTTAATAACGCAGGAAACAACAAAAAAGGAACAACAAAATTAAAAACTTAAGATATAAGAATACTGTTTTATTTGTGTCAAGTTTTCTTATTATTAAAGTTTTCAATATCGCAAACATTGAATTTAAGTATTTCCACTGCACGAACGAACAAGATGGTGACTTACCAATGTTCGCCACTTGTTTTCTTGCAGTAAAAACGGTTAGAACGAACGAAGAATTCAACGCGAACAAAAAGTAGCGATAAATTCTTCGTTTGCTCGAGCAGTGGAAACGCTCGGTCAGAAAAAAAAATTTTCAATATTTTTTTATTAATTTTATTAAAGAATTATATTGTGTTTTTTGACAATCATGCAAAAAAAATCATTAGCATTTATTACAAATTCAGTGCTCGATACATTCAGTTTATATTGCTGTACAACTATTTAAGGTTTGGCTGAGCAACGCAATATCCTGTCTAGAACCAACTGGAGGAGATAAATTAACCTTCAGCACTTCTATACTTAATAATTCCCAGACGTAAAAGTCATATCAAAATGTCGGGAAAATTATTTTCCATAAGATGGCATACTTTGATTTTACGCACTATTTAAGGTTTGACTGAGTAACGCTTAAATCCTGTCTAAATCCTCTTTTATTGATCTTTAATAAGTATATTTAATAGTTTTTTTGCATCATTTCAGCCTCTGATTTCTCCAACGAACTTTTTGGCAGTTCCAGCAACGTTGTTAATTATACGCTGGTAGATTTAACAAGTTTTGCAAAAAGTCACTAGCAGGTCCAACTTTCAACAAAAAACTGCGATGGAAGTGTAAGTTAATAATTCAAAATAAAACTCATAACATTGTAAAATTAATATTGTAGCGTTAATCCCTGCTCTACGGTTTTGTCAAACCTAGAAGTTATGGAGACGCTTAAAAACTTGAAAGATACCAAAAAGAAGTATGGTCTGCGAAACTTGGCGACAATATCCTATGAGGTAAGTACGTCGATTAAAATTACTTCAGAATAATCAGTCAAGCACATTAACAATAGACTCTGCAATACTTGGAAGAGTCGCCATGCAAGCAACAGACTCGTGAATCCATCACTGCATTCTTACAAGAAGTCAAACCTTACAAACTTACGCCAAATGAGTGTCTCATGATAGTCAATGATCCACCCGGCAGTGCGTTACACATACAGTTGGTTAGATTTTCAGAATATTTTCCTAATCTGTTTCAGTCAATAAACTTATTTTAACATAGCTGGTTGAAGATAGTGAAGAACGCTTATCGGAGGATCAAGTCGGTGAACTGCTTGAAATCGTTAAAAAACATTTTCCTCCTACACCAGCTGAAAATAGTTAAATATATATAAAAACTATCATTCAAATATACAATATGAAATTTTGGTTAATTCAAGAAAAGCGACAACACTTTTTTTAATATCTTTTTGTTGCATTATAAGGATCCAAAACTGAAAAAAATGTAGGCCGCTCACAATTGGTTTAGAAGTTATTGGCCTCCAAAGTTGGAAAAATGGCCTACAAATCTTGCTGTTCCGCATTATTGGTATCAAAAGAAAGGTAATGCGAGTACCTATTCAACGAGGTAGCAAACATGAAAATCCATGCACAACTTTTTAAGACAACTATTCTAATACATCAACTTTGTCTGAAAAACTAGTGTCCCTTTTACGAAAACAATATATTAAACATGGTTATATCTTAAAAAGTTATGCATGGATTTTTTTGTTTGATACCTTGTTGAATAGGTTCCTGCATTACCTTTCTTATGATATCCATAAAACGTAGTTTAGTTGAAACACTGACAAAAAACAGCAAGTTTTGTAGGCCTTTTTTTCAACTTTGGAGGCATATAACTTTTTCAGATTTGGATTTAGGAGGTAAAAATCCATATAATCCGAAAAAAATTAAAAATTAGAGTGTCGCTATTCTTGAAATGTTCCAAAATTTTGTATTAAGAATTGGATTGAATTTATTAGTGCGCTTTTTTATATTCAACGTTTTTGGTCGCCTAAATCATCGATAAAGTCTTCATCAATCTCTGGCCATTTCTCTGGAATAATGTCGAAGAGATCATCTTTGACATCACCCTGTATAACAATTTCATCTTCTCCAGTAACGGATGAACCACAGGCGAATTTTGTGCCAAAGAACTTGGCGGCTACTTTTAAATCGATATCTGCAAAATTACATTCATAAAGAATATAGAGTGGTATTTACACATTGTAAGAACATACCAAATGTGTGCAAGCCAGTAACCACCGTTACAGACTTCTTCTTTCCGCGCGGTGCACGTGAAACGGTTATCTTCTTGGTGACTTCTTCCTTCTTTTTGATTTTCATTAGGCCCTTGCCGCCACGTTTTTGTCGCTTCTTGTCATCGTCGGTGCCATCTGCGGCGTCTTCCTCCAGTTTCACACGCTCAAACTCTGTTGGTAGATTTTTCTCTAGCCACTGCTTGCATTTTTCATATTCCGGGTAGTATTCGCAGTACTAAAGTCGAATCAATGTATTAACAGATATATATATGTATATATATAGTGTGTAAAAAATAAAGTCTATTACTTCGATTGGCATCGTGCAGTTACCGCAATATTTGACTATCAACGGGTAGGTCACGCCCTCACGTGGTCCCAATTTCAGCCTTTCTGCTACATCTACAACAACTTCAGTCATATTTTTAGTGAATTTTTAAAATTAAATAAAAAATATTTCGAGAAATTTGGTAAAAACTGAGCAGAAAACTATTTTTTTTGCATATGTCAAAGCGATGACATCCGCAAAAAGTCTCAACAGCTGATTTGTTTATAAGTACTGCCAGTTTAAAATTAAAATTTTTAGTTGAGGTTTTTGTAGTAGCCAGCTTTACATTGTAGTCTGTTTCCAGGCAAGCCTGCACTTTCAAGTTTTTCTTCTGTGCTGTTCGTTCTTTGATGCTGTGCTGTTCTTTTCTTTATATTTTCAACTTGCTAGCAAGAAAATTTGCTGTGTGGGAAAGGGGTAAAACTTGCAATGTGCTAGAACTTGTTTCCGTACTTTTTTAGGTTAAAACTAGCTAGAAAAACAAGCATAAAATCGATCTCTCGATCTCTAAAGTTGCTCGAACTGTGCTATAAAAACTTCTTCCAGCATTATAAGAACAAGCATAAATAAGAATAAGCATCAAGAAACCCAAGCAAATGTCAAATTTAAATGTTTTCTTTTGTCTTGTGGGGTAAAAAATACATTTACAAATTGTTAAATAACATATTTAATGTTAAATAATATCATTAAAAGTAATATTAATGCTTTAAATAATATCGGCAAGTTTATTTGTTTGCTTCAAAAACAAAACTGACAAATTTAAATTGGCTTAATTTGTATTTTATTTTTATTTTTGCTAATGAGATCCTCAGACGGAGTAACCGTGTGTAAGAGGATAGTAAAATTAATCTTAAAACTAATAAATAAATAATTAACTATATAGGCATATTTTTTAAATTATCACATTAATGAGATCATATTATAGTATGAAATTATCTAAGATTTTTAATATATGTATTTAGTTTTTGTTTAAAAATATTTATATTTCTGGCATTTTTTATTTCTTCTGGTAAGTTATTGTACTGTCTTATTGCGCTGTGTTTTAGACTGTGTAGTTGTTTTGTTGTTCTGGCCTTCGGAACGTCAAAGTTGTGCTTCTGCCGCGTGTTGTGTTGGTGTATTGTGTTTCTTGTAGTAAGAACCGTATTCGTTTTCATAAGTTTATTCTTGATTTTGTAAATGTATTTACATTTTTCTGCATATATTAGTTGGTTTATGTCCATCTGATTAGTCTCTTTATATAGGTTTTTTGTTGATATTGTTGCGTCTTTGTTAAATAGGACTCGTAGTGTTTTATTCATCATCCTTCCGATCTGTTCTACATGGAATTTTGTGCACTGGCTCCAGCTGCATATGTTGTATCGTATTTTGGAGAGTATATGCCCCGTGTATATTAGTTTCGCTGCTTTCTCCTGAATTGTACCAAGTCTTCTAACCGCTCGTATTAGTGGTGTTATGTTGTTTTTGATTTCTCTGATGTGGTTTTCATAATCAAGCCTTTCATCTATAATCATCCCGAGATATTTTGTGTGGTGCACTCTTTGTAATTCTGTGTTGTTGATTTTTATTTTGATGTTTACTTCTATGTTGCTATTACGTGGTTGAAATATTATGTAGTTCGTTTTTTTTATGTTGATGCTCAGTCCATTTCCGCATGCCCATTCGTAGTAGATTTGCATGTCATGGTTGATGCTCTCCTGTAGTTCCTCTGCTGTTCTTGCCGTTGTAAGAAAGTTAGTGTCATCAGCGTAAATGTTGTATGCTGACTTGAATATGCATTTCTGAATGTTGTTAATGTATAATAGATACAGTCGTGGTCCAAGTATTGAGCCTTGCGGTACGCCGATTTTGCTTATGAGCTCGCTGCTGAGTACGCCATCAATTTTTACAACCTGAGGCCTATTGCTCAAATACGTTCGTAAAAGTTTGTTTGCTACTCCCCGTATGCCCATGTCATTCATCATGTTTAACAGCTTCTCATGTTCAACAAGATCGAAAGCTTTTGATAAATCGATAAATGTGGCTGCAACTATTTTTTTTTCGTCCAACGCATCGTTTATTTGTTCCATAGAGGCTGTGATTGCTGACTCCGTTCCACTTCTCGCCAGGAACCCGAATTGGTTGCTATCGAACCTTATCGTAGAGTCGATGAAGTTTTCTATTCGACTATCAATCACCTTCTCGAACACTTTGCTGACTGCACTTAGTACAGAGATTGGCCTGTAGTTCTCACAATTATCTTTTCTTCCTTTTTTATGTATGGGTGTTACAATAGCTTTTTTAAGGCAATTTGGGAAGTCTCCTGTTGTAAATCATTTGTTTATTGTTTTGACCAGGGTTTCAAATATTATCGGCAGAAGCAATTTAAGGTCCTTGACTGATATATCATCTGCGCCTTTGGCTGCATTGCTGTTGAGACTTGTTACAATTCGCTGTATTTCTTGTCGCGTTATGGGATTAAGAAATATTGATTTTTGATTGTGTATATTTGAAGGTGTTCTAGTGTTTGGTATATTTTTTGCTATGTTTGTTGCAGCTTCGTTAAAGAACTTGTTAAAATCGTTTGCCGTATTCACTTTGTTTCTGATGTCTTGTTCTTGACTGCTTTTGGTGCTTGATACCTTCTCCTCCTTGTTTCTTAATGTTGTGTTTATTATGTTCCATAATTTTTTCGAGTTGTTTCCAGTATTTGATAGGTAATCAGCTATTTTTGTGCTTGAAACTAAATTTAGGTCATTTCCGTACTTTTGACTGTTCTCAAATTTAATTTTATTCTCTCAGCTTGAACTTTACTCGACTTTTACTCGACAATATTTACGTAAACACACCTAGGGTCTACACTTACAATAAGTCTGTTTCCGTACTAACTTCAAGTTAATGTAATAGAATAGAGAGTGACATTTTGCATGTTATTATTCTCTCTCGAACTTAAAAATTTTTTAAAAAAACGCTTTCAAGCAACTTCAAGTTAAAAAATTAAATAAATAAAAGCTATTCAGCAATTAAATAAAAAATAAACTTTCTGCTTGAAATTATGTTAACACCTGTGTCAATTGTGTTTTAGTACGAATGACACATCAGTTCGATTTGCTTTCACTTTCATCAAAAGTAGGAAGACCTTCTACTTCTTTCACTGTTCAATGTGGATGACAATCATCTTCATTTTAAAGATGAAACTCAATTTACATTTTTCAAATCAGATGATTCATTCAAAGTAAGTTTCAAGTAAGTTTTCGACGAGTAAGTTTCAAGTAAGTTTGAAGAACGCAAAAACCATAACAAAAACTCTGTTGGGAAATAAAATTTTTCTAATAAAATACAATTAAAC
Organism: Dichetophora obliterata; assembly: GCA_963920525.1. Lineage (NCBI taxonomy): Eukaryota > Metazoa > Arthropoda > Insecta > Diptera > Sciomyzidae > Dichetophora > Dichetophora obliterata. The sequence goes on along the minus strand of OY986439.1, from coordinate 85,923,867 downwards.
CGAGAATGTTACTCGTACTTAACACAAAGGTATGCAATTACCAAATTGCAATAATATATCTTTGAAAATTCTTGCATGGCAGATTATTTACCTAAAACATTTAAGGCGTATGATGAATCTGAGGAACTAAGTATGTTTGGCGATGATAAAAAAGGTTAAAAATTCCGCCCTTCTATTTATATAAAACCGTTCGTGCGGTGTCTCTGAAGTTCTCAGGAAACCTAAGGTCACCAAATTTACAATACCTTCTACTAAGTTAAATATCTCGGTTAATAAAACAAAAACGCCACACCCCTTTTTAACGCCTACTATTAAATAAAAATGCTATATTTCGGACGGTTTGGGTTGTGGAGCGAAGCAAAGCGCGGCAGGTATAAGCTAAATTGAGATCCAATTTTGACAGTCGATTTGTTTCGAGTTCGAGATGTTTTAGGGGAAAATTTTTTGCCACACCCCTTTTACCGCCCTCAAATCAATTAAAATGCTATATTTCGTGCGGTTTTGGTCGTTTTAGACTAAAGTTTGGTAATTTAATTCATATGGCTACTTTGGGAAACTGAACTAAAAATGGGCGTGGTCGCACTACAGTTATGCCAGTTGTAATGGTAAAGGAATTTTACATTGCGAGATTTTCTTTCTTTGGACTCATCAATGTGCCTGGCAAGAGGACAGTAGTGGTCGACACGTACTGGCTGTGGCTTAGCTCGTCGGATGGGGTAGGTAACTTTGCTATGCCTCGTTGCATTACCTTATAAAAAAAAGCTATGTGGAAAAAGAGGAACTGTTAACTGATATTTTGCTAAACGAACGGAACTAAACAAACGGAAACTAAGTTTAAAGTCAATATCGATTTTTTCCCCGTTATGCAAGTTGGAGTTAAGATGTTTAAACTCCTTCCATCCCCAGTTCCCAACCTTGGTTTTCAACTTTACCTATAACAAAAATTATATAGAAAGCCCAAAATATTTCATCTGCTCAGTAAATGTGCGGTTAAATCATTCCAATTAATAACGCTTCATTTTCTTGGTTGCTCGGTACAAAGCATTTTTAATAGCTACATTCTTTCACATATATATAACAAGATATTTGTTTTAAGAAGTTAATTAATTAATGAAATTATTTAATAAAGTTATACAATGGCAATCAGGGAAAATTTAGTTTTGAATCATTTAAGTTTTAATTAACTAATTTTGATTAAGTTATACAAGAAAAAAATTATTAAACCAATTGTTCAAATAATTTTAATTAACTTATAGAATAAAATAAAGGAAAATAATTTGAGCAATTAATCAAATAATTTTTATTTATACATTTAATACCAATCATTTAATAAACTTTATACCAAATCATTTAATAAACTCTTCAAAGGATTTTAATTAAGTTATATAATTTAAATTATGGAATAATACCGGAAACCAAAATACAATAAACTAAACTTATGAATATGTTATAGAAATCAAGAATTTCCTCACATTTCGATGATGACAGTGCTATCACAATCGACAAAAGGCCTTTCCTCGATGAGTAGTAGCTGTAAAGTTTATAAAAATGTTAGAAGTATGAACTTAAGAAATGTTAATTTCATTTCCACCAGGGATTATTTTTCTTTTCTTTTAATAATAAAAATTTCAAGAGGGGAATAATTTTATTTTTTCTTCTATATTTCTCTAGCTTACATTTTTTTCCGTTGAATACAGAAATACAATAAATTTATTCATTACTTTTGAGTGATTTATTTCAAAAATTTCTGTTCCACTTAAAAAATTAAATAATCAATGCTTAGATTTTTTGATTAACGTTGGAGTTGAGCTTACGATTTAGTGATTTATTTTATACAGGGTAGTTAGTTATATTAAAACTATATTTTACAAGTTTCAATACACAGAAAATTAATTGTGGAACTTAAATGAAACATTTTTTCTTAGAATGTAAGGAACAAACAAAGTGTAAAAGCCAAATAACATTTTAAAAAATAAAGTAAAAATTAGCCAATGAAAATAATTTTAGTGAGATATTTGTGAAGCGTTGAAAAACTATTGACTTAATTTTTGGATCGTGAGGCTTGTTGTGCTGACTGGACACATGACGTTAAGGAAGTTTCGTTTACCTTATTCTTAGTTTAGTTTGTAAGATTTGTTTCGCGTTTCTTTTAAGGTAATTGATTACAAGTTTATATTATTCTTAGCTAGCTTAAATTTATTTTGCTAGATTTGTTTAACTTTTTTTGAACTAAGAAGTCAAGCTAGCTAGTTTCAATTAAGCTTATAAGATTTGCTTCACCTTTTAATGTTATATTTTTTTCGTTGTTCAACACTGTTCTGTGCAGCTGCTTGCTTTGTTGCGTAGGCATGACATCACTGTTCGTCTGTATTTTATGCAATTATTTCTTTTGAGTATATATATATATTTCTTATATTTGCCCTTATTCTTGTTGTAACCTCACCTATGTGAGAGGTTATGGTTACATAGGTTACATAGATCACCTATGTTATAACAAAATGCTAATTGATATATTTTTTAGAATTAAGGATAAATATTTTTTGGAGTTGGTAACAATGGGCTATATGTTCGGAATATTACGATTTTATGAAATGGGAAATTTTAATCAACAAGAGAATACCATAAATGTTTTTGATGGTGGCAACAATGATGGTTTCTGTAACTTTAAGCTATTAAGTTTTTCATTACTGGTTGTGTAGCCCTGATCACAAGTATCAGCTGCTGAAAAACAAAAATGTTTTAGATCTCAATATTATATTGCAATAAATAGTTCCAAAATGGAGCGATAGAACCTGGAAGAGAATATTTTAAACATCAGTAAAAGTGGATAAAATAGCAGCAAGCTCTACGAAACCCTCCAGCAAAATGCAAAATAATCAGCAGTACTTTGAAGGATGTGGTCGGGAGGGACTCATACGCTGCATATTTCTGAGTGAATTTCATGCAACCGCAGGCTGTAAAATCAGTTGCCAGGTATGCCATCACAAATCATTCTATAGTATCTTCTTTAAATTAAGAAAATTTCCATTCAAACGTTGAAGGTTCCGCCAGACTATGTATCAAAGGAAGTGTTTGATGCCATTAATGTTTACATTATTCCTAAGCCACACCTACAGCGCTGCATTCTCACGGTCAATGCAATGGACATGAAAATTGTCGGTTATCCGGTGGGCATAGAAGATCAACAGAAGTATGCACGAAATGCTTTCCTCTTTAATTTGTGTTTTGTGTGTGACTCTTGGGCACGTTCAGTCCAATATGAACCAGTCGTTAAAAAGCTGTCTGAGTATTTAATTATGATGGAAGAAGAAACTTGTTTTCTATCAAAAGAAGGTGACAATCGCGTCAAGTTGCAGCAGCTGTTTCAAAACGTTATACGCGATTTGAACGAAAATAAAGTTACCACAATTGTGGGTGAGTGTGCGAATGAACGTTATTTTTTATTTTTATTGATATAACTTGTGCTTAAAGAGGGCGATACGACTATTTATCTTAAGATTGTAATGCACAAACCGGATCCACCGCTAGTCAAGGATCACATGGTGCCTTTGTTGTTGGTGGATTATAAGAACACCTCGATCGATAACTGGGATCTAACGACGCAACAAGTGAGTGCATAGAATTAAATTAAGTTATTACGATTTTAATGCGTAGCCTTTTGTTTTTTGATAGATTCTGCCCTACATTAATGGCATCAATCATATCGCACGCATTGCTGCCGAAGCAGACGTGGAGACAAATCTGGTAAAATCCTGCATACAAAATTTGGCCTACTATGGCGTTGTACAACTGTTGCCTATTCTTAAGTATAGCAACGTTTATATGTGCACGCAAAACTTAAAGTATCTTATTAAGAGCGCTACGCATACACATGCTTGCCGCAAATATGTCGCTCTCAATCCAGACAAGGCGCGTCCAACAATACAAAAGATTTTCCAATTCTATGCTTCCATGACGCACGGCATAACATTGCGCGCCATCTGCCAACGTCTATGTCCGCAAAATCACAACATCGACGAACGCAAGTTGGTTGTTTTTGGACTGCAACATAACTTTATCCGTTGCATTCACAAGTTTCCCGTGTTTACTGGATCCGTGCCATCGGGACGGCAAAAAATGTACACTGGTCTTTCAAATTTCGATGATATCTGCTGCAAGACTGGCCTATCGCCTTTTAACATTGAAAAAGATATCGACAACGATACGAATGTCACCGTGATATGGAAATGAAGTAAAAAATCTGTGAAAAATTTAAGCTAATTAGATAATATTCTATATTTTTATACCTTCTTGTTATATTTAACCGATTTTACAAGTCACGGCTAAGCCAAAAAAAAAAAAGAAACAAATTTATGATAACCAAACACAAATTACTTTTGTGCTCTCCATAAGAAGACTTGTGGACTTATGGACTTACAGCAGAGAGGCGTTACCTTACAGCTGTCAATAGAGGTCAAGTATTTTGTCATTATTGTCCAAAAATTAACGTAGTAATTTCATATGAATCGAACTTTCGCAAGGGATGTAAATATATGGCCTTGTAAGTAGACAACTTTTATCAAACTATCACATAAAGTTCTATAGTGTGATGACATTGGACTATAGTAAAATCCTACCGGATACAAAAAAGAATGTAGACATTAACGTTGCAATGAATACGACGCTGGGTTATGTTCTAGACGCCTGGCTAGACTTTTCCCTTTGGAAAAGCTTGCTTTTCAATGAAAAGCGACATTCAGCCTCAAGTCAAGTGGCGACAAGTTCCCTCTTTTTGTTACCAATAGACAATTTCAATTCCAATCTAGGAGAATATATGAAGTGAGGTTTCCATGCAGAGCCAATGAAATAATCCAGAGCGAATAGTTGGAGAACATTTCTTTCATACAAATGAATCTCAGACAGACTACAATGAAACCTGGGTCTAATTGGTATTTAGATGAACAAAACTTGAAGGCCATTGTAATGTTGATATGACGATATTCTTATATAGATTTTTGTTATCTCATATGTATAGTTAAGAATGACTAGATAAAATTCATAGTTGTTGTGACAGCTAGATTTCGATAAAGGCTCTGGAAAACCCTGCTAACTTCAGTGCAAGGCGAAAGCGATATTTCTGTAGGATATTTAGGAGAGTTTACTTTTGCGGATATCGTTACTTCTTGAGGATAAATTTTGTTTTCAAAAACTAAGAATCGTTTTATGCTCTTCAGTAAGAATCATTTTCTGCTCTTCTAGAAAATTTCGCAACGATGGAACTTTTTTCTCCCACGAGAGAACAGAAAGCTATAAGATAGCGAGCGAGCTAGCGAAAAATTGTTCTTGAAGAAGAATCACTTTGGGGCATGTCAAACTTGGCGGACACAGACCAACTTGTTTTCGCGTGTCAAATAAAAAAACTGGAAATTGAGATAGCTTCTTTTACCCGTGAAAACAACAACAAATTTGTCCGTGTCCGCTAAGTGTGACATGCACCTTTCTGAAGACAGTACAACTGGGACAGTAGAATGACATTTTGCATATTGAATGGCAGAAGACATGAAAATTAAAAAGAGTTAATTAGAAATTTGAAATATTTTGGCGTGCTAGTAGTTTTAACAAAATCTTGATCATAAAATGGAATTTTTAGCTATTATTTTTATGAAACTAGCACGCCACTTTTGTTGGCGGCTTCACCACAGTCTTTTTAATCAATCTCCTTAAGACAATACATGTAAAAGAAATGAAAAAATGTCTTCTTTTGTTTTGTTTTAAAGAGCCGCTCTGCATTTATATGTATCCATAGTAGAACTAGACAAGGTAGTGTTGGGCGGAGAACCAGTGACCGAAACTGTCAAAATGAAGTTGATATTTCATACAAAATCTGCAACCAATCAGAATGCAATATGAAAGCAAAAATACCAAAATGGGTGAGTTTGACAGTTATGGTCACTAAGAAAGAGAACACATTCAGCCCTTACACTACCTTGTCTAGTTCTACTATGCTCACAACACAAACATGTCAAAAGACAACGAATAAGCAATGCGTGCCAGCTGGGATGATTTTAAAAGAGAGTGAACACTTTAATTAGTCAGTACTTTTGGAGGAAAGTGGTAACATTACATTTGCACTTCAATTTTATATAATAGTATAGATATGAACTGAATAGCATATGAAATTGATTTCATATACCACTATATGATTTGAAATCAAATCCTTAATTAAAATTTCACTCATACGCCACAGTTAACTTGCATATCGCACATTCCATGTCATATCGGACGCTTTTCGATTCTCACATTTTTGTAAAAACTTGGTATTTTGCACGTGGATAGTACTTTAAAAAAGAAAAATATTTGCATATTTATTTTTTATAATGTTTAATTTTTTTTGCAGTCGTACACAGTGAAAAATTATAAAGAAAATCAAAAACTGTCATCCGGACATGTACTCAAACAACTATATCTTCTAAACCGTTAGTCTTACAAGAAAATATTTAAGACATATTTTAAAGATCTTGAATTGGTCTTCTTTGTGGTATACTTTTTACCAACACTTTCGTGAAAAATTTAAATTTTTTGACCACTAAAAATTTAATTCACATTTTTCATGGTCAGCACCACTATTTTTTGGCGCTTTGAAACAAAAATCAATCAAACAATCGTATTAAGGCATTAATTTTTAATGCATTCTCAAAATTTGATGTTGAAGAATCAATGTTTACTATTTTAAATGAATTTTTCAAAAACTGACTACACAATTTTTAAATACAAAATACTTCAATTTTTAATTAAAATTTGAATTTTTAGTATTTTTTACTGAACTTGGTAAATATCGTCGCTGCACCAACAAAAACAGTTATATGTTTTTCAGTAAATTTTTAGGAGAGCAAAAAAACAGACTTTTTTCAGAGCATTTCTAGTACTGCGAGCAATAACTCTTTTTGATCACTTCTAAATCAAAAGAGATATAAAAAACTGCAAAAGCAGAAATGTGGGCAATAGATAGTGTAAATAAAATATTAAAAAAAAAAATTTACAAAAATCACATAACTGTTTTGTTGGCGCAACGACGATATGTAAAATCAGTCACATTGAAAAATTTTATCAACTTGTTAAAACATACCTTTTTTCTGCAGACACTCTATTTTTGAAATATTCTAAAATTTTTTGTTTATTCATTACATGACGTATATCTACATTAATACTAAATTTTGTATTATTGTTTTAACATATTATGTATTTATAATTTTTTTGTTCTTGTGGACAGGGGGAAGGAAATTGCAATATGAGATTTTTTAATCGATGGCCTTTTTAATAGTTTCTTTATGTGATACATTTCTAATTTTTTTTAGAGATATATGATACGCTCTCTGCTCATTCCAAGGCATATAAGCATATGTTAAGTTCTACTCTTTGTTGTATTTGTAACAGTAATATCACTTTCTTAATTGTTATATCTGTTTGTACAAGTAGAATGGATGGTTCGCTACAGATCTTTAGTGTGAACATAGTATTATAGTCGATTATATTTAAAAACATCAGATATTACCTGAAACACCATGCATTCATTTTGCACTATTTTCATTGACTCGTAAAATTCATGAATGAAAGATATGGTAAACAAATTTTTATAAGGTCTTGTCACCCCTTAATTTTCATCCTTCCTACGCCTTTGATGTGGATGTAATGCGCTTAAGTTACTATGCAATTTCGGAATGCTTAAAATACGACACAGTAGCAGTTCATTTATCCCAGCGTGGCTTAATTAATTTCCTGCGGAAAAAATTACGAGAAGTAAATTGCGAGGAGAAAAAGGGAGAAAACTGAGAAATTGACACAGAAATCTCATTGCCTCTGTGGTGTAGTGCGCTAATGCGCTTGCACGGCGGTCACGGCCCGGGTTCGATTCCCGCTGGCATCACAAAGATTTCTGATGAAGCCTGAAACGGACGAAATTGCTATAAAATCAGCTAGTGATGTTTTCCTTTTTTATACTAAAAATGCTATTGTTGTTGTTTTTGTTGTTGCTGTTGTTGTTGTTTCTTTGGAAAGATTCGTTAGAGCAATTAATTGTTCTAACATGACCTAAAGCTCAATAATCGATTTTAAACTATCAAAAAACTAGAATTTGTATTTAAAATCAAGAATGATATAAGCTATCAAACATTTAGAATTTGTATTTAAATCATAGAAAATCAACATAGTAAATAACAAGGTCATAGAAAACTTTCAACTGTATTTGTCATAATTATATTTTGTTCTCGACTTTGATGACTTTTCTTTTTTCTTATGTACATATTGTAAAGTTCTAGTATATTAGTTTATTATAAGATTGCTTTTATCTATTGATTTTAAAATTTTCAGTATTTTTATCTCTAAGTTGCAATTATGTAATTCCTCTGTAAATTTCTCGTTGTATTTTATTGGAAGTGCAACTGCTCTTTCAGCAACATCATTAAGTGCAAAGAGACCTTGAGCTATCTTTTTGCATTTTGGTAATTTTCATCAGTATACTATTTATATCCTAGAGTTATACTCAAGCGCATTCGAATTAGGGCCAGTTTTTCAGTACGAGTTTGAAGTCTAGTCAAATTAAACCAAGCTTAACTCACCAAAATTGGATGTTTAAACTCGGTTTAGGCAAAAAAGAAACACATTTTAAGATAATTTAAGTCAATTTAACTTCAACGAATGCTAAAATATCTTGTTAAACCGAGTTTAAACTTCCAATTTTGGCGAGTTAAGCTAGGTTTAATTTTAATAAAGTTTACACTCGTACTAAAAAATTGGCCCTTAGTGTAACATAATTTTTGTTTTAAAAATAAAAAATTATGAGTTTTGAAACATATTTCAACTATATCTTATGACTCCTGAAATTTTGCAAAATTTAGTATTTAAAAAAAGATGCTTACAAACATGGCTGTAGAAATTGCTCGGTAAGTACTATGGACCAAGAATTTTTTTTGTTTGAAAGGTGATAAAATTCTCTATAGCCTAATTTATAAATTTTTAAACTTTTAGTTGTGAAAAAATGTAAAAAAGTTAGGTCAAAGTAAAAATTTTAGAAAAATTGATCGATTCTGGTCAAGGTCACATATAATTGAACATTTGGTTGAACAAATAGCCTCCTTTCAGTTCAAAAATTAGCTCTATTCTGTAATTCTATTCTATGGTGCATTTCGGCAGACTCGTCGAATGAATATCAAAAGAAAAAATAAGAAGCATCTAGAACCCTGGTAATTTTAAAAGCTTGATCTCAAAATAGCTTCTGCTTTAATGTCATATGATTAAGTGGCCGATGAGAACGTTAAAGTTCTTACGAATTTGTTCGAAGACGTGTCAAATTATATAAGACTTTAATAGAGTGTTGGTCACAGCTGAATCTCTCAAGACTACAGAAGAGGAAAAGTAGCGATTTCCGAAACAAGACAGTCTGCTGTGTGATTGATTCTATACAGAGTTATTGTTGTTGTTGTTGACTACTTCAAATTTACTAAAAGCTCACAATTAAATTCATGTCAAAAAATAGAACAATTTTATGTTTTTTTTTTTACATATGAAAAATGTTTAATAAAAATTAAGAAAGTCAACTTGTTTGCTATAAAATCCCTAATTTTATTTTCACCAACCGGTAGAGCAGACCCAAAATCCCTTAAATAAGTTATTGTAATAAACTAATTTAAAACTCAACATAATTTCACACCATTTATAAAAAAATATAATTTTTACACTTTTGAGATTGCTCAAAATTTCTTTGTTTGGAGAGAGGTGGTCCCAATTTTCAACATTCTTATGATATTATTTCTTATATCTTTTTTTTTTAATCCAAATATTCAGATTTTTTGAGTGGAGCGAAAATACGAGATGCATATGCCAATGTGAACAACTCTAATATACAATAGATCTTCCTACAATAGATGCAATTTTTTCACGTCGTAGCAAATTACGGACATATATATCATATTTTAGTTATCACAAAACATTCAAATCATTATTACCATAAATAAGCTTATTTTTTATACCAAATTTGTATTGTATTTCTTTTAACTTGCTCTCTCTCTCTTTCTTTCTTTCTCTCTGTGTCTTTCACAAAAATCTCTCATATTCTTCATTTTAAGAAGTTTCACTTCTGCACTGTACACGGTATACTGTATTTTGTACATAAAAGTGCACCGTGACGTATGAGTGTCTTTTTATTTAAGGAATTTGATTTGAAATCTTATCAAATTAGTTACGCAATTAAATTTTAATATAAAATTAAATTTTTTAATATACATTTTAACGGATTTTGATGTTATTTGATATGAAAGTGCATCTAAGCGTATGAGTATCGTTGGTTCATATATGACTTTAGATTTGAAATAAAATTCCCAAAATAAAACTTCACACATATGTATGTCATATTTAACTTTCATATGCAGTTCAATTTTAAACAAAATCTAGGGAGAGTTAATTGGACCCATATGCTTCACACGAGTTATTTTTGAAGAATTTTACGTAAATTTTGAAAATCATTGATTCCAGAATGAAAAAATTTAACGAGATTTCTTTTATGAAATTAGTTTTAAATTAAATAGCACTCCTATCTCACGGTAAAATTTAATATACAGTTAAATTCTTTACAATTCACCGTACTCATAAAAATAATGCCGTACCCACATGTTAGAATGTTGTGGCCAGCCACAACTTAGAATACGATAATCAATGATTTTACGAACCAAAATTTCATTCCAAACAAATTGATTCGCTCTAAAATTGCCAGTTGCATAATGTCCTTTCGTACATTTTTCGATTCATTCACTGAAATGAACAGTTTTGATAGGAAATAATATATGTACTTTACGTGCTTTTTCTTAACACATTGTACTTTTTTTTTATTTCTTGTGTGATGTGGCCAAATGAACAGACGTTGGAGTGCCTTTGGTATGATTAGCCGCCACCGATGATCGGGTTGGAATCGTTTCGCGGAATTTCAAAATATTGAAAACAAAATTTTGTAAAAAAATCTTGAAAAAAAATTCAAACCCAAATTGAAGAAAGTGTCAAATTTCGAAAATTCTCAAATTTCTAAAGAAGTATAAAATTTTTCGAAAAATGTCAAATTTTGAAATAAATGTGAAATTTTTAAATAAGTGTCAAATTTCAAAAAGTGTCAAATTTCGAAAAAAGCGTTAAAGTTTGAATAAGTATCAGTACTTCAGAAGAAATGACAAATTTTGAAGAGCTCAAATTTTGCAAAGAAATGTCATATGAAAAATTTGTGAAATTTAAGTGTCAAATTTCGAAAAAAGATTAAAATTAAAAAAAAAAGGAATAAACTTTAGGGCCCGCTTACTCCAATTTTTTTCATATTTTTATCAAAATAAACATATATTCATAAATATTATACATATTATGTATTTGGACCTTATAAACCAAAAGTAGCTTAGGAGATAAAATTCGTCAAAACTTAAAAAAATTATCATCAGATGCTTGTTTTTAACACTCCATACAAGGGTGATTAATTGTATCTGTAAATATTTCTCCTGCAATTCCAACATCTGCTACGCTGTCTAAGTATTTGTGGTTATATATATCTTTTTATCTAATAGGATTTCATATACATTTTTTTTATTTTGGGCTTTATTCCAAACTCACTTCACATTTGACTTTTTGTTTTCGAAATTTGATATAATTTCCTTTTTTCTCGAAATTTTACACTTTCTTGAAAAGGGACCCTTTTTTATTATTGCATGATTGGGTTGGGGTCGAAAACAAAAAATCTTGTAAAAAAATCTTGAAAAAAGAAATCTTGAAAAAAAAATCTTGAAAAACCTACGCATAGAATGTATTCTTTAATTCGCGCGCGCGAATTCTGTATTGACAATTTTACACTATTTCGAAAAGTGTTAAAAATATAAATAAATATTTAAAAATGTCATAATTCGAAAAAAGGTAAATTAAAAAAAAAAATTTAAAAATTCTGAATAAGTGTCAAATTTCGAAAAGTGTAAAATATTGAAAAAAAAGTTAAATTTTTTAAAAAAGTGAAATTTTAAAATAGTGTTATGTTTTGAAAAGTGTCAAAATTTAAAAAAATTTCAAATTTCGAAAAAGTGCCAAATTGAACAAATAAATTAATGGTCTTACTTTAGGGTCCACATTCAGGGGAGGCCCTTGGGGCAGGCGAAGCAGACCCACGCCTGTAGCGCCAAATGTTAAGGAGCGCCAAAATCAAAAAATTTTTATTTTTTTTATCTATTTTAACTTGCACAAATTATTCTTTCATATCGTATCAAAATTCGAAGTAGTTCTTATAGGACTTTCTCTTAAAAATTGTAACGCTTACTCACATTGCTTGGTATCTAAAATAGCAGTAATACCATCTCTAACTAATCAAACTTTGACAGTGGAAATTATTTTATTTTTTCTTTAAACGTTTGTCGTGTAGTATTCTCTTCTTGAAAAGGTGCCCTTAGCAGAACCCTTATCGGAAAAAGCGTCCTTAGTCAGCCATTTTTTTTGTAATGCTAAAAACGAAATTGATGGTCAGTTACAGATCCGCAGCCAGGATTGACCCAAGATATTGAAAAAACAAAAAAGGTATTTTTTAAATGTTTATTAAAACACTGTTTTTATTTGACTGTTTATTTATTTATTGTTTATGTGTGTTGTTATTTGTTTATATATGTTTATTTGACTGTTTGCTCAAATTGTTGACGCCATAGGCTAAAAATCGTCGATTTGCTATAAAATTAAAATATATAAAGTTCCAATCCATAAAGAGCCCAATAAATGGAGAAGCGTATTACAAGATTTTTTTCTTAATATTTGATCAAAGAAGTAATAAAAACATCTCTTGGAGTAAGTTTTTTAAAAAAACTGGTGTGCATTTAATTTTTAATGTTATTGTTCTTTAAAATGAGTTACCAAATATAAAAAATCGGATGAAAAGTACCAGAGTTGTCTTATTTTAGTTTTCGAAAAAATGTTTGCAAATCCAAATTTGCAAAAAAATTGCAATGAAATGTTGTTGAAATATTTTCTGAAACAACACTTATTACAAATACAAAAATAGCATAGGGTGCTATAGTATGCTCTTTAGCTATTTTGTGAAAAAAAATTTACAAAAACCAAAACTAGGATCAAGAAGTTATAGCTGTTTACACTTAATATTTTTTTCATCCAAAAAAATTTACAGTTTGGTGTGGTTTGTGGGACGGCGGCATTATTGGACAGTACGGCTGAGTTCCTAAATGCATTTATGCAATGCATCAGTGTGTTTTATTTTGAATTTGTTCTAAGTTCAATTACGAAAACTGCTCAACTCTGTTGATTTTCTTACAAATAGTATAGTTGCGCAGGTTTGGTTAATAAGCTTCGGACTATTTCAAAATAAAACACACTGATGCATTGCATAAATGCATTTTGGAACTCAGCCTACTTTTCAAAAAAATAATGTAAATCGTAATTTTACAGTCAATGGAGCAAGGTCGCACGGTACCTTACCGATAACCGACTTTTTTTGCCTTAAATGGAAGAATTGAACTTGGCTGACATGTCGTTTTAACAATACGGTGCCACATGCAACACGGCACGCGATACCATGGACCTATTGAGAATTGAGTTTGGTGAGCAATAAATCTCACGTTTTGGTGCAGTCCTTGGCCGCCGAGATCATGCGGTTTCACCCCAATAGACTATTTTTTGTGGGGCTACGTGAAGTCGTTCGGGACAAGCCAGCCACAATTGAAACCCTGGAAGACAACATTACAGTTGCTATTGGTGAGATAACGGCCGAAATGCTGTAAACAGTATGCCAAAATTGAAGCTTACGAATGGGCCACCTCATTTCATTTATGTTCCTAAAACATATGTCTCTGCGATTTATTTTAAACATAATATATTTTAAAAACGAGTAATATATTTTAGTCCATTTATTTGAAGTAATTTAATAATAATATGTTTGATATTGCTTAAAAAAATATATACGGATTTTTTCGATAATTTGATAAGGGCGCCAAAATTATATCTTGCCTGTACTTCCCAAATACCTTGGGACGCCCCTGTCCACATTAAAATTTTTATTTAATACTTTTATTACATATATGTATTTGGACTTTCCTAACTTAAAATGCAAAAAAACAACATGCTCGCAAGTAGTTTAGGAGATAAAATTCGTGAAAAATTATCATACTTTTGCCAAAATTTCCGTTTTTTTCTCTAAATTAAAGTTTTTCTGTATGACCTAGTTATTTATTATGTTGATTTTATATGATTTAAATATAAATTCTAAATGTTTGATAGTTCAAATCATACTTGATTTTAAACACAAATTCTAGTTGTTTGATAGCTAAAAATCGTTTATTGAGCTTTAGGTCAGGTTAGAACATTTAATTGCTCTAACGAATTTTTCCAAAGAAACAACAACAACAACAACAACAACAACAACAACAACAACAACAACAACAACAACAACAACAACAACAACAACAACAACAACAACAACAACAGCAACAACAACAACAACAACAACAACACCACCACCACCAACAGTGTTGTTTTCCTTTTCATATTGAAAGATGTTGTTGTTTCTTTGGAAAAATTTGGAAAAGACCTAAAGCTCAATAAACGATTTTTTCTCGAAATTTTACACTTTATTCGAAATAAGTCATTTTTGAAATTTCAAGATTTTTCAAAATTTTTTTCAAGATTTATGCATATATTTTGTTTTCTAGATTTTTTTTTAAAGATTTTTGTTTCAAGGTCTTATTTTTTGAAAATTTTTTTTATGATCATTTTTTCAAGCTTTCGGTTATTTCAATACTTTGACATTCAAGCAATCGGCCCGATCCCTGAAAGATTTTTTCAATATTTTTTTCAAGATTTTTGCATATATTTTGTTTTCTAAATTTTTTGTTTTGATGATTTGTTTTTCACGATTTATTTTTTTCAAGATTTTTTTTTTAAGATTATGCTCTTCAAGATTTTGGTTGTTTCAAGATTTTGACATTCAAGAAATCGGCCTGATCCCTCGATGATCATCAATCTGTCAATAAACTCAAAGATGCTATTATGTTCGTTGGTTGGAGTAAATGCTGGTAAAATGATGAATTAATGCTTACTATGGAATTGTTATTTATTTACATTTATTTTGTCAGATAATTGTATTCAACTGGATGGCAATTTACATGACTTCACTTTTAAACATATTCAAATATTTGCATAATTGACATGTTTTTTTGTAATAATTTACGCTACAGCTTTAAATTCTTCAAATCCGCGGGTTATCGATTTTGTTTGTGCTGCTTTATCAATTTAAAAACTATTACAAAAGCAAAGATCAAGCAAGATTTGTAATAAAAAAACCAAAACAAAAATAAAAAAATAAACAAAACTTCAAGCATTTCCAACATGTTGGACGCTACGAAATAAAAGTGGCTGATCATTGATACAACAATAAAAGAGCACGAAAAATCACAAAACATAGAGCTCGATCCAGCTCGCGACGAGCTGGCTAAATCAGCTCAAATTCAGTACAACTTTAGACGTGCGACGGGAAGCATTGTTACTTGCGCTAAAATAGTTCGAGAGATATATCCAACGGATACCGGGTGGCATAGCTCAGATAAAACGATCGTCTCACATGCTTAGTTATACATATATTATTCTTAATGTTGGTGTGTGCTAATTTCCGTATGTGTATGTGTGTGAGAGTTTAAGGAAATACACACTCGATTTTATTTAGTGAATCATCCGTGAAAATTAAACACAGCAAATTTGAAAAAAAAAAACAACCAAAATATATAAAAACAAGCACATAAAACATAGCAAAAAACAAGATCGTCACGATCAATAACAATAACAACAACAAGCAAGAGAAATTTGAAGTGAGACATTCTTATTTAATTTGTTTAATAATTATAATATTTTATTGCCATGCGATCGAAGTTAAGTGTTTAAAATGCTTTCTGGCAAACTGTTGACACCAAAGATACAAATAAGTGGATTGCGTAGCTAAAAGTTACACAGGAATAACAAGTTTCTATTTGCAAAAAGAAAAAGGTAAGCATGGCTAGTTTTAAATTTAAAAACATTTAAAATAATTGAAAAAAAAAATCATAAACTGGTTTGTATGGACATAATGTGTATTTGTGCTGCTATTGTTTTTGCTGACAAATGTACTTCTGTCTCTTCGCTCAGCTGGGTGCAGTCTACTTAACTAGTGCCAAGCTGTTGCTCCAAACCACTCCTAACGATAATTTTTCTTTGTTCTTGCTGGCTACTTCAGTGCGATTGGGTGTGTTCGTCCGTCTATTTGTATGACACTTAATTAATTTCCAATTGCATTTTCTGCACTGCCTGGAGTTAATCAATCACCAACACACACTTATAAATAACAATGCAGTTACAGGTATACAAACAAATCGCGTGTCACCCGCATTTGTCAGAACTCGTATTCGGATGCATTACCATAGCACTCAGTTCCATATACATATGTATGTATTTTGTAATCTAATCACAACATTTTTATCTCTCGTTTTTTTTCTTTGAGTTGAAACAAACACACATAGCACTGCAGTTATACACATACACATACATGCGCAAGCAATTACGTAGATACTTTTATTTACGTAGTTTTTTATACATTGCAATCGGCTTTTCTGGCACACATTCCATTGAAAAAGAAAAAGAAAAAATACAAAATAAAGAAACAACACCAGCAGCTACAAATCCAAAACCTTGTTGAAACACCTGTTTAAGGCTTGATACTAAACTGTTTGGCAAAAAATAAAGCAAACAAAAATGTGTAGAGTAAAATATCGCATAATTTATAGATTATGTTTGTATAAGCATTAGTATGCCAAATATTTATTTTATAAAAAGTAATAGTTTTTGAGATAAAATTGTTTTGAGTTATACATATCTACTACTTGGTATGCGAATTTACATACCCTCAATGGAAGGGACATGCCCCTCGCTTGTCCACTCTATAAGGCTAAGAAGTTACACATAAAATTTCACATTTTGAAAACTTCGGCTTGACAATTGAAGCATAATCGCGAATAACTTTGTAAACGACAAAATTATAATTTTTCACCAGAGTTAAAAAATGTTTAAAACATTGTAGGCGTTTAATTATTGCTTTTTTGTTAAATACTTTGATTTAGTAAAACTTTACCAAACATAAAATATAAAAAAATTTAAATAAAAGATTTAACTACTTCTAAACTTACCATTTAAAAGTTATTACAGTGGAATAACGTTTTATATCCAACACTGAAAGGATGATAAAACGTTTTTCCACTGAGCATAGCATATTGACTTATGGTGCTTAAAACGTTTTTCCACTATTAAAAACGACAGCTAAAACAGAAAACTTTTTTGTGTTTAATTGAAAAACAATATAAAACAAAATCTCAAATATTCATATATTTAAAATATAATTTTACTTTTCTTACAGTATTGTAAAGAAACTGCACATATTTAAAAAAAATAACTATATTCACTCCTAATATGTACGTTTTATAAAAATTAACTCGAAATCAATTAAAAAAAGATGAAACAAAAATTATCTCCATAAAATAATATTACACGAAAAACAAGTATCGACCTTTCTAACAGCGCTAGGTTTTATAAAATTCGGCGTATTCTTCGGGCAGAAAAGATGCCATTGCTAGAAGATCTTTCTCCTTTTCGTTACTAAGTTCTATTAATTCGTTTCGAAGAAGCTGCAACTCGAATGATGCCGATGGGCTGGGTTTTGTTTGTCGGCCACGTTTCTTCGGTTGCAGGCTGTAACAAACCCAAGCTTCTCAGAAACTTTGACTCTGCCTTAGTCTTAATGCTTCTGGATCGTCGCTAGTAATTTGCAGCCATCTACTTTCAGATATTTTGCACTTATTCTTATTGAAATTTTTAGCGAGAACATACATATTTTTAAAATCCTGCTGAAGCATTTGATAGACCTTAAATGGATTTGATGGCCTTGCAGATTGAATTAAACGGCATACATCTTCAGGCACGTATAGTTGGGCTGTCTTCTTTTTTTTTCTCGATAAGGGCAAAATCACGATCGCATGGCAAAAAACTGTGTCCTGAAGTTAAGAACTTCTGATTAACTTTGGTGAAATATCTTAGTTTTATAAAATGTTGGCAAAGACCAATCATTGTCCAGTTGTTGTTTTGACCAACACATCTATCAGACCAAAGAACTAGTTTTCTTACTTCTCCAAGTTGTAGAATGTTATAATTAGACGAAATGTATTTTAATAAACATGGCGCAATTTCAGCAGCACCTCTTTTTACAACACTTTCATGCCAAACGTACATTTCGGCAGTGTTCTGTCCCTTATTATGAACTGCAAAGTTGTAATTTTAATATTGACGTTAGTAGTAAGCGTCAGAGTGTGTAAGATTAGTAGTGAAAATTACTTGCTGCAAGTCAATACAAATAACTACAGTATTATTAGTATTTTTGGCTGTATTAGAATCATCTTGAAGTTGCAAATAAGCCTTTTCTGCCTTTTTGTGATGAAGTTCGGCTAACTTTTGTATTGACTGCAGTTTTTCAGTATTTTCGGCTGCTATTATATCAATAAAAAACTTATCGCAGGTTTTACATGTGTCGCATCTCGGAAATCCAAAACTAATTTAAACTCAGTATGAAAAATATGTCTGTACGTATTGTAGCTTATCGAAGAATCGGGATATATGATATTGTATAAGTTAAACATTTTGAGTAGATTTAAACAGTTTGAGTAGAGATAAACAACTTTTTTTTTATGTTGAACGACCGTAGTGACTTTCTTGGCTCGGAAAGCTTGCTATGTGTTCTATGACACTCTGTTTCTCAGCGTCGACAATTTTGTGTGAACGGTTTGTATGTTTTCCTCGCAGATCGGAAACTCCTGCGTTTCCTGTCTGCGTTTGATGTCTCCTTTGAGGTTCTTTAACTTCTATTAAATTGGCTAGATAAACTGACTGTTCATTGTAATTACGTTTATAGAAGTCGAAGTAGTACTGTTGAATTTGCTCTAAATTAAATTTTTTACAGCAAAAATTACATGAGCAGTCGCAAGTCTATGAGCCAAATAAAAAATATTAAACAACACTGCACTTACAACGTTCTTCCAAATTACCTTCACTGGAGCATTTTTATTTTCTATGGTTTTTCCATTTTTCCGAAAATAAGACTGATCACTATCTCTTAGTCTTTTATTGTTGAAATCTTTCCAATTTCCGAAATTTATTTTGCGTTTTGAGCCTCGATTACACTTGCGCAAGTTCGATTGCTCCGTTTTTTCATTTTACAAGCACGTGCAATGTTCTTCCACTGACTGGCATTTTAAAATGTGTTAAATATGCCCGAACCTTTGTGTTCGGGCATGCTAAATTTTTTTTACTCACTTTTGTTTTTATATAGTATAAGGCCTTTTCCACATGGAGAAATTGAAAACTAATGCAATTGCAACAAAAGTTGCTAACCAATGTATTTATACCAAAACCTTCACATGAAACAACTTGTACTCAACAAGTTTTAAACGCATTCGCAACCAGTTCCATGCAACACGGCGTGCTGCAATTTGAATCTGTGATTTGTTACGTTTCCGATTTGTGTTGTGTGCTATGCAAATAATTAATCAGTTAATAAATATGAAATAAGTGCAGGAAGTGAAGAAATATCCTTTTTTATCCTCAATTAATTTTTTATATCTATTTAGCAAAGCTTCCATTAAATAAGTGTTTGTTTTGTTATATTTCATATTTTATTACATAAAATAGTACATACATATTTTTATTTTTATTTTATTTTTGCTGTTGCGCCTTTTCTTAGTTTTTTAGTGGTGTCAAATGTAAGTTGGTAAAAAATCAATGTTAGTGATCAGTAGCTTTTGTTTTATTCTAAATTTGTTGTGCAGAAATCAATCATTTGACTTAAATCTGTTTCATGTGTATGCAAAATATCAAAATAATTAGATGTTGGTCAATGAAGCCATCAACGAGTCTGTGTAATGCATACAAACAAAAATTAATTAACACATATAAATGATTGATGTCCAATGATTGACCGTGTAAAGTCTGCATTCGGGCAAATGCTTAGGAAGCCTTTTAATAAGTCGCTTATTCAGCTGGTTGACTTTTTTGCCCACTATTTTTTATGTTGTTATTTTTCCTGTTCTGTTAAATAAACAATTTAAAATAAAAACGAAGCAACAAGGCCACAAAAAACCGCACAAAACAACTGCAAAAAAGTCAAAACAAGCTGTAACAGCAAGTGACTTAAAGCGACTTACAGTGGCTTAAAGTGCATTTCAGCATTTTTTTCGCATTTTCGTCTCTTCACTTGTTGTCCGCTATTTCGAGAAAAGTCAAAAGCACATACGAAATCACGTGACTTTTGTGATGCTTCGATTGCAAAAATAAATAAAAATGAAACGTTATTTATACAAACAAACCCAAAGCAGTCAAAAACCATACGCAGCAAGTCAGTGCCGGCAAGGGCGCACTACACACACTACAAGCTGCTTTAGCTTGACTCTCTTTCACCTCGGCGCGGCAAAGCAACAAGTCGCCACTATAAACGCGCCCTAATACAATATTAACTTACATGTATACTAGGCCGGAGCGAATTTCAAAAGTGCATAGCATCGAATAGGCTCAGGGCACATTCGAGAGGCATTGTAACTAAAATGTAAACTACAAAATTTAATTTTCACACATAGAAAAATTTTGCATAGTAAAATCATTGTGATGCATAGTTGATTTCATTTTACATGATTTTATATTTCATGGTGGCAGCGACATAAAAATCATTATGATTTCATGTAAAATCATTATGATTTCATGTAGAATTATTATGAAAACCAGTAAAACCATTATTGCATCATGTAAAAAGTTAATCAACACGATTTCATGTAGAATCATTATGACATCATGTTGAATCATTACGAAATCTAGTAAAATTATTATTGCATCATGTAAAAAAAAATTTGCGTGCTGAAGAAGTTCCTTTGTTTCTACACATTAGAAGTTTTATCGCGAGAAGTAGCTTCCTTAAAAATGAAAATAGTTTGTAATAGCTGAAAAAGTAAAACAAGTGGAATGAAAAAGAAATACAAGCGGAAGTAGTCGAATCCATAAATTTCGACGCAGATGAACAAGGTAATGTGATATGTGACTTATGTTACTATAACAAAATAATATCAAAATGCTGTATTACTTTTCAATAGAAACAGAAGCTTCAGTTGACTAGAAAAGTTTAAGGTACTTATCTAAGAAAGATAAACAGGAAGCTATACCACCCATAGGACTTCGTGCACGTTATCGAGAAAACTATTTAGTTGGAGAAAAATTGAGGTATGTTTTGTAATTATAAGTCGTATTTTTTTTATTTTTCAATAAAAAAAACTAAATAAAACCTTAACTTGAAGTTATTTTTATTTTAAACTGAGGTTAGGATTCAACTGCATTTAATAATGATTTCATAATGATTCAACATGACCATCATAATGACTTTACATGATTTCATAATGATTCAACAGGACCATCATAATGGTTTAACATGATTTCATAATGATTCAACATGAAAATCTGTTGGGATGTTTACATGAAAATCACAATGATTTTACTATAAATCTCTATGAAGCAAAATCATAGGGGAAACATGTAAAATCATTATGTTTCTAGTTGATTTTACAATGATTTTTTTCTGTGTGCATCTCATTGTATCTTCCTGCTCCAATTTGTCCTTAAAATCAGGGCATTTTTAACCGACTTCAAAAAGGAGGAGGCTCTCAAGTTGGTTGGTTTTTTTTTTAATGTATGTACATCAATTACTCCTAAAGTACTTGTCCGATTGCCACAATTTTTTGTCAACAGATAGAGATATTAGACTCGGAGGTGCCCGTCTAAAAAAGTGGGCGGTGTTCGACACGGGCGTAGCAATATAAGAAAAACTTTGTATATCGAATAGTATTAACACTAGAGTACTGAAATTTAGTACATGGGTAGGCACAATTATAAAAAGTTATGTTCAAAAAAGTGGGTGCTATTCGATAAAGGGCGTGGCAATATGAAAAAAAACGCTGTAACTCGATAATATTGACACTAGGGTACTGAAATTAGATACAGGGGTAGGCATAATTATGAAAATTTACTGCGAAGAAAGTGGGCGTTGTTGGACAGAAGGGTGTGTCAATATAAGAAAATACTGCATCTCAGTTAATATTGACACTAGGGTACTGGAAATTGATACAGGGGTAGGAACAATTATTACAAATTTTGGTCAAAAAAGAGGGCGTTATTCGATAAAGAGCGTGGCAATATAATAAAAATGCCGTAACTCGAATAATATTGATACTAGGATACTGAAATTAGATGCAGGGGTAGGCATAATTATGAAAATTTACGGTCAAGGAAGTGGGCGTTATTGGACAAAAGGGCGTGACAATATAAGAAAAATACTGTTTCTCAGTTAATGTTGACACTAGTGTACGAAAATTCGTTACAAGAATGGTAGAAATTGTTATTATAATCTCTAAAAAGGAAAAAATAAAAAATTTTTAATAAAAAAAAAACCAACTTCAAAACCACTACAAAGTACAAAATAATTTTAAATTAGTTTTCACATTAATTCTTGGTCAAATTTGATAATTTATTTATATATAGTGTTAAAATGGAAATCTAATTATTACAATTTTTTTCTATATTGTATTATTATCATAATTATATTAATTTCTCCGTGAATAAAAAACCTTTAATGCCGGAACGTTTTTTTTATAAATGTCTGATTATATAAGCGCTGACTTTAAAGATTTTTTATTCATGGAGAAATTAATATTTTTATTATAATAATACAAAATAAAAAAAAAGTATAGTAATTAGATTTCCAATTTAATACTATAAATAAAAAAATATCAAATTTGACCAAGAATTAATGTGAAAAGTAATTTAAAATTATTTTTTACTTTGTTGTGGTTTTGAAGTTGTTTTTTTTTTGTTAATTTTAAAAGTAATTGTATGAACAATTTTATGAAGTGGTTTTGTTAGTACAAACATGAAATGGAGCTACACAAAATTTCGTCCTGTTCTGACCACATCTGCCTGCTATATTCTCAAAAATGAGATAAATTATAAAAACAAATTATATTGCAAAGATCCAAATCCAAATATTGATTAAATAACATTTTTTTCGATATAACGTCATCTTCTTATTCCAGAATGACCTTAAAAATTTAATTTTTTTAAAATTAAAAATCGTTTAAAGTGATAATTTTCAGCTGATCAGCTAAAAATTCAGCTAAAAAAAACTAAAATCAGCTGATAATAGGATAAACTACTTCAGAGCGTCCTTGAAAATCACATATTTCTAAAAGTGATTTATATCGCGGTAAACATGATAAGGATCAATAATTAATTATATTGTAAGATAGAAAAGTGCATAGGTAAAATTTTATCTCGATATAATAATATCTTTCTATTCCAAAATATCTAGGTTTTCTTCAATAGTGTAGTCAATTTCAATAGATTCATTATCGCTGGTTCCGAATTTGGCAACAAATTTTTTCTATCTTTATTAGATCTAAGGATAAATGGGCATTTCCAAACTAGCGCTACGGACGATTTGTACGAAGAAGCATTAAAAAAAATAGAAAATGTCTAATTTTTAAAAAGCATGCATATATTTGCGTAGTAAGTAAGTAAAATATTAAATTAAAAAAAAATATTTAATAAAAACAATAACAAAAATCGACCCTAAGGATTTTAAGATATAAACACAAATATGTGGTGGCGTTACGTTACAAAAAACGAAAGTGATTTTCGACTTGGATTACAAAATTTGCAAAACTCCCTGAATTGGGCAATACTTTATGTATACAACTTTTCTTAGAAGAGTTTAAAATAGCATAAATTAATTTTCCAAGTGATCAAATTTAAAAATCTTCTGTGGTTTTTTTTTTATTAGGCTTTTTGATCGGGCGTTACGTTACTGGTGTTACGTTACTTAAATTTCCATTGTAGTACAATTGGGTAATTAAGTAATTATGCAATTTAGTAATTAAAAAATAAATTCAATATATTGTTCTTTCCTTGCTTCAACCATTTTTTCATTATTTTTAGCCATTGCCTTCCATTTATACTACTATCAAAAAAGCTTACGAAACATTTACTAAACCTTTACGAAAAAGGCAAACTACATTTGTAAAACAGTGCGGACGATTTTATCAGCATGGTTAATGAATTTATGTAGAACTTGCTTAAATTAATAACATTTAAAATGTTTCTCTAAGATAATATCGTCAAATAATATGAATAATAAGTATTTAATAAGTTTTAATTTTTTGGTGACGGTAGACTTTTCTGTGGAAATGCCCATATACTGTTGAATAATTCAAATACGAGTTTTTAAAGCAATCTGAAGTGATGGTTACAAATTTTCGAAATTGCATTTAGAATTTGAGCTAACATATTTAGTATTGGTATTGGTATTGGGCCAGTTGCAGACAACCAATGTTTATCAACACAGTTTCTTTAAAAATTGCCTGTTAACAAAGAGCCTGTGATTTTCATGAGCGCAATGCGTATTTCAATGCGCAATTTCGAATATTTTTCCTTGCCGCATGGGGCATGCGAATTCTCAAGTCCTAATGGGTTTACAAATTTTCTAGTCTTTTTTATATGTTCTTATACGTTGGATCCGTTCACCAATATCTATAACATAGCTGTGTTATACATAAAAATAAGTTTCATAAAACTCAGTAGTTCCAAGTTGAAACCCGGAGTTACTACTTGGTATGAGAATTCATGTACTCTCAGTGGTAGGGGCATGCCTTTCGCCTCATATCTTGAACGTCCTTTTAACACATCGATGTCATTGACAGAGGCGAACGGACATAACGTGCATTGCCATGGGCTTTACAATTCACCTGTCCCATTGGGTCACACCTGTTAAGGCTTGTTAAGGCTTAAGAAATGACATGTCCAAAGGGGTATCCTACCACCAGCCCAACGGTAGGGATGTTTAAGAATCATTGGTATGTTTTATTTATTCAACGAATTTTAATATGGGTCTTTTGCCGAAGGTATGTTATAAATCAATCTATACGAGAGTTGAAAAAATTCATGTAATAAAAAAATTCGTACTGCATGCCAGAGAAATTATTAAAGTCTTTAAATTTTTTGATTTCATGACTTCAAGTTTTGAAATCAGCAATTATTTTTAAGTCGTGTTTTTGAAATCAATGTGTAAAATTTTCTGTTTAACTCTTTTGATTCATTCACTATTATTGGAGTCGTGCTCCGCGGAGTCATTGATTGTGTTCAACTGCAAACAATTTTAAGTCAGTGAAATCATTAAAAGCCAGTTCCATTCTTGTTTTTTGTGACATCAAGGCTTATCAAAAGATGATTTTCTGTATATGCTCATATGTTGATAAAATCAAATATTTGTTGAATCTTTAACACTTTTCTTCGTCGTTTGACAGAATAGATTTTGTTAAAGAAACGCGTCATTTTCTATCTACAAAATTCATTCTTGATGGATTCGACCAGATAAATAGTTTATCCTGAATGACTTCAACCAGATGATAAAAGTAACTTGGAAGAAATGTCGATTTAAGTTTTTCTTGTAAAAGGTTCGTTTTCCACTTTCTTCTATTCCTTTAATCACAGTTAATTAATGTCCAATATTTTAAACAAATGTGGCAATAGTAGCCTATTGGATACAGCACGTAAGCTTACCGTAACGGTAGCCTGGGTTTAATTCAAAGTTCAGACAAAATGTTTTTCAATTGAATTAATATTTCTGTTAGGCCGTCACCTCTCTACAGACAATGGCAAACGTCATAAAGTAAATACTACCATGTATAGCTTCTTAAGAACATAAGCAGTTTGGAGTCGACATAAAATTCGTAGGTCCAGTTCTCGATCATTTGTGTTCAAACATTTATTAGCACGCACAACACAATTGAGCAATAAAAGCTCGGCCAAACTCCTTTCCAAGGCTGAATGTCCAATTAATTTTTATTTTATTTTATATTTATATTAAAAAATTCACAATATTAATAATCTCGAATACAATAAAGTAGTCGCAGTGTACTTTCGATCGAAAATTGGACTTTTTCCAAATTTAAATATTTGCCACCAAGATTCGATTTAGATATTGATAAAATGGGACAGAGAGGTGGCGGCCGAGAAGAATTAAAAAACATCTTGTCTCAGATGGGAACTTAATACGGGTCACCACGTTTTTTTAACATACGGACTACGCACTCTATACAGCATGCTATGACTGCGACTTATCTAGCAAAATAAAAAAAATAAAATATATTCTAGGATAGAAAATTTTTAGAATTTTTCAATATGAAACTACTACTCTTTTCGATTGACTGAACTACGAGCTATTTTTGAAGCTAGGTAATTTCAGCGCAATTTTAGTTAATTAAAGTATGTAAATTGATTCGATGCAAAAAAAAAATTAAATTTTTTTCGTTAAATTTGCAATAACTGCGAATAAATTTAAGTCACCGAACACAAAATTCATAAACGTGGAATGCACTAAGTGAATCCAATGGATTAACAATAGAATGCGAATGAAATTGAGTGACTCTTTCAATAGAATGTGAATTATGTTAAATAATTCATTCAATATAAAAGCATAACAATAGAACTTAGTCCTATTTTACATTGGCCGAGTATAGTTAAAACTGATTTAAGAACAGACTCTATTGAATTAACAAAAACTTTTCTTTCAATCTAGAAAGAAAAGAAAACAAACAAAAAAAAAATGTACAAAGATGCATAAAGGCTTGAAAAGAATAAATGCTATATGAATGTAATGAAAAGCTGAAAAGAATAATTTTTTGGTGCAATAAAGGTTTATATCATCTTACAGTAGATTTTAAAAATATAGTTGTGTAATAACCTTGGTTTTTGGTTGTTGTAAAATTTATTATAGATGTATGTATAAAACTTAAAACATAATTGTAAAGATCTATATTCTGTAGGGAATTTTTTGGTCAACAGATTTGTCGATTATTTTTCAATTGTTAATCTTTATTTTTATCATTGTTAAACTATGTCGTGCAAGAGGAAGAAAATAGTACGTAAAGATTTTCTTAGGTTTATATATGATCGAATTTATTGTGAAACGAAAAGAAACATGACAAAGCAAAATATCACTTTTTCAGATACATTTAAACCGCATATAAAATGTTAAAAAAATGTTTACTAGGTTGGTGGTATATAAGCTTATTTGTCCGATGTGTCTTTCCATAGCAGCCGGTGCGCGCTAACTAACAATGCTTTCAACAAATCGTAACTTCCTTGCACTTTTATTGTATATTTTGAGTTATTTAAATTGCATTGCATTAGTTTGAATTATTAAATTTATTTAACCCTTTCAATGGCTAGTCTAAACAATTTTTTTTGAGGTAATATTCCTATCATTTAGGTGTTAAATAGATGAAAAAACATACCTTTATTTTTTACCTGTGCTACTAACGTTTTGCTAGCTTGTACTAAGAAACAGTTGTTTTGCTCCTGTTCGGAACAAAATGTTTTTTCTTTAATTCCTTAAAGGTTTTCCAACACTTTAGATCTTTGTTTTTAAACCCTATTATTGTTATTATCACTAAAGCCATAAAAAGCTAAAAAAACGTAAATTTGATTTTTGTTCGGTTGATTTTTTCTTATAAAATAAGCCATCAAAAATTTTCTTCTTTTTTCGACACAAAAGCGAAAATCCAACTACTTTTATGTCAAACACCCAAGAACTAAACAATTTGATGTAAAAAAAAGCGTTGCAAAATAAAAATAAAAATTACTTTCTAACGTGTCAATATATTGGGCAAATCCACTGAAAGGGTTAAAAATAAGTCATGAATAATA